>JAOTOL010001593.1:567500-1187500 GCA_034440575.1 Imbricaverruca yamaguchii
AACAGCCTGCACGCAATATGTCAAGATACAAGGCCAGCAACTGGGCAATGAGATGCAAATGGCATGATCAGCGACCCAAGTATCCCGAGTACAAGGGCATAAACTCACCGGGGATCCGCGAGGGGACGGTGTAGACAGCACAGGACTCTGCGTGGGCGGATGGAAACGGGAAAAGGAGGTCAGCTGAGGAGGAAGGCAGGACATGGTGATGGTGGTTATTGGTTTTACGACACGTCGACCGTTCGGTCATGTAGCGTCGCCAATCTCTCACGCCGATTGGTCACGGGCGAAGAGTAGCGACAGGCGAGACTCGAACCCACAATCTTTCGATTGTGAGACGAGCAACTTACCCCTAGACTACTCGTCCCCTAAGGCAGGGCATGCACACTGTTCAACTGACGTGAAACATCTGCACGTACGTCAGACACATGAAAGCAGCACATGCCAAACGATACATACCACACAAGGGGAGCGAGTCTTCCGCATTTGCATCCGTTAATTATTGCTACTGAGATTTACCATACGTAGTCCGGAGCCACAGAAAATCAATGGAATATATCGAAGACCAACCCGATTGGAGCACAATTTACAGCGCTTCTGGGAGCCGTTTGCTAACAGCTGGGGGGGGGGGGGCAATATTGAAGCCACCAGTCAGTGGACCCATTAAATGTGAAACAAGTTGATGGAACTGTGTGGCATTCGTGCATAAATTGCGTTGAAGGGATTTACATAGTATCATTGTGACGTTGTATTCAAAACGTTTTGAAAACATTTAGCGATCATCCAAAGCACAATTCTGTCCCTAGCCTTCCTTCCATTAGTACCTTGATTTGAGTCGCTAGCCTTCAAATAAAACGAAGGAATAGAACAATACGGTGAAAAATACTGAAATTCCTCTCGAGGCCGCACGAAATTCCGTTCAAGGCCCCGCAAAGTTTACCGAGAAGGCCGACGTCCTCGCAGGACCTCTGTCGTCACGCATTCATTTCTAGAACACCACCTCATCACGCGAAAATGTGCCAAGTATGACGTCACCCCGCTGGTGAGGGAGGGGACGGTGACGCACCGGACACACTTCCACCGTGTTCTCGAAGCCCCAGAAGCACTAGAAGCGCACCACGGCCCGAACTAACACCTCCCCGAGCGATCACCATGGTTACAGCCAAAACATCCGCCCGACGGATCATAGCCGACGTCGTCGACGTCATTTGGGCTTCAGAGCGCTTCCGACCAGAGTTGGTCATTCGCGGTCGTCGACGTCGGCTCAAAGCAGTGCACCAGTCGTCACGGCCGTGCACATAAAGCTGACATACGCCACCCGCCACAGCGGCTGTGGCGCAGGCGGAACGCGAGCTGGGCGTCGACGCCGACAACGGTGACGACGTCACGCGCCAGATTTGCCACCCCCGCCCCCATCACCGGCCGTACCGACAGCGCGTGCCGGACCCGTCGCCAATTACGCCTCCGCGAAAGCGCGCCTCATGAGGCAGCGACTCCGACACGCGGTGACGTCGCAGCGCGCGCGGGCGTCGCGGCCGTCGCCGTCGGCGGGCTGCCAATCGCAGCTGCCAACCGAGCCGCGCCGCCAGTCGGCGGGGGTGCGCCTGGCAGCGGCGAGCGACGCTCCAGACGGTTCGGTTACGCAGCTCGAAATAGCAGCGCCGGCCGCCCCTGGAGGCCGCGTCGGTCCTGAGTCAGGCGTCGGCGAGCGGGGCGGCGAGTCGCGCGTCGGTCCCGTGTGCGATCCGTCACTCACGCAGGCGACCGGCGGGCGCAAGAACGTGGCCCGTCCGCGGCTAGCTCCGAGCGACGAAGCTCCACCGGGGCTGCTCTCGAGCGGCAGCGGATCGCTGGTGGGCGCCTCGGCAGCGGGCACAGGCGGCACGGTGGCGGAAAAACGGCGAATGCGCCGGCTGGTAGTCGCCGTCGGTGTTACGCGGCAGTGACGACAGGCAGTGACCCAAACCAGCGGTGAGGAGTCGTTCAGTGGCGAAAAGTGACACCTTCACAGCAACGCAGCGACCTGGGCTCACCCACTCCAGCGTGACCACCCAGCGGCCGGCAGAAGCGCGACAGGGCGCGACGACCCGCACGCCTCCACGGGCGGCGCCATGCAGCGCGGCGAGAGCTTCGAGAGCAGCGAGCAGTCGACGGCCGTACAAACGGCCACCGGCGGCGAGCAGACCACCGTGCAGCAGCGCAGCCGCACCCAGCAGGTGGGCGGCCCCGACGACGACCGGCGCGTCACCATGAGCGAGACGAGCCGGATCGAGTCGGAGGCGGCGCACGAGGCGGGCGCGCAGAGCGCCGCCTCGCGCTCCGTGCAGCAGTTCGACAAGCTGGAGGACGACGTGCGCCGGCTGGGCGGCGGCGGCGTCGAGCGGCGCAGCGACGCGTTCAGCAAGCTCAACGAGCGGCAGGAGGCGCAGTCGCGCCGCCAGCTGGACGGCGGCGAGGAGACGCGCCAGTCGAGCGCCGTCAGCCGGCACGAGACGCGCCAGTCCACGTCGGTGGCCGACCTGGGCGCCGGCGCCGGCGTCTCGTCGCGCTCGTCGGTCACCAAGCGCAGCGAGGTGAGCGAGAGCAGCGAGGTGAGCGAGACGTCGAGCACGACCCGCCGCGGCGAGGCGAGCCCGGCGCGCCGCCTGACGAGCCCGGTACGCCGGCTGGCGGCCGGCCAGCGCAGCGACCGCCTGCAGACGGACTCGACGACCGGCGCCCGGCGACTCGACTCCAGTCGCGTGGACACGACGTCGGCGGCGGCGGCGGCGGAGTCCAGGGAGAGCGGCGGTATCCTGCGCGAGCTGGAGCGGCTGCTGGCAGACGAGGATCGCTACGAGCGGGCGTGGCGCGCCGTGCGGCGCGAGGAGCCGCTCTCCGCCAGCGCCCGCGGCGACCAGATCCGCCGCGAGGTCGACAGTCTGGTCGCCGACTTCTTCGACCGCAAGCGCGACCGTCGCCGCGCCGGCGGCCGCGACGCGTTCTTCGACGACGCCACGCGACGCGCCGAGAAGCTGGTGCGCGACTTCGCGCGCGACGACGACGACCCGTGGCGCGAGGAGGAGGAACGCTGGCGGCTACAGCGCCAGCAGCGCTCGCGCGACTCGGAGGACTTCTTCCGCAGTGCCGTGCGCCGCGCCGAGTCGCTCGTCGACGAGCTGCGCGACCGCAAGGAGCACCGCCGCCACGACGAGGCGGACATCTTCTCGCGCTACGGCGACGAAATCGACGAGTTCTTCAGCACGTCGCGCCGCGGCACCACGTCCGACGCGATGCGGCGCAGCGACGACGCCATCGACGAGTTTTTCGGCGCGTCGCGCCGGCGCGAGGAGCGCGAAGCGGGCCGGCGCGGACGCCCGCTGCGCAGCGCCGCCTCGCTGGCGGACGACATCGTGCGCGACTTCATGTCGGACGACGTGCGCGGCCGCTACCCGGCCGACGCGTGGACGCCGCGCGAGCGCGCCGACTCCACCCACGTCGACATCGACGAGGTGCTGTCGCAGGCGTCGACGGCGACGGGGCGCGGCGAGCGGGCGGCGCGCAACACCTCCGGCGTCGACATCGAGGAGCTATCGGCGTCGACGGCCGCCGGCGGCCGCTCGGGCGTCGGCGCCGACTCCGGCCGGCTGGTCGACGACATCGTCCGCCAGTTCATGGCCGACGACTTCGACGACGACGACGACACGCTGCACGAGCGGCCGCGCGCCGCGCAACGCCAAACCAGCAACACCAGCACCGTCGACGAGCAGTGTAGCATCCGGTCGGAGAGTCGCATGTCGGAGATGGAGGACGAGCTGCGGCAGGCGCAGGCGCTCGCGCACGCCGAAGATGAGGCGGAGGAGCGGCGGCAGGCTGTGGAGAGAGCCGCCAGGCGTAGACAGGCGGAGGAGGACGAGCTAGCCGCCGAGCGGCGACAGGCTGAGGAGCGAGCTGCCATGAGGAGACAGGCCGAGCAGGTGGAGGCCGAGGAGCGGCGCGAGGCCGAGGAGCGAGAAGTGGAGCGCCGGCAGGCTCGAGAGCGCCGCGAGGCGGAGACACTGGCCGTACAGGCGGAGAAGGACTCAGAGTCGGCGACATCGCAAACGGAGCGGACCGAGGTCGTCGCTCGTCAGGAAAGTCTTCAGGAAAGTCGTCAGGAAAGCCATCAGGAAAGTCGTCAAGAAAGTCACCAAGAAAGTCGTCAAGAAAGTCGTCAAGAAAGTCGTCAAGAAAGTCGTCAAGAAAGTCGTCAAGAAAGTCTTCAGGAAAGTCACCAAGAGAGTAGTCAAGAGAGTCGTAAGAGAAGTCACCAAGAGAGTCGTGAACCAAATCGCGAGGAAAGCTATGAAGAAAGTCGCCAAGAAAGTCGCCAAGAAAGTTGCCAAGAAAGCGTCAAGAAAGTTGCCAAGAACGTCAAGAAAGTCGTCAGGAAAGTCGTCTCGAGAGCACACAAAGCTCACACGAGGAGCGCCACTCGTCGCACTCGGAGGAGAGCGCAGTTCGCGAGCACAGCCGCGGTTCGGACACAGCCGAGCAGCTGGAACATACGGCGACGGCAACTGGCGAGGAGGGCGAGGAGACCGCCGCAGACGCAGACGCAGACGCAGACGGCGCCGGCGAGATCGACCCGGCCGCCGGCGCGTCGGCGCTCAAGCGCGCCGAGGAGCTGCTGTTCGGCTTCGTGCCCGACTGGGAGCGCGAGGAGCAGCGCTGGTCGCGCGTGCGCACGGAGCGCATCGCCGAGGTGGGCGGCGACAAGCAGGTGCGGGACCTGATGGCCGACTACCGGCCGCTGCGGCACGTCAAGGAGGGCGACGTGCGCGCCCGCCAGCGGCACGAGCGCAGCGCCGAGGCCTACGAGAACCTGATGAGCGGCGACGTGTGGCGCAGTCTGCAGACCGACTCGCGGCGCGGCCGGAGCCACGCGGGCGCCGGCGCCGCCGACAGCGTGCTGTCCGACCTGAGGTCGGCGCGCTCCGTGCAGGCGGCCAGCACCAGCCAGGCGCGCTCGCAGCTCAGCGCCAAGAAGGCGACCACGCTGAGCGAGCGCGAGCCGCTCACGGTGGACAGCTCGGCCTCGAGCCGGCGCGCCAAGCTGGAGGAGTTCAAGTCGTTCAAGAGCGAGCTGTGGCAGGACAAGTAGCGGGCGGCCGGGCGCGCGGAGGTGGGGTTTTCACTGTGTTGTGCGGGAGTTCTGCGGGGTGGATTTACTGTGTGGGAAGGACATTGAAGAAGGTGGACCGTACTGTGTTAAGTGGGTGTCTGCAGTGAAGTGTATTGTGCGCAGATGGCATCGAAGGCGGATTAATCATTGATGTATTCGTCACTAATGCTTTTCGGCCCGTCGCGGCGGTGTTGGGCCGCCTGTGTAGACCGCTTGGGGGCTGGGGGCGGTGCGGTGGTTATCTGACGGTGGGTGTGGGGGTCTGGAGTTGGAGGTTGCCGCATGAGGATGAACATGCAATTTTCCGAATTAGGTTTGTTCTAGTATGATAAATACGAACTCCACTCAAACCGGCCTTGCTAACGCAGATACTTCCGATCCCATCGAATTTCTTTCGTCACGTGCAAGACAATCACGCAATTATGAAGACTTGGCCATACCGTGTGTGGCAAAATAACGCCAAGAGTCTGATCAACAACCGATGATCACGAAATTACTACAATAGAATCGCCTGGTGCAAGTTAAGTTTTAACCCGTCCCGTCTCGGGGGTCTTCAACCGCCCCCCCCCTTCCACTCGGATAGCGGACGAACTGCGCGCGGCAGCGTGCCCAAATTTGGCATACCTTTTCCCACATCAATTTGACATGCTGATTCAAAATTTTTAGGTCAGGTCATCTAGAGTCAACGAGTTAGACAGGGTCAAGTGGGCACCTCCAAAAAAGTTCAGCCAGTCGTCACGCTTTAACGGATACAGATATTTGAATGAAACTTTCAGCGTTTGCTTATCTTTACGGATGCAACAAAACGTATGAGTGGAATTTTTCTTTTTTTTTCGTTTTTGACTGCATATACATTTTGCGTATTTGCCAAATTGCAGTTCAAATACAGGATTGCAGCTAAAGTAAGCATTTATATTAGGGCAAGTTGACTTACAACAACGTTTCTTGGTCTGCTCTACTCATTGGAAGAGCAAAATGAAAGAAAGCTTGAACTCAAAATTTTGAAATTTTCAAAAAATAACATTTTTATTTTGGGGGGCCAAAAAATGTTATAGCCCTGGTCGATTTCGCTGTCCTTTTCTCATTCCAACTAAATTTTGTTTTTCATATGTCCCCCAAAATGAACTCTCTAGAGTCAAAAACATAATGTAAGTCGTGAAAAGTCGTGAAAAGCTAGACCCCCTGGTGACGTCACTTTTGGGGGGAAAATTGTTTTCGAGGGTGGACCAGGACCCTACTCGTCGAGCACTTTCCGATGACGCCTCTTTCGTTTTCGTGCGATGCTTAGTTTGGATTTTAGAGGGGGTCTTCAACCGCCCCCACCCCTCTGAGACGGGGTGTGAGGATTTAACCGGAAAGACGGCGTGGGTTAAGTAACTGCGGTAATAACTACACAATGTTAATCGGCGACTGGTCGGACAGGCACCAAGTTGCCCTGCAATAGGCTGGATATCACTTCCGGCATGAACGTTGATTTCTGACAATTATGGGTAGCGGCAGAATACATCAAGCCAATGGGCAGCCCCAAATGGATTGTGGGACACATTCCATAGGATCTCACGTTAAAAGTCGAAATTATAGGGAGGCAAAGCCAACATTGAGAGGGACTTGCCCCCTCAAAAGTATATAAAACAACACCCTACTTCTGGTGTAAGGGTCCACAATTAAAAGCAAGTAAACACAACCTAAAACGAGTAAATAAATCAGCTACCATCAGAGTTAATCTACTTAGCATTTTCCCACATAGACACCTACACGACAGAGCAGAGCAAGGGACCCTTACTGCACCGCAAGTTGGATAACTCATTAAATGCTCGGTGGTCCTGAAAACTTCGACAACTGTTGGAGCTCATGGTTGTGATAAGCATTATCTCTGAGACTCATTCTACAACAGCAAAAAAAGCGTTGCAACAATGCCCAGTTTTATCAAACTAGTGCCAGGAACGATCCATAAAGGCGTCTATTGAAAAAGGCCACATATTCGTGCAATTCATCTGCATTTCCTTTCAGGAGGTTGTTCAAATGGCCTTCCTGCGAGAAAGACGATAACCGTCAGCTTTGCTTCCCGACGAGTCACTTACTTCAATGTAATCAACGAAGAGAAACCCAATAACAATCTTCATTCCTCGCAAAGTTCGTTAGTTATTGGTTTTACGACACATGGACCGTTGAGTCGCGTAGCGTCGCCAATCTCCCACGCCGACTGGTCGCGGGCGAAGAGTAGCGACAGGTGAGACTCGAACCCACGATCTTTGGATTGTGAGACGGGCAACTTACCCCTAGACCACTCGTCCCCCTCCTCACAAAGTTGAACGTCGCTGAAGAGGAAAGGGGTAACTTCAACAGGAGCAAGGAGGGTGCACACATTTATCAACGCGCGGCACCACCAAGCAGCATAACGCCAGCCTCGGAGCTTACCCTCGGAGACGGCGGGGGAACCCCGAACGGCCGGATGTTGGTCCGTTTTCCGGCCAGTTTTTTGGCACTTGGCCGGGTGATCTTATGTCCAACACCCCTGTTGATGGCATCACACCCGCGCGCCTTCCGACTGCCGAAGCGCGCTCTCGTCATGCCGCTGGGTCTGTGGAACAGAGCGACCGGTCCTTCATAAGGCAAGCTTGCAGGCCACCTGAAATTGCGGCATGTGAGGTGCTGTTACTTCCTTTTAAAATAAGTCTATATATATAATTGATATTCAAGAAATCAGATAAATGCCAGACATCCACAATTTACTGCCTATTGTTATTACATGTTTATAACTTACCACGATTCTTACTTCCTACTGGCTTGCGGGTAATTGAAGAGAACACATTCACTTCATGTAACTTCCATACAAATAGTAATGGGCTTCAGTGATTGACAGCTAGTAAAAGGTACACATAAAATGTGTCATTCTGCCATATTCATTTAAACAAGTCCATGAATCGCATTCCTGTTGACTATAATGATCCCATATTATGGCTGTGAACTTAATGACATAATACCGTACGGCAATTCAGTGAGATTTACCCGGCATCAGTGCTGTGCACCGGCGCTACGAACTATCACGTCCACCTGTCCACTATCTCAATCTGAAGTAAAACTAAACTTTACACTTGCGCCCAACTCCAGCGCGAGGACTCTTCAAGAACATCTCCGTATTACGCAGCTTTCCACCGGGGGCCACGTCACTTCCTCCATATCAGAGTATTTGGCAAGGAAATGCCAGTTAATTAACTAGGATGCAACAAACTACCAATTACCAAGCCATCTCGGCCAGGCTCAATACCGGTCAAAACGCATGCATTCTTCCCTAGTTACAGGTAGCTCGGTAGCAGAACATAAGTCGTCAGGACCGTTTGAGATGGCACCCAAGTTCGAATAGCAGGTGCCGTGGACTCGGATGGCATGCAACATGGTCTTGAATTGCACGACAATGATTATTCATCACACCAAGTCGGGCTGGCAGATGGGGCATTCCACGACAGATCGACCAGGGCCCGGTGCTACAGGCGTGGTAGTCCGAAGAACTGGTGCATAGCATCGATGGCAGGTCAATTTTACTGAATTGTGGTAAGATATTATGTCATTAAGTTCACATCCATAATACAGGGCCGATAAATATGGGGTCATCCTGTGCTGTGAATCCACCTGGGCGAATTTTACGTCCATCATGTTGATTTATTAATTGATTATTTGGGCTTAAGGGAGCGTCGACTACTAAGGTCTTTTTGCGCCCATCCATCATGTTGATTGTTCAGGAGTCATAGCCTCTGGTATTTCTGGAAAGTCACACTGCAAGGTTATGTTCAGTGGCCAATAACCATGTCAAATATCATTCAAAACATATATTCAAACAATTCCGAACTCATAAAGGGTCAGATAATCCAATTCCAATGGTATTTTTAAGGTTTCATGAAAAATTACAGTTATCCCACGACCTTAGGTAACGTGGTCATTGTTAACCTCTATGCCCATTAAAATATGCAGGAGGATCGAAAAGAATGGAAGGATCATCATTTGGCCTGATATATGGCAATAAAAAAGCATTTTGTTACAAATGCTTGTTTGAAGAGCACACTCTTTAACATATTTGAAGCTTTTTGACAATCAAACTTGGCTGCCTTTCAGAACATAATCAAGATATAATATGACATGATACATCAACATGCTTTCTCACATTTTGTAGACGCTGGATGGTTTGAATATAAAGTAGAAATGCACAAGGCTGTAAAATATAGACTTTACAAACAACATCAAGCCAGTGGTGTAGCCACTATTTGGTCCGGACAGGGCAGTGGGTGTACATCTGAAGATGACTCCACTTATTTATTTATATATATATATATATATATATATATATATATATATTTGTGTGTGTGTGTGTGTGTGTGTGTGTGTGTGTGTGTGTGTGTGTATGTATATATCCATGTATGAAGAGTACTGCCAGGTGGAACTCGAATCCAAAACCTTTTGGTCGGGGATGAGCAGTCTGTGCTGGGCTACTTTCTCATGTGAAAAACAATAAATACTGTTTGAAATCATGCCACATTTGAAAATAAACCATACCAACACTAGCAGTGTATTATGCTGAATGTTAGTCTTCGCCATTCAACTATCTCCCAATGCCTAAGAACCAATGAGAAGATGAAGATCATGAGGTTAGGTCATCTTAGGCCAGTCTGATCCTGTTTCTGAATGAAATAGCATGCAGCACATGTCTCTGTGATATCAGCTCTGTGCTTCAGGGGGCAGGCAGTAGTGTTGCATGGTGGTTCTATGATCAAGCCTGGACAGCATCATAGGTACCATTCCTGCTTGTATACTGACAACAGGTCAGACTACTACAATAAACACAACTTCAGCTCAGGCCATTGATGAAACATAAATGTGACACATATTAACAATATATATCAGAAAAGCAAACTTTAAGAACAACCCATGTAAGATTCAGTAGTGCTTAATGCCATCTTACTTTTACCATTATTCAAGCAATGAAGACACATTGCTTAAATTATATTTCCATGATGGCAAAAAAACGAAGGTCAGATTGTGCAGGTGGAAAATGCCAGAAAAGCACCAAAATGTGTCAGAAAATGATGAGATAAAACATTGTTGGTTATGGTAAATTACACATTTACCAAAAAATAATTTTATTTAAAGAAAAAAAAAGGAAAAAAAAAAAAAAAAAAAAAAAAAAAAAAAAAAAAAAAAAAAAAAGAAAAAAAATAAAAAAAAAAATAAAGAAAAAAAAAAAAAAAAAGAAAAAAAAAAAAAAAAAAAAAAAAAAAAAAAAAAAAAAAAAAAAAAAAAAAAAAAAAAAAAAAAAAAAAAAAAAAAAAAAAAAAAAAATAGGGTAATTATGTAATTTTTATGAATATTATAATGTGTGAAATGAGTAATTATATATATTTAATTGTGAAAATAACAAAGGGGTGGATTGTAAAAATAAAAATGTTAAAAAAAAAAAAAAAGAGAAACCTAACACCTAGAAAACTTGATAAAGAAATTAAATTGTATTTAAAATTAAAATATAAATATTTCCTTTAAAAAAAAATAAAATAATATGAATATGTAGTGAAATTATAGACTTTTTATTTAAAAGCTAAAAATAAAAAAATTTGTAGTTATAAGGAAAAAAAAGTTTTATTAAATGTAAAATAAATAAAGATATAATAAATTGTATGTGTGTATTTAATTTATTTTTTTTTGAGAGAAAAAAAAAAAAAAAAAAAAAAAAAAAAAAAAAAAAAAAAAAAAACCTAGTATAGTGGTCTTCAATTCATCACCACTTCGCAGTCAATGCAAATGTTCTTGTTCTTCTGGGGGAAGGGTGCTGGTCTAAGCTAGGATTCCAAAAGAAAAGAACAGGTTATGCTGGGTCAGGTTAGGTTATGCTAGTTGATTTATGTTAAGATGTTTGGCTACATTATTCTGGCAAGTGTGTTGCCAGATTAAAAGCATGCATCTCCCACAGGAATGAATGTTCCCATCATCTTAATCATGTTCAGAAATGTGTTTCCATGAGTTTCACAATTATGAGTTTCACAATTATGGCAGGACAATGAGGCAATTTGGTCACTTTATGGCCTTTTACACCAAAAAGAACATGAATACATGGTGAATACCATGTAGGCAAAATTGAAAACTTTGCAGAACCAAACACTATCCTTCACTGGCTGGGTAAACTAAGACACCAGTGCCACTGTACATAATTAAATAAAAAGGAAATAGAAAGCATTATGAGTTAAACTAATTTGTGTGGGTTCTGTGGATGAAGCAATACAGCCATGAATCACAAAATTCATTGTGAAACTGGAAATATCCAGAACTTCACAAAAGGGAATTTGAATCAATTAAGTGCATAGCAGCCACCAGACAATTATAAGGTATTGATGGGGCTAAATATGGTAGGTACCTACCTACCTGTAAGACAAACTTTGAATATGATTAGATTAGGACATGATTAGGTACCTACCTAGGTAGGACCAAAGTGGGTAGGTAGGCAACTGTGCAGCTATATATCTCTTTCTGGAACACCTAAGCTCACTGCATCATGCAACAGACAATATGAATACTAGGTACATACCAACAATACCACACCACATAGCATAACATAGCATCTTAGTAGTAGGACACTGGAACCGGCTGCCAGAAACCACTGTCAGCAGCAGCACATTGAACATCTTTAAAACAGCATAGACAATCATTATAAGAACAGAGGGCTTGCTTTTCAGTATTACAGGGAGTGCTGATCAACTGATTTGGTGGGCAATTGGTTGAGTGTACAGAGTGCAACCAAGAAGGGCCATTGTGGCTCATAGTTGCACTAATCTTTTATGTCTTTTGTCTTTATATCTTCAACCAAACCTTGCGTACTAGGTAGGATATTTATGCAGGTATGTTGGTACCCATATATAGGTGATTTAATGGAACTAAGTATTCGATCTGTCCATTGCATTTCGTCGCCAGAAAACTCTGATCTTGCAACGGTTTGTGCTTCACAATTCGAACACCTTCCCACGTGCTGAAAAAGAACATTAGCTTACCAAGCGACGGAGAAATACAATAATAAGACAAAATGTGTGTATGTCCAACGTACACCTCCCCCAGCGTACGCGCCAACCGCAATAAGGACGGATGCCGCAGTTGACAAATGAAAATCCGCGCGAAATGTGTACTCTCACGCTACCAGCTGACGAGTAAAATATTTATGCACTCTTTCCCTTAATTCAGTAATTTCCCCTCTCTCTTCACTGCTTTTCACAACTTTTTCCTAATGGTAGCTGGCTTGCCATATTTTGGGACCGCGGCATATGTGGCGATAATTACATTAACGGCGAGCGTTAATAGAAGCCTATTCATCTCATTGCTTTGCATCGCTCAGGTGGGTTTATTGTTTTCATCTGGCGTTTCAAAGTTTGTTATAGTTGGTCACATTTTCCAGGAAAAGGAACACTGGCCAACTTCAATTGCTACTGTGAGTTAATATCGAACCCAGTAAACTTAACAAAAGTGTCAAACGTCAGCCCAAGTCCCGGTATTTAGCTAGGTAGGTAGCTAGGTGCCTACCCTAATAAAGGTATTTTGTGCCTACCTAGGTAGGTACCTACTAACCTAGTATGTAAGACAAGCGTCCAAGCGAAAACGAGAATGGAAATGTATGGACTGGATTTGCTGAAGCTTATGTAGCAATATATTCCTGTTATATCCTTGGGAAGCACTATCATAGATGTCAGTGTCATATGTATCATGGTATAGGTATGTAGGTATCAAAGCTATCACATCACAGTATATACCTATTAGACTATCCAATATCGATATGTTTTAGGCATGGTTGGATTTGTGCTTAGTAATCCTTGATGTGGATAGGAGCATGTTGGGGAGGTATCATTGCAGTTTAGGGTAACTGTAAAGCAAGTTTTACAATTTTGTATTTCCATAGTGTTGTGTGGTTAAGTCAGCTTAGGTTTGGCTTTTGTCATAATCTAGAAAAGGTCATTAAATAATTATTCAAATTTTCCTTAAAAGCACTAGAACTGGTTCATGCTAGCTTACCTAGTTTAAGTTAGGTTTGTTATTTCATTTTTCAGAGAAGAAAATTCTTTGGAATTTGCCATTTTCTATAAAACAGAATGTGCTTTCTTACATTATGGGTTAGGCTAAATTAGGTAGGATTATGTTTCATATTTTTCTTTATTTCCAACATTGCTTTTTATGCTATATTACCCAACTCCAAGCCACTTTTTGGGTGTTTTTTTGCCTCCAAACTAATAGCATGCATTTTCAGAGATGGTGAGTTGTCACTTTTTGTGATTGTTATTTTCAGTACATTCAGAAACACTGCATTAAATGTATTTGAAGAAAATGAATTGTCTTAAACTTTTACTGTTTGGGAAATCAAATACAAAAAGTATATTTTTCTCCAAGCCTACATCCAAACCAAAGCTTCCAATTTCTTTGAATCATGGGTATATCTTCTCCAAGCTTACATCAGGATCACATCTTCCACTTTGTACTGAATCTTGAACCTACCTTGCAACAGAGCAGCCCATTGGCAAACTGCAGCATTCAACTTCAAAATGACAAGTAAAATGATGGCATGATTTTTGGGGGAGAATACTGCTCTGGATGCTAAAATCCAGAAACATCCTGTTTCCAGCCCTGGTTTTATTTAATCCAATATCAGTATATTGGGCTAGGTTTGATTGCACTCCATAAGGTTACACTTTTGTTGTAATATTACATTATGTTTGAATGTATACTACACCACTCAAAGCCCCTATATTCTTCTGTATGCATTTCCTATATTTTGTGAATGTGGGATGGGGGAGATAATATGCATTTGAGTTGTCCATCAAAATCAATGCTTTAATGCTATTTGGATGCTACCATGCCATTCTTTTTGCACTCAAATGACTCCTTATTGATATTTATGTACTATGACTTGAAGTGACTATGTATAAAAAGTTTTATTCCCAAAGTGGCATTTCTCACAGTCAAATGGAGCTAGTGCTAGTGGCCATATGCTTAAGGGGCAGTGGTCATTGTCACCATGGCAACACATATCTTATGATTATTTGTGAAGAAGGAATTAGCATCCTGAAATAGGCTTTTGATGGCTTTCAGACTCAAATTTGAGCCAGTGGTGTATGTACTCATGACTGTACCTTTATCATTTGTTTTGAGATGCATAATTTAGGACAAACTATATTTGGGAGAGCAATACCTATGTGATTAACTGGTGCTGTATGCCATATCACACTATAGTTAATCTATTTACCTGAAATTGGGTTGCAAAATGTTTGTGTATGACCATTCCATATTGAGAGCATTAACATGATAGATATAGATGAGATACTGTTAGAACAGAGACACAATAACTTCATAAAGATGCATCAAGGAGCAAGATGTTGATACTTCTCAGGGAACTATATAGATTGAGTGTTCAAAAATCGGTATTTTCCACCCTATTTCATGAATAATTTATCACTGCATTGTGACTGTGACTGGTGACCCTCAGACAGGTTTCATGATGACCATGATCAGTGACCCTCAGCCAGTTGGCATGGTGACAGTGACCAGTGACCCTCAGTTAGGTGCTGTGATGACCATGACTGGTGACCTTCAGCCAGGTGCCATGGTGACCATGACTGGTGACCCTCAGACAGCTACCATGGTGACCATGACCAGTGACCCTCAGCCAGTTGACATGGTGACAGTGACCAGTGACCCTCAGACAGATGCTGTAATGACTGACTGGTGACCTTCAGCCAGGTGCCATGGTGACTATGACTGGTGACCCTCAGACAGCTACCATGGTGACCATGACCAGTGACCCTCAGCACAGCTGCCATGGTGACTGTGACTGGTGACCCTCAGACAGGTGTCCTGATGACAGTGGCCAGTGACCCTCAGACAGATGCTGTAATGACTGACTGGTGACCCTCAGTCAGGTGTCATGGTGATAGTGACCAGTGATTCTCAGCCAGCTGCTATGATGACCATGACTGGCAACCCTCACAATTGTTGTGGTGACCGTGACCAGTGACCCACAGATAGTTGCTGTGGTGACCCTCAGACAGGTGCCATGGTCACCGCACCTGGTGACCCTCAGACAGCTGCTGTGGTGACAGTGACTGGTGACCCTCAGCCAGCTGCTGTCCTCCCCCCGGGGGGGGCCCTCCCCCCCTTGGGGTCCCCCTCCCCCCTTTCCCCCCCCCATGGTTGACTGTTGGTTGGTTATTGGTTTTACGACACATCGACCGCTGAGTCATGTAGCGTCGCCAATCTCTCACGCCGATTGGTCGCGGGCGAAGGGTAGCGACAGGTGAGACTCGAACCCACAATCTTTCGATTGTGAGACGGGCAACTTACCCCTAGACTACTCGTCCCCAACTCACAACAGCAATTGCTCAGATAATTTAGCATACGTATTTGTCTTCAATGCATACCAATGCGTGTAAAATGCACGCTGCATTATGTGCCGCCGGTGCACACATGCGAGCAATCCTTCCCTCGACCTAAGTGAGACCTCGGTGAGACTCGAAGCCGTGGTGACTGTGATCATGACACAGTGTCCTAAAATTACTTTGCCATTAACTGTGTGGATGAAGGAAGAAGTTGCTTGGGAATAGTGAAAGATTTGAAGAAAATAGAGGATTGTCACTTAAGGATTAAAAAGCAGAATGCCTTCCACTTCAGTCATATGCATTTTACATTATTTAGCAGTCATGTGCATGATGACTGCCCATACATCATGTGTCAAAATGTTAAAAACCTAGGATGAGGATAACATAGCACAACTCCATTAACTGTGAATTTCCAGGCCACATGGTGAATTATTTTACACTGTCATGACAGTGACTGGTGACCCCCAGCCAGGCGCCACCCTCCGCCACCATGGCGCAGTGCAGCCAGACGGCGGCCGAGTTCGTGACGTCAGTGTTCCGGCCGCGCGTGGCCGTCATGGCCGCGCCCGAGGTGGACGCGCTCTGCATGAAGAACAACCTCAGTCTGGTGGAGCTGCTGCAGCCCTTCTGTAAACTGCAGACAGAAGGTGGGCCAGCCAGCCCACATGCGACTGGTGGAATGTTCTCACATGCAACTGGTGGCATGTTCTCACATGCAACTGGTGGCATGTTCTCACATGCAACTGGTGGCATGTTCTCACATGCAACTGGTGGCATGTTCTCACGTGCCAGTGGGGGGTGTTTCTCACAGCTCAGTGGGGTGTTCCTCATATGGCATCGGGGATGTTACTCATATGCTGGTGGGGTTGTTCCTCACATGTCGGTGGGTATGTTCCTCACGTGCCAGTGGGGATGTTCCTCACGTGCCAGTGGGGGTGCTCCTCATATGCTAATGGGGGTGTTCCTCATATCCCGGTGGGGGTGCTCCTCGCATGGCGGTGGCGATGCTCCTCACATGCCGGTAGCGATGTTCCTCATGATCGAAGCACCCTAAAGCTCAAATAACTAACTAACAAGGATGTTCCTCATGTGTTGAGCTGGACCACACCACCAGGGGAAATAGTTCCTACAGCCGATGGATTTGGCCGTGGCGCGTGATGCGCATGAGCCACAGTATGCACCGGCCAGTTTCGGTGTTGGCTGAATTTGCAGCCGGTTCCTGGCACTCGGCCGAAGTTGGAAGCCCCGGTGCTCCCCTGGTGCGCCGGTCTCGGTGAACGGCGGGATTTCTGTTTTGGGATCACATATTTGAGGATAGCTTATCTGGCGCTGTGGTACGGAGAGCACTGTTTTACCTCAGAAACTGTTGTGTGCTTCCGGTGTGTGCGTTTCAGGCATTCGCACGACAGAGAAGTATGCCTGCAATAGTCGTCCAATAACGCCATTGGATGCTGTGGCTAAAAGCAGAAGGTAGTCGTCTGGAGAGGATAGCGTTCTCGATGATTCACGGTTGTGTTTCCAAGCCTGTCTCATTGCGTTGGTGGACTGAGTGCCCTATCGCAGTGTTGTGATTAGCGTCGTATCACACTAGCCCATTCTCCAGTGCACACAGTACACGTGTGTGTGTGCTGTGCCAGAGTACACCGCGCAGTCACATGGACCGCATAGTGTAATGCCGTCGCCCGCCGTCAATGCCACGGGCATCTCCAGTGGGAGCTCGAGTATCCCGACGAGCGGCTATGGTTCAGTACGGTGACTGCCTCGCTTCGGCAGCCACTGCGACCCTGTCTGCGGTTCAACACTGGCAGTTCGGCCCGATTTGCTGGTATCTACTACCGTGTATCGATAATGTATGATGATGTACGGTAATCGATGACTATAATATGCATAGTCTATCGTTACATGATCGTGTCACGGTGGGCCCATTTCGAATTCGGCACCGTGACCCGGTCCATTAATTCCCAAATCACCAATGATGTCCATGCCCGCCATTCCTCAGCGTGTTTATGTCTGGCCCGGTGACACAGAGGCGCTGTGTTCTGGGCGCTACATGATCAGCACAGGCGATGCTCCCTGAAGCCCATGGGCGCAAAATGACCAGTCGACAGACGCAGACAGACCCGCTCCAAAGCTTGTAGACAGACGCACTCGACGCGCCCCGAAACAAAAATTCGCCACCACTCCCTGAAGCCCAGATAACTAACCAACGATACGCTGTCTGCGCGTCAGCGCCGTGGCCGCGTGTGACCCGCCGCCGCCGCCCACAGTGCAGTACCGCGACCCGCTGGGCACGCCGGTGACCCTGCGCGAGCTGCAGCTGCGCCTGGACGACTGGCAGACGGCGGCGCCGCCGCCGGCGGCGGCCGCGCGCCGCCAGCTGGCCGACAGCGTGGCCGACTGCCTGCCGCCGCCGGCCGACGACGGCGCCGTGCGGCCCGACACGCCCTGGTTCGAGGCGTGGCGCGACCGCCTGCTGCAGGTCGGTGGGGCCGGGGGACGAGTAGTCCAGGGGTAAGTCGCCCGTCTCACAATAGAGACATTGTGGGTTCGAGCCTCACCTGTCGCTACTCTTCACCCGCGGCCAGTCGGCGTGAGGGATTAGCGACGATGCAGGACTCAACGTCGAAGTGTCGAGTCGTAAAACCAGTAATCACAGGTCAGTTGGCTCAAAATGAACGCCAGGTAACCCTGTAGTCGGCGTGCCAAATGATCAATCAGGGTCGGTGGCCGCTTAGGTCACGTCCGGTTCACTGGGTCGGGTCTGGTAGCGTTCGGTCGTGCTCGGTCTCCGGCCGCGCCTGGTCGTCAGCCGGTCGGGTCATGCCGGGTGGTGTCGTAATGTCAGGTCGTGTTGTCCGCGGTTCGCGACAGGTCAGCTGTTGTGGGCTCTGGTCACGTCATGTCAATCTCGGCAGCTTGGACGCCGTGATGGTATGTATCAGAATAAGTTCGCAGCAGGCTACCTTGGCGTATCTAGACAGCTGCAGGCGAGGCGATGCTGACTGGTCAGGTTGTTGGAAACCATTAGGTTATATCAGAAGCCCAAATATCAGGCAAAGCATCAGCCCACACTCGAGTTATATTTTGTTCTGACTACGGAGATATGTTGCGAATGAATGGGCAGCGGATTCTTCAATGTTTTTTTTGTACTCTGGTTGTTGGAAACTAACCACCTCTGCGTTGGATATATCAGTATGGATATTCAGAATGCATGTACCACGTGCTATGATTATAGACTGTCCACTGTATCTTGGATGTCTGTTGTGGTGCAGTTGCTAAATATGGCTCGAAGTTTCGAAACAACGTGCTCACGTTCCATTTCGGTGCGTTTAGCCCTGACTAGCCGCTCGCCGTTGCACCGAAGTTTAAATGCCTGCAGTTAGTCGAGAATTGTACACCAATTAGAAGGCATGGTCTTTATATATGGCCCGCGCCTTGGCTACGACCGTGACCTCAGCTGGAACTGTGACCACATCTGTAGCCAGACCGTGATCCCGGATATGACCCGCGCCTTGGCTACGACCGTGAACTCGGCTGAAACTGTGACCCTAGCCGTGACCGTGACCTTAGACATGCCCTGGGGCTTCGCTTTGACCGTGACCTCGGCTGGAAGTGTGACCCCAGCTGTGGTGTTACCGTGGCCCTGAATATGACCCACGCCTTGTCTCCGACCGTGGCCTCGGCTGCAACTGTGATCCCAGCTGCCACCGTGTGACTGTGACCTCAGACATGTCTCGGGGCTTCGTGACGACCGTGACCTCAGCTAGAACTGTGACCCCAGCCGTGGCCGTGTGACCGTGACCCGGCAGGTGGAGCAGCCCGGCGAGCACGAGTTCGTGCGCCGCTACGTGTGCTGCGTGCTGGCGGTGAGCAGCTGCTCGGCCGAGCCGCTGCAGCAGCTGCAGCAGCTGGCGCAGCAGCAGCACCAGCTGCAGCACGGGCAGCCGGCCGGCGGCCACCGCTGGTTCGCCAACAACGTCTTCATCTACCACCTGCTGGTGACGGACGCGTCCTCCGCCGCCGCCGAGTCCGGGTGGGTGGTCACGGTGTGGGCGCTCTCTGTTGCGTCTGGAGAACGTTAGGTGCCGGCCGCTTACCATGTGCTCGCTTTCGTAAAGAATTGCCACTACGAAAGCCGTACTCCAAAGTGCACGTAGCTACGTTACAGTATTACTACAAAGCATGCTGGGCGCTGTATGACCGAAGCAGTCGATGCGCCCCAAAGCCCAAATAACCAACCTACTACAAAGCATGCGAGATACAGGTCTGGGTACCGACTTGACCGAACGCCCGAACGATCCGAATTGTCGGATGCTGTATACTCAGCTCTGTCCAGCGAACCTTCATGGGCTTTGATGGCCTACAATGAACATTTCCTGTGGTGTTTGAGGTCATTTGATCTGCATGTAGCATGTGTGTGAAGGACAGTGAGCTTATATCATTGTGATCAATTGGGTGTCGGTATGTTGTCGACTGACGATCGGACAATTGCGTTTTGCCTCCAGGACGAACGTATTTCGCCTCCGGCTGTATGGACCTTTTGTGTTCGATGGAACATGGCAACATGTTGCGTAGTTGCCATTTATGTTTTCAGTGTTGTGCCAATGTGATGGAAATCGGTATGTAAGTGTGGGCCCGGGTTGGGGATCAAGGATTATATGTCAGCTTGTGACCAAGAAGTTGTACACTAAAAGTTAAGAGAAATATAAATATAAATATAAAATATGATAATGCAAAGAGATTGGGTGATATCAAAATATTTTCAGTTCTGGGCAGTGTTTCCTCATGGCGAGATCCTGGCCACTTCCATGATCCATATCCAGGCGGATATATTCGGTTGATCCAACAACTTTTGCTCGGGTCGGATGCAAAATTCCCTATATGGTGCATTCCTAGTCATAATAGCAGGTTGTGTAAGGTGCATATCAATTCTCAGCTGTGCTGATCTTTAGTTTGTTGCATTGGCGTTTTAAGCATCTATCTTAAGTCTTGCATTGCTATCTACCAACACCCAGTCTGCCTCCGAGCACCGTGGGGATTAAACGCTGACAATGGGCGCGAATGGTCAATTCTGGTCGAAGCGCCCTAAAGCCCAAGTAACTAACTAATACACGTTGATATAGTGCCGTGCCATTGGTCGATCCATGACCTGCTGTTGCGCTTCTACTGACCCTTGGTGACCCCGCGACCCCTGCTGACCCCGTGTGTTTGCTGATCTCCGACCCATCCCGTTTGCGCCTGTTGACCTCTGCCCCACTTCCGCACATGTTCGCTGTCCTCTGCTGACCTCGGCCACGCCGCTGCAAACGCTTGGTGACCTCTGACCCGCCGGTCGTCCGCAGGGCGGACGACCTGTTTGAGCAGGTGCGCTCGGCGTACGGGGCGCACTGCTGCCACCACCTGCGGCTCAACTCCCGGCCGCTGGAGCGACAGGAGCCGCACAGTCCCGACCCGTGGGCAGCCCACGTCCGGTGTCGGCCCACTCATGCATCGGTCAGTGACCCCTCCCCAGGTCAGGTCAGGTCAGGTCAGGTGAGTCCCGACCCGTGGGTGGCTCACGTCCGGTGTCGGCCCACTCAGGCATCGGTCATTGACCCCGCCCCCCAGGTCAGGCAGGGTCAGTCCCGACCCGTGGGCGGCTTACGTTCGGTGTCAGCCCACTCACGCATCGGTCAGTGGCCCCCTGAATATTTGTAAAATGCACTACGGCGCTTAAAATGCGTTTATTGATGCCTTACAGTAGAAAATGTCATTTGTGTTGCAAAATGATCATGCTTTCATCGAAGCGCCATTAAACAAACTCAAGTGTTCATTTGTCTTGTAATGTATATATTAACGTGTCAAAGTCTACCAGCTATGTTTAAGTGTCCTTCTTTCTGATTGAGATATTTCAATCCCCGAGTCTGATCTGCGAATCATCGCCACTGTCACCTCCCGTTGCCCCTGACTAGCCCGCGACCCGGCCAGGAGAGGATGCTGGTGGCGGTAGCTCACGACCTGTGACCTGTGGCCCGGCCAAGAGATGGCGCCGGTGGCGGTAGCTGATGAGCTGTGACCTGTGACCTGTGACCCGTGACCAGGAGGTGACGCCGGCGGCGGTAGCTGACGACCTCTGACCTGTGACCTGTGGTCAGGAGGTGACACCGGCAGTGGTAACTGACGACCTCTGACCCGTGACTAGGAGGTGACACTAGCAGCGGTAGCTGACACCCTCTGACCTGTGACCAGGAGTTGACGCCGGCGGCGGTAGCTGACGACCTGTTACCTGTGGCCAGGAGGTGACGCCGGCGCAGCTGTCTGGCGCCGACACGCCGGCGGCCGTGGCCGACCTGACGTCGCTGCCGTCGCTGGTGGTGGAGGGCGTGCTGACGCCGGCCGCCGTCGACCACCCGCTGTCGCCGGACAGTCGCGCCGCGTCGCCGCCGCCGCCGGCCGCGGCCGCGCCGGCACCGCCGCCCGAGCCGGCCGACGCCGGCTGCGTGGTGCCCGACCCGGCCGCGCCCGCGCCGCCCGTGGTCGTCAACAGGGTCAGCTACCCGACCCCGGCGCCGTCCGCCGCCGGAGCGGTCCAGGTGAGCTGGGCGGGGCCGCGGCTGGGGCTGGGGCCGGGTGTGGAGCCGTCGCAGACAGACCTCGGCAGGCGTTCGAATGGAATGGTAGTCGGGAAGTGTGCGGTAATGGGAATGGTGTGTAGTTGCATGGTGGATCTTCCTGGACCTTTGATGTGGACATACAAATTTTGGTGCCATCAAATTTGGAGGGCGTACTTGTCTTTTGGTTCCGGATGTCCGTTCTTTTTTGTTTTTGCGAAGCAATCATTTTCCGGGAATTTTACACTGTATTTTATGTCTTGCCCTCATGGTCATGATGCATGCCTGTCTACTATGACTAGGATTTCGCTCGCTCTGCACTAGACCTCGCTTTTCCCCTCAGGGCCATGGTGCGTGCCTGTCTGCCTGTTGCCAGATTTTGGACATCGCTGTCTGCTCTGCGACCTTCATTTCCCCCTCAGGGTCATGGTGCGTGCCTGTCTACATGTTACGTGATCTGGGATATCGCTGTTTGTGACGTGACCTCGCTTCACCCCACAGGGTCATGGTGCGTGCCTGTCTACGTGTTACGTGATCTGGGATATCGCTGTCTGTGACGTGACCTCGCTTCACCCCACAGGGTCATGGTGCGTGCCTGTCTGCCTCGGACCTGGACCGGATCACTATCTTTATCTCTGAGCTGTGTGTAAGAGGACTTCTGCCTCATGTAGAGCGACAAATGCGTGCACTTAGCGATATGGTGAGTCTCTGGTAGTTGGTGCCAGTCCATTTTTGCCCTCGTTGCCCCTCCCCCACCTCCGAGCTCAGTGCCGGTGAAATGCTACAAGTAACTACAAATCCGTCTATCGCACGCTTTCCGGAAAAGAAAACTCGCTGGTTACGCTACACCAGCTAGTTATCAGTTAGTGATGCTTTGTTTTGCCACGTAACCACATTTCCTTTTTAGAGTGACAGGAGAACTTCCATAGCTGTCTATAATTGCAACGATGTTATTGTTGATATGACTCTGCTTAACTAAGCTGGCTGCCATTGTAGCTGAAAATAACGGGGTATAATATATCCGTACATCTTTAGTATACGCATGAACATATTTATGACGTTTGCCGATCAGAGCAGCACCCCGGCGCGTAGCACATTCATGGAGTGTTCGAAGCCCACGTGTTCGCATGCATGCGCGGTTTAATGAGTGCTTGTTGCCCTGTTGGTCGTCTGTTGAAACTTGGACCCACTCCTCACCAGCAACCTTGTCCGGCCTCGTCCGGTGTATGTTCCTGAGTGGGTGGCCGCAACGGGGACTCTCATGTGCCCTAATGCTGGCTGAGTGGTCGGAGAACGTGATGCACGGTGTGACAAATCGCAACGCATGTTGCGTCGTCATGCCGTTGGTGGTCGAAGGACTTGTGTGTGTTTTCATGAGCGTTTATGCCCGGGAGACACATGCCGGTAATATGACGACAGATGTCTGTGGCTTTGTCGCTTGTGTTTGACCAGAGCGCCTGAGCCGTGTCCTGTGGTGTTGCGGGTGTTCGCGTGTTCCGCACGTAACCTGACCTCACCTGACCTGACGTGACCTGTCGCGGTCGGCAGGTGAGCAACAGGAAGGGCGTCAGTCGGTCGCTGATCAGCGCCACCAAGCGGTGGTTCGGCGGCAACAAGCCGGGAGCGGCGGCGGCCGTCACCAGCGTCATGTGGGTCTGATGGGTCCAGCCGGGGGTGTACTGGTGTCCGTGTGTGTCTGATGGGTCCAGCTGGGGGTGTACTGGTGTCTGTGTGGGTCTGATGAGTCCATCCGGGGGTGTACTGGTGTCCGTGTGGGTCTGGTGGTTCCAGCTGGGGGTGTACTGGTGTCCGTGTGTGTCTGATGGGTCCAGCTGGGGGTGTACTGATGTCTGTGTGGGTCTGATGAGTCCATCCGGGGGTGTACTGGTGTCCGTGTGGGTCTGGTGGTTCCAGCCGGCTATACTGGTGTCCGTGTACCGTCATGTGGGTCTGATGGGTCCAGCCGTGGGTGTACTGGTGTCCGTGTACCGTCATGTGGGTCTGATGGGTCCAGCCGTGGGTGTACTGGTGTCCGTGTATCGTCATGTGGGTCTGATGGGTCCAGCCTGGGGTGTACTGGTGTCCGTGTGGGTTTGATAGGTCCAGTTGGGGGTGTACTGGTGTCTTTGTACTGTTGTGGGTCTGATGGGTCCAGCTGAGAGTGTACTGGTGTCCGTGTACCGTCATGTAGTTCTAATGGGTCCAGCCGTGGGTGTACTAGTGTCCGTATACAGTCATGTGGGTCTGATGGGTCCAGCTGGGGGTGTACCGGTGTCCGTGTGGGTCTGATGGATCCAACCGGGGGTGTACTGGTGTCCGAAATACATTGCAGCGTAAAGAAAGTAAAAAATGCAACATAGATTACACTATGACGTATTTTGTAGAAAATTGGAATGCGCGCCACATAACTCACGATAATGGATACACGAACACCTACTAAGGTTTAGCCAGATGCTCACGATCGTAAGCAATGAAAGTGTGTGCTAAAAATGGTTGCTAAAAGTCAAACCTAGCCTGAAGTGTTTGCTAAAAGTCATGTTGGAGCCCACCAGGTGCCGGTCACTGCGGGCTGTTCCACGTGTGTACTGCACGCCCGGAGAATGTGCTTCTCGTCGCCTGCAAGTGGTATCGTCTGATAATTATGCTACAGTGATACAGTGACATGCCTAATGGTTGCCTGGTCTGACCTCGACTGACCCGATCGACAGATATAGCCACGAGGCCCCGGAGATACAGGTGCGAAGATTGGGAGACCTGGCCTTCATGTTCGGACACTACGACCTTGCGTATCAGGTGAGCCGACGAGAAGCTAACACCGTGAGGGCATGGCTGTGGTTGGGGCAGAGGCTGTGATTTATCCTTCACAGCTTCGCCGCTTTGATACCACTATTTCAAAAGATATTTACCGTAATTGGTGCTATGTCTCCTCTATCCTCCACAGACCCCCAAATTTCGGTTGCCGTGCCGATTAAGAATACAACACCACGCGTTCCTGGCCGGCTATTACCCGCCGTCTGTCACACAAATTGCGCCATTATGTCGACGATATGGGGCCCGAGGTGGTTGGCGGCCTCGCTCTTGGTACCCGGCCGCAGCCTAATCGCGCCGGTATCGTGTGTGTAAGTCAGTCGGGACTGGGCCGTCGAACGGCCGGCGGTCCCTGTCGTAATATCGGGTGGTTATGTGGTATGCCGACCACTGGCGTTTACCCTTGCGCTGGAAGTGTTCGCGGTGTCGGCGTCTGTCGACCACGAGACAACTAGTAAATGTCCTGCCGATGGCGTCCATGCAGCTCCTGTTGCTTGTTCTATATTGGAGTTGGATATTGTGCTTCTGTTTATATTTTCACTCTGAGTCTTGCCGGCGGGCATCGAATTTGTGACCGTCGACTCTATTTGCTGTCGCGATAGCCGTGTTTGGGCATGCTAGGCATTCGCCTTGAGGTGTATTTACTTGGTTTGTGTTTTGTGCTGAAAAAAAAGCGAGCCAGTCGTGAAATCCGCGCATTATATGTTAGTGCGTGACTACAGTCATTCTCGTCAGCTGCATGGCTGAGGCATCGGTTTGAATGACATAATTTTCGACGATCAAACTCCATCGCAGTTATTAGCTGCAGCCGATGCGGGTACCATACAATGCACGAATACGATGGCGTTCAGGCAAACGTGCCCCTGCATTCGGCCGCTCCTTCCCAGGCCTACCATAGCGCCAAGCGCGACTTCAACGGCGACTCGGCGTGGCTGCACTTTGCCGGGGCCGTCGAGATGGCAGCACTGTCGGCGTTTCTGCACGCCGGCGTCAGCAAGCCGTTTCCGCAGCACTACTTGGACCAGGCCATCAGCACATACCTGGACGCGTGCAAGTAGGTAATCCAGTCAGCAGTTGCTTGGCACCACTGGGAAGCTCTAATGGACGTGCGTCTTTCAGAAGACCATGTTCCCAGTGGTATGTGAATGTAGATGTCTGTCCAGTTTGATGCTCTGAAATGATGCTCTGAATGGTGTGACAAGCAGTATAACCTAATATATATTATGAAGAATAAAGGCCTGGGTTTATCTTCCAAATTAATACATGTAAATCATCGATTTGTAATTTTCGAAATGACTGCGAACGTGCTTTTGCTACGTTGTTCTATTACTTGGAACTTTCTGTTTTACTCTTTTATTATGTCATGTCAGCTGTAAGTAATTAGTCAAGTGTATATGTGATCGGTTTTGTAATGGCGTTGTCGCCGGTTGTTTATCTCTGGTATTGAAATGTAAAGTCAGGATAGTCAATGAAAGTAATGTAAGTTGCATTGCGTACAAATCCTAAATCAAAATCAATTTCGCAATAAATTGATATGGCTACTTTGTCTCACACTTCTTGTAAGCGCAGTTGCTAGTTGTTGATTCTATCGGCGAACCAAGTGCATTTGTATTTCGAATATATCATGTGTGTGGTCTGCAAGTTTTGCACTCTCTTCGCAACCTTAGGTATGCAAAAAATGTTGGGTATCAGGCCACGAAGCTGTTGCGCGTTGAGAGGGAACATCTTTTGGCAGTCTCTCCACTATCGCTGAATTTTTAGCTGATTATCGCATCATTATCGAAACGTGTTATGTTCCTTGCATTCGGTGATGAACAGTAAGGTAATTTGGGATCTTTAATTAGTAGGATTTGTGTGGTTTTGAACTTAATACGGCGTTCATTTTCCCCATGACTCTTACCGATGGCGGTACTGGGCAAACTCCAATAATTGCATGTGTGGAGGCATTATTTTAACCTGACTCGGGCAGTGACGTACACATACAAATGCAATAGGTGGTGGGCTGCTGTGGTCATGGAGCACACGGGAGCAGATGTTTGCGTTGTTTTGTGTATGCTTTAGCAGGTAGACACAGTTGATTTGGACAATTGCCACGTTTCTGTGTAAATCGAACCTGTGACATTTCCTGAAAGGTCAGGACTTATCGAGTAAAGTGGGCGCCAAATGACCCTGTAGTCGGCGCGCCCTTAAACGCAAATAATCAATGAATTTTCGTGGAAGTATTGTATCAATCGCGGGATCTCGCCACAAGAAATGCATCCTTGTCCCTCTCGCCGGCGTGCTTTGTTTGCAAATGGAACAGATTCGCCCCCCCCCCCCCCTACTACCACCCAAGGAAAGTGGCAAATGCCATATGCCTGTGAGAGTTAGACAGTTTGTCGGTTGAACGGGTCCAGGCGGGGTGTTGCGGCGAGGTTACTAATGCTACGGCGACTGAGGAGGACATGAGGTCACACCAGCTGATGGAATCACAAGGCAACATAGTGGAGGATGCCTCAGCCTAGCCACATTGATACTTTAGCTTCGATAGGGATGCTGTGTGTTTTATTATCAGTTCCATGTTGCATTACTGGGGACGAGTAGTCTAGGGGTAAGTTGCCCGTCTCACAATCGAACGGTTATGGGTTCGAGTCTCACCTGTCTCTAGTCTTCGCCCGCGACCAATCGGCGTGAGAGATTGGCGACGCTACATGACTCAACGGTTGATGTGTTGTAAAAATAATAACCAACCAACCAACCAACCATGTTGCCTTATTTGTGTTGTATTGTTGTGTGTTGTACTGTATTGTATGTTGTATGCCAAACGTGAGAGTGATGGATAACCAAGCTGACCGGAAGTGGCACGCCAACCGATGGGGAGGGACACCCCACCTGCGGGGAGGACCGCCCCGGCCGAGCTGGGGAGGATGTCCCACTCCCTGGGATTACCTCGCTATGAGGCCGCCTGGTCCGATGGCGGGAATCAATATCGCGAGGCTTGGCTGCAGCCGGCCGCCTGCAGCTGGGGGCGGGGCGTGGGACGGGGCGTGGGCAGCAGGTCAACACGGCTTGGTGGCGACCCGTGCACAGTGGTAATCATTCGTGAAACGGGGTGGAATATACCTGCAGTTGATGCGCCCTAAAACCGTAATAACTAACTAACAGGTGGAATATACCACTTTGTGAACACTCGATCGACATCCTTCTCCAAGAAGTATTGACATACGGCTCCTTGGTGCATGCTTATGAAGCTTTGTGTATAAAGCTTTCGAAGCGCTATAAAGCTTCGAAGCTTTATAAAGAAAGCTTCGAAGCTTTATAAAGAAAGCTTTCTATGAAGCTTTCGAGGAGCGTCTCGTTTATGCATAGCAGGTGCATGCTATTGACAAGGAATGGCGATTCGCAAACATTTCGCAATGCAATTTCAGGTAAGGGGATTACCTGTAATGTGGTATGGCATACAATAACAGTTTAAAACACAGTTATTGTTCTCCCTATCCAGAATATAGCTCTTCTCAAATGATGAATTGCAAAACAAATGACAAAGGTACGGTTATAAGTACCTACACCATCGGTTCAAATTTGAGGCTGAAAGACATCAAAAGCATTTTAAATGACACTGAGTCCATGGGAAATTTAGACAGCCTACTATGCTCGTTTCGACATCTCACATCCAACGAAAAACCGTTCTTTTAACCCCGTCCCTGCGGCGCCTGCGTGGAGGTCGCGTGATTGGTTGCCTGTTGGTCTTTACGACACTTCGACCGTTGAGTCATATAGCGTCGCCAATCTCTCACGCCGATTGGCCGCGGGTGAAGAGTAGCGACAGGCAAGACTCGAACCCACAATCTCTCGATTGTGAGACGAGCAACTTACCCCTAGACTTCTCGTCCCCTAGAGGTCGCGTGAATGGTGTCTGCCACCGACTTGTGGCCGTATTTTGGGACCGTGAGTGTACGGTCAGTTGGAGAGGGCCGACTCGGCATGTGAATAGGAAACGGGCCACTGCCAATTGTCCACTGTCAATTGTCCACTGTGTTTGATTTATATGCTAGAATTGTGGCGATACTGGCAAGGAGTCGACGTAACCAGTTGCTGGTGTTGTCTTCAGAGTATTCTATTTTCTTTGGGGTATTGTATTCCATGTTTTGTTTTGATGGTAGTATTGTGTATGTGTTAAGCTTCGTGTCGTGCACACCACTGAAATATCGAATAGTGCATTTTCTTGTACTGCGTTCGTAAATACTGTGTCGGCACCACTCGCTTCATCCGCTGAAGGCCAGCTGTGTTCAGGTTTAAATCTAAACACCCCGGCGGCGCCCCCCGCCGGCGCCGCCACAGCTGCACGTGCAAGTGTGTCCGGCTCTGCACACGCGCCGCATACGTGTCGAGACCAGAGTCGACCAGGGTTAAAATAATGGTTTTTCGTTAGGTGTGAGATGTCGAAACGAGCACGGTAGGATGTCGAAATTTACCACAGAATTAGTGTCATTTGAAATGCTTTTGATGTCTCAGACTCAAAGTTGAGCTAATGGTTTAGTTACTTATGACTATGCATTCATCATTTGTTTTGATATGCATAATTTAAAAGCTATATACGGAATAATAACTATGTTAGAGAATAACAACTATGTTATACGCTGGTATTGTATGCCAGATCACATTATAGGTAATCACTTTAATTGACATTGCATTGCAAAATCTTCGTATATCACTATTTCTCATCGAGAGCATACACATAGTACATATAAACGAGATACTGTTAGAAAGGAGACACAAATACTTCATACGCATGCATCGAGGAGCAGGATGTCAATACTTCTTGGAGAAGGATGTCGATTGAGTATTCAGAAAGTGATATACCCCACCCTATTTCACGAATATTTTATCACTGGAGTCGACCCACCGAAGTGTCCGGTGGTCGACCCGTGTGTTTAATTAGCTCGGTCGGTCCGGCTTCAGTGAACACTTCCTGGTTCACGGCCGACAGTACGATAACCTCGCTGTCACAAGTTGTCACGTCGGCGCTATCTCCTCAGGCCATCGGGCCTGGCTGGCGGGCGTCGTCACGACGGCAGTTACAGTCGACTTGAAGCGACGCGTGGCGGTCGTTAGCTGTGTCGTGCCACGTGCACGGCGTGCGGTGGCTGCCAAGCCGACCCGTGCTGACCGACAGACCGACCGACAGACCGACAGACCGACAGACCGACAGACCGACCGACCGAGCAAAATACCGACCAATCCGGCCCGTGCTGACCAACCGACCAACCAAGGTGACACGCGCTGACCGACCGACCGACCGACCGAAATGCCGACCAAGCCAACACGTGCTGACCGACCGACCGACCGGCCGACCGGCCGAGCGACAGACCAACCAAAATACCGACCAAGCCGACCCTTGCGCACCGACCAACCGACCGCCAGACCGACCAAGCAGACCCGTGCTGACTGACCAAGCCGACCCGTCCTGACTGATCGACCGACCGACCGACTGACCGACTGACCGACCGACCAAAATACCGATCAAGCTTTCCGTGTAGTAAATGTTTTAAAGTACTAAGTAAAAAGTTTTTAAAAAATGAAATAAAGTAATAGTAGTAAAATGAAGCTATAATAGTGAAAGAAAGTAACAATAGTAAAATAAAGTAATAATAGTAAAATCGAGTAATAATAGTAAAAGTAAGTAAAATAGATAGTAAAACCATCCCGTGCAGCGAATACGACTGTCGGCGGCCCCGTGCGCGGTACGCCGTGTGCGTGGCATGACACAGTTAATGACAGCTACGTGTCGCCTCGAGTCGACGACCGCCAACTGGGCGGAGGTAGCGCCGGCATGGCAAATTGCGACAACGGCGCTATAATCCGGAGACCGGAGTGTCAGCCAGGAAGCGTTTCCTGAAGCCGCGCCGACCGAGCTGGATCGGGGTGCCGGTCCAGGGCTTAGCACGCTGTACCGAGCCACGTTTTCGCCGGCAATAGCGGTCGACAGCTGCGGGTTGCTAGGCGCCGCTTTGCTAGACTGTCTTGCGTTGGCAACCGCCATGCTCCAGTCAAGTGAGATGATGTAGCGGGAGGGTTTTTCATTTGCATCGATGCCTGAGATATGATGGCCAATTATTGCTTGCAGTGAGCATTTCTTGCTGTTGTCTTGAACCATAGAAGGTGGTCAGGAAAAGACTGTCCGGTAACTTTCTGATGTGGCTCAGTGTATCAGTCCTGACACCTTGTTACCAGCCAATAACGTGACATTGTGTGCCGCTTTAGACACCCTATTTGCCAACTCGATAGCTCAATTGGTAGGATTGTGACCGTCATTGGTGTCTGTGTCTCCGCAAACGGTGGTGAAGCCCTTGATTGAAAGGAGCATCGGTCACTCTATACAAAGTTCTTCCTTTGATCGCCGACCATATGTTTTGACCGTAGATGGCACCGCGCCCCATTCGGTGCATATTAATATCTGGTTCCGATCAGCTTCGTCGCCATTGACGTCATTAGAAGTGCCAATTTGACGACATCTGTCGGCCAGCGGTGCCAAATTAGCATGTTCGGGCAGACCGCAGTCCGGTTCACCAGCGACCGCGCCACAGGTGCCGGGTGGCACGTGCCGCACGTGTGGCACGTGCGGACACAGCCGGCCGACACACACCGCGCGCCCCACCACGAGCGCTACCGACCTGTGGCCGGCAAACAAGTCAATTTCATCGCCAGTCGGCACTACACGCCGCCGCGGGACACTGCGTGTGTGAGTGGGGAGGGGTGCACACACACGCACGCACACGTCTTGTTTGGCTGAGGTGCCAATCCGTCAGCGGGGGGAGGGAGGGGAGGATATCGATCAGTGTCGGGCCGGGCCGGGTGACTCATTCTCGTGGTGTGGCGGCGACCACCTTGTATCGTCAGCCCCAACTTTTGACTGTGCACAGGGGTGAGGGAGGTCAGCGATGCTTCACAGTGCCGGCCAAAGCTCGCAGAACCACTGCTGTCACTTAGAGGCGCAGCCAAGGGGGCCGGCCCTCTCCCCTTAGCACACAAAAATACACTTGATCAAACGAAACATTTGGATATTTTCACCAAGCAAACTAAGTTTTCGTCCCGCCTCGCGCCCCGGAAGATTTGTCTGTTCCGGAACGGTTTTGGGACTCGAGCACCTCCCCCTTATAAAAACCGCGGCTGTGCCACTGCCCTCACCAAGGACTTCGGTTCTTTAAAGCAATCTTGAATGATAATTATATGGGCAGGATGTTCGTGAAGTTATTCATGACAATAGAACTAAGAGTGGCTGCGCCAGAAATAATGCCAGTATATCAGTTTGTTACCATTATTATTCTTTATTATTACCTTTCTTATCGTAATAAGATTGCTCAGATCCCCATAGTTTTGTGGCATCCATTGGAGGTTTTTCTTGTTTGTGTACGCTAGCTTTGCAGGTATGACACTTATCACGTAAATGAAATCTTGTATGAAAATCATGCATTTTCACACAAAGTGTCCGTCCGTGGGAGCTATTTTCCCCGGACATGTCATGGCATTCTGCCCTGACCATTAAGTTTGGGTGGGCACGCTTCATGGTTTCCCTGCAAGTGGTGTTGAAGTGTTGGAATGAGCACAATGAACAAAAATGCAACGGCAATACTGAGGACAAGTTGACATCAGCATTATCTGACTGCTTGGCGTTCCGGCTTTGTATAGTCTGGTTCCATGCTGACACGGGCATATTTCGTGGACCGTGAAGCTACTTTCTGGTCAGGCAACTCAAGCTCACCTGCGTAATCTTAGCAGGCCAGGCATTGCGTTGCCATGCGAGGCAGATACCCGCTGCCAACAGCCCGGACGTGCCATGTTCGGTTGAGGGCACATCGTTTCAACCAGAGACGATAAGCACGAGATCATTTAGCGCATTGAGCCTGTTTTGCCAGAGCCTCAAGCAATACGCAAGTCATAGCCCACACCAGCTGTGACAAACGAGATAGCGTAATCAATACAGAATAGTCGGTGCGTGTTCAATGATACTTCGATAGTTACACCTTTCTTAAGGTGTTTCACTTTATCATTACAGTTGAGATGATGATTCATATTATTATTGTTCATACCATTGTTATTATTAATACTATTATATATATATATATATATATGTGTGTGTGTGTGTGTGTGTGTGTGTGTACATATAGGTTGATTAGTAGTGGTATTAGTAGTATTGCTCGTACTATTATTATCATTGTTGCTGGTATTGTATATATGTCGTGTGTGTGATTGTGGTTTTAGGGCGCATCGACTATTGTATATGTGTCATGCACGTTTCTTGTATGTTGGTGTATGCTTGTTCTTGCTAATATCGCTATATTATGTTGTCGGTATTATTACTCAAATTGCTACTCCTATTGCCACAACGACGCTCCGCGAATGCTCCGGCTTCATTTTCCATCAGTCCGTCAGATATTGCTCTGGGCCTCCTGGCGCCGTCGACGTGTTGCCAGGTGGCGGCCCGCATGCAGAGGGCCGACCAGTGCCGGCGGGCGGAGACGGTGTCAGTCGGACGCCGACCGCGCGGCCAGCAGCACCGCCGACCTCGCCGCCGCCGCCGCCGCTCGTGCCGCCGCTCGTGCCGCCGCCCGTGCCGCCGCCCCCGGACACGTGGTGCTGACCCGGCGGGACGAGCTGCGTGAGGGGACGAGCTGTGGTCGCCGGTGATCGAGAGGACGAGGCTGTGTGTGGCGCGGCGGGTGTGTTGTGCCGGAGTGGGGTTTGTGTGGACGGCGGGTGGCGGATTGGCAATGGGGTGGCGGAGGCGGCAAGGAGCATCGCGAAGTCACGTGTCGTTTGACACCGTGCCGACGTTGCCGGTTTCCGGGTTGCAGGAGTTGTTGTCGGTTGTTGGATGAACTCTGTGGTGGCTTGTGACGGATAACAGCATACGGGCGTTCTCGATTTCCGGGTTGGAGGAATTGTTCTCGGCTGTTGGACGAATTCTGCGGTGGCTCGTGGCCCCCGATCGGTCGCCCACGCGCGGCGGCTGGGCACGCACGGGCACCCTGCGCTGAAGCTACTGGTCCGTGTGACCCGCCGCGGCCGGGTGCCGTCCGACCCGGCCTCGAAGGTCATGTTCGTCAGCTGCGGCCGCATGCCGGGTCGTCGGGTCAACTCAGCGGTGACCTATGACGACCTCGGGTCGCCCGGCTCGCAGGTGGCGCCCGACGAGCGTCACTTCCGGCGACTGACGCGCGCCATCGGCGCCGTGCTGCGGCGCCATGTGTCAACTGAAGTTGGTCCGGTCGCCGACAGGGTGCCGAACTACGCGCTGCGGGCCACTCTCTTCAGCACCGAGTGTCTGAAGGCGCGCGGACAGTTCGCAGAGGCGGCGCTCCAGTTCATCCGATTGACGGCCGAGGACGCCGATCTCAGGTCAGCCGGTGACCCCAGGGGTCAGTAAATGACATCAGGCTAGTGGGCGGTGCCAGGCGATCGGTGTCGGCTAGCGATCCTAGAAGAGTTGAGGTGACCTGATTGGTCAAGTGGCTAAGATCAGTGGAAAGCGTCATTGGTCGATTAGCTAAGATCAGTGGAAAGCGTGATTGGTCGATTAGCTAGAGTTTAGGTGAGGTTTAGTTGAGGGAAATAGGCTATTGGTGAACCCGGGCCATTGCATGACTCCGGATCTGCTGATGTTCTTGATTTACTGGTGTCCAGCAACGCAAGTCAATATGCGACCTCAAATCGATACTGTCCAGTGACCTGGGATCAGCAGACAGTGTCGGAGGTGCGATGGTTACCTCCCGTCCTCTTGGAAGGCGGTCGGTAGGTCAGAATTTAGATGACGAACCCGCCTTTGTCGTTTATTGTGCCAGCTGCTTTTGGTGCGTGTTGTGTCAGCCGTTTGGTAACAGCACTGTTGCGTGCTTGTCTACCAGCCAACGCCTGTAACGTTCATATGATGCAATCATTAACCGGCTCGGTATGTCGGTAAGCTTTTTTTAGCAATCGCTGGTCTCGTGTTCCTCGTTTACCGTTCGTCTGTCAGCATGGAGGTATTTTCTTGCTGGTGTTCCCAGCACCTGTTCATACGTGTCGTATCACGATACTTTGCTTATGCTGCATCTTATCAACAATAGCGCTACTTTCACAGACGTGATGGTGTGTGCATGGCGTGTGCAGCATCCTGTTCCTGCCGGTGTGCTCGTGTGCACGCCGCCGCGAGTTCAGCGAAGCTGAGTTTGCGCCGGTCGCCGCCAGGTCGGCGCTGCTGCTGGAGCAGGCCGCCCACTGCTTCCTGAACTCGCAGCCGCCGCGGCTGCGCAAGTACGCCTTCCACATGATCCTCTGCGGCCACCGGTTCTCCAAGGCCGGCCAGCGTCGCCACTCGCTCCGCGCGTACAAGCAGGCATTCCAGGTGAGCGCGCCGGTGGCGCTTCACCGCCCGCCCTCTGCTGGGCGCACTGTTCGGCGGCGTCCGGCTGATTGCGAGGGATGCGTGCTCGCGTCGTGAGTGTCACGCCTCCTCGTGTTGCTGTGCGGCTGCTCGACACATCACCCCACCGCCGCCGGCCACATTATGTCGCACACGTCACATCACATCACATCATGTGGCACACATCACATCATGTCGCCCACGTCACATCACGTCGCACACCAGCGCCAGCCGCACACGCCCACCGCCGCCGGACGGTCTCGATCTCGGACCACCTTGCCGATGCTCCCCGCCGACGATTGGCTGGCCGGTTCGGTCCGGCCCGCGAGTAGATGTTCTGAACATTCAAACTCGAGACTAGATCTTGTGAACATTTTCTCTTCGCAATAGATCTTCTTAACATGGATAATTCCGAGTAGACCGTGTGAGCTTTCAGAGCTGAGAGTAGCTCTTCCGAACATTTGAACCAGAGAGTATATCTTGTGAATATTTCCTCCACTGAGTAGGTCTTCTGAGCATTTTTGGCTATCAGTAAATCTTCGTAGCATTTCCAGCTATCAGTAAATTTTCTGAACATTTGCATTGGGATTGCATTGAATTAGGAAGTAGATCTTCTGAACATTGAAGGCATATGTGTGGCTTTTCTGAACATTCAGGTCTTCGAGTAGATCTTGTGAACATCTCCAGCTATTAGTAGGTCTTGTGAACACTTTCCTCTTCATGTAGATCTTCTTAACATTCATACTTGAGAGCAGATTATGTGAACATTTCGAGCCCTGAGTACATCTCGTGATAATTTCCAACTCTGAACAGGTATACCGAAAACTGTCATTGGGAAGTAGATTTGAACATTTACATTGCCAAGTAGATTACCTGAACACAGAACACTATTTGTTGATGTTATGAACATTCAGACCTGAGAGTAGATATTCTCAATGTTTCTAGCTCTAAGTAGATATTTTGAACATCTTCAAGTAGATCTTGTGAGATTAGATCTTCTGAAAGAGGGCTTTTGAAAACAGATGTTCTGAATGTAGATATTCTGAACGTAGATCTTCTGAAATAGATCTTACGAGCCTCACCCATGTGTGTGTGTGTACACGGAGGCCCGGTGTGTCCGAGAGCCGACGTAACGTGTGTGCGTGTGTGTCTGTGTGCGCGTGTGCGTGTGCGTGTACGTGTGGATGTGCATGTACCAAGTGGCTGCCCCTGTGCTTTAGGTATACGAGGGCCACGGCTGGCGGCTGGCCGACGACCACATCGACTTCACCCTGGGCCGCCACTGCGAGAACCTGCAGGAGCACGGTGCGGCGCTCGCCTCTCTGGGTCGCCTGCTGGCCGGCGCGGCGGCCTCCGAGGGCCGGCAGACGGCCGCCCAGCAGGCCGCCTTCGTCAGGGAATACCTGCACGTGCACAAGGTCAGTACCTCCGCCAGAAAAACGGCCGTCGTCCAGAGAAACGTACCTTCTCCGGAGAAACGGTTCTTGTGCTGAGAGCATGTGTGCCTCCTCCAGATACGCTGTGACAAGTTGACATTCCCCACCAGGGGAGCAGTTTTCAGAATCAGTTTCAGGTGGACGCTTAGCTAACTTAGTGGATTTATGGAACCGAACGTCCGCGTTAGCAGTGCTGCCTCCTGGACGTCCCGAAGGCGCCGGCACGTCGTGTTATTTGGGGGTATGTGGAAGCCCGTGACAGCGAAGGCCCGTGGTGGGAATTCGCGGATATAAAATTTTCGCAGTCGGCAGGGTTCGAACCTGCGCGGGGAGACCCCATTGGATTTCAAGTCCAACGCCTTAACCACTCGGCCACAACTGCCGCGGGCCATCCGCCCCTCCTTGTATGATACAGCCTGATGTAGCTTCTCCAAATAGTACAAATGTTCTATAATTTGTATTGTTGGATTCGTTGATGTCAAAAGTGTGGTTTTGATTTTGATTCGGTAAATGCCCCCTCAATGTTGGCTTTCCCCCAGTGTCAACTATTAAAACGGGACCCCATGGAGCTTGCCACCCAGTCCATTTGAGCCTACCGGACTGCCATCATGTATTTTGCACCCACCCCAAAATAAAATGAAAGGTCAACACCCATAGTGTTTCTGTAGCTGTGAGCATCGGCGTAGGGGCGGCCTAAAATGTGAGGAGAGTGGAAGGACAGACTTTTAGGCCTTTTTCAGTCAACGTCATTCGGCCTATGGTTATGAATTTCCTTGTTGAGAAGTGATGGTTGGCACATTCCGTATCGATAAACATGTTTTAAAAACTTTCAGGAAAGTGTTAAAAGGAGTTATGGGTGTCGGGAACATGCCAGTTATCCTTTCCGACTTGTAATTCCCCAAAATTTGCCTGTCCAAATCCAGGATTCCAAACGCAAATAATCTCCCGTTGGTCTCGACAGCACCAGAGCGCGGGCGTGCCGCCGCCGCCGCTGCCGCTGCCGACGCTGCTGGCGCAGCAGACGCGCGTGCTGGTCGGCGGCGACCAGCCGGCGGCCGCCGACGGCTGGTCGCCCGCCTCGGGCGTCAGCTTCGCCGACGACGAGGACGACAACGCCAGGTGAGAGCGCGCCGCGTCTGGGCCGGCAGCCGGCACGCTCCCGGCCAGCTGGCGCCTGGAGGTGTTCGCTTCGGTCTGCGTGGTAAGTCGGTGGCCGCGATAGCTCAGTTGGTGGAGCGTTGGAGTTTTGATCGCAAGATTGTGGGTTCGATTCTCACAACCGACGGCGTTTACCGAGTACGCCCGCGACCAATCGGCGCGATGGATTGGCGATGCGTTTGCGATGACAGCGGTTCAGTGTGTCGTGAAAGAATCCTAGGTTCTTCTTCTGCGTGACCAGTCAGTGGGGTGGTGTGTGGGTTGGGTTCCCTGCATCCGCGTGCAGCTAGTTCTTTGATAAGTCTTAGCAATCGGCTAATCGGTCTAGAGTTGGTCTCTCGCCACAGAGCGGCGGCCTCTGGTGATGAAGAGGGGAACTCCCGACCCATCCGTGCGACAGCCTTAGGTTTGATGTTGGTGCCTGTCGTGACGCGACCTGACCTGACCTCTGTGCCTCCCCTCCTGGTGGCATGCAAGGAAAGACCAGTGTGATGGCATGGCATGCCCTAACCTTCTCTGTGGATCCTCCAATGGCCTGTGTGGATAGACCCATGTGATGACATGATATGATCTAACCTGACCTGACCTCTCTGTGGGTCCTTCTCCAATGGCCTGCGAGGAAAGACATGTGTGGTCTGGTCTGCCTGATCCTCGCTTCACCGATGGTTTCTGGGTGAGCTGTCGGTGCTGTGGCCAGTGTGGTCTGTATGTATCCCCTGCCTTCCGCCGCCGCCGTCGGTGGCCGCCGGCTGCAGAAGGCTCCGCTCGGTGGCCGGCGCTGACCTGACCTGACCCTACCGACAGGTGGTTCCGACTGGAGCAGCTGTGTCTGGAGCATCTGGGCCAGGCCACCAATCCGTTCAGGCCCACCGTGCAGTGTATGACAGCCAAAACAATCAACACATACAGCCCGCGGGTCTGCGCCTCAGGTCAGTACAGGTGGAGGTGCCTCGGGTCAACCCGGAGGTACGTCGGGTGAAGCCGAAGGTACGTCAAGTCATCCTGGGTTGGTGTGCGTTGGGTCAAGCCGGAGGTACCTCGGGTCAGCCCGGAGGTACATCGGGTCAAGCCGGAGGTACGTCAGGTCATCCTGGGTTGGTGTGCGCTGGGCCACGCCGGAGGTACGTCGGGTCATCCTGGGTTGGTCGGGGTCAGTGTGAGTGGAGGTGTTTCAGGCCAGCCCAGATGGAGGTGGCTCAGTTCAGTAAGGTGGGGCGGGGCAGTACTTAGGATAAACTAATGTTGGGTATATCGAGTCAGCAAGAGTAGTGCCTGCTCATGTCGGCACGAGTGTGTTGCATCGGCTCAGACAGCGTGGGAAGTAATACAGGGCCAGCTGGGACGAGTTCGCACGGGCTGGGGAGCCTTGGTTCAGATCCGACCCGCCTCTGGTCTGTTCTAACTTACCCTCAGGTCAGCGCAGGACGAGTGAGAGACGTCCAGAAAGAGATGCGAGGGTATATATATATATATATATATATCCCACCCTATATGACGAATAATGTATCACTGAAGCCGATGGATGAAAACAACGCCGCCACATCACACACACACAATATATATATATATATATATATATATATATATATATTATATATATATATATATATATATATATATATATTGTGTGTGTGATGTGGCGGCGTTGTTTTCATCCATCGACTTCAGTGATACGTAATTCGTCATATAGGGTGGGATATGTCACTTTCTGAACACTGTATCGACATCCCTCTCAACGGAGTATCAACATCCTGCTTCTTGATGAGTCGTTATGAAGTCTTCGTGTTTAATTTCCAACAGAATGCTCACCGTTGGGGATTGCGATGCACAAACATCTCTTAGCACTTCAGGATTTCCTATGATGTGGTCTGGTATACAATATCAGTTGATAAGGATATGTATGTTGTATTGCTATCGCTTAAATAATTACCCCTAAATTAGCTATTTCAAAACAAAGGGAAAAAGTGCACGTGTGAGTGCGCTGTTGGATCGGAATTGTGTTTGAAGAACGTATAATTTATGTTGAACGACGTTACTTCCATGGCGAATTTCCACATCCTACTGTACTCGTTTCGACATCTCACATCTAACGAAAAACCATTATTTTAGCAGTGGTCGACTTTCAGCTGTGCGCTGCATGAGGCACAGCTGCATCCGGGGCCACATGTGTGGAGATGATGCGAACATCCATCGTCATTTTGCGGCTATTTTGATGCAGAGCTGTCGGTGGAATTCAGCCACTGCTTGGTCCAGTATCTACTCGGGCGATGTGGTCGGGCCGGCTCGGTCCGACTCAGCCCGATGGGCACGCTTTTTGAACCCGAAAACGTGTTGTCTACATGGCCTCAAGATCCAATTAGTTTACCATTAGTTTACACAAGGTTAAGTCTGCTCTTGTATGATTCGTACTCTTGATTCGTGACTGTCCCAATGCCGCGTTGTGTGTGTATTTCACTGTGCTCGTTGTCTGTCCGAGCAAATGATTCGGTGACTGCGTGTCTCGTGTGCACACTGGTGGCCTTGTGGATTCGGCGGCCGGTCATGTGGTCACGTCGTCATGCTGCGTGGTCCCGGGTCCGGGCGATGGCCCGGCTCGATGTTGGTTTGGTGGAGCGCGCCGCGCTGGACTACGGTGTGCGGCTTGAGCTGAGCGGATAAATCGGGGGCATACAACCGACGGCCTACCACAGGGGTAAGATGATGGTTTTTCGTTAGGTGTGAGATGTCGAAGCGGCACAGTTAGTTATTAGGGCTTTAGGGCGCATCGACTACATTGGTCACGTAGCGCCCATGTCGAAGTGGCACAGTAGGATGTAGGAATTTGCCATGGAATTAGTGTCATTTAAAATTATTCTCACACCTTTCAGACTCAAATTTCAGCCCAAGGTGTAGGTACTTATGACTGTATCTTCATCATTTGTTTTGAGATTCAGAATTTAAGAATAGCTATATTCAGGATAGAGGAAATAATACTTATGCTACTCACATATCCAGTGTGAACTGTTCAGCTGGTATTGTATGCCATATCACATTTTGGTTGGTTATTTGGGCTTAGGGCCGCTTCGACTGCTTCAGTCATGCATCTCTTTACCTGAAATTACGTTGCGAAATGTTCGTGCATCACCATTCCTTATCGAGAGCATGTACATGATACTTCCCATGATACCAGGGATTCTGTTAGAAAGGAGTCACGAAGACTTCATAAGGACGCATCGAAGAGCAGGATGTCGATACTTCTTGGAGGGAGATGTCGATTGAGTGTTCGGAGAGTGGTATATTCCACCCGATTTTACGAATAATTTATAACTGGCTTACCCTCTCTCCAGTGGCCTCAGTTGCACTACTGCGTTCATACTACCGAAACGAAATGCGCTGCGGAAGTAAACAGATGCATATTGCAGTCAGCGGAGATCGTGGATGAAAACGATCGGTAGTTCCTTGCTTCGTGATTAACCAGAGTCCGTCTAGTGTAAGGCGAATCACTTGCGTTAGTTTTTCACTTGTGGCCTCTGATGCACTCAAAGTACGCCAAGTGTTGGAATGTGAAAACACGATTGGGTTTGGACCTCGATACGTCAGTGGCGTATGCCGTATACGTGATACGAATGCCGTACGACAGTGGCGTATGCCGTATACGTGATACGAATGCCGTACGTCAGTGGCGTATGCCGTATACGTAATACGAATGCCGTACGACAGTGGCGTATGCCGTATACGTGATACGAATGCCGTACGTCAGTGGCGTATGGTATTCGACTGTCGTACGTCATTTGTGTGGGGTGTGCGACTGTTGTACGTCAGTGGCGTATCATATGCAACTGCCGTACATCGGTGGTGTATTGTATGCAACTGTCGTACGTCAGTAGCGTATGATGTACGACTGTGGTACGTCAGTGGCGATGATATGATGTGATATGATATGATATGATATGATATGCGACTTCTTTTCGTCAGTGCGTACGGTACGCGACTGCCGTAAGTCAGCGGCGTATGCTATGTAGCTGCCGTGTGGCTGGCGATTGCTTTCGATTTGGATCAATTCGTCCAGCTCGGAGTGGTGAAATGTTCGCGGTAGGTCAATCGCTTCATCTTTCAAAGGCTCCACGAATGCAGACAGTCTATTAAATGGACCGTTTCACCACGACAGACAATTTCCCCGAGTATGCCGGCAATTGTTCTACGCCCGTCACGGTGTTCCTTTGGCGGTTGTCAAATGCACTGGATCATGCAGTTCATAATGCATGTGAATTGAACAGCAGCAGTGCAGACTTGTCTGGGGACGTGAACGTGTTCGCGCGTGTCTCACTGTGCCGTCCAACACCAGCGCTGCGAGCGTGGTGTTGAACGAGCGGGTGCACAATGTACACCCGCACCCAACCTAACTGCACCCGCCCGCTCAATGTAGACTATCATGTACCCCCACCGGCCACAAAGTACATTGTGGTCGGTGGTGGGGGGTGTACGTGCTGCGACGCGGTGGCACGCGGTGGACCCCGTCGAGGTGCTGACGCTGAGTGATCCGCGCCAGCAAAGCTCACGTGTCGCGGTCAAATTGCGGAATAAAGCCCGTGCTTCCCCGCAACTCCCGAAAGCAATTACGGAATGTCATGCGGCTGATGAATGTTGCTACCGTCGACATATAAATGGCCCCTGGTGTGTGTTGCGGCGGTGCAACACGGAAGTACGCAGTTGGTAATGTGAGCCGTAATGCCGGTGAAGTCCTGTTCGGTGATCAATAGGGAATGTCTAATACAGCCGCTTGTGTCAGTCGAAGGGCGTTGTCGTGCTGTCATATTGTGTCATATTGTCACATTTGTGTCACATGTTACGTTGTGTCATATTGGTGTCATCTGTTCCATATTAGTGTCATTTATGTCACATTGATGTCACGTTTGTGTCATATTGGTATCGTATTTGTGTCTTATTTGTGTCCTATTTGTATCACATTGGTGTAGCATTGACGTCATATTGGTGTAACAATGATGTCACGTTAGTGGCACACTGTTGTCATATTTGTGCCACATTTGTATCACATTGTGTTACATTGGTGGCGTATTGATGCCACATTGGTGTCACATTGATCTCACATTGGACTCACATTAGTGGTACATTGGTGTCATATATGTGCCACATTGGTGTCGAATTGGTGTCACCGAGCCGGGCCTGACCTGACCGTGGGTTTGGCGTGGCGCGGCCGTTTGTGGCTGCAGCCAGCGGGTGATCCGTCATTGTCCGCCGTGGACGCCGCTCAGCCGGTGCATGTGCATGTAATGGCCTCACTCGACCCCGTCATACCCTGACGCGACCCCACCGAACCTCGGTATAACCCACTCTCGCTTCCCGTAATCATGGCGGACCTCACGCTCCCGGTCTGACCTCAATGTGACTTCATTTGGCCGCGAAGTGGCCACAGTTGACCCAGTATTGGGAAACGAAGGGTTTTCTGGATTTTCCACTTCCAACGAATATATACTACATCGATTTCGAATACTACATCTTTGCACTTATATTGCTGCTTACGCTTATATTGCGGGTGCATTACAACAGTCATTGACGCGCCATAAAGCCCAAGTAGCAAAGTAATTACACTTATGTTGCTACATTAATACATTTTGCTACTTCAAACATAACTTTCCCGGTAAAATGTCCGCTGGAGAACAATTAGCAAGCATGCATTGCAAACATTATCCGTAAAGTACCTCATATCTTTTCCTGCAATTCCATAAGTGAACTCCGAAAATTCGACTCTGATCTGACCTCGATGCGGCCCCATTTGCCATCAGCGTGACGCCGACCGTTCTCGCCCGACCCCGTCTGACCTGCGCGCATCGCCCACAGAGCCGATCCGGGTGCAGCTGGTGCTGCGTAACCCGCTGCGCGTGCCGCTCGAGCTGTCCCAGCTGCGGCTGCAGTACTCGTTCGTGCCGCGCCAGCCGGCCGGTGACCGGTCAGACGGTGACCTGTCACGTGACGACCGCGCCGACGCGGTGACCGCCGACACGTTGGTCCGCTGTCTTCTCGAGGAGAACTCCACCCAGGAGGTGCGGCCGGCGTGTCTGGACCGTGGTTGTTGCGCCCGGGGCATGAGACCGGCTGACGGTATCGAGGCGTCCAGGCGTATGTGTAATTGCCATAAGGGAGTCATGCGCCAGGTTTTCGGTGGTGAGGGCGTGTGTGTATTGTATTGTATTGTCATGCATAGGGTGATCCACTATTGCAGTGGCTGTTATGCCCCGAATCATAGGTGAAGAAGTAAAAACATAAATGTTACAATCAAGAGCATGCATGCAAGCATTCAAATCCACACATACGTCAGTCTATTAATAATGAAAACGTACATACATACAGCACAGTCAAATGCATAAGCAGTGTGTCTAAGACGTGGGACAGCCTGGTTACCGAGCCAGCAGGTGCCGCTTAACGACGCGCGTGAAATGTTGTGTTATTTCAGTGAGCTCAGTGTAGTGGCCACATGGAGGTCATGCGCCAGACCTTCGGTGGTGAAGGCCCGGTGGGGTTATTTTGCCACGTGTTTGTTGTCACGATGGGCGAGGTCGGTCGTCACTGCCAGTGCACGCCACTTGCCAACTTCGGTTGGTGAAATTGGCCCGGCAGCCCCCTGCGCCCGAGCTTGGAACCATGCTCCGTCCGTAATGAGGCTGCTGTGCATTCGCATGCAATCGGTTATTTTCAATAGCTGTGCAGGATATATGTACATACATGTATGCACCCACTGGGTGGCCGATATGTATGACTGAATATCACTGTTTTCTTATGTTCCCTAATCCCCTCGGACAATACCTCCAAGGTACTGTTTACGCTACAATAGCACCCTAGTCGGTAGAGAAGTCTTGTCTTTTCCTTTGGGGAGGGGGAGGGTAATATGTAATCATAAATTTGGAGGAATGTTAACAATCGTAGCACCTTGAAATCCTTCAGAGGTACCTCCAAATTGTCCTCAAGAAGTCACTTTAGCGAGGGAATGAGGCGCTTCGTCTGACACATTGGCATAGTTCACCGCCTCGCACATGGTAGATTCGAATTGTCTCGTGTTTCACAAGCAGGGCATTGAATTAGCATTGACGTCATCTGAAGCCAGTGCCAGGGCTCACTATCTGTCGTTCCTGAGACCTTGACCAGTCTGTCATGTTCAGGCGACGGTGCCACGGCCTCTACCCATTGACCCAATTACCCCTGAGTTCAGGTAGTGCTAACGATTGTGTCTCCCGTTGACCTTAGTCGGTTACGACCGTCAGGCGACGCTGCGCGCTGACACTGCTCGGTTCTTTCCTTTGGGTGACATCGACAATACGGCGCACGTGCCCAGCGAGCTGACACTGCTCGGTTCTCGCCTTCAGGCAACATCAATAATAACGGCGCACGTGCCCAGCCAGCTGACGATACTCGATTCTCGCCTGTAGGTAACGTTGACAATAACGGCGCACGTGCCGGGCGAGCTGACGATCCTCGGCTACGAGTTCTCGCTGTCGCTGGCGGCCGCCGAGCCGGGCGAGTCGGTGCAGAGCCAGGAGCCGGCGCTGGCTGTGCGCGGCTCGCAGCCAATCAGCGTGCGGGGGCGGCGCCTAAACGGCACCAAGGAGGAGCGCGCCGGCGTGGTGTACGCCGAGGACAGGCGACTGCAGGTGGGCGGGCGGTGTGGGCGGTCGGTGCGCCGCCGGGTGGACTTTTGGTTTTTCTGGGAGGCTGGCGATGCGGCAGGGCGGATCAGACTGTGTTGGCTTGACTAGATGGCGACACGGAATGTCAGAGACCGGAAGCCTCCCACTGTTGCCGATGGCGGCGACAAAGGTGTTCTGGACTGTAATTGACCAACTCTTGCTAATATCCCATAAAAAATGAAATAGTCAGCCAACCTTGATGGCCGTGGTGATCTGATGCACACTTGTGATAGATTGATGTAGTCGCGATGACACCGTTATTGACGGCACCAGCCCTGTCCGTGCCTGCTTCAGTTGCTGCTGGCCCTCGATGACCGACGGCTGTGCGTCGGCCGGCAGGTGACGGTGGAGGAGGCCGGAGCGCGGCTGCAGCTCAGCTTCCGCCGGCTGCCGACGTCGCTGATGTGCGGCCAGATCCAGCCGGTGCTGCTGCGGCTGGCCAACGCCGGCCGCCGGCCCGTCAGCCGCCTGCTCCTCGCCACGCCCGACCCGCAGCTGCTGAGCGTCGAGCTGCAGCCGCCGCCCGGCGACGACAGGTGGCAGCAGGTGCGCGCGGCCGCCGACTCGCCGCCGCCAGCGGCGGTGGCGCGCTCCTGGGCGGAGGCGGCGCGGATCGGCCGGGTGACCGAGCTGCCGCTGCCGGCCGGCGGGCTGGCGGCCGGCGCGTCGCTCACGCGCCGGCTGTGGCTGCGCGCGCCGCACTCTGACGGCGCGCAGCCGCTGGAGGTGCTGCTGTGCGCCGCCGACGGCGCGCCGCGGCCGCGCCTGCTGCGCCACGCCGGCCGGCTGCTGGTGACGCCCAGCCTGGCGGTGGCGGTGCGCGCCGGCCGCAGCGCCGGCCCCGGCTGCCGGCTGCAGCTGGACGTGCAGGTGACGGGCGTGCAGCCGGCGGCCGCCGCCATCACGCTGCAGGCGCTGGCCGTGGCGGCCAGCGGCTGGCGGCTGGACACGCGCGCCCCGCCGCCAGGTCAGTCCGGCTGACCTGTCGGTCCGGGACGGCCCGCTCAGTCCTGACGGTGATGCGGTGGTCAGATCGGGACCGATAGTGGTGTGGCGGAGGGGAGCTGGTTCTGGTCCTATGCATGTTGATTGTTTTTGTGTATTTTCAGTTCTAGCGTTGTAATAAAGAAAAATTAGTCGAGAACACAAACTTCATCGTGTCTGTCTGCTGTCTTTTATCTTTGCAGCAAAGGTGAATTAGCGGGCTTGTTGGGATACACGAGTTGCCTTTGATATTAAGGGGAGACAACGTTGAAAGCGCAAGATATAAAGAATGAGTTAGCGACGTAGTCATTTGAATGTCAGAATAAGTTTGCATTGCAATCACCAATATTGTATGAATTCATGTGCATGCTGTTTATTTTTGTGAGGAACTCATGAAACCCAAGTTAGGACTATGTGTTATGGCCAGATACAGTGTGTATTTGTCATGTCGAATCAGTTCGAATGCTTGCTAATCCTATTTGGCGAAAAACATATTCGACTTCAGCAACAACAAAATTGAATAGAGAAAGTTATTCTGCTATTAATGATTTCAATGAATAATTTGCTGACCCACCACCAGTTGTGTTACCTCAGTTGCCAGTTAGCTATGTCCCTGACCTTGCCCCCAACCCTAAGAGCAACTCTGACCATGTGCCTGACATTGCCCTTGGGCCTGCTAGCGTGGCCGTAACTGTGCCGCCGGCTCCTGGTCTGCTGTTGACCTTGACCCAACCCCACCGTCCCCGTGCTGACGGCGCCTGTGGCCGGCCAGCCGTGCGGGTGGTGCGCGGCGAGGCGGCCTTCCTGGGCCTCACCGTCCCCGTACTGCTGTTGACCCTGACCCAACCCCACCGTCCCCGTACTGACGGCGTCTGTGGCCGGCCAGCCGTGCGGGTGGTGCGCGGCGAGACGGCCTTCCTGGGCCTCACCGTGCAACGAGTGCCGGTCCAGATCTCCGAGGGTGGCCACCCGCTGCTCAACCTGGCCGCCCTCTCCCTCGACGGGCAGCAGGTCAGTGCGTGGCCTCGGCGGGGGCCGGCACACAGCTGTCAGCGGGTCAGGTGTGCGACTGTCAATGGGTCAGTCCATAGCCATTAGAGGGTCAGTCCATAGCCGTCAGCGGGTCAGTCCACAGCCGTCAGTGGGTCAGTCCACAGTCATCAGTGGGTCAGTCGACGGCCGTCAGCGGGTCAGTCCACGGCCATCAGTGGGTCAGTCCACAGCCGTCAGTGGGTCAGTCCACGGCCATCAGTGGGTCAGTCCACAGCCGTCAGTGGGTCAGTCCACAGCCATTAGAGGGTCAGTCCACAGCCATCAGTGGGTCAGTCCACAGCCGTCAGTGGGTCAGTCCACAGACGTCAGTGGGTCAGTCCACGGCCGTCAGTGGGTCAGTCCACAGACGTCAGTGGGTCAGTCCACGGCCATCAGTGGGTCAGTCCACAGCCGTCAGTGGGTCAGTCCACAGCCATCAGTGGGTCAGTCCACAGCCGTCAGTGGGTCAGTCCACGGCCGTCAGTGGGTCAGTCCACAGCCATCAGAGGGTCAGTCCACAGACGTCAGTGGGTCAGTCCACAGCCGTCAGTGGGTCAGTCCACGGCCGTCAGTGGGTCAGTCCACGGCCGTCAGTGGGTCAGTCCACAGACGTCAGTGGGTCAGTCCACAGCCATCAGTGGGTCAGTCCACGGCCGTCAGCGGGTCAGTCCACGGCCATCAGTGGGTCAGTCCACAGCCATTAGAGGGTCAGTCCACAGACGTCAGTGGGTCAGTCCACGGCCGTCAGCGGGTCAGTCCACGGCCATCAGTGGGTCAGTCCACAGCCATTAGAGGGTCAGTCCACAGACGTCAGTGGGTCAGTCCACGGCCGTCAGCGGGTCAGTCCACGACCATCAGTGGGTCAGTCCACAGCCGTCAGTGGGTCAGTCCACGGCCATCAGTGGGTCAGTCCACATCCGTCAGTGGGTCAGTCCACAGCCGTCAGTGGGTCAGTCCACAGCCATCAGTGGGTCAGTCCACAGCCGTCAGTGGGTCAGTCCACGGCCGTCAGTGGGTCAGTCCACATCCGTCAGTGGGTCAGTCCACAGCCGTCAGCGGGTCAGGTTGCAACCGTCACTGGGCCAGTCATCGACACTCGAAGGTAAACCCAACCGCCATCGACTGTTTCGTTATCAATGCTCAGCGAGCAATCGTGGAGTACTCAGCTCGTAAAACTGTGCTGCACATGAAGCAAGGTGGTGACATTGGCGGACAGTAGCTGTGACCACGGAGTGATAGGCGCGGCTTACACCTGTCGAACACTCGCTCCTGAAGACTGCCGCCAGTGTGCTGCAGTGATAAATTATTCGCGAAATAGGGTGGAATTTACCACTTTCTGAAAACTCAATCGACATCCTTCTTCAAGAAGTATCGGCATCCATGCTCCTGGATATGAACTATTCATGTCTCCTTTCTAACAGTGTCTCGTTTATGAAATACTCTTCATAAATTATAAACCTCAAAACAAATGATAAAGGTCCAGTCATAATCACCTACACCATCAACTCGAATTTTACTCTGAAAGACATCAAAAACATTTTAAATTACACTACTTACGTGTCAAATCTCGACATCCTGCTATGTTCGTTTCGACATCTCACACCTAACGAAAAACCAATATGTTAACCCTGGTGTGCCGGCCTGTGACGCCATGATGACGTCACCACAGTCCCGTGCCCCGATGATGAGTGCACCGGAGTGCCGCGCTGGTGGCATCGCAGGCCCGTGTTTCTGTGGCGACGTCACTACATTAACGTGTCCCTGTGATGACGTCACCACAGTCGCTTGTCTCTGTGAGGTCATTGCAGTTTCGTGTCCGTGTGATGACGTTATCGCATCCCCATGTCCCTGACCCGACGTCACCACAGTATAATGTCAATGTGATGACGTCACCGCCGTCTCGTGTCCCACTGGAGACGTCATCACGGTACAATGTCTCCGTGATGACGTCATCACGGTACAATGTCCCACTGGAGACGTCATCACGGTACAATGTCCCCGTGATGACGTCATCACGGTACAATGTCCCCGTGATGACGTCATCACGGTACAATGTCCCCGTGATGACGCCCACCGTGCTGTTCACTGTCCGGCAGTGTGACGTGTCCGCCTCGCCGTCGGTCGACTTCCTGCTGCGCCACAAGGTGTCGCTACCGGCGCTGGTGGCGCCTCCGGCGGTGGGCGGCGGCGCGGCACCGGCGGCCGGCCGGCGCCAGGCGGACGAGCTGGCTGACGCCGTCAACGTGGACGCCACCGTGCTGCTGCAATGGCGGGTGAGGATTGGGTGCTGGACGTGTGGGAGGCGAGGCGACTGCTGGCTACGCGGTCTCGACCAACGCTCATCGGCGCCTTGGGTTCTTTTGCGACGCGTTCAACCGCTAGGTCATGTAGCGTCGCCAACCTCCCACGCTGATTGGTCGCGGGTGGACTCGGCAAATGCCGTCGGTTGTGAGATTCTAACCCACAATATTGCGATCAGGAGTACGACGCTCTTCCAACTGAGCTACCGTGGCCCCTGGTGGACAGGTGGATGGAGATGACTGGTGGGTACCCGGAGGCGGCCGATGGGTTTGAGGAAGAGATGACTGGTGGATATGGGGGAGATGGTGAGATGGCTGATGGATATGTGGGAGATGGTGAAATGACTGGTGGATATGGGGAAGATGGTGAGATGACTTATGGATATTTGGGGAGATGGTAAGATGACTGGTGGATATGAGGGAGATGGTGAGACGACTCATGGATACGAGGAGAGATGGCGAGATGTCTGGTGGACGCGGGGAGGTGACAGTGCGGCCTGCGGCCATATGCAGTGATTAGTAATATGTGAGGTTTTGACTATTGTAGTTGTTTATGTGGGCTTCTTGCTTGTGAGCACTGTGAGACTGGCTAGTTATATTTAGCCACGTAGCCTTGTGGTACCCCGGAGTATTGTTCTATATCAGGATGGTTTTTGCTGAGTACGGAAATGCATGATGTGTGTGCAAGGTGGATCCTAGTGCAATATTTACACCAGGAGTATTATTGGTTGGTTACCAGGTTTCCATTCAGCTGGTTCTGTCTAATCGTCGTCTGTGTTTGGCACTGGCCATGGTTGGTATATAGAAGTGTTTGACAAAAGGCTGTAAGGAAAATAGGCTGGTGTGTGGAAGTTTGTTTATTGGGTGGTTCATGACACACTTAATGCACATTCACGGCTAATGGCGCCACACACACCGTTTCATCGGTGGGCCGCGGGATTGGGAAATTTCCCAGACGGCCCGGGTGTCGAACCCGGGATCTTTGGTATCGAGAGCCCAACATCTTAACCACTCGGCCACCCTTGCTCATGGTGTATAGAAGTGTTTGATGCCGGTTATGGCCGGTCAGAGTGAGTGGCGCTGTTGTGATCGGAGAATCTCCTCAGACCCAGGGTGTCGACGCCGCCGGCCGGGAGACCACCGTGCACGGCCAGCACCACGTCAGCGCCAAGCTGCTGGGCGACACTGCTGCCACCTACCCGACGACGGGGGAACCCGAGCCTCGGCCGCCCGTCACCATCATCCCTGCGGCGCCGCCGCCGCCGGTGCCGGCCCACTGGCCGGGCGAGGCCGTGATGGACCGGCTGGTGAGCGTCGTGCCGCTGCACCGGTCCACCGTCGAGCACGACTTCTCCCGCAGACGGTGAGTGCTGGTGAGCGTCGTGCCGCTGCACCGGTCCACCGTCGAGCACGACTTCTCCCGCAGACGGTGAGTGCTGGTGAGCGTCGTGCCGCTGCACCGGTCCACCGTCGAGCACGACTTCGCCCGCAGACGGTGAGTGCTGGTGAGCGTCGTGCCGCTGCACCGGTCCACCGTCGAGCACGACTTCGCCCGCAGACGGTGAGTGCTGGTGAGCGTCGTGCCGCTGCACCGGTCCACCGTCGAGCACGACTTCGCCCGCAGACGGTGAGTGCTGGTGAGCGTCGTGCCGCTGCACCGGTCCACCGTCGAGCACGACTTCGCCCGCAGACGGTGAGTGCTGGTGAGCGTCGTGCCGCTGCACCGGTCCACCGTCGAGCACGACTTCGCCCGCAGACGGTGAGTGACGAGGCGGGGGTGGCAGAGTGATTATGGTGTTCGGCTCTTGGTACTAAAGGTCCCGGGTTCGACACTAGCGCCGCTCGGGGCATTCCCCGATCACGCGGCCCGCCGGCGAAACGGTGTGGGCGGCGCCATTAGCCGTGAAGGTGCATAAAGTGCGTCGTGAACCACCCAATAAACAAACAAACAAAGAAACAACGGTGAATGTTTGTTTGTTTATTTATTGGTTGGTTCACGACACACTGCACATTCACGGCTAATGGCGTCGCCCACACTGTTTCGCCGGTGGGCCGCGGGATTGGGAAATGTCCAAACAAACACCGGTGAGTGCTGCCGCCGGGAGTTGGTGGTTGCGTCTGTCGCCGGTAGGTGGCAGTGACTGCGAGGTCAGATCACGCCCGTCTCTTCGGCCGATCGACGTCATGCTGCCTATGTCAGTGCGGCATAGAAAACCACGGCGGAGGGATCGTCGGGCTACTGTTCCCACTGAGGCCTTTGTTTTTATCACCGAGTTCAAATGGAAACTTGCACATGCGGACATGGAGCACTACTTTGACATCAAGACATGTCATTGGGGTGATGGGGAAGTGGCAGGCTAGAGATAGCTGCATTGTTATCTACTGACTTAAGTGGAAGTGACTCAGCACACACATCGCGGCAAAACAACAGCATTCGTTGCTTCAGATGACTGAAGCGGCAATGACTGAGGTCAGGCCTGTTGGTGTGACCAAGGAGAACAGTCATCTCCCTGCTTGTCTGAACACACCCCAGAGAAGGGGCAGCACGTTCGGGGTTACTCGGTGATGGTTGACCCACATTATTGTTCATCGGACGAGTTGCAACCCGGTGACGTCTGTCTGCAGTGTCTGTCTGTCATCTACTGTCTGCAGTGAATTGACTAGTTCTTGACTAATGTTCTTCTGTGTCAGTATGGTGTTCTCAGAACACAATAGTCTTGAAAGGGAAGTAACACGCCGTATCAATATGAAGGTAATTTACTAAAGAAAACATGAGGGTTCTGAAATCTTGCAGGGCTAAGGAGGCTGTGCAAGATGAATAATCCCAGAAATATCATGATTATAGTGCTGCTCGTCTAGGTTGTTGGGAATGCTTGTCCACATATTTGAAAAACACTAGTGATTTACTCTTCTTCCTACCATGGGCATATATGGTAGTTGGGCAATGAGATGGGCAAGTACACTCATCTGGATCTAATTTCCGTCTAATTCGGTAGATGTTCAGGGTACCGCCTACTCGTGCCTGTGTAGCCAAGGGGCCTTTCTGCCTATGTAGCCTACCATTACATTGCCTTTGCTCTACTGGCCTTAGTGTTGTATGCCACCATTCCTGGGCCACGGACTGGTGCTCCCTGGTACGACACCTCTGGAAGGACCTATCGCGAGTTACGTCACTAAAAACGCAACGTATGCCTCGCCGATTACCGGCCTGGGGGTATCAAGGCGGACATGCTGACATCCCGGTGGTCATGTGAGCTATGGCACTTACGGGGGGGGGGGCTATGCCTGTCACGGTGGGTCTACTGGGTCCCAGTGGTTTCGGTTCGGTCTCAGCAGACCGGCGTGTGAAGTAATGGTTGTCGACAAATGATTAAAGAAACTGCCATTTGGTGTGTAGCGTGCGTGGTTTCCGTTTGCTGATGTCGTATGTTACTGAAATCCCGTATTCATTCGCTTCTGCCGAGTATTCATTCAGCGCTGTGTCAATAGATCTCGTCCGAATTTACCTCGGTGATTGTTCCCTGAATCGAAGCTGCTCGACTCCAAACAGCGAGCTTGTGCTCTCGGGCTACCTGGAAACGTTATTGTATGTTGGTTATACATAGATCAATGGGTTGAAAGTTCCTTTGAGTCTGAGCATGCCTGGAGCTCTGGAGATTGCAATGACATTGTTGCCGATCGAACCGTCGTTGGTGTAGTGTGGGCGGGTGTGTGTCGTGCCGTTGGTGTATTGTGGGCTGGTGTGTGTCGTGCCGTTGGTGTAGTTTGGGCTGATGTGTGTCGTGCCGTTGGTGTAGTGTGGGCGGGTGTGTGTCGTGCCGTTGGTGTGGGTGAGTGTGTGTCGTGCCGTTGGTGTAGTGTGGCCGGGTGTGTGTCGTGCCGTTGGTGTAGTGTAGACAGGCGGGTGTGTGTCGTGCCGTTGGTGTAGTGTGGCCGGGTGTGTGTCGTGCCGTTGGTGTAGTGTGGGCGGGTGTGTGTCGTGCCGTTGGTGTGGGCGGGTGTGTGTCGTGCCGTTGGTGTAGTGTGGGCGGGTGTGTGTCGCGCAGTTGGTGTAGTGTGGGCGGGTGTGTGTCGCGCAGTTTGTGTAGTGTGGGCGGGTGTGTGTCGCGCAGTTGGTATGGTGTGGGTCGCGCAGTTGGTGTAGTGTGGGCGGGTGTGTGTCGTGCCGTTGGTGTAGTGTGGGCGGGTGTGTGTCGCGCAGTTGGTGTAGTGTGGGCGGGTGTGTGTCGCGCAGTTGGTGTAGTCTGGGCGGGTGTGTGTCGTGCCGTTGGTGTAGTGTGGGCGGGTGTGTGTCGTGCCGTTGGTGTGGGTGAGTGTGTGTCGTGCCGTTGGTGTAGTGTGGCCGGGTGTGTGTCGTGCCGTTGGTGTGGGTGAGTGTGTGTCGTGCCGTTGGTCTAGTGTGGGCAGATGTGTGTCGTGCCGTTGGTGTAGTGTGGCCGGGTGTGTGTGTCGTGCCGTTGGTGTAGTGTGGCCGGGTGTGTGTCGTGCCGTTGGTGTAGTATGTCCGGGTGTGTGTCGTGCCGTTGGTGTAGTGTGGTCGGGTGTGTGTGCCGTGCCGTTGTACGCCTATGGCGTGTGATAAGGATCGCTGAATTCCTGAATTGGCTTTGGTGAAGTATTACGGCATTCAAATTATAGTAATATATGATAATATGTCACACTACATCTCGACGCAAACATAAACATAATTTGTCCTTTGCTAGTTTTCTTAATGCACATGGTTAATATATGGCTGCCATATTATCGATTTCCCTCGACACCGTGACAGGTTTTGACGTATTTATATAATAGCCTACGCTCTAAGGAAATATTTCCATGACGCTACCCCGTCGATGCGATGCGTTTCGGATATTAGTGTGGAACTCCTGAGGTGGTGGGGCTGTATCCCTCGTTGGCCGTGCTTCTATTGCATCTCCGGTGATAACGTTGGTTCCCCGGTGGCTGTGGTATATATCAGTGGTGATGCCAGGTTATCAAGGTGGTAGTGCTGGTTCCCTGTGGTTTTATTGTATCTCCGGTGCTCGTGTTAGATTCCTGAGGGAGTAATACCGGTTCTCCGGTGGTTGTGGTGTGTCGCTAGTAGTAGTAGTAGTACTGGTTCTCTGGTGGTGGTGCTGTACTGCCGAGGTGGTAGTACCGTATTGCAGAGGTGATAGTGGTGTGTTTCCGAGTTGATAGTGCTGCATTGCCCAGGTGGTAGTTGTGGTTCCACGGTGGCTATGTTGTGCCTCTAGTGGTGGTGCCAGGTCGCTGTGGCATTGCTGGATCTGATTTTCCCGTTTATATATTATTTCCAATTCTGCCGCACCGGTCACCACGGTGATCGCGACACTGGTTACGCAGGGTTCACCTCACACGTGACTGCCGCTGGCAGTTCCGTACACATATACCAGGGGGAGGGCGTGCACACCCCGTGGCAGGAGTAGGTTTTCATTTCGAGGCGGCTGAACGCAGCGAGAGGTGTAATGCCAATCAACAATCCTACCCGTGGGCTGAGTAGTGATGTGAGTTCGGCAGCAAATCTTCACCTGTCTGGGCCGGCCGCCGTCGGAGTAGCTTCGACTGTTGCCTGCGGCCGTCCTGACGGATTGATGCCGGATGATGGTCTGAACAGCTGAATGCATCCCAAGCCGGGCCGAGATTGGCCGTCGCCGGCGTCGCCGATTTCGCCGCCGCGCCGGGTGGAGAAAGGGGCACTGCGGACTGAGCGCACTGTGGGTCGACGTCTCGCTCCTGCTGGGGCTGGAGCCACGACAAAAACAGACCGGCAGCCTGGTGAAGTTTACATCCAATGGCACCAAGTTTGTGTCCCTTGTGAATGCTGTTTCCCTCCCAAGTGGGGTCGTATGTTGCGAAATTGCCTGTCGTCCACTTGATATGGTGCTATTCCGTAGCTGTCGGGTATATTGCAATGAAATAACACCGTAATACAAAACATTTTACTCTACATATTACTAGTGTAGGCGGCTGGTTGGCTAAAAGAAGGATGAGATGCTTTAAGATCCATTCGACTGCTGGGCCATATGGCGTTGCCAACATCTCGCGGCGATTTTCTTCGAGTAGACTCGGTAATCCTGCCGGTTGGTTGCAGGTTGACTCGGTAAACTTGCCGATTAGCTACTTTGTTCATCATTATAATTAGCACGCGCATGAACTGGCCATGTCCGAAGAAAAAGCCACGTTCAAGTCCCGTAATGTAGCAACTGTACATGCAATTGTAAATTGAATGTTTCGAGAAGCAAGAGGAAGACTGAGGCATATCCCGGGCATAGGCCATTCCAGGGCCACACATTGGCATGGCACGACGTCGATTCGTTGTTGATCTTCCTTAGTACGTGTTTAGACCATAGCGAACGACGCATTGAAGTTAGACGATATGCAATCTTCTACCAAGTTGCACCACCACTGCCAAGTACCACGTTGCATCGTGAAGCTCGGGCCGGAGGTGGCCGAGTAGTTAAGGTGTTAGCGGCTGGATATCCGGGTTGATCTGAACGTCCCGGGTTCAACGCTCGCACCACTTCGGGACATTTCCCAATCTCACGGCCCACCGAGGTCCGAGAGTCAGCGTGGGTGGCGCTATTACCTGTGATCGTGCATAGAGCGTGCCGTAAACCACCCACTAAGCAACAGCGTGGGGCCGCCGCGCGAACTGTGCACCTCTTCGCACCTCCCACCCGATCACACCCGATCCCAGCCGAGCCCACCCGAGCCCATCAGAACCCATCAGGGCCCACCTGAGCTGATCCGATCCCACCCGAGCCCTTCCGAGCCGTTTCGAGCCCACCAGAGCCCAACTGAGCCCACCAGAGCTCATTCGATCCCACCAGATCCCTCCAGATCCTACTCGAGCCCGCCAGAGCCCACCCGAGCCGTCCCGAGCCCACCCGAGCCCACCCGAGCCGTCCCGAGCCCACCCGAGCCCACCCGAGCCGTCCCGAGCCCACCCGAGCCCACCCGAGCCCGCCAGAGCCCACCCGAGCCCACCCAAGCCGTCCCGAGCCCTCCCGAGCCCTCCCGAGCCGTCCCGAGCCGTCCCGAGCCGTCCCTAGCCGTCCCTAGACCACCCGAGCCGTCCAGAGCCGTCCAGAGCCGTCCCTAGCCGTCCCTAGCCGTCCCTAGCCCACCCGAGCCGTCCCGAGCCGTCCAGAGCCGTCCCTAGCACACCGTCCGAGCTGATCGTTCACGCTGACCGCCTCGTGGCGGAAGAGGCGCTGACTACAGGTCAGCGTCGGCAGTGAATCAACGCGCGGTGCGGCGCGATTCTACGGCCGCGGCGGGCGTCGAATCTCGATAGCGCCGCAGCCGCTCGTCGACGGCCGAGCGGTCGCGGCGGCGACGACGAGGCGCTCGACGCGGTCGGCCGGCCGCCTCGTGCCGTCGGGGTACGGCGGGCGGCGGCCGGCCGCCGACTCTGGCGCGGCGTCCAGAGCCCAACATCTTATCCACTCGGGCATCCCCGCCCCCCTCATTCATTATGTTTCTGCGCGGTGATGTGTGGTGGTGTCCAGGCCGTGATTTAGTGTGTCCACTGGTGCGGTGTGCGTTCTGAGTGTAGCTGGTAGGTAGTGTTGTGATGGCAGCAGGTGGCGAATTGTGTGACCGGGGATGGAGGGGGGTGGTATTTGTGCCTGTATGTGGGCGGACCTGCGCAGTGCAGTGGCCTGTCAGTGACAGCCAGGTGTTGAGTGTGTGACGTTTCGCGTGTGCCCAATGTGTGTCGTGCGGCATTGTGAGACGAATGGGTTTTGGAACGAACGGACGAATGGACGAAAGGATGTGCCGAGTGGCCTCGGGAAACGAGTGGGCGTTGATATGTCATGTGGTCTTATAAGACGAGTGGGCGTTGATATGTCATGTGGTCTTAAAAGACGAGTGGGTGTTAGTGTGATGTGTGGCCTTGTGAGGCGAATTGGCGCTGGTGTTTCGTGTGCCATTGTGAGATGAATGGGCGCTGGTGTGTCGTGTGGCATTGTTTTTCAAGCAGTTCCAGTAAAGTTGGAGAAGTTTAGAAGTTTAGAAGAAAAGTTTGTGGGGGTGTTCATTGTGTTTGTTTCCTATTTCTGTAAATGCCTGCGTTTCTACTACACGTTCTTCAACTTCCAACTTGCTTAAAAGCGGATTTTAGCTGTGAAACGTTCCTATCGCCTGTCAGAGAGTGATTCCGACGAGTTGCAAGTCAAGTTTAAGAGAACGACTTATCCGATCCCATGACTGTCAATTTATTTACGGAAACTTTACATTTTAAGTCCATGAGCCCCATGCCATGATTGCACGGGCGTTTCATACTCGCATAATTAACCACATATATTTATTTTAATTGGTACATTACAGTGTGCTAAGTTAAGCTTGATCATAGTGCTGTTATATTAAAGGTTTTCAAATATTGGCATGCTTTATTGAATGTAGCTACTGCAGGACATGGTCAAGAGATATGCTGAAGGAATTTGGTGGGCATGCTAACAACAAGACTTTCGTTTAATACAACGAAGAATGGCTCTTAAATGCTCCTGGGTTTTAGACATTGCGTGAGATGAAATGTACGACCCTCAATATACCAGGAGGTGCTGAGTTTACATCAAAAGTAACGTGAGTGATTATGCTATATTATTCACCGTTTCGGCCAGGGGCCATCGTCAGGAGTGATATAAAAATGGCAGGGTTAACAATTAAAACAAAAACGCTGGAAAAAAGCGTGCAAAAATACACGTAAATCACAGAAAAGCATCCTCATTGGTGCAGACACTTCAAGAAACTACAAACCAGAAATCAACTAGATCAAGATAGAATCCTCTGAGGAAGCCCGAGCCGATGGTCCATGTACATATCGACACAAAGTATAATTTATGTTTATGTAATTTTATGTGATATACCAAGATGTCGTTTGCGTGTTTAGTTGCGGCCGTAGATTACGTATGTGTAGAGATTCGAGGACCTTCAGATCAGCGTTGTCCCTGGCTGTTGCTAGAATCTGCACTATGATTCGGCCCACCCGATGGCCACTAATAAGGCCGTTTTAACATCCCAAATGAGGAGAGCAGCACGAGTCTCCTCCGATGCTATTTCGTGCGAGCGGAGCCTTGCGAAGATGACAACTCTTTTCCTGGAAAACGGATACCCAGCACATCGGGTACACTCCGCCGCTCGTGCTGTTCACCCTCACAACAGGAGTAGGATAAGTGGGCAACGTCGGCATCGAGCGGGTAGCAATCCCAATTATGTCTACATGAGACTTCCTTTTGTCGATGACCAACTATGTCGACAGGTAAATGCAGCCATCCGTTCGTCTCATCTAAACCATGTTAGGGTAGCCTGGACTAGCGGACCTATGCTGAAATCGTACCTGTTCCGCTCAGCCCTGGAATTGTCGTCATGCCCTGCTGGTAGACGAATGTGCCACACCTGTAGCAACGGGCTCAAAGGTAGATGCACGCGGAAAAACGTAGTTTATAAAATAACGTGCAACCGCTGTCTTGGAATATTTTATGTCGGAGAAACCAAGCGTAGCATCAGGGATAGGTACAATGAGCACTTGGGAGATGCCAGACTTCGGAGAGAATACACACCTTTAGGCGAACACATAATCGACAAACATTCTAACATGGAACACAGCGACACTAACGCAAACTTCAAAGTAGAAATTCTAGCAACAGCCAGGGACAACGCTGATCTGAAGGTCCTCGAATCTCTACACATACGTAATCTACGGCCGCAAGTAAACACGCAAACGACGTCTTGGTATATCATATAAAATTACATAAACATAAATTATACTTTATGTATTACGCGTTATATTGGATATATGTCTATATATGTGCGTGCATGTATGTGTCGATATGTATATGGACCATCGGCTCGGGCTTCCTCAGAGGATTCTATCTTGACCTAGTTGATTTCTGGTTTGGAGTTTCTTGAAGTGTCTGCACCAATGAGGATGCTTTTCTGTGATTCACGTGTATTTGTGCACGCTTTTTTCCCGCGTTTTTTTTCAATTGTTAACCCTGCCATTTTTATATCACTCCTGACGATGGCCCCTGGCCGAAACGTTGAGTAATATAGCATAATCCCTAACGTTACTTTTGATGTAAACTCAGCACCTCCTGGTATATTGACGGTCACACATTTCGTCCCACGCAACAAGACTTTCGGTCAAGAACGTGACCGACCTCGGGCCAAGCATGGTGTTCACCCTGCCCCGTTCCGATAGTGCTCGGCGCGCCCATTTTACCCGGCATCTAGCCGTGTGAAGTGTATTTGGCGTCCACACGCCGTTACGTGAGCAGACTGCTGTGGGCGAAAGTGCCCTGAAGGCATGCCGATCTTCGCCGTTCTGACCTTTCGCCTGGCAGGCGGGAATAACGCCGCTCGATCAGCGTCCTAAGCCTCTCCTCAGTGGTGATTGGCCCAGAGCACTCTGTCGAGACGAGATGGACTGGTGGCAGACGGCACGGATTTCGGTATTCTGTCGCCTACAATGAAGTTTATTATGTTGCCTAAAGGGAAAGAAAGTATATTGTTTAAAATGATGGAAAATGTGCTATTTATTGCATTACGAGTCATGGTTTGCTGTCCTAACATCACAAATATAGAAGTATACCTAGTACACAAATATACCTCCCAAGTCCCGTGACGTTGGGAGCATGTTTTATACATTGGGTATAAAACATGCTCCCAACGTCACAGGACTTGAATGCGGACGCTGATTGGTGCGATTGGTTGTGACGTCATGTGCTTCTGCGGCGCCCGGCTGGGCCAAATATAAGAGCACAGGCGTGAGAAGCGTTTTTAACGGTTACGTTTATTTCCAACTTTAATCTGTCGTTGATGGGGTGGAGCGAAGATGGAAGATGATGTGGAGATTTCAGCTGAAGGAAAGGGTGAAGGGAAAGCAAGTATATGTGGTATTGTGTGCCCATTTACAAGAACGGACACAACCACAGCAGGAAGGATATTCCTGACTGTTTCGTGAGACAAGCGCACAAGAAAGCAGTGATGAAAGGGGTGAAGTTTTGTGGGTTTTTTTTGGAGTGACCCCCTCAAAGTTAGCAGCCCCGAAAATAACAATTTCAACTTCTAGTATGGGATCCTATTGGAAGGTGCCTCCCAAGCCGATTTTGGTCATCCAACACCCATTAACAGGAATAATGATGAGCCTATACGCAGGTTGGGTCCCCTACTCTCCTTCCCCCTCCTCGCGGAAAGTTGCCGGTGCCGATCAGGTCGATAGACCTGGAATGGATTCGGTGACCTGTTGATGCTTCGTAGCCTGCCAGGAAACCTGCCCTAACCCACATGGCAACGGTGAATGGCTGCTGGGCTTGGCTCAGGTGTTCGTTTCCTGTTCTGAACGTGCTCGACTGGTACTGCCTCCTCTCCCCGAGTCCCCGTCCAAGAGCTCCCTCTGCACACGCCCTTCTCCGGCAGTCCCAATCTCCAGACTGCTTCCTCTCCCTCTTACGCAGCAACGTATCTCCGCACTCGTTTACCGTTGCTCCGCCCCGTTCCCTGCTCTACTCTTTCGACATGCTGCTTTTTGTACATCTGGCGCCCATTGGCGATTAATGTTTCGTGGGCAGCTTTCCCTGGGGAATGACCGATCCAGACCGCGCGGGAACCGTACCAGCTGATCCAGTTGATGCCACGCGGGGCCTGCACCGGCTGATCTGCACCTGTTTTACCTGGCCTGTACCAGTTGTCGGTGCACGCGAGTCAGCCCCTCGCCGTGCTCGATGCACCTTCATTTCCCACGGTGTTTGCTGCGACATAAGAGGGCCGTGGTGTTGTGGTCGCGCCGCAGCTGCGTGTTCTCTTCCCTTCTCGGTCGGCAGTGGAGCTCCGTTTCGCCGTCGTGCTGGCTGCCCCGGATCTGTCGCAGCGCCTATCGTGTGGCTGCCAAAATAGGCCCAGATTGCTCAACCATCTGGGCCAAATAGCTGCCAAAAAGGCCGTTATTTGGCCCAGGCGGTTGAGCGTCACGACCCGGTTCGCGTCGGCTGATCTGGTGGTTCCGCCACGTCGTGTGCTGCTCAACACCTGGACGGGTGTCGGAGCGGCCTGGGCAGCGGAGAACGTCGGGCCTCTTTCACAGAGCCCGGGGCACCTGTGTCGGGTCGCGCTGTGACGGTCGCCGCCCGGCGGCGGACCGGAACCGGAAGCGGGACGTGTTCTCCCGGGTGGACGGACAGTTATTGGTTTTACGACACGTCGACCGTTGAGTCATGTAGCGTCGCCAATCTCTCACGCCGATTGGTCGCGGGCGAATAGTAGCGACAGGTGAGACTCGAACCCACAACCTTTCGATTGTGAGACGAGCAACTTACCCCTAGGCTACTCGTCACCTTCTCCCGGGTGGCGAGATCTTCGCGGTCGTGGTGGCCGCCAAAGGCAGCCGGCGTGGCTGGCGCGGTTGGCGTGGGCTGCCGGCGACCGACCGTCTGTATGCTGCATGACCACTGCAGGCGATGTGCCCCTAAACCTCCCGTCTGCCTGTCTCGGCTGTGGTGGTTTAAATGGCCCCGTAGTCGGCGCGCCCTTAAGCCCAAATAATCGATGAGTCCAGACTGGTGGTTCGGCGTGGTTGGCGTGGGCCGGAGGTCCCGGCGGCAGCCATCTGCCTGTCTTGGCTTTGGCGGTTCGGTGTGGTTGGCATCGGGCGAATCGATCAATGTCCCAGCCGCCAATGGAAAACAGTTTGTTCAAGTCCAGCCTCGGCGTATCGCACTCCGCACACACCCACGATCAATTGGCAGCGTTGCTCCGCACGCCGTCGGCCCGGATGTTTGTTGATAGGAGGCTCCAAACCGCGCTGGAAAATGAAATCCTGTCGTGGGAACTCGGTCCCGCAAATCACCCCCGTCCACGCTCTTGGCGGCTAGCCCAGAGGCGAACTCGGTAAGGCTTGAATGTCTTTTCATTAGTCGGGAAAATCTCGTGACGTGGTGGTGCTGTGCCACCTTTCATAAAAGCACGCATGAGAGGGATTAATGTTAAATGAATTCTGATTCGATGTCACACACTGGTGCGATATTACAGGCTACGCGCACAGGCTACGGGCTACGTTTCAAACGCCTACGGTGGTTGCGAAGGTGCCTGAGCGGGTCTATTGACGGGTGCACGGTACGGGGTTCACCTTGGTGGCCGGGCCTGACCCGACCCGACTCGATCCTACCCGACCAGACCCGACCAGACCAGTCCCGATCCGACCCGATCCGACCCGATCCGACCGTCACGCTTTTGAAACTTTGACTTCAAATGTTTTCACTGAGTCAGATGGAACTTTGACTTGAAATGAGTTAGATGTGCTATTTTCAGTTTGGTTTTTGCCATTTTGTATCCAAATGGTCTTCATGAAGTTGTCACGTCTGCTTGCTCTTTGTCGAGACACAGATGTTGGCGGCACGTTTTCCGGTGGCGGCCAACTTCCAACAGTACGGTGCAATGGGGGTCGCGGTTTCGCAGCCGGTATGGCGTTGTACTCTTGATCGTATGATTGTGGGCTCCAATCCCATAACCGGAGGGATCCCCCGAGTCCTCATGCTAACGTTGACGGTGTGTCTGGCACCTCAGCAGGCGCCCGACACCCGTTATCGGAGATCAGCGGTGTTTCGATTGTGGGTTCGACCCTGGGAAGGGGCGGCCGTTTTCATTCTGCTTTCAGTGATGCAGCCAAGTGGATGTTCGCGTCCGAAATGACCGGCCGCGTAGCTGTATACCACACTTGGACAGTGCACCTACGACATATGCACGTGCATCCGACTGCTCTACGCTTTCGACTCTTGTTCCCGCTCGTCCAATGTGAGCAGACGAGTTACGCTGGCGTAAGCAGTTCTATCTGATCCGTCCAATCACTACCGGATCATGACTGCTGCTGTGTCGTTCCCCGGCTAATATCAGATAGAGAGATGGAGAGAGAGAGAGGGGGGTGCCGGCGCGTGCAGGAAGCCGCTGGCGCGACCCACCAACCAACTTGGGATCAACCCCTGTCGGTCGAAGTAGGATGCAGAGCCAGCGCGCCACTGCCGCCTGATGAGGCTGGGAGTCGGGGATTTCTTCGGCGGGTAGCGATGGCGCGCCGCCCGGCCGTCGCTGCCGGCGCGTGCCGCGTCGGACCTGTTGCGACGGCGGCGACGACGCGCCGTAACGCCGCCCCGGGGACGGCCGGCCTTGAGCCGGCGATGGCTCTGCAATCAGTGGTGGCGTGCCGCGGCCATATAGCGGCGCCGGCCTAACGCCGACCGGGAGCGTAACCGGACATGCGACGGCCGTCCGGCCGACAGCCCATCTCTGCCGCCGCCCCGGCAGGCCCGGCGCGGAGCTTCGCGACGGTGTCCGGCACGAAAGGTGCCGGAATCTGATTGGTGGTTATTGGTTTTGCGACACCTCGACCGGTGAGTCATGGAGCGTCGCCAATCTCTCACGCCGATTGGTTGTGGGCGAAGAGTAGCGACAGGTGAGACCCGAACCCACAATATTTCGATTGCGATACGGACAACTTGCCCCTAGACTACTCGTCCCCCAGGTTCCGGGTTCAACACTGGCACCACTCGCCACGTTTCCAAATCCCGAGGCCCACCGGCGAGGCAGTGTGCGCGGCACCATTAGCCGTGATCGTCCATGTCAAGTGCGTCGAGAGCCACCCAATAGACAAACAGCCTTAGATGTTGGGGTTGTGTTGACATGCTTTACGCCCGTGCTCCCCATGTACTGTCGCGAACACAGTTAAGCGCTCGGTTGTTGGTTCAGCGTTTGACAACGTGCCCAACCAATTGGGGAGTACCGTCACTGTGTTCGTGCTCAGGGTTCCAGTAGGAATGGCCGAAATTAGTGAGAAGATACGTTGTTTATTAATACAAGTGCAGACCATCGACGGCAAAACAGTGGATGATCATATTTTAGTAGATTGTGTTTGCGAACCACTGAGAAATTGTGTCATAATCATGCTGTCTTCATATGAAGCGGGTGTGTAGTAGATCAGAGTATCGCACATGAAGGTTCGGAACATGATCGATAAATCATCCTATTCTATTGTGCTCGTACAACGTTGAGGTACAGCTTCAGCTTGATGCCTTACGGTTGGGTGCATTGGTTAGGATTGAATGCCGCTGCAACCTTCATGTAAGCTAATTGTCCGTCCCTGAGAGGTTTTCGTGGCATTAATAATATAAGATTGGTAGTAGATGTAAGAGGTCATTATTTTGTGGATGCTATGACCGTGCCTTGTGTTTTGATATTGATATCAAGTTTTGCTGTTTGATTTTGCATTGATAAAGAACGGTCACTGAGGAAGAAATGCATCATACATGCATCAGAAATGCATCAGGGCAACTGAACAATTGGTGGTGCTTCATCACTTCTAGCTTGTTTGAAACTATCTGGGAATGTGCCGTCACATTTCTAGCCGGATACTGGCATTTCAATTGTCCAGATGGCTCGTTTCGATAGTAATTGAATTCAGCGAGGAAATTTCCGGCAGCTTTACGAGATATTAATGCGGACAAGCTCAAGCGTTCGCAGCCGGTCCTTCATCGATACCGCGGCGCAGCAGTAGTTTTCCACAACGCAACCGTTATCTACCCGCCGCGCCCATAGCAACTCCCCGGGTGGGTCAAGGGGACGCGGTAGCTCAGTTGGTACGGTGTCGGACTTTCGTTTGCAAGATTGTTGGTTCGAATCTCACAACCGACGGCATTTGCCGAGTCCACTCGTAACCAATCGGCGTGAGAGTTTGGCGACGATATATGACTTAGCGGTTGAATGCGTCGTAAAACAACCCAAGGTTCTTCTTTTTCTCCTGGGTGGGTCAACCAATCAATATATTGCATTTTTCTCGCGCACAGACACATCTTTGGACTTCTGTTTAAGACATTATGCCCTCGGTAATTTGTCGTGCATTAATAATTGAAGTAGATTGTTCATCTCATCGTATGTCGCATAGATGGTTACATTATTTATCTTGCTAGTTTTGCCATTCAATAGCTGAATATTCTTGGTTGTAGCTTGCAGCTGGATGCCGTATCGTACCTCGATTGGTGTGTCTTAGAGCTGGAAGACCCGTCCGATAAACAGAGGCGACACTCCGCTCCCTTGAACTGGAGGGGACTCCCCTCCTCATCTGATCACCTGGAGGTCGCTCTTCGAAGCTAGGGGATTCACTCTGTCGCCGGGCGCGGTCCTCCGGAGCCGTGGATCTGCGTGATCACCCCGCTCTTGCCCTTTGGCTCTTGCTCTCTCTCTCTCTCGCTCTCTCGCTCGCTCGCTCACTCGCTCTCTCGCTGTCGCTCACCCTCACTCACTCGCTCACTCACTCACTCACTCACTCACTCACTCACTCACTCACTCACTCACTCACTCACTCACTCACTCACTCACTCACTCACTCACTCATTCAATCAATCAATCAATCAATCAATTAATCACTCACTCACTCACTCATTCATTCAATCACTCACTCACTCACTCACTCATTCACTCATTCAATCAATCAATCAATCAATCACTCACTCACTCACTCACTCACTCACTCACTCTCTCCGTCTTCTCTTGCTCTCTTGTTCTCTTGCTCTGGAGCCGGATGCACCCAGCACAGCCTATCCAGGCATGCTGGTGGCAGCCTCAGTATGTTCTGTTCCGTTTGCCAGAGTGAGTGTTATTCCCTCAAACTTGGATAGACCAGATCGGTTGGGTTGACTGGTCCCCGGCGCAACCCCCCCTGGACCGTGACAGGCAGCCACCACCAGCCGTTCAGCGCAACCTGGAGCTTCCATCACCGAAGCCGTTGACGGGTTGGAGCTGCCACGATTGGGGCTGTCAACGCCAGAACTACCAGTGTACCGGAGTCGCCATCACAGATGTTAACGGGCAGGAGCTAGTATCGGCGGAGCTGTCAGTAGGCCTGAGCTGTTAACAAGCCGGAGCTGTCAACAGGCACGAGCTGTCAACAACCGGAGCTGCCAACAGGCCCGAGTTGTCACCGAGCCTGAGCTGTTAACAAGCCGGAGCTGTCAGCAGCGGCTCTACTGTCGACAGACGTCCGGGGTGCCGATGTGTTGTGGTGGCGGCGTCTCTGCTGTCGGCAGACGTCCCATGTGTGGCGGCGGCGGCTCTCGGTCGGACGACGGCAATCGTTCAGAGTGCGCATCACGTCTGCGTCTGACGTCACGTCTGCGTCGTGACGTCAGCACGATTCGCCAGAACCAGCCGAGAAGTGCGTCGCGATTCTCGTTCGGTTTTTCTATTCGGATATGCAAATCAGCTCATCCAGGAGCAAACACGACGCCTTGTCGCACTGTTTGTAGAGACAAATCAGCTCATCCAGGAACAAAAACGACGTCTTGTCGCACTGTTTGTAGAGATGGTGAAACGTTTAGATCATTGTTTGCGTCATTCATTGGTTGAAAACGTCCACAATTTCAGCAGGTCAGTTTTCCCACAATGTCCCTCATCAGTCGCGAGAGGCGCTCCAGCCTGCATCAGTTCATGCACCGGCGACTGCCATCCCGATCGTGCTCTGCGCCTGATGGACCTCCGAAGGCCCTGCCGGCAGCCCCACCCCCATCGACGACAGGTGTGTGGGTGGGTGACCCGCCTACTGCCGCGTCGCCGGACCGAACTGGGCTCGATTCCGCCCTCATCTGATAGCTCCATTTGTTTGCCGCGCGAGGCCATTGGTCAGCCGCGCCATTGTCGATGACGGGCCGCCGCAGGTGGTCGGTTACGATCGCTACCCGAGACAATGCCGCCGTGTGAAATGGGAGGAAGGGTTCCCCGGCGGTCGCTGGATTATCCTGAAATGTTGTCACCTCACAGGCGCCAAAATGGCTCGGAGTTTCACCACCGGTGTCCAATACTTCAGTGCTGGCCTGATGTCCTGTGTTTCATTTGTTCACGCTTGTCACATACTTCAACTTAAATACGCCAACTATACCTGTACCCGGGGTTATTTATGAATAGAGGGGAACGGGTGAAAATACCGACCCCTTTAGAAATGCGAATTTGATATTTCACCGGAGCCTCACTAGCCTATCCTGTGCTGTCTCGTGATGCTCTCTATCTATCATCTTAGTCAATACGCTTGGTGTTGTGTTCGGCGGAAGACAATTGAGCCACACGTACTCCGACCCTGCCGTCTGGAGGTGCCCGGCACCGGTCGTGCGGCACGTGACCGCCTGGCACGCGAGCCCGCGTCTGCGGCCGCCAGGGGTCGCGGGCACGTCTGGGGTTGCCTCAGGCACGTCTGGGCAGCCCCGCCACAGGCCGCGTCCCCGGAGGGGCGGCCGAGTGCCGGTGGACCACAGGCCGCGGTCCCTGGAGGGGCGGCTGGGTAGCGGTGGACCACAAGCCGCGGTCCCTGGAGGGGCGGCTGAGTGCCGGTGCGCCGGTGGTGGCGGCGGTCCGGCGGCGGGCGGCGGGCGGCGGCCGAGCCGGAGCGGACGGACTCGTGTCCGGCGTGACGTGACCTCGTTACGGACGGACTCGTGTCCGGCGTGACGTGACCTCGTTACGGACGGACTCGTGTCCAGCGTGACGTGACCTCGTTACGGACGGACTCGTGTCCGGCGTGACGTGACGTCGTTACGGCCGCGTGGCCGCCGTCGGCCGTGCGCGCGTGTCAGACTGTCAGACGTGACGTCTGCAGATGGCGTGGCCGTGTCGGCCGTTGCTGGCCGCCGCGGTAACGTAGCGGACGGCGTGCTGCGGAGGCGGCTCGCCCTCAGCCAGAACCCACTGCCGTGGCTCTGGTGGGCAGGTGGTGCTGTAGTGCTGGCTGCGCCGCTGTATATTGCGTACTGCTGCATGTGCCAGTGTGTATGGTATCGTACCGCTGGCTGTGCCGGTGTTTGTGGTATTGTACTGCTGGTTGCGCCAGTGTGTATGGTATTGTACCGCTGGCTGCGCCGGTGTATATGGTATTGTACCGCTGGCTGTGCCAGTGTGTATGGTATTGTACTGCTGGCTGTGCCAGTGTGTATGGTATTGTACTGCTGGTTGTGCCGGTGTTTGTGGTATTGTACTGCTGGCTGCGCCGGTGTTTATGGTATTGTGCTGCTGTATGTGCCAGTGTGTATTGTATTGTACTGCTGGCTGCGCCGGTGTTTGTGGTATTGTACTGCTGCATGTGCCAGTGTGTATGGTATTGTACTGCTGGCTGTGCCGGTGTTTGTGGTATTGTACTGGTGGTTGTGTCGGTGTATGTGGTGTTGTACCGCTGGCTGTGCCCGTATGCATGGTACTGCAGACAATATGGGCGATATATGACCAATGTAGTATGTGCTTCCTAAATCACAAATATCTAACTAACGTACTGCAGACTGTACGGGTAAAGTTCATTGGTGGAAATTGGGCACATTTTCCTGATGTTTTTCCTTTGGTTTCAGAGCCTCCTTCTCATAGTGGTATATGTCAAGCGCCAGACGTGCTTAGGTTCTCAAGAAGTGAACACAATTCCCCATCCCTGGTGAGGATGCTATTGTACCGCGGGTGGTGCGTGTGGATATGACAACCTATCCGAGGAGATAGTGCGGTGGTGCAATTGCGAGGAAAATGAAAGCAGTTGTGTGATGGCACGGTTTCTTCATCCCAGAATGCTCCACGGTGAAATGGACAGCCATTTGTTTTTCTTCGCCGCTTTTCGTGTTCGAATATGATAGCGCTTGGGGGAGCATTTGCAACGATAAAACCGCCCAGAACCCATATTTGACGTAGCGGGCTATTTATATTCAGCTGAAAGCGGTCCTACTGGAAGCCAGGCGCGCCGCGTGCGAACGAAGGGGCTCGACTTTTGTGGTGGGGTGTGACGGAGAGCGTCGGTCGTAAATGTTGTATGTGGATGGTATGGGGGCGTGCGGACAGTTGGTCGAAAGCAAGCCTTCACCGTCTGGAACAAGTCACGTCCCTTGAGACGTGAGCTGTGGAAGCAGAGGTCAGCGGTGTGGAAAAACATGGAGACGTGGTTGAGATTAGCCTGCTCGATCACGGAACAAGTCGAGTAGTGGTACATAGCGTGGCCGCATCGGTACTCTTTCACAGCTAAGCTTCTAAGAGTGTAAAATTTGGGCAAGTACTTTTCGGACCGTATGACCACTATGTTGCTGACCTTCGAAAATATATGAATCTGCAGCTTTGGCTCTCCGTCTGCATTTCGGCCCTGATCTGGCTCGCATCGCAGCTGGAGTGTAGTCGGTTAACCGAAGTTGAAGTTAACTCGATGTCTGCCAGCCGAGAGCCTGAAGCCGGAGCCGGAGCCTGGCACCATCGGCCAGGGCCGTGCGGGCTGGCTTCGTTTCTGTCCGTGTCTGGTGTCGCGAATGCTGACGGTGGGGGGGGCCGCTGTGATACTTGACCCCTTGTTTTGTTGTCGGTGGGATGTCTGCTCAGGATGTCGCTTCTAGTTGGCCCCCTGTTCCGTCTCGCCCCATCTCGTGTCGCTTCGGTTCGGTTGGTTTTGTTTCGGTTAGTCCGCTCTGCTCTTCTCCGAGCCCGTCGTGCCCTGCTAGTCATTTTTCTAGTCCTGAAGCTGATGAAACTGAAGTTGGATCATCTTTCCCGCAACTAGTTGCTCATCCATTCACTGGCAGTATTGTGCATGGATTGAGCTCGCAAGACATTTCGCGGGACATTTCCCACCCGGTACCATTATGATCTAGGTCACAATTTCATTCGTGGTTTCAGCACGATTTCGCGCAAAATCCCGCTGTGAATCATATATAACCTGGTCGTCGAATTATCATACAGACCTCGACTAAATCGCCCCGTCATGGTCACCGATCATAAATCACCCCGTTATGGTCGTTCGGGCTTCGCTATCCTGCCGACAGGTTGGGTGCGATCCATCTTGCTTTATCCCGTCGGCAGGGTATGTGTGATCCATCTGACGCTGTGATCCCGTCGGCAGATTATGTGTGACCCACCTGATGATGTGATCCAGTCGGTAGGTTATGTGTGATCCATTTGCGACCGTGATCTCGTTGGCAGGTTGTGTACTATCCATCTAACACCGCCATCCTGTCGGCAGGTTGTGTGTGATCCATATGACGGCCCTGATCCCATTAGCAGGTGGTGTGGTCTATCTGACGTCGTGATCCAGCCTTCAGGTTGTGTGTGATCCACCTGTGGCCATGACCCTGTCAGCAACTCGTGTGTGATCCACCAGACCCAGTGGCACCCAGTCGATCTGACACACCGTGATGTTGTCGGCAGATTGTGCGTGATCCCGGTGACGATGCTGGTGCAGAACCACAGCTCGTGCGACCTGGTGGTGCACATTTCGGCTGCAATGTGAGTACCCCGTGTTCATCTCACCCCTGCAGACTTCACAGAGCCACGGGGTCAGATCACACTTGTCTGTGCCAGGAGTGGCCCAAGCAGACGTGTGCTAACACGTCTCACGCCTGGCTGCTGGGTCAGGTTGCGCCTGTCCGTACCAGGAGTGACCTAATGAGAATGGTGGGCGCTGCATGACCTCTGCAGTCGATGCGCCCTTAAACCCCAATAACCAACCAACCAACTAATGAGAATGGTAAGATAGTACCTCTCACGTATGCACACCCACAGAATCAGATTATGCCTGCCTTTAGCAGTAATGGCCCAATGAGAGGGGTGATAGCACGTCTCACACATACACACCCACTGGATCAGGTTGCGCCTGTCTGTCAGGAGTTGCACAAAGAAAAACGTAAGGTAGTATGCCTCACAAACACACTGGGTCAGGCCGCAGCTGTTTGTGCCAGTAGCGACCCAATGACAAAGGTGCTGTCACGTATCGCACGTATCCACTAGGTCAGGCGACCTGTTGACTGGTTGTCAACAGTGGTGGCAGAGGAGGAACTCGCATTACCCCACCCCTCCTCCACCCTCCCACACACGCACATAAACTGATCGTTGTAACTGTGATGGTTTGAGCCAGGGTTCCTCAGGAGCCAGCCTTCCGCCGGTGGCCGTCAAAGGGTAGGACGCGGTGAATGCGTCCATTGTAAGTCGACGGGAACTTGCGGAGAAGTTGGTCTCCAACTTGATTCCCCGGGGCTGCTGCGGCTTGAGTGATGCAGCCTGGGGAATTCAGGTCCGGCCCGTGAATGCCGGGCTGAACCGCGGCTGCCGCCAACATGGCTCGGGGTGTGGCGTGTTGTCGAGCTGATGTTAACCGGGATGGACAGCGGACGGCGGACGGCGGTCGGGGGCACGGGGGCATGCCGGTCTGCGTGTCCGACAGAGCCTCCAGAGTGGCGTGGCGCTCTGCCACCGTCGAGCACTCGTCAGTGAAGCTGAAGACGGCAGTCGGGCACATAGACCTGCGTGTCCGACAGAGCCCAGTGGCTGCCCAGAGTGGCGCCATGGAGATGGTCGGCGAAGCGCCCGGGCCGCCGCGGCAGCTTGGGCTGGCGACAGTCTGGCCGTGCCACACACGTTCGTCCAGCATGCCTGCCAGCCGGCAATTTGGCTCGTGGGCGTGTCGGCCGACCGTCCGGCTGGTGGGCGTGTCAGCCGACCGTCCGGCTGGTGGGCGTGTCAGCCGACCGTCCGGCTGGTGGGCGTGTCAGCCGACCGTCCGGCTGGTGGGCGTGTCAGCCGGCCGTCCGTCCTGCTGGTGGGCGTGTCAGCCGGCCGTCCGCCCTGCTGGTGAGCGTGTCAGCCGACCGTCCGGCTGGTGGGCGTATCAGCTGGCCGTCTGGCTGGTGGGCGTGTCAGCCGTCCGGCTGGTGGGCGTGTCAGCCGGCCGTCCGTCCTGCTGGTGGGCGTGTCAGCCGGCCGTCCGCCCTGCTGGTGGGCGTGTCAGCTGGCCGTGTGGCTGGTGGGCGTGTCAGCCGGCCGTCCGTCCTGCTGGTGAGCGTGTCAGCCGGCCGTCCGGCTGGTGGGCGTGTCAGCTGGCCGTCCGGCTTGTGGGCGTGTCAGCCGGCCGTCTGGCTGGTGGGCGTGTCAGCCGGCCGTCCGTCCTGCTGGTGGGCGTGTCAGCCGGCCGTCCGTCCTGCTGGTGGGCGTGTCAGCCGGCCGTCTGGCTGGTGGGCGTGTCAGCCGTCCTGCCGGTGGTCGTGTCAGCCGGCCGTGTGGCTGGTGGGCGTGTCAGCTGGCCGTCTGGCTGGTGGGCGTGTCAGCGGGCTGTCTGGCTGGTGGGCGAGTCAGCCGTCCTGCCGGTGGGCGTGTCAGCCGGCCGTCCGTCCTGCCGGTGGTCGTGTCAGCCGGCCGTCCGTCCTGCTGGTGGGCGTGTCAGCCGGCCGTCCGTCCTGCTGGTGGGCGTGTCAGCCGGCCGTCTGGCTGGTGGGCGTGTCAGCCGGCCGTCTGGCTGGTGGGCGTGTCAGCCGTCCTGCTGGTGGGCGTGTCAGCTGGCCGTCCGGCTGGTGGGCGTGTCAGCTGGCCGTCTGGCTGGTGGGCGTGTCGACCCGCGGGCCGCCGCGGCGTGCCCGGCACCGCCAGGTCAGCCCGTGGAGCCGGCGCCACACTCTGCCTAATGGAGTGGGCGTCGCCCGGCGTGATGGCGTGATGGGGCCGCACCACTCTGTCGCGCGCCGCGCCGGTCGCCAAATGACTGCTCATTTGGGCCCGGCTAATTGTGGAAAGTTTGCCGACGCGTCACACAGGCGAGTAGCCTGCTGCAGCCTGTGTAGGCGCGCCTGTTGTCCCGCCGTGCCCGCACCGGCGTGGTGAAGACCGAGCATGAGCCGAGACCTGTCCATTGCCGGCGAATGACATAATTGTGTTCGGTAAGTTGCTCGTCTCACAATCGAAAGGTTGTGGGTTCGAGTCTCATCTGTCGCTTCTCTTCACCCTCGACCAGTCGGCGTAAGAGATTGGTGACGCTACATGACTCAATGGTCGATGTGTCGTAAAAACCAATAACGAAACAACACAATTGTGTTTGTATAGACTTTGAGAATACAGACAGGAGGAATGTCCGTGTGCAACTAAAAAGAAGCCAGTGTTTGTAGACGGCGCTAACTGCACCACTTCTCCACCGTGGGCTGCTGTTTGTAAGTTGGCTGATAAGATCTTGGCAGATAACTTTATGGACGAAAAAACATAATCAACTTCCGAGCATTTCACCCAGAAGCTGGTCACATTTTCATCCATCTTCTAGACTGATCAATAGCTAAAAATAAGACAATGGTAACAACATATAACACAATAATAACACAACTTAAACAGCAACACTTCCAACACATCGACTTCCGGGCATTTCGCCTGGAGGCAGGTTTAGTTTTCGTCCAGCCGATGGGCCGATCAATAGCTAATGACTGTCAACGAACACGGATTCCCACTCGAGGCCACCGCAATAAATACAGCCGGAAAATAGTGTCGTCTGGCTATCGTTACGCCAGTGCAGATGGGAAAGCACAGCAGGCGTCGGATGCGGCAGTCAATCACGGTTGACCTTGGGCGACCAACGGTGTTCGAACTGTCGGCCGGGCTCGGTTGAAACGTGGATGGTCGGTCGTTTGCCCTGCAACCGCAGAGGTTTTGGCTCGAACCTCGCTGGCTGCTCGAGATTTCAGCCGTCCCACAGCCGTGCGACGTGAGATGGTGGTGGGGAGGAGGGGCCGTGGCCCAGTGGTGCGGTGCCGGTCTTCCGACCGAAGTGTTGTGGGTTCGAGTCCCGCCTGCCGCTGCTCTTCGGCTGCGACCAATCGGCGTGAGGAGTTGGCGACGCTACATGACTCAACACTCTAAGTCTTGAGGCGAGTGTCAACCCCACCGAGACATGGCACAAGGCCTGGAGAGGGGCTCAAATGTGCGTCATTGCCGATGCGTGGGGAAAGGAGGACAAATGTTTAGAACATAGCGAAGCAGGCATCCACTACAATGGTGGTAGCTGGGCAGGCGTTGGCCAAATCGAAATGAAACCGACACACTGTTGAATGTACAATCCAGCTTGCCTACACCTATGAAAAGAACTTCGTTTTACACCCTCTTGACATCTTCCAAATAAAGTGAACATTCACCTAATCGGTGGCATAGTTTAAGCGATCGAGAGATTGGTATGCGTGCGTACTGCATTGTCAGGTGATGCTGATGGGATATGATATGTGCCGTGGGAATATGCCGATGTCGAATAAATGAAGCTAGAAAGTTGTGCTGCACAGACTGAGAAACTTAAGCAGGGACCAGGCATTGATGACGGCACAGGGAAAGCGGAGCGGAGTTGGAGAACGTCATCATGTAAGGGGATTGTACCAGGGAAGGGGACCTGGGAACTGGCTGGAAGCGAGAATCGGGCTCAGGATTGTGAGCGGAACCTGGTTATACGTGTGTGTTTAATTGTATTCATTTGTGACCAATTCAAGGCCAGGGTATTGTGTCATGCTGTCATGTGGGCAGCATACCGACAAGACATCGAACATTTATGTGCAAAGAGGGTGGCAGCAGAGACTGCGGTGGTGGCGCCGGGAGAGGCTGTGGAGACCGACCGCACTTTGGCTCTGGGAGCTCTGGCTGGCACGCTGGAGAAGATGGTCAAGATCCACAAGGCATACGGATCATGAGCATCACACAGATGGAGGATGTAAAGGCGTGTATCTGTAAACTAAGGACTTGCAAGTACATTTGCGACTCAACGTTGGACATGTATCTGCTTGGGGTGTGTTAAGATTGTTGTAACTAAATTCAAATTCAATTGGAAGACTTGTTTAGAGTGTGTTTTGGGATTGAGCACGTTCCATGCTGTTTCTCCAATACGGCGATGGCTCATCAGGCGCGAAGTGACCACGCGAAAGGAAAATAACCTACCTTCCGCAGTACCGCAGTAACTTGCTACATTGAAGCGAAGTGACCCGGGTGGCTTGCAATCTCTACAAATGAATAAGGCTTTTTGGTGTGAATGCAGAACTCGCGGGGTATTTCTATAACTTGGCTGTTGCACTGAGCAAGAAATTGCGTTCTATCGTTCGCTGTTGACTTGTAACCTTCTCGTGGATCTGCCAAATGACTGCATTAATGGCCGTAGCTCAGCAGGCAGCGCGGTGGAGACGACGCTCTCCTCTCTACTGGTTGATTGGAATTGTTACGCCAGGCCTGTCTGCGCCATACTTCTGAACATCACGCTTCTGGTAAACACTTGAGCCCGGCGTTGCGCCGTGTCGTCTGAATTGGTCGCGAAAGCACTAGAGAACATTGACTGCTTGATTGCTTGGGCTCAAGGGCGCATCGACTGCTGCCGGTTGTGTGGCGGCCATTTCTGAGCACTGATTGCTTGATTATTCGGGCTTATGGGCGCATCGACTGCTACCGGCTGCGTGGCTCCCATTGGAGGACACTGTCGTGAGCGGGATCAATGTCATGAACACGCACGGGAAAGCCGTCCGACCGCGTAGCCGGCTGTGCTATGTCAAAATCATGAGCATTGGAGAACCCTCCGGGTCTGACGACATAGCCTGCTGTGCTGTGCGCTGCTCAAACATTGAGCAAAAGGCGTCATGCATGCTTTCATGTTTTAGGTGGCCAGCCGGACTTCCCCTACCTCCCCCCCTCCTTCTCACATCTGACACTGTTAGATGCAGCTGTACCGCGCTCACGCGGCGTTCTCTCATTGCGACGGAAATTTCCTCTCCTCTGCGCATTGCCGTAAATTAGCTCTGAACTCGACAGCAATATGTCGGTTGGCTTCCGGATGAGATTTGCACGCGTGCGCTGGTGCGGAAAATCAGACCGCGCCTGTCGTCCCGGTCTTTGTTTTCCAACCACGCTCACGCTCGCTCGCTGCTATATACAATATGCATGCTGGGTTCAGTCATGCGAAGCCTACAGATGGGCTTTTGTTGACTGAGCCATCGATGGTTGTTCCGTTCAAGGCAATTGTTGTGGAGTAGGCCACATTACAAATTTAGAAAAGGATGAATTTAAAATTTGCCAATCATTGCGATTGCGAGTGAGGTTGGTGCCGTGCACTACGAAAGATGTTCATTACTGGTCCGACCCGACCCGACCCGACCCGACCCGACCCGACCCGACCCGACCCGACCCGACCCGACCCGACCCGACCCGACCCGACCCGACCCGGCCCGACCCGACCCGACCCGACCCGACCCTACCCGACCCGACCCGACCCGACCCGACCCGACTCGGCCCGGCCCGGCCCGACCCGACCCGACCCGTCCCGACCCGACACGACACGACCGGACACGACCGGACACGACCGGACACGACCGGACACGACCGGACACGACCTGACCTGACCCGGCCCGAAACTATCCGACCCAACCTGACCCAACCTGACCCGATCCGACCCGATCCGACCCGATCCGATCCGACCCGATCCGACCCGACCCGACCCGACCCGACCCGACCTGACCCGACCCGACTCGATCAGAACCGACACTACCCGACCTTACCCGGCATGACCTGACCTGACCTGACCTGATCTGACACGACCTGACGTGACCCGACCCTACCAGACCCGACCCGGCCCGACTCGAACCGACCTTACCCGACCCAACCTGATTCGACCCCACCAAATCCGACGCTACCCGACCCGGCTCCTCGATCCCATCTGACGCAATCCGATCCGCTCCGATTCGACACGACCCCACCCGATCCGATCCGACCTCGCCTGACCTGACGACCTGACCTGACCTGACTCGACCAGACCCGATCCGATCCGACCGCATTCGGCCCTACTCGACCTCACTTTACCTGACAGTTTCATTTTGAAGCCCTAAAAGCTTGGCATCTTGAATTGATTGGCTATGCAGAATTAGGGATAATTATCCATTATACGCTACACTGCGGAAGTACCTGGAGTGGCGCTTTCGATCGAAAATCCGTTGAGCGAGGGGATGCACCCGAGTATTCTACAGGGGCACCTTTTCCTCTCTTGGCGCGCTTATTCCTCTGTGAGGGTTGCATTTTGGCTCGCAAACAACCACGCACACATCCTGCTGTATCCTCTCCACCCTACAACATTGTTTGAGTCTTCCTCCATAGTTTTAGTTTTAGTTCACTTTTTTGTTAGTTCACCTTTTTGCTAGTTTAGTTTTAGCGGCATCGATGGACGGCCAGGCTGGGCGTCATCTCTGCGTCGCCACCGTGGCCGGTGTGGAGCCTATGCTGTGCCGGCGATGCGCCGCGACGCACGTCCGGCGGACTGCCTGGCGGCCGTGTCTGACGCGAGCCGCCAGATAAGTCAGCCGATGCGTCAAGCCGATGCGTCAGCCGTCAGTCGTCAGCTTAGTGTCCTGAGGAGCGTCCAGCCGCGCCGTCAGCCGTCAGCCGTCAGCTTAGTGTCCCATCTGAGGAGCGTCCAGCTGCGCCATCAGTCGCGCCGTCAGCCGTCAGCTTAGTGTCTCCTGAGGAGCGTCCAGCCGCGCCGTCAGCCGTCGGCCGTCAGCTTAGTGTCTCGTCTGAGGAGCGTCCAGCCGCGCCGTCAGCCGTTACCCGTCAGCTTATTGTCTCGTCTGAGGAGCGTCCAGCTGCGCCGTCAGCCGCGCCGTCAGCCGTCAGCTTAGTGTCTCCTGAGGAGTGTCCAGCCGCGCCGTCAGCCGTCAGCTTAGTGTCTCGTCTGAGGAGCGTCCAGCCGCGCCGTCGGCCGTCAGCTTAGTGTCTCGTCTAAGGAGCGTCCAGCCACGCCGTCAGCCGTCAGCTTAGTGTCTCGTCTGAGGAGCGTCCAGCCGCGCCGTCGGCCGTCAGCTTCGTGTCTCATCTGACGAGCATCACGCCGCACCGTCAGCTTAGTGTCTCGTCTGATGAGCGTCACGCCGCGCAATTGTGTGGATCGGCGGCGGTCGAGAAAGGTCACGCCCCATGTGTCGGGCCCGCCGCGGCCGGCGCCCGTGACGAGACGGCCGCGCTACTGCCCTTGCAGTTGCGCTACTGGCGGTTTCGTGTGTGGTCTCGTCACCGAGTTGCTCTTTGCGCGAGTGAGCGCGAAACCGCGGTGGGTCTTCCGCTCAGCTGTCGACGCGGGAAGGAGGTGGTGTGTGCGGCTCGGTTCGAACTGGTCAGAACACATGCAGGTCGACACGAGCCGACGACACTCGCCGGGCCGGCCGGCGCGCGAAAGGATGCTCAAGGGAAACGACCGGCTGCTTTTGGTTTTACGGCTGTGCTTTGGGTATTGAATGTGCTCTCTGGATAAGCTGAAAATACCACCACGAGTGTCATGCCGCTGAAAGCAATCTTCCTCTGCTAAACTTAGACTTCAGTAGCACGGGTGTGCCTAACGGTACTGGCCATCCACCGGACTGTAGGCTAGTTCACCTGGCGGTGAGTCTTGGGGGCTCGCTCCGCTTGCGCGATAGCTGGTTCAAAGTCTAACAGCTGTTGTTTTACCTTGTTGGTTAGATATTTTGGTTTTAGGGTGTGTGCCCTTGTATTGACCGGGCTTACCAATAGTAACATGGTGACAACTTGGGCGACGGCTCAATAGTAGAGCAAGCAAGCACCAGCGCGTTCAATTAGAAAGTTATCCCTTTAAGTCTGCCCAGACAGCAGTGATGGATAACCGTCTAAAGTGTTACCGCGCCGCTCAGCTTTGTCTGGGTTGAGCCGCCGCTCCGCCGCAACTGCCTGACCCGACCTGACCTGACCTGACCTGACCGGGGCCAGTCGCGCCCCGTTCAGCAACACCTGTCATGGTGGAATCACGTGCCGTACCTCGGAGGAAGGCGCTCGGCCGAAGACTCCGACGGGCCCCCCGTTCTGCGTGTGCAATGGCAGCATGGTGCGACGACTGTCCTTCGCCATCGTCACAGCACCTGCCGACCGGCCTTCGCGGCGTCGACACCAGATCTGACTGGAGCATAACCTACCGCCGCTACAGCCGCAGTCGGGGCGCCAGCGCCGACGTCGGCGTCGGCAGGCGCCGGCCGACCGATGTCGGTTCCGACGGGTCCGAACACATGGCAGCGCCCTGAGGAGTCTGCGAAACTGATTTTGACGGAGATGTCCGAAGCTGGCTTCGTTGCGAGACAACTTCGGGGTGGCGAGGAAGTATGCGTGTAAAATCGTATGTCACTTGAGCCATTTAAAATCGTGTGTATCGTGTATCACTTGAGCCATTATTGCAAGCCATAAAGTCAATGTTGTTTGGATATTTGCGCGTTGCGGTGTGTGAGGACACGGCGCCGGTTGGCGTGTGTCGGCGGGGGGGGGGGCGGACATGGCCGCGGGTGGCGTGCAGTTCCCGCCGCTGCCGTGCCGCCCGTCACGGAGCGGCACGACCACGTGGTCACGAGCGTCGCTGAAGTGCAGTCGTCCGGCTGTTGCCGTCCGACGTAAAGGTCACGGGCTGGAATCCGACCGCGGCCAGGTGTCACGACGCCTAATGAGTGTCACGGCACCTAATGCGTGTCACGACGCCTAATGCGTTTCACGACACCTAATGCGTTTCACGACTCCAAATGTAGCCAAGCGGCGCACAAATGTTTGTACTGCTTGGTGATGATTTCATTTTCGTCGTGGAGACGCTTAGTTCGCCGCGTGTTGCTTTACGGGTTCTCCGGAGAGACCGAGTGCGGTGTACAGCCTGTGATGCATAATGTGCACATGAACTTTGAGCCTGCCACAGATATGACTGTCCTATACAGACAGACATGTGTCCAGACAGACAGACAGACATGTGTCCTATATGTTGTATATGGTAAATACATATATGCCACCATTCTCCAAGAAGGTATGTGCCTGCGAAGTAGGCACGTACGTACTTAGTAGGCGTCAGAGTGTAAGTCAGTAATAGTGCAAAAGAAGGCATTTTACCACATATTTAGTAAAAAATTGGGAGAGAATGAATTATTCCCAGTTGTTCATATTATTCCCGGAAATAAACGCGCAACGAGGGTGGGTGATTTCGACCTTTAAAAAAATGACGCCAACTTTTGGCGACTTGGGGAATTCAGCGTCATACCATGGATATTAACGTGCACCATATAAAGTTTTTGAGTGCTATTTCGATCATTGACAGTTTCAGTTGGGTGCTTTAGGAAGACACAAAGATAAACTTGATCGGCGTGTGGAGGCCAAAGTAAACTGGCGAAGCTCTTGTGTGTTTAGTTTAGTGTTCCGTGTCGCTTCAAAGATTGGAAGCGGGTTTTGGAGGCAAATTTCAGAACATGTGAGCATAGCTTTACCGTGCTTATACGGTAAATGATAACACTTGCGCGTTCAAATCCCACCTGTCGCTGGTCTTTGGCCTTGTCTAATCGGCGTGAGGGATTGACCTTGCGGCTATATGACCATTGCACGGTGGAACAAATTGCGATTTAACCAGAATAATTTGAAAACATAGATCAATTAACGGAGAGTTTTTCTATATTTCTTGCCATTCTTAGGCTGCAAATTATGTAAATATTCACCCAATGTGTAAGCATTGGATGTAAGTGACCTGATTGCATATCTGACCACTGGCAGCGATATCTGACCATCGCGGTCAATATTGAGCCCAAGCTGACGCCAGGACGGCTGACAGCTACACGGAAGCGCCTACGGCACACAACCTGCCGCGCAGACCTCTCGATGTGACGTCACAAATGTGTAACTCTGACCCGGAGCTTTTCTGGCGTTAAGACGTGTCAGATCGGCCACTCCACTGGTATGCAAAGTCTGGGTATTCCGACGGAATTACAGCATTCTAACAAGGTTGGGTTTCATATTAGGCTACCCTTGCAATTGGACTAAATTTTAAACATCGCCATAAGCTCCACTGTGCTTGGCCATATGCTAAATGGTCACAAGGACGCTATATGATCAACATGGTCGATGCGCCCTAAAGCCCAAATAGCTAACCATATGGACTGCAGCAGTTGACGTGTCGTAAATCCAATAGCCACCGGCGGCTCCACCATTGTCTGACATTGTCGCGACGTGTCGTGACGTCACGTGACATTTCGTGACGTCACGCGACAGTTCGTGACGGCAGCCGTGACGGAGCCGGAGCGGCCAGCCGGTTGGTGACGTCACGTGGCATTGTGTGACGTCACGTGACATTGCGTGACGTCACGCGACATTTGGTGACGGCAGCCGTGACGGAGCCGCAGCGGCCGGGCGGTTGGCGACGTCACCGTGCGGCCTCCGAGCCTCGCTGACGCGCCGTGGCGGGTCGGACATGGCCGGTCCCGCCCCTGCCGCCACGCCCACATCTGGCCGATCACCTGCCGGCCGGGGCGGGTCTGACATGGCCGGCCCCGCCCCTGTCGCCACGCCCACATCTGGCTGATCACCTGCCGGCCTGGGCGGCGCTCAGCAGCCGGACGGGTTCCCACGCCAGACGATCGGTATATGCCGGCCTGGCGGTCAGAGGATTGGGCACGGTGCGCCGTATCGCGGGCGTGGTTGGTGGCTGTACGGTGCACGGTTGTGTAAGTTCGTGCCGTGATCGTACTTAACTCTCGCGGTGTGGAGTGGTTTCATGGAACATCGTATGTTCTTAGCAACTTGGAAGGATGTAGGAAAAGGCATAGCTTAGTTGCACGCTGGAACTTAAAACCGAATCAATTGGACTTGAGTTACTTGAAACACTTTTATCCGTCTATTTTGTTTGGCGTTCCATGTCATTGTTGGGGAGCAGTCGGTCACCCGTCGTAGTTCTCGGGTCCCGGTCGTAAAACGCATCCGATTCCCCGCTTCAATATTGATGATATGCAAACTGAAAACACAGGTGACACACTGCAAGCACAGGCGACACGGGCAAAGGTCAAGATCACCGATCCCGTTAAGGTTAAACACCTGGAGGTATTTGGTGAAATGTTGAAGATGGTAATTTTCTCAGCGGATGGTATTCGGGGATAGGCAACCAGTATCACCGAGGCCAGGTCATGTGTTTTCGGCCCTCTTCAAGAGATGTCGGAAAAGATCGTTGAAACCTCTAGTTTAAAAAAAAAATTTGGAGAGAAGAGTAGTTTTTCCAATCGAATTTCGGCGCTTGCTCAAGGTATAATTTATCACTTTATGAAAGGAAGGTCAGTGATGGACAAAGAAAGAACGCAAAGAACATGTTCTAGGTTTAACTTGATTTCACGTAGGAAGCAAACCTGGAGTCACACTTTGTATTTGTATATTTTTCTTCTGTTATTTATCGGTGAATCTATGCGTCACTTTTGACGGTATCTCGTATGTTATTGTGATGTTTCAAGGCGCATCTACAAGCGGTATTTAGACTACGTCGTAGCTTGACTTCGAACAGCCCTAGCACCGATGCCTTAACCCTATAACTCAATTTTTTTTACAGACTGCTGATCAATTTTCGAGAAAAGGAAATATGTTAAATTTCACAGTGCTAGTGTGAACGCTTCTGTAGCTACCTCAGAACTATACCATGGGTCAAATGACGACTGTGTGGCGGTCAAATGTGAGAGGTAAGGTGTCGAAGGCGGTGTGAGGTCGTGGCACGTGGCAAGGTTTTGGTGGCAGATGTTGACACGTCGGGATGGCTCATGTGAGCATTTTGAATGTGACGGCCATGTTGGAGATAGTAAGCATGCATCAATCAACCAAACGTATACATTGGCCGACGAATCAACTCCGTTTTCATCGGTGCAATTCGGCTGCAAGTGGGTGGGGGCCTTTCCCTGACCACGATGTCAATGTGTGTATGTGCGTGTTTTTTGGACGTAGTCGAGTGTCCCAATTCACGAATGGTCTTCGCCTTCGCTCCGTGCTTGAAGCGTTTCGGCGGCACCACGAATGGGCGCAAAATGACCCTGGCAGTCGGCGCGCATCTAAACTCCAACTGACCATCAGTGGCACCACGATTTCGAGTGGTGGATGCTCAAGATAGAGATGAGCTGATGCTCATGAAGGTCATGGCGTCGCACCGGTGCCATTGTTTCGCACTGCAGGTCAGAGTCCGCTGCTCATTGTAGAATCCACTGGCATAACGAGTGGTGTGGCACCGAGCGGTGAAATGGCCCGACCTGTGCTGAGACGTGATCAGTGTCTGAGAGTCTCGTGTGCTGAGACGTGATCAATGTCTGAGATTCTCGAGTTCGCCTGGCCCACGAATCTCTGTGCCCGTTCTGAGTATACACGGACACTACCGGTATTCCGACCGTCGTCGCACTGTTCATAGTTTTCCGAGTGGGCGGTCGTGAGACCTGGGCGAAACCCAAAATTCGTCCTCCAATTATGTGCGCTGTCTGGCATTATGCGTTCATAATGTCATTATGTGTTCAAAAATAATGCGTTTCACAATGCGTTGGTTTGCTTTCTGTGTCAAGTTGTGTATGAACACGATGAATCGAAATGAAGAATGTGATTTCGATATGGACGGTCTTCGGAAGCATAGGACGCGACTCAGATTGAAACGACAGCTATTTTTACGCTCTGACGTGTGATGCTTCTTTGTGCCAGCAACTCGGCACAAAGAAGCGTCAGACGTCAGGGCGTAAAAATTGATGCCTTATCGAGCATGCACATCTTGTCGCGGCCATAAACAGCGACTGTGATGGGGAACATCCGTTATATGAGCGCGAATGCTGCATGTAGTAGGTGGTGATGGCCAGTAAAAGCTTGGCTGTACGCGATTTTACGATGTCGAGATTCCGTTGCGATATGACTTCTACAGTTCGGACAGCGGAATTCCGAGCCGAAAATCCGAGGAGGGTTGTGCGTTCGTTGCCTGCCGGCAGTTTTGTTGACGGACCTGTTGATAGGTCGGCTCCAGCCGTGACAATCACCGTTGTAGCCTGTTTCGCAGTTGATGGGTCTGCCCCCAATCGGGGCCGTCGCCGTCCAATCGCCGTTGCAGCCTGTTTCGCGCAGATGCGATCCCGTTGTACGCCGGGCACGCATTCCAACGGTGGGCAAGTGAGTCGGGTGGCCTTGATCGCCGTCGTTCTGGCTTCTGCATAGACGGAGACGTGGTGCGGACGCGACATCGGTGCCCGGCCTCAGAGTTTGCGTGACTGGTGGGGGGGTGATGGTCGGCGGGCCGAGTGACGCACTCCTGGCACTCAGTGGTGATCGTTATCGGCCGCGGGGAGAGCACGAGAAAGGACAGAATCAAAGTGTGGAGAGAGAGAGGGGGAGAGGATGGATAGAGATCGAGAAAGGGAAAGACAAGAGGAAAGTAGAAAGAGAGGAGAGGGAAATCTAGTGAGAGATGAGATGGCCATTGGTGGATGGAAAACTAAAGTGACTATAGCGAGGGAAGGAAGCAAGATTGAGAGTGGGGTGAGCGGGGGAGGCAGATGATAAACATGCACACAGGGAGACAGACGCACATACACTCAGATATATACGGGCAGGCGGAGAGACGAAAAAGAAGCGCGGAGTTTTTCCTCGGCGTCGGTAAACACATTGGTCAGAGTGGTATTGTTATGTATGCAACGAATACCTGAAAAGATCCGTGCTATTGTTGAGAACTGCAGTGGAGTTAGCTCTCTGAATGCATTGCTGCGAATCACTTTTTAAATCCGACAGTGTAAGCCTATCTTGAAAATTGAGTTCTTCATTTCAACGCCAAATTGAGTTCTTACATTCAACGCATCTTTTTTATCCGGAACAAAATTCGTCCGCACCGATATGCACGACATATAGTACGCTAGCTATGGCGATGGCACGTTACCCCTCTAAACGGAGGTCAGACACGTTCCATCTGTAAAGATTCACGAGACTAGCGTCAACAGCACTAGCTATGCTGTGGCCCCAACAACACTCCCTGGCTATGGTGTGCGACCAAAAACACTCCCTGGCTATGCTGTGCCCCCAACAACACTCTCTGGTTATGCTGTGCCGCCAACAACACTCCCAGGCTATGCTGTGTCACCAACAACACTACCTGGCTATATTGCACCCCCAATAACACTCCTGCCTATGCTGTGCCTCCAACAACTCTCCCTGGCTATGTTGTACCGCCAATAACACTCCCTGACTATGCTGATATCGCCCTATAGTGCCCCACCACCCTATGCTTCCCCACCGCCCTATACTGCCCCACTGCTCTGTACTTCCACACCGCCCTATACTACCCCACCGCCCTATACTTCCCCACCATCCTCTACTGCGCAACGCCCACCAATCCTGTTTCGGACCAGACCAGTTGCGGACCTGTCCATTAGCTGGCACAGCTTCCTGTCGTGTGTCCGCTGTCGGGTTGTGTGCCCGCCGCCGGATCGCGTGTCCGCCGCCGGATCGCGTGTCCGCTGTCGGGTCGCGTGTCCGCTGTCCGCTGTCGGGTCGCGTGCCCGCTGCCGGGTCGTGTGTCCGCCGTCGGGTCGTGTGTCCGCTGCCGGGTCGTGTGTCCGCTGCCGGGTCGTGTGTCCGCCGTCGGGTCGTGTGTCCGCTGCCGGGTCGTGTGTCCGCCGTCGGGTCGTGTGTCCGCTGCCGGGTCGTGTGTCCGTTGCCGGATCGCGTGTCCGCTGTCGGGCTTGGACGTGAGACCTGGACGCCGCGCGACATCATCTGTCTTTCCCTGTGCTGCTGGCCCTCCCAACGCCACTATCTGTCGTCAGGGGTGGGTCCTGGAATTGTCATGACGGACACTCGTCTGGAGGGACCCGATTGCCTCGAAGATGCGCCATTGTGAGCGTCCCTAAAGGAGCGCCTTCTGCGGAAAAAAAAATCCTTTTGTTGTACTGGGGCGATAACTCGTTACTTTTCCTCTCATGGCTTTTTACCTTTGGTTGAGAACTCGGTTAAGCGAGGGGTAGGGCACATTTAAGCTTTCCCGGAGGGACTCCATTTTTCCATAGGGGTACGTGTCACCAACGCCCCCTCCCCTCCTCCTCCCCCGTACCCGCTCATGTCTACTTTTCCGGCTGCGCACACCGCCGTTGCGAGCTGATTTGTTGACATAGCTTGTTGGCAAAGTGTCGAGTCAACACAATTTAGCTCGGTAAAAGTTCGACGGTCGTCACCCGTGCACTAGGTCGGCCGGCGCGGACTATCAACTTGGCCGTCCCGTCCTGGGCGACATGAATTGCGCGCCTGCGACGTGATGAAGCGCGAAATCATAATTTCAGACCTGCCGCGCGCTATGAGTTGTTGGAGTGATTCCACTCTGCATACGTGATGAAGAATTTGTGGGCGCATTCTGTGTCGATTACGCCCGGCTGTGGGCTACAGCTCGGGGCCGCCGAACGCGACCCACATTCATGAATTCAGATTGAGCTCGGAGGCGCGCGGCTGAATTGGCCCGATATTGGCGGCGGCCTTTAGTGTTATACGGTGGCGAGCGACAGCTGGGTGATATACAGTTACGCATGGGCACCGGGATCGATGCCGAGTCGTGGAAACTTCTGCGGGATCGTCTTCAGCCGTCAGGGCTTGTGTGGTGATGGTTTCTGTTGGACGACCGTTGAAGTTGGTGCGCCCTGAAGCACGAAGCAGCGGTAAATGACTAAAGAGGTGGTGGTGCCGATCGTGACGTGATTGATTAGCTCAGCTGCGGTATCATGAAGCGAGGTGTTGCAGTATTGGTGATTTATAGAACATAAAATTCCAATTCAGATCATGGTCATGAAAATAACCATTGCATTGTGGCCTCGTGGCCTAGTGACCCATGCCGTTGACGGTAGATAATCCAGTAACGATGTGACCCGCACCCCGCTCAGCTCTTTAACCCGTCCCGTCTCGGGGGGTCTTCAACCGCCCCCGCAGGTTTTTCGCGGATAGCGGACGAACGGCGCGCAGCAGTGCGCCCAAATTTGGCATACCTTTTCCCACATCAATTTGACATGCTGATTCAAAATGTTTAGGTCAGGTCATCTAGGGTCAACGAGTTAGTCAAGGTCAAGTGAGATCACCTCCAAAAGAGTTCAACCAGTCGTCACGCTTTAACGGATACAGATATTGTAATGAAACTTTCAGCGTTTGCTTATCTTTACGGATGCAACAAAACGTACGAGTGGAGTTTTTCATTTTTTTCGTTTTTGACTACATATAAATTTTGCGTATTTGCCAAATTGCAGTTCAAATACAGGATTCTGGCTAAAGTAAGCATTTTGTATTAGGGCAAGTTGACTTCCAACAACGTTTCTCGGTCTGCTCTAACCATTGGAAAAGGAGAATTAAAGAAAAGGTGAAAACTAAAAATGTTGAAATTTCAAAAAATAATTGGGGGGAACCGAAACAAATTGTAGCCCTGGTCGATTTTGCTGTCCTTTTCTCCTTCCAAATAAATTTTGTTTTTCATATATCCACAAAATGAATTCCCCAGAGTCAAAAACGTAATGCAAGTCGTGAAAAGTCGTGAAAAAGAAAAAAGACCCCCCTGGTGACGTCACTTTTGAGGGGAACTTGTTTTGGAGGATGGACCCGGACCCTACTCGTTGAGCGCTTTCCGATGACACCTCATTCGTTTTCGTGCGATGCTTAGTTTGGATTTTAGAGGGGGTCTTCAAACCCCCCAACCCGAGACGGGGTGTGAGGATTTTACCGGAAAGACGGAAAGGGTTAAATTCGGATAGTTCGTTTTAACTGATGCAGATTGCGCAATTTCATTTTCACTGCGCAGTGTTGTGATGATTTGTATCTGTATGATTTGTGCAGTGTATATTGGTTACCGGAAATAAAAGTATATAATTACCCCGTTTACATGAGCAGGTCAGCCGTAAAATAAAATTTCCGGTCTGGTCGATTCGCAAAAGTTACGATCGCGCGGCCCATTTACAAGAGCCATCTAACCGGATTTGATAGTTTTTACGGCTGACGCAATGTGGTGAAAAGTTACGAATATTTGGCACATTTGTGCGCTTCTGACACAGCTCCTTCGAGCAACGGCGTACACAGGCACAAGGTATCATCAATGATCCACATAGAGGTTGCTGGGCAGAGATACAGGGAATCTGTGCATTCGAAGGATTCACGTTGTCGATGGCAATATAGCCCTTTCTTCTTCGTGAATCAAGCTTTGCATTGTTCCCAGGCCGGACTATGTTCTGTTCCATTGCACCACTGCATAGTCTAGTAGGTTCCAGACTATGCAATGGTGCATTGTTCCAGATGGTGCAATAGTCAAATGAACATGGTAAATCAGGTTCACTACGCAATCCAAGAGATAAATCAGCAAAACCCAAACACTGTCACAAATCCTCAAGTTCATCACTCCGGCACACTGTAAAACTCACGGTTGGGGCATGCACTAATTACGTGACGTTTCAGCGCCGATTTCAGCTGTTGCATGTCTGATTTTTGTGTTTCGTAACTAGGTTTGCGATTATAATTATAAGCAAGACGTTTATTTTTTCATGATTATCCTAAACATACTAAAAACTTAGCGGAAAATGGCCTCAAGAAGTGTTATGAACCTTGCAGCCGTATTGTTATTTGTTCATGGTTGGCGCTAATCGCAAACTTTCACCTAACGAACTGTGAATTTGTGTTCAGCTATTCGCATGTTTTGCTGCGGAAAAACCCGTTTACAATGGCATTATTTTCGCAAGTTTTCCTCATCGCATCGTATTCGAAAGTTGTGTTGCCCATGTAAACGGGGTGCATATAATTTATATTTAACACAGCTATTTTTTTCAATCAGCATTCATCACACGCAGAACGGAACGAAGTTTGCGAACAGAATAAGCCGAGGGCGTTTGTGCGGGGCCTTCTCACTTCCTGAAGCCGCTCAGCCGCTACTGAATCAATTGATGGAATTTATGTTCCTCATGGTTACTGAGCTATTCCTTTGATCCTATACGTGTTTGATGTGCTTTTTCTTCTTTCCGGAAGTGGTGTTGGCCTTCGTCGCGGTCAGCATGAAACGCAACGACGAAGTCGCCACACTTGTCTTGTTGCACTTTAAAAACTTAGCTGCGCTGTGGCTTAATGTGCTGCCAGGCCGATGACGTTTCCAAACCGAGAGTGTTCCGAACGCGTCCTTCAGTCAACACGTTGTCCATCGGGCTGTCTCGTGTGCCCGCTGGCTGGACCCACGGCAGCCTCGGACCGCGTGTCGTCGGTGCATTCATGGCCCCGATCGGCAGACGTGACTGCTTCCCTCCGGGACCGGGGAGGCGGGTAACGCGAACCGTAATAATTGAACGCCCAGCCCGACCGTGCTCCCTCAACTCTGCCACGGCGTGTATGTGATGGAAAATACGTCCCCCTGAGATGCGCTGCGTTGCTGCTACTGAGCGCCGGCATCCCATCCTGAGATGCGCTGTGTTGCTGCTACTGAGCGCCGGCATCCCATCCTGAGATGCGCTGCGTTGCTGCTACTGAGCGTCGGCATCCCATCCTGAGATGCGCTGTGTGACCGCTACTGAGCGTCGGCATCCCATCCTGAGATGCGCTGCGTTGCTGCTACTGAGCGCCGGCTTCCCATCCTGAGATGCGCTGTGGTGCTGCTACTGGGCGCCGGCATCCCATCCTGAGATGCGCTGCGTTGCTGCTACTGAGCGCCGGCTTCCCAGGCCGCGAGACGTCGCCACTGTTGGTGGTGGCATCGACAAGAGCACACGGATCTGTTCTCCCGCCGCAAGCGTAGGCGTTCGTTTTCCCGACTGCCAGTTCGTCCAGAAAAGAAGGCGCGATTTGAAAAGATACCTAATTTTTATTGACTCGGATGCTCTGGCGGCTAACTCGGACGACTGGACAACTCTTGGAACACCTTCCAAATCCAGCTCGAGAGCAGGAAATATCGCTGCTGATATAGTCGCTGAGCACACTGTCAGTAATGGCCGTGAAGTTCGCCTGCCACTTCCGCCAAGAGATCTATATCCCTCCATTTTATCATATATACGATCTGAATGGCAACGAGCCTGGAACTCCAGACCCAGTAAACTGAGAGTTATAAAGCCGAAGCTAGGAGCTTGGCAGCCCTCACACCGGGTCTTGCGACGAGAATAAGTAATGCTCCGTCGCTTGAGGATCGGGCATGCCTTCTCGATATACAGCTATCAGCTATATGCTGGCCGGTGATGACCGGCCTTTATGTCCGCGGTATTCTGACCCGCTTTCCGTTAATCATGTTTTACTAGGTTGTTTACTGTCAGAACCTCTACGACGCCAGATTCTAGGGCGGGTAAACACCGACGCTTTGCGTATGCTGCTAAAGGATGACTCTGAGATCATATCGTCTAGGGACATGTTTACCCTCCCTCGACAAGCACGTTTTGATGTATATCACCGCTCCTGTAGATTATTACTTATTGACTACTGTAGGAGCATGGTAAATTGCCTGTAAACACAGTTATGGGCTCAAAATGGCCTTTCCAATCGACGCACCCCGAAGCTCCAATTCATCATGCGAGTAGAAGTGTGGCCCGGTCCCTGTTCTATTGCCAGCACTGAACATGCGAATTGAAATTAGCCGGCCTCTGCTCTGTGGCCAGCACTGAGCATGTGAGTGTAAGTATCGCTTTGCCCCTGCTCTATGGCCAGCACTGAACATGTGAGTGGAAAATCAAAGCCACAAGCAAACTTGTGAACGGCAATAGTTATTGTAGTTGATTTTTTCTCAATCGATTAAATGGAGCCTCGTGCAAACCTTGTGTTTCAACTCGAGATCAAATTTAGCGAACATAGTTTGTAAGTCGATTCGCGATTGTTAGTCGACTCACGTGTCAATGAAGTAATTCAACCTTGTTTATATCGTTGAATGGGTCGATTAAATGCGATTCGTTTGGTTTTTCATCCACATTGAGTCGATTCACCCTTTTCATCCAGAGAATGCGGAAGTCAATTCATTCCGTTCATTCACCGGCAAACGTTAACCAACATGGTAGAGCCCCAGATACAGAATAGCATTTCAGAACAAATCATAGTCTTTTAGCATGAAAAGGAACGTCAACTGCAGCATTTCAGGGTGATATTTCCAGATTATTGAATGAATTATGTTTGATTCTTGCTTAGAGGTAGGAACAATAAGCGATGATAGTGAAAATTATTAGTCCTGATTGAATTCCGGAGAGATCATTCCGAACTGCGTGCCATTTTCCAATGAAGTCTGGATTTTTGGGACCCTGGGTATGCATTTTTCCTCCTCCCCCCCTCGTTTCTATCTTGTAAGCTGATGGCACGGTTCAGCCGTCTGTTCAGACCCTGCTGATGTTGATGATGCTGCTACTGTTGGTGACTGAGATCCTCCGAGGCCACCGGTCGCTTCCAAGGCCACAGCGTAGCCCACTGGTCATTTTCAGGGCCACAGCGGAAGCCACCAGTCATTTCCAGGGCCACAGCGGAAGCCACCGGTTATTTCCATGGTCACAGCGGAAGCCACCGGTTATTTCCAGGGCCACAGCGGAAGCCACCGGTCATTTCCAGGGCCACAGCGGAAGCCACCGGTCAATTCCGGGGCTCCAGCCGAGGTCACCCCGAACACCGACGAACGGATGACGATTTCACCGGAGTCAAAGAGTCAGTTGCTGCGCCGCAGTGCACACAGCTCGCCGGTAAACCGCCAGCGAGTGCACACTGTACAAACTCGCCGACGTTAGAGTTTGAACCGTGTGCCCACGAGTGCACACGGTACAAACTCGGACAGCGATGGCGGTGGCGCTGTGCGGTCGACGAGGGCGCCGGATTAAAGTTTTGCGGCATTGTCGGAGCTGCTGTCAGGTGCGTCGATGCCGCTGGTGGTAAAGCTCTCTCCAGACTGGAAACAAATATGGTACACGCCATGACCCAGCGTTGAGTTCGCTTTGAGCATGGATTTCATAGCCCCTAAACCCCGGCAGCTTCCGCCCGTGACGGTTGCTGGACCAACGAAGTGTGGTCTGGATGATAGGTGGGCGTCTGCTTCATCAGTAGCGCCGCCCGTGCGGTCTGAAATCGTTTTACGACGGGCGACTGCGGAGGCCGGTGCCGACGTCGAGAACTTTGGCGGTTCTGAGTCCCGTCGGATGGAAAGTCGGACGAAAGCACACCGATGAGCCGCTGGCGATGTTTCGGTCACGAGGCGACGCGTTGTCCGTGACCGGATGTTGCCGGTGTGCTTCGTACTACCGATTTGGAGATAGGCACTGGGTAGGATGGAAGGGAATCGTCTCAGGGGGAATATTGTTTGCATGTTTACAGCAAGGAACATTCGGCCGATGACCTTCTTGTGGCAGCTGCTGAGGCCACGCTGGACGTTCGACGTACGCTGCCAGAAAACGCAACACGGAGACAAGCAGAGTCTCCGAGTCACTTGTAGAACTCTAAAGTGGTGAATATTCGTGGCCTGCGTCCCATTTTCTGTAATATTGTCGTTTCTTCCGTCAATATATGCGAGCTATTTCTCTTTTTTTAAATGCGTTGCTCCAATGACATTCACCGGCAAGTTTTGTGTTGCCTGTTGAAAATTGTAATAATTTGTATCGTGGCTTTGACTATCCTAACCCTTATTTGTGCATCGCAGTTGATTATTCCGCCCCCACAAAAAAGCGAACAAACATCTGTAATCCTTGTCACATAGAATTGGCCACCATTAGCGTCTGATGAAAATGGTGCCCAGTTCTCTTCTGCGCGAACTGGCCACCATTAGCGTCACCTGTGCGTCTTTAATTGTCGCATGTATTCGCGCGCGCGCGCACTTTGATGGTAGCCGGGGCCACCATTGTGCCGATGCTGCCGCCGACCGCCGGCTGTGGCGAGGGCATTCGGCTTTCCGACTGAGCCGTCGGCGGTGCGCCGCCTCATTTATCGGGCTAATGACACCAATGCAGCAGTGTGTGGGCGTACTTCCACCATGGCTCGACCGGAAAACAGGCTCGTAAGCGGCTGGCCCATTGTCCGCCGCGCGGCCGACGACGCTTTGGCGAAGCTGCCGCGGCTGCGGCTTTGGCAGCGGGCGCACGCGGCGACAATGCCCGACGCGTGGAATTTGCGGTTGTCGTTCGTTGTCCTGCCGCAGTCTTGTGGTTTTGTTGGCCGTTGTCGGAGCAGCGAATATGCAGTTTGGTGTGGTGGATTTCGGTTCTTGCGAGGCGATGCAAAAAGTGGGTGGCCATAAGCGGATGGTTTACGTGTGTGGCTGGAGATTCCGGTGGGTCTCGGGGAGGGTCCGTACCCCACGCCCCCCCCACCCCGATGTGATGCCCTGTCAATGGTAATTAGTTATTTTCCTCATTCAATCTGAAAATGATCGCACATACACCCCATCCCCTCGCTTAGTGAGATCTCAAACATTGTTGACGTAGCCAGTAGGCCAGATAACTGACAAGTCGGCCACTATTGTAACAATTGCCGGTGTATTTGCACCGGCAAGGTTTTGGGATTAATAATGACTATTCATTTTGATCATTCAAGATAATTTCATTAGTAATAGGCGTATGATTCAACCTGAGTTGTTAGCTGCGTGAAGGCATAACATTTATATCATATTGGTTTCATCTGGAGGTGAATTCGAGCAAAAAAGCGAAGCCTCCACAGTTGTCTGAGTGGCATTGGTCGACCGACCCGGGCCACCGTCCGATGCCTCTCATACATCATCAGGTGCCAGTTCCTTTCATGCCCTGTCGCGTTTTTCTGGTCATTAGCTGACCGCCGGTGTCGCCGCTGGCGATGGTCAGTCCGAGTGGATCATCACGCGGCCCGATCCGTCAGGCCTGGCTGCGTCGCCTCCTCCGCCCCGGACCGGTCTGTCAGGATGGTCCACTGGACCTCCCATCGCCGGGTCGGTCTGAGTGGGTCATCAGGCGGCCCGATCCGTCTGGTATCGCCTCCTCCACACCTGACCAGTCTGTCAGGATGATCCACTGGACCTCCCATCGCCGGGTCGGTCCATCTGGATGGCCTCATCGCGTCCTCGTATGTTCCGTTGGGATATTTCACTGGATTGTTTGATCTTGAAGGTGCTCCGTATTAACGGGCCGATTCACTTGGACTGTTTCTCACCGGACCGATCCGCCTGGATGGTGTTCCTCCCTCCTCTTGTCCCAGGTCCTCCTCCAGCTCCTTCTCATATTCCCCTTCCTCTTCCTCATCCCTCCCCCAGTTGAAAGGATGGACAAGGTGTTCATCTCGTCCGCTTTTCGCATGCCTTCGTCTTTACAATAGTCGTAAGTTATGTGGTTTCGTAGATGACAAAATGCATATTCGATGATGGAGAAAGATATACCCACAAATATGACACCCAGTGGGTAATGTACTTCATTGGTCCTTGCGATGGAAGGGCTAAATTTGCCCATTTTTCCTACCTCACCACCACAATTTACGCGGACGGTCCCCGGGACGGAGGCTCTAGCACGTGGGCTTCGCAGCGCCGGAACACCGGTAGGCAAGCACAGCTGGACGAGGGCCGCGTGGGCTGGCTGACCGCGCTGTGTGGGCTGGCTGACCGCGCTGCGTGGGGCTGGCTGGCCGTGCTGCGTGGGGCTGGCTGGCCGTGCTGCGTGGGCTGGCTGACCGCGCTGCGTGGGCTGGCTGACCGCGCTGCGTGGGCTGGCTGACCGCGCTGCGTGGGCTGGCTGACCGTGCTGCGTGGGCTGGCTGGCCGTGCTGCGTGGGCTGGCTGACCGCGCTGCGTGGGCTGGCTGACCGCGCTGCTCCATAGCCAGGCTGGGGATGACGAGCTTCCGCATGGAACGACCGGCAGCGTCTGTTTGGTCCGGGAAGGATGTCACTCCCTGGTGACGTTCCACACTGTCCGACGTTCTCCTTGCGTGTCGCCAGACTACGCGGTCCAGAAGCCGTTGCCGTCCGTCCCACCCACGAGCTGCCCTCGAGATAAGGCGCCCTCGCGCCTGCGTCTCATGCCCGCTCGGCTGTGCGGTCTTCGCGTCGCCGTCCGAGTTTTAACTTGATTTATCCCTGGTCAAATTACAATTGCATCTTGTGGCGGTTCGAGTCCTATACCACTAAGCAGGATCCTCCGGACTAGACCGAGGCCATGTGCACTTTATTAGTCCATCAGCCTTCATTAACCACATTTGTTTTCATTGTCCGCTGCGCTCCATGATTCTCTCTTTTCTTTTTCGCGGAAAAAAACTGTGTTCCAGCATTGTCGGTAAGGATGTGTTGTTATTAATAGACTGAGAACCCCGTCTAACGATGTGATGCGTTATGTGCGAAGGTATTTCATTTCACTGCGTGCACACTGCGCAGCGAGTAGCCTTGCTTTTGTCAATTTTACTTGAATAACCTCAGTTATTTCTGCATTTGATATTTATGGGAGATTATCATCTCCCTTAATTATAACCAAATGGTAACCTAAACTAGCATACGTTGTCCGTTTGATGTGAACGGTGACGTTGTGTGTCTCTTTCCTTGTCGCCAGTGTTTAATCACTGTGTTCGGCGAAATGGATTTCAGGCTATTACCGCGAAATTTGGGACCTACTTTCAGCGGTAACACCACGCGTCTATTTTAATTTCCTATCCACCAATACTGTGCAGTGACTGTTATGTACCAAAGGTTAATGGCATGGTGTATACAGGATACTTAAACAAGCCGTAAAAGAACACCGGGGCCTTGTTCCAGACAGTTGTAAAACAGCCGGCGCCCTCCTAGCTTGTGCTCCGCGTGTATCAACTAGCGTACTAGCACGTGTGCCAATTACCAGCGCCAGCCACGAAATGGCCTCGTACAAAGCAACAACATAGTTTCACCCGGCCCGGTAGCGCGGTAGCCTGACAGAAGCGGCACATCAGGCGGGGTGGCTGCAACGTTGCGCAATCCTTCCGTCGTTAAGTTGGCATTCAGTGCAGAATTTTCGTGTCGTGCCAGCCGACTGGTGCAGGCCAGGTATCAGTATCGAAGGTTGACCACTCGTCGTTTCCGAAGCCAGTCTGAGCTTAATGTAACTTCCAGCATCAACTGAATGTCATAAATATGTCTGGCAATATGTCAAGATTTCGTAGTGAATAATTGTGTACCTCACAATAAATTCGAAAAGGTCAAGGTGACTTGTGGTCCGGTTATTTTTTCTCCTGTTTTGTTATGTTTTCTTAATTTGCAAAAAGTCGTATTTATGTGCACACTCGCTGAGAAATCAAGCATCGTAATCCTACCCAGCGCTCCATACTCGGGATTCGGGCATGCCCGAGCTGGCTAGCTGTGGCTCGTCAGCGCTGCCCAATAACATCCAACTGAACGGTGAGCCGACGCTGAAAACTTTGCAGTCCCAGAATCTAAAAAAGTTCACTGAATTATAATTTAGCGCACAAAATAGCCGGCGTTTTTCATGGCGCAAAAGCGTCACTTTAGGTCACGAAGAGTTTCTGCTTCTCACAGGTTTATCACACAAAGTTTCTGTCTCCGGAGTTAGAATATTGTGGAAAGAACTTGCTTGAACATACAGTTTCCGGTACTACGTAAAACTGTGATCACCCGTACCACTGTGACAGACCGTGCGGCTCCCGGCACTTCGGGATCCTAAGGTTTCCAACGCCATGGGTGGCGTTGGAAACCTTAGGATCCCGGCAGTTTGTGGGAGCCTGTGGCGGATCCTGTGGTCTCGGTACCACCGGAGCCTGTGAGGACTCCTGTGGTCTCGGTACCACCGGAGCCTGTGAGGACGCCTGTGGTCTCGGTACCACCGGAGCCTGCGAGGACGCCTGTGGTCTCGGTACCACCGGAGCCTGTGAGGACGCCTGTGGCATCTGACGTCACTGAAGTCCGTGACGGTCCCTGGTCCCACGGAATCCACTCGTTTGCGTCAGTCAGTGGCCAGTGGTGTGCGTGGGTGATGGAAGCTCGAAACAAAGCTGAAACTGCTTGCAAGTGTGCGCCTATATATTTATCTGGTGTGCTTGTTATGTGCGCTATATGACCATTGCAGTCGATGCGCCCTTTTCTATATAACTAACTAGCTTAACCTGGTGCACATGCGAGACCGGTGACCGAACTTAAGTCGTCGAGACAAGTCATGCGTGCCGACAAAGTCAACCTCTGCACTAGTTTCAATTTTATCCGTGGGTTCTGCCGAATTTGCTTAACTCTGCCTGAATAAACTGAAGAAAGCTGCTAGCCTTATTCAGCTGCTTGTCGGGCTGGTTTGCTGCTCATGCTGTGGCTGTTTTTCCTTCTTCTTAGCGCCACCCCGGGCGTAATTATTCCGGGCCGGCGCGCAGTTTGTTTCCCTAGGGCACATTCGACCGCCGCACTTAGCCCGCTCAGCCGGCTCGGACCGCCTGCTGACCTGGAGAGGCTCTTATGTGACCCCCCCCCCCCCTCCCCCTCCGCCGTCCCGGATAAGAGGACAGATGTGTTCCGGACGGCAGTAACGAGCCTCCGTTTATGTCCGACCGAATACGCCGATCGATGCCGGGCCGTGGCTTCTAAGAAACGAACGTGGGTTCTAGTGTGATGTATACGTGTAATTTACCCAGTGTGCACGTAATGTGTGCAGAATGTAGGTAATTTATAAAGTGTCCAGTCGTTATGGTTCACCTGAACGGTGTTTCTAGGTGCCTGGACTTCCATTAGATAGGAGCAAAGCTAAGCTCTTCGAAGCAAATGCAAATTGATACGTTGTTTGCGGAGATGACGTATCAGGGATTACTTTAGGGAATAGTCGGGAGGACAGTTGAGCATTCAATTCAAAACCGTTTCTCAAATTCATTTCATTCCCTCTGTTTCTCAAATTGATTCTTGAAATTGTAAGCTTGAAACCTCGCGAGATGTGCGCAGGTAGTGCGTTTCTATTTCAAGCTGTCCCTTCACGTGATTTTGTTTTTGTTCTCAACAATGTCATCGCACTGTTCGCGAATGGCGCAAAGCCGGGTCAGTTCCGACATTCGTGTGCCACAAGTCGCCGTCTGCCACCTGTCCTGATACTGTTGACCGTCAATGACTTGACTGTTGGCCGTCAGTGACCCGACTGTTGGCCGTCAATGACCCGGCTGTTGATCTGTGACGTGACTGTTGGCATGTGACGTGATTGTTGGCCTGTGATCTGACTTAGCATGTGACGTGCCTGTTGGCCACTAGTGGCTTGACTGTGTATCTGTGTCCTGACTGTTGACCTGTGACGTGGTTGTTGACCTGTGACCTGACCGTTGACCGCCAATGACCTGATTGTCTACTTGTGACCTGATTGTCTACCTGTGACCTGACTGTCTACCTATGACCTGACTATCTACCTGTGACCTGATTGTCTACCTGTGACCTGACTGTCTACCTGTGACCTGAGTATTGACCTGCGGTGACCTGACTGTTGACCCGTGTGCCGGCAGGGCGTCGCCACGCACCACGCTGCCCTACTCGTCGCACGTGTCGGCCGACCTGGTGTGGGTGGGTCGCACCCACCCGTGCGTGACCGTGCCGGCGGCCGGCTCGGCTCGACTCCGCCTGGCCGCCGCCGTGACCCGACCCGGCCTCTACGACCTCGGCTCGGTGGGCGTGGCCTGCCGCCGGCTGGGCGGGGCCGACTCGGAGCTGACTGAGCAGACGGCACGCGCCGAGTCGGCTGTGGTGGTCAGCGACGTGGCCGGCGGTGGGCGTGGCCAGTGACGTCGGTGCGGTGACGTTGCCGCGGCGGGCGGCGCCGAGGACGTCAGCGGCGCCGATTTCGCCGCCAGGTGACGTCAGCTGTGACGTCAGCGGCGGTGACGTCGACTAGCGGGCGAGAAACTGTTGTGACGGGTGCTGGCGACCGGACGGTGTCCGCGGGTCGGTTGTGACGTCACCGTCTGCTCGGCGGTGGGCGGGGTTAGCGACGATGGGACGGAGCCGATGTGTCCTGGCAACAGGGGACATGTGATAGCGAAAGAGGAGCAACGACATCGTGTACGAAAGCCGGTTTTGACGCGACGGCGAGTACACTGGCGAGCTTGCCGGCGCATTTTTACGGACTCGTGGCTGGGAACTGCCGTGTCCGCGGGTTATTCGGAGCACGAGGTGGGGGCTGGCGTGTGCCCCATGCCCGCCGCTTATTCAGGGCACGAGGTGGCAGCTGCCGTGGGGCCGGTGTCGGTCGATTATTCATGGTACACGGTGGCATCGGCGGCATATTCGTGACACGTGGTGGCCGTGGTGGCCGCTTATCGTGGGCACGTGCGGCAGCAGTGGGCGCACGTGCCGTGTCGGCCGTGTATTCGGGGCACGAGGTGGCACCTGCCCCTGTGTCGGCCACCTGCACGGCATCTGGCCGGTGACGGCCGCAGACGTCCTCCTGCCTCAGCTGTGGCCGGCGCGGCCGTGTGTGGTTGCCGCTGGGTCGCCGGCCGTCTCGGTAGTACAGCGCACCGTGGGGCACCGCCGGCGGCGGCCGTGGAGGTGCGGGTATGGGCCGGCCGGCACGGCCCACGGGTGCCGAGTGGAGCAGCGCGCCGAGAGACGCCCCGGGCGGAGTCGCGGGTACCGCCCGGGGCGCCAGGTGTCCGGTCAGCGCTCCGGCCGCCGCGCTGCAGTGTTGTTTCGCCATTTGACCGTACCGACGTCGTTTGTTGAAACCCGACCGCATGTTTAGCGTTACAATAAACATATAGCGAGGAGGCCGAGACCACGGTATCCTGAAAGATTGCGGGTGTCGAGTCTCACCTGTCGCTACTCTTCGCCAGCGGCCAATCGGCGTGAGAGATTGGTGATGCTACAAGACTCAACGGTCGGTGTGTCGTAAAACCAATAACCAGCCACGATGTTCTCACGTAATGTTACGCAGTGCGTCATCTGGTCAACTGTGCTTGGACGATGGCCTAAAAAAGCATTCCAAGAACATGCTAACTGGATGGGCAAATGACGCTCCTCCTCCCCAAGGATCGTAATTGCATTAACTCGTAGCGGCAACATCAGCTAAACTGACAAAAACCATTTTACCGCATGTTTCTGGAGTGCACGTCAAATATTGTCCACAGTCACTGTCCCGCACTCGAGGTCCGTGGAGTCGCCGACGATGATGGCGACATAATGTGAACGAAGATGAAGAATTTGGTCAAAATCAGGAAGTTGCCAGCTAAAAATGAAGACATTTGTGGCGGGGAAGTTGCCCTCCCAGTTCATGATCTGGCCAATACTGGAGTGGTTACCTCCCGCGCGTTCGGGAGGACTTCTCCATCCATCCTCAACCTTTCACCCCCGCCATCATTTCGCTGTGTTTTAGCGTCGGACCACGGCCGTTACCTGGGAAAAATGTCATGAAGCCCAGCTTACTCATAACGCCATCATTTTGGTACCGTTCAACAACTGACTCCCACAAGTTAGTATGCTAAAATAGGCTCTGCACCCCGTTCCATGACACTCTCACCCATGTAGAATGCTAAGGTCACCTAGCCACTGGTGAAATAAAAATAGGCTGGTTGATACAAATTTAGTGATGTTCAGAATCGTTGAGGATGCTCGAGGAGGGGCGGATCAGACGGATCTAAGGGACCATGTTCCATCCACAACATGCCTATTGTGCAGATAATTTGCACTAAAATTGTTCTTTCTCGAAATGTATTCAATTTCATTTCCTAAACATTGTCTTAAATAGACACGAAGATATTTACCTGTTCAATTTTTTCCACTGGGCTCTGAACCCGTCCCTGTGCTCAACCACCCCCACCCCAAATAGGTGCGAAGTTCCGCCACTGCATGATATGTGAGGCTATGCCGGTGATGCTAACCTCCGAGCATGCAACGGGCGCAGTCATGACACCCGATGACGCCATGTTCTTTTGCCGTCGGTTTTGTCAGCCATTTGGCCGCACTACTTTCATTCTTTCATCTGAATTTAGCTTATTTGGAGCCGATTAACAATGTCGCTACTGTCAGCAAGAGGCGGCAACGCTGTCAGTGTCAATTGAACAACCCATGCTGCGACGTAACCATAATATTTATATTGGATAATGGCTTTGTGATGAGCAAAATCTCCAAATTTATAAGCTTTTGGCCTGAGGATAATGTCATGAAAAATGCTTGAGATTCATTTTAGGTGTTGTCGCGGCGCCCATGCTCCGAAAGTACCGGACAGAATTTCATGAAGCCTTCAGCAATCGACGTGACGTGGTTGATATACTTCGGACTTTTCAATATGGCGATCTTGGCCTCAGGTCAGTCACCAAAAACGCATAAAACTTTTTTAATGGTTGTTACACCGCCCATGCTCAGAATGTACTGAATCGAATTTCATGAAATCCTCACCAATTGACGTAGCGCAGTCGATATACATGATGCTTTTCAATATGGTGGCCGTGGCCTCAGGTCAAGGTCACCAAAAATGCATACAACTTTTAAGGGCCGCCATTTATGCTCTGAAAGCACGGAACCGAATCGCACGAAACCTTGACCAATCGACGTGACGTGATCGATATATACCTATGACTACCTGTCAATATGGTGACCTTGCCCTTAGATCAAGGTCACTGATCAGCCGACGCCACTTGATCAGCCCTCATGGCATTAGGTGATTTTACATGTGTGTATCCGGTGCACATAATATATATATATATATATTACGTAGGCTCTCTGAGGGGCTTCCTATCGGTGACGGATCCAGGGATGAAAGCTGGGGCATGTGCCCCCACCCCCTCATGGAAGGTATCATCCCTTTGACCAGGAAGATGCGTCCCTCCGCGAAGGCTGAGGGGTTTGGGGTGCAAATAAGTGCACCCGAACCCCGTCTAATTTTTCAGCCCGAAGCGCCTATTGGTTTCCTGCGGCAGCTATGGGCAGCTCCGGGTTTCTTGTAGCGGCTATGGGACCTCTTACGGCGAAAGTGGGCCTCCAGTTGCGATCTAGAGGTGCGATCAGAGCATTTCAGGTGGTCTTGTGTGGCTACTTTTCAGAAACTCTCCTACCACTGAGGGGAAGAAACTTTAGCGCACTTCCTTCCCCCTCCCCCGACTGTCCTTTCTTCCGCTCTTGAACACGGGTGATTATTTGACCAGCTAAAATGAACGGTAGAGGGAGCCTACCAGAAACGGCACATGGAAAAAATTCCTTCATTTTTGGAGGCCCTTCATTGACAGCCTGCCAGAAACGGTACATTGTCTGGCAGGAAGATTGTTTCTGGGTCGTTTAGGATAGAATTTGCTGAAGTTGATGAATAGGTCTTTCAATTGGTGTCCGTCAAAGTAATCTATATTGCCATAAGCATGCAAGATAGCGTAGGGGAAATCGGTAAAGTAGCATGTAAACTAATGGCGAAGGGAAACCTTCAAACCCGCTACCAAACAAACTTCGTGGGGACCGAAACAGCATATTGGTTCCTACTGCACATGTTGCACATGCAAATGAAGGTTGTATATGTTGATGTTGGTTGGCTGGTCGCTGTTCAATTTATTTACGCGGAAGATGGGGCGTTGTTCACGTCTTGCAGCGTAAAGAAAAGCAGGATCAATTTGCAGGTGAGGTAGTAAAATGAGTGGGTTAAGCAGACGCAATGCCTACGTCAAGATTACTGTAACTGGTTAATGTAGCGGATTACGTTACGTTACCACGATTACGAGATGTACTCATAACACAAATACATGCGTCATGTACTCATACTCATACATACGTCATAACAAAAAATGTAACTGATTACGTCCAGATCACTAATTTTATGTTCGAGAAGCAAAAGCTGATATTTGCAATGTAGAGCCGAGGGTCATCAAGTTTTACTGTCAGAAGTGAGCCCAGACATAGGCGGATTTCCTAGGGTTTTCACATCCAGAATATTTTCATCTAGAAAAATCAATAAATCTCCATCATTTTCGTTTTCGGTTTTGATGATAAATTCATTTGATTTTTTTACAGATTCTGTGTGGTAGAGTACTTGAGATGCAGCCAAGCCTGATTTCCCTTTGGAAAAAAAAAACAATAAAAAACAGATGTGCAAATTTCAAACAAATCATGTCCTTAAACTTGCCAAATTAACAGAAAAGTAGCAAAGCCTAACATGACATAGCCTGTTTTTAAATATCAATAATTTTATATTTCCAACTGGAAGTTTTGTTTTCAAATTTTGCAACTGCAAAAATAAAAATGAACCTAACAATACCAAACTAATTGTTCAGATTTATGGTGATGCAAAATGTGTGTATAGGTTGCATTGTGAACACCTTAAGGTGCATGGGCGCTGTATGACCGAAGCAGTTGATGCACCCCTAAGCCCAAATAACCAACCAACCAACTTTAAGGTGTGTATATTGCCTATTTTTACTATTTCAAATAGAATTAACTGGAATTGACACAGTGGATGATGCAGACTCCTTTATTGACATCATGATGTTGCATGAACAAGTATCAATAGGTTTTAGATGATCCAACACTAGTAAGCTTTCAGTGATTCAACTTCATTAGGTTCTCAGCAATTATACATCAGTTTTTGTAGTGTTCATTATATATGTACATATTGTTTATCCCATCTAGGACCCATTCATATTTTGTCTCACAATTTCCCCTATTTTGGGGGAAAGCAATGTCATATATCTTCATTTTTATTGTTTCATGTGGTTTTTAAACCATTTGAATGTGTTTGATGACCTTCTCTTGGTGAACCAACTATTGAGGGGGCTGCAGTAGCTTGGAAGGTTAGGAGTTTGACTCTTGATGGTAAGGTTGTGGGTTTGAATCCCATGACCAGTGGGATTACTGAGTCCACCTGTGACCAGCCAGCATGAGAGGTTGGCTATGTTATATGGCCCAGAAGTTGGAGGTATTGTAAACAGAAGGAACCCATGTACTACTACTGCTATGGTGATTTATTGAGACAAGTGCCTCAACATGGCCTATTTATATCTTGAATGGTTGTCACTTCCCAAAGAAATAAATACCAAATTAATTTAAATCACATTAGAAAGCACAGAAAGAACATTTTGAACAAATATTTGCCTCTGGGCTTTTTTTATGTATGTACCCAAGATGAGATTCTTATGTCACAGGTTTGAGGAAAAACATAAGTAAGAAAAAGATGCACACTTTAGTAAGTACTTAGTACACTAGTACAGAGATACTCCAGATGGGATAAGTGAGCTGAATGATGCTATTTTTTAGCTTGTTTCATTTGAAATGGCAGTTGTTACACATGCTAGCTTCAAAATTGTCTATTTATTGTATGTAAGATGAATATTTTTAGTGGGGTTCCGATGGTATAATTCAGCCATCCTTTTATCACAAATGAGTTTGTAAGACTGGCACAGTGCAACTGAGAGGCCAGAAGTTACTCATGGATGATCCAAATCCTGCCTTGCTCATTGCCATCTTCCGATCATCTTGCTACCCTGTCCTACATTACCCTGTCCTACATCTTGCTAGTTGCTGTGGTCTTGTGGAATGGAAAAATAATCTTCCCATCCACCAACACGATCATGCGGTCCTGACTAATGAGATAAATGGAGTGAGAAGGTCTTTCTGCTTCAGCTGACATTTTCCCATGTGTAAGTTTTGGCACTAGCTGTCCTTCAGAACGCTTCTATAGCACTGTAGCAGCCAATGTCGCTGCTGGAGATTTGGCGGTTATGGCGGCGGTGGCGGGCCTCTTAACTATTGGCTGAGCTGCAGTGGGCCGACATGTCCTGGATCGTGATTGGTGGACGGTCGTGGCGTGACCTCGCACGGGTCGGGTCAGAGGACGCTGAGCCGGGGATAGAGATTTTACGGCTGGGGATTGCGAGCGGTGGCTGACCCTGGTCGTGAATCTCGGTTGCCTTGAAACGAGTTGTGTCCAGAAGACTGCAAACAAACTGCAAACTCGTCCGGTCGTCTGGATTACGAGCCGCGACAGAGCGGTCAGTGCCGTAGCAGTCGCCGTGGCACGGACTTCCCTCGCGTGAGATCTCGTCGGTCTCGACTCGTCCGTCCGTCTGAAGGCCCGTCCGCGCACCGGACCACAGTGCCGGCTGCAGTTTGCCTCCTATGAACACCGCAGTTTCACAGATGCCCTGCGTATAGCCCTCGGAACACTTGCCCAAGAGCAATATTCAGGAGTGTTTCGTCATTGCGTCCTCCACATTTCTTGGAATGTGGGTCAAGGACGACTCAGGGACGGCGCCAGGATGCATATGTCGTTCATAGGAGAGCAGCTAGCAGACTGCCTTTCTCGCCTCAAAGACATTGCTTCCTTTGCTTGTTTCTCCCGACCAATCGCACGAGTCGTCCCGTCGCTGCCCAGGAGGGACAGCGGATTTAGGACGATAGCCTGTTGTGCGGGATGGTGGCCTTCGCGCGGCAACCTCTCAAGCATGACTTACACCGTCCGGAGATAAGTCTTATTTATCCTTTCCCCCGGTATATAATTTTAGCATGGTTGAGTCACAGTGTGAATAGGCGACAGCAGAGGTCACTTGTTTGGTAAAGGAAAAAAATGGGCTGGGTCGTAATGTACGAATTAGCTGTTTGCAATGCGCCGTTTCTAGTGCTCGAATCGCCCCGAATACTGGGTTGGTGAAGCCGCCCCGATTGTTCTCCCCGAAGCGGGGTATCATCATGACTTTGTCGTTCGGCAAAAAGGTGGCGGATGTAGGAATGGAAAATTGAGTAAGAAATACCAAACAACTGTATAGACCGAGCAGAACGGTGTGGGTTTTTATGTTTTGATTCTGTGGCGCCACTCGCCAATCCAGTGCTTTGCTTGTGGCTCCGCTAAATGACCTCGTAGTCCGCGCACCCTTGGCTTCAAATAATCGATCAATGTTTTGAGCTCGACTGCGTCACGCGTTGTGTGGCCGCGTTACCCGTGCTCACGTGCCGACCCGGCCGGCGACGGCCGGCCCTGCTCCGATGCGTGTCGGCCGGAGCGTGCTGTTCGGCCGGTCCGGCGGTTTGTTTTGAGACGATGCGGCCCCAGATGGCCGGACTTCAGCGTCCTGTTTGTCGCGGCCGACGTTGTTTGGCTTGTCGGGCTACACTGCACACGGCCGGGCGGATCGGGTAATTGGCCAGACCGGCCGCCGGAGCGATGTTGAACGAGCGGAAATGTGAGGCCCTTACCGGTCAAATTGTAAGGCCACTTACACAGCAGTTCAAACTCCGCCTCGGGTTTGGATTTGTGCTTCGTAATTGTGGATGATGAGAGGAAAATTGTCGGTTGAACGGATACAAAGAGGAGCTTTTCTTCGAGCTTGCGACATTAAACTGTCAGTTTCCATGTTCCAGTGAATCTTGAGCACGAGATTACAGAGCCGTTCGTTGTCAAGATGAACGGATGATTTTCTGCAGATCGCATTGCTGTGGGTACAAAGAATTCAGTAAATGCCTGTTTTTCCGACCATCCACAGCATTCTACCGATAACAGGGACCCATTACACCCTGCCTGTTATGGATGATTGCAAGAAAGAACCGAGCATGGTTTACCGTGGTGAGCTCTGCTCATTTCTTTCAAAGTGCACTCATGTATGGCCAATACGGAAGCCTTGGGTGCAAGGGATGAAGCATGGCGTAAGTTCTGTTCATTGCACATGTGATCGACACCGGACACACTGAGATATGTGCACTACAGATGACACGCTTGGTGCTAGCCCTACTGATCTCTGTGTTACGGATGGCTTGCTTGGGGTTGACCTTACTGGGATATGTTTGTTGCAGATGGCATGGTTGGTGCTGACCATACTGACCTATGCATGTTATGGATGACATACTTGGGGGGCGTCGGTGGCTCGGTGGTTAAGCTGAGCGTCTGGCAAGCCAGAGGTACGGGGTTCGATTCCCCGCGATGCCCGCCCTTCCTGCCAGGGTGGGAGGCAGGCGACGCCGCATGGCCTAAGCTGCTGAGGGCGTCGTAAAGCCACAATCGAATCGGATGACATACTTGGTGCTGACCCAACTGAGCCACGTATATTACTGATGGCGTTGTTGGTGCGGACTTTACCTAGCTATGTGCATTACAGATGCGGTGCTTGGTGCTAACATGCTCGGTGCTAACTGAGCTATGTGTATTGCAGATGACATGTTTGGTGCTGACTGAGCTATGTGTATCGCAGATGGCATGCTTGGTGCTGACATGCTTGGTGCTGACTGATCTATGTGTATCGCAGATGGCATGCTTGGTGCTGACTGAGCTATGTGTATTACAGGTGGCATGCTTGGTGCTGACATGCTTGGTGCTGACTGATCTATGTGTATCGCAGATGGCATGCTTGGTGCTGACATGCTTGGTGCTGACTGATCTATGTGTATCGCAGATGGCATGCTTGGTGCTGACTGAGCTATGTGTATTACAGGTGGCATGCTTGGTGCTGACATGCTTGGTACTGACATGCTTAGTTCTGACTGAGCTATGTGTATCACAGATGGCATGCTTGGTGCTGACATGCTTAGTGCTGACTGAGCTAGGTGTATTGCAGGTGACATGCTTGGTACTGACATGCTTAGTGCTGACTGAGCTATGTGTATTACAGATGGCATGCTTGGCGCTGACATGTTTGGTGCTGACTGAGCTATGCGTATTACAGATGGCATGCTTGGTGAGAACTGAGCCACTTATATTACAGGTGGCATGCTTGGCGCTGACCGAGCTGTGTGTGTTGCAGATGCTGTGACCAGCGGTCGCGGCCGTACCGAGCCCGCTGGCGGCCACCGCCGGCATGGACGCGCTGGACAAGTTCCGGGTGCGCTCGGCACCCGCCACCGTGCACTACATCGCCGACTTCATCTCGGCCGACGAGGAGCGCCGGCTGCTGCGGCGCGTGTACGAGGCGCCGCGGCCGCGCTGGAAGCAGCTGGCGCACCGGCGGCTGCAGAACTGGGGCGGCGTGCCGCACGCGCGCGGCATGCTGGCCGAACCGCTGCCCGGCTGGCTGCAGCCCACCGTCGACGCGGTCGGCCGGCTCGGCTGCTTCGGCCGGCTGGCGCCCAACCACGTGCTGGTGAACGAGTACACGGCCGGCCAGGGCATCATGCCGCACACGGACGGGCCGCTGTTCGCGCCCGTCGTCGCCACCGTCACGCTCGGCTCGCACGCGCTGCTCGACCTGTACACGCCGCGCGGCCGCGGCCGGCCGGTCCGGCGCGGCGACCACGAGGTCGTCGGTACCGGCGGCGAGGAGGTCCTCGGCAAGGACGGCGAGGATATCGTCCGTGTCGGCGACGAGGACGTGCGCCGCGATAAAGCTGGCGAGGAGATCCTCGGCAAGGACGGCGAGAGCGTCCGCGACAAGAACGACGAAGACGTCCGCGATAACGACGGCGAGGTCGCCCTCCCGGCGGAGGACGAGAACGACGACGGTCCGCCGCGGCCGCTCGGCTCGCTGCTGCTGGAGCGGCGCAGCCTGGTGGTGCTGCGGCACGCCGCCTACCACGACACGCTGCACGGCATCGCCGCCGTGCACGCGGACGTGCTGCCGGCGCGCGTGCTGAACGCGCCGGACCGGCCGGCCGGCGCCGTGCTGCCGCGAGACACGCGCGTCTCGGTCACCGTCCGGCACGTGCCTAAGGTGCTCAAGGTGCGGCTGCGCTTGTGACGTCACGAGTCTATCCCACGGGTGGTGGCGGGGCGTCCGGCGTGGTTGTCGGTCTGTGGTGATTTGCTGCCATGTTCTGGCCGTTGTGATATGTTTGGAATGATGGTTGTGTCGTGAGGCGCGTTCGTAATCGAGGTACGATGTTCGGACGGGTGGTTGTGGCGTGAGGCGCGTTCGTAATCGAGGTACGATGTTCGGACGGGTGGTTGTGGCGTGAGGCGCGTTCGTAATCGAGGTATGATGTTCGGACGGGTGGTTGTGGCGTGAGGCGCGTTCGTAATCGAGGTACGATGTTCGGACGGGTGGTCGTGGCGTGAGGCGCGTTCGTAATCGAGGTACGATGTTCGGACGGGTGGTCGTGGCGTGAGGCGCGTTCGTAATCGAGGTATGATGTTCGGACGGGTGGTTGTGGCGTGAGGCGCGTTCGTAATCGAGGTACGATGTTCGGACGGGTGGTTGTGGCGTGAGGCGCGTTCGTAATCGAGGTACGATGTTCGGACGGGTGGTTGTGGCGTGAGGCGCGTTCGTAATCGAGGTACGATGTTCGGACGGGTGGTTGTGGCGTGAGGCGCGTTCGTAATCGAGGTACGATGTTCGGACGGGTGGTTGTGGCGTGAGGCGCGTTCGTAATCGAGGTACGATGTTCGGACGGGTGGTTGTGGCGTGAGGCGCGTTCGTAATCGAGGTACGATGCACTGGACACGTAAATACAGACATGATGTGGCGTGTATTTTCGACTGGCTTCGCTCACGCATGGTCGGCAATTCGGTGAACGTTACTGACAGCAGTCGTGATGTCTGGAGTCTTCAGTCAATCGCCTGCAGTCCTGTGCACCTACGCACATGATGCGTGTTAGTCTCGACGGAAGTGCGTCATTCACAGATTTCCCCGGCTATGGCGTAAGCGATCGCCGAAGGCTCACTCTCGCAACTGCTCCTGTGACGTCAGATTCTGCTGGGGGCAAGCCGCGTGCTACCACGCTGGTCCTGGGGGCACCGGACATGGAGCGCGAGTAGCACAGGCTATTGTCCTCACGGGATGTACACTCGTTTACCTTCAGGTGGAGCCGTGGAAGACTAATGAAGGCTTGCGATCTCAAAGCAGGTCGCCTCAAATGGTTGAGTGACCTGCGCCACAGAAGCATGCCAGGTTCTGAGATGGTTCCGAGGGTGACCCGAACATTTGGGAGCGCCTTCACACCCTCCAAGGAGGTGGACACTTCTGATCGCTGTCCATCGTTAATTCATTTATACACCCATTGTCGATACTCATGCCATTTACCTTTGCCTTTACGAGTGTTGTTGCTACTAATGCAAATTATTACCACCATTTTTACTGTTACTGAGTGTCACTTGTTACTTGCTGGTTGTTCATCGGGGGACCTGGTCGTCCAATATGCTCTTCGCCCGGAACCCCCACGCGCTCCCGAGGTGTGTGCATGACCATCCGTTCTCGGTATGGCTTGATTGGTAAGAGGTTTGGCGCCATCAAGAATACGACGTACGCTCGTCGCTGATCTGCTATGACAGAGTCTTAGTCCGATTGATGTTTCTTAAATCACGACATTCGGCATGGCGGTCCGCTTCGTCCAGCTTTGCCGCTCTGCAGCCCGATAGTTATCGAGCTACGACGTCGGCGTCGTAGCCGGCCGGCGTGGAGAAATTCGGCTTTGAAGGGCTCATAGTGATTCAGTGTGGTCAAGTTATGTTGCAGGACGGTCGAGGCTTTCAATGCAGCGCCCGCGGGCCCTGACCAAGGCGCCACTGCCACCACTTACGTCATGGTGGAGACGCCTGCCTCCACACACTTTAATCCACCAGCAAAACGCACTTACGCACAGCGAAATCCAACAGCTGTGCTCAGAACATGTGGCGGTGCATCTCATGCACCGACGCGTGGTACGCACCATGTGCATCGATACGTGAAATGCACCATGTGTACCGATGCATAAGATGCACCATATACACAGACACGTGAAATGCAGCATGTGTACCGATGCATGAGACGCGCCATATGTACCGACGCGTGAGATGCACCATATGAACCGACGTGTGCTATGCACCATATGCGCCGACGTGTGATATGCACCATATGCGCCGTCGTGTTATATGCACCATATGCGCCCACGTGTGATATGCACCATATGCGCCCACGTGTGATATGCACCATATGCGCCGTCGTGTTATATGCACCATATGCGCCCACGTGTGATATGCACCATATGCGCCGACGTGATATGGAGCCATCGCGCCGGCTGTTTGGAGATCCCGACAGTGGCTCAATTGTTATGCGCGCACCGACATTGCACAAAAAGCGCAGGTTGTTTATTATGGATATCACATGCGCCAAATGACATTTGGAGCATTATCGGGTATCAATTAAAAACTCCTCCATTCTGGAAACTTCATCCATTACCATTTGGCGTTACAATTGCAGGCCACGTACTCACCATGCAATAGCTACCCACTGGCTGTGAAGCAATGTTATGTTTTGAGCAATCATGATGATGAGTGATCATATGATAATCTAAATCCCCATAGCTAACTAAAGAACTAAATTATTTGACACTATTATTCTTCAAATAAAAACTGAGGTGAACGTTTCACGGAACCTTGGCTGACCTGTAATAGGTTGAGGCATCTAACCTGCAGAAGTTCGGTATCTGAACCATCAGATCAAAATGTAAGATAACTGGGTCCTTTAATGACGCATTCGACTGCTGGGCCGCTAGCGTCGCCAGTCTCTCACGGCGATCGGTCACGGGTGGACTCGACGACCCCGCCGATGACCCCCGATGACCTATAACGCCCCACCAACGGAGCTTCCGCGATCCTAGACTGTCAGCTCAAGGATCCTTACGTGGGATGCAATCATTCACGGGAGCGAAATGAAGGGATGACACAGTTGTAGTGAGGCGCATTATCATCGTGAACCACGCTGTGGTTGGGGCGAGCAATGTCCGATGTGTCGAAGCGGTGTGCTAGTGATCGATGGCTTATATTTCGGATATCGCAATGGCGGGGAAAATATAAAGGTATACTGTCTTATGGTGCAGCGCCATGGGCATCATTGGTTTCAAGACGTGTTAAATGTCGGGAAGCAAATCCCGTTATGGACTCGTTGGAAAGTGTAAAATGCAAAATACGTGTATTCTTTTCGGAGCAATCGAGGTGCATGTGCTTGGTTCCCCAGACTCCCCAGCTGTGCCACCCATGATGGGCCTGATGACAAAGTTGAGAAATCCGACCGCGTCGCTCTCGGTGGCGCTCCCAATGCTGGCAGATGTTCTGCTGCGATGTTGGCTCGAGCCGACCTCCGTCCAATTTGTCACGTCCTTCCACCTCCGAGATTTTCAGTTTTGCTGTCAACAGCTTTGCTGCGAAAGTGCAGCGGCACGGTGTTTTTGCTCCTCTTATGATGACAGCTCAGACAGACATCGGCTCGGCTGTGGACGCTGGCCGACAGGGACACCATCCCGCTCTGGCCGCTGTGAGATTACGTCTAGCTGATCGACTGGGCCCCTGAGAACGGCGATTTTCTGAAAGCGACTCCTACACTGCGACATTCTTTGTCTACGCCCTATTTACTAAGCAATCCTATCACTTTCTAAATACGCGAATTGATAATAGCCTGGCGGTACTGGCACATGTGCAATCATCAATTGGTGGCTTGCTGTGTGGGTGCGAAGTGGCCTCGTGCGGCTGCACACACATCAAGCTGCCGTCGTCTGTGTTGGTGCACTGGGGGCGAGTAGTCCGCGGGTTAGGTGTCCGCCCTCATCTGAGGGGCTATGGGTTCCAGTCCCATGTGTCTCTGCTCTTCGCCGACGACCAATCGTCGTGAGAGACCACCGCCACGGCACCACCACTAAGTTGCTCGTCTCACAATCGAAAGGTTGTTGGTTCGACTCTAACCTGTCTCTACTCTTCGCCCGCGACCAATCGGCGTGACAGATTGGCGACGCTACATGACTCAAAGGTCGAAGTGTCGTAAAACCAATAGCCGACCAACCAACCAACGGCACCACCACTGGCCGTGCAGCCACGTGCCGGTCGGCGGGCCTGCCGACGACCGGCGCGCGGTGCTGCGATGGGCCGCCCGATAGTCGCGACGAGGCCGGCCTGGCCGTCGAGTTAACGTCGCTGCCGACGGGCCGGCTGAGATGGATCGCGCCGGCGCCGCGGGCCCGACAGTTACGACGTGTCTCGGCGACGCAGACTATCAGCCAGTGGACCGCGTGCTGGCGGTACGGTGCTGTTCAGGCTCATGCCGGCCGCGGGATAGCCGCCCGCGCCAGTGGTTCATGTGCGCTCGAATTGAAATAATCAAATCTGCGCTTCGCGATGGAACTTGGAATTTTGTCGCCAGGACATAGCTTCAGTGTCAGAAGTTTAAACGCGGAACAAAATGGCAATCTTCCTAGTTCGGTTCCTAGTTCGAGAAGTTTCAACGATGCAGTCTTCCTAGTTCGGTCCAAGCTCTCCGGACTAGGAAGTCTGCCGATGAATAGTGGAGGGACGCGCTCGGACAATTTCCCTGACAGTTAAAATAAGCCTTCTGGATCAACGAACACTGCAGAATCACTTTGTGTAGCTCCCTCCCTTCGATTTATCCACGCTCACGCAAGAAAAACTTTTTAAAAAAATCATTGCAATAAATCCCCAGCAATGGCCAGCCAAAGTGATAGCCAAGGGTGCTGCATGGCCTCTCGAAAGCCCTGACCTTCCGAGTATGAACTTGTGTTTTTTTTTCAATTACTTCGGGTATGCATCGTGTGTTGTTGACCAGTTGAAACTATACCATGGAACCATTCCAATGGGAACATTCACATCTGGCCAAAGTTATGCTTCGAAGTTCCTCAAAATATAGTTGTCCACAGGAAAGTCGTAGGTGTGACAGAGCCTGAGTACCTGAGCAGTCGACCACTTAATCATTACTGCAGGACTGAAACGGATATCTCGTTCTTGTGAAAGCGGAAAGCACCTATGCTGGTTTTCGATATTCTTTTGCTAACTGCACTGTCCCTTCACCTGAGAAATAGTACACGGATGCGGAAAAAATATCCTGTGTTAGTGTGGGCTAATGCATGCTATGCTGCTCTGCGCGTATAAACACACCCGTAGATGACCGTCTAAGTCGAATTGTTATCACGCAATCTCGAGAAACTACCCTTAACTAAAGTAATCAAGCAAGAAATTTCTACCCTCAATAGAAGTGTAATGTTTACCAGCGTTTGCAATGGATGTTCGGCAAAGCACGTCTGTGCTCGGGGAACAGCCAATAGCGTATTGTAAACAAATTACGTTTAATTACGTGCAATTGTGGTTGAATCTTTATCGGCTGTCGCTGGTTTCGGTGCCCTTACCATTTCTGACGTGCATGAGCAATTGTGCGGGAGTGCCTCCTCAAACGGGAATGTATATTCAGAAACATCACCCACATCCAATAAATGCCAATAACGCAGTTGCACAGCGATAAACATCACGGCACGTCGCTGTAAATCACGTTAATTTTCGAAAACATTTCCTTTTTGCATTCAGCCAGAATCAGATGATTATATTCAGTTCGTCACACAGTCCAACTTGCACTAGTCCTCTATTTCCGTTGCAAAATTGGATGGAACCATAAGGTTTCCAGCGAACAGCCCGGCATGATGGACGTCATTGTCACGTACGTACCGCGAGAGCTGGATGGTACGTGCTCAGGAATACGCTTCTCGCTTTAGCCGCCTTGAAACTTAAACGTCGGTTTGCCTTTGCGTTGGCTCTTCGAATGCCTTCAAAGACGACACAGCGAAACGTCATCACAGCTCTCGTGTCTGGAGAGTGCTTTCACAGGCGGGAAAAACATCTCCGAGAAACTCTGTGACATCTCCACAGGCAGGATCAAGAGGATGAGGCACTTTTGCCTTGGTGTTTTACTGCGTTCGCCCTCCCCCGAAGACGCACACCTCTCCAAAATTAAGAACACCCTAGATCTTCCTCAAAGTAGTGGAAGGTCCTCCAGAATTTTCCAAGACAGTGATTTTTGTGGGTGAGCGATCTTCTTATTGTAATTTTAATATATTTTTCCATCAGGAATATCAACGTCTTTATGGTTTCTGAGGTGAAAGACCGAGTTTTGTTTCATACAAATGGGTTGATAAGCTGTGTCATACCTGGAAGGTGATATATATATATATATATATATATATATATATATATATATATATATATATATATATATATATATATATATATATCAAATCCGCCCATACCTATTTGCTGAAATGACATCATTTGTTGTTGACTGCCAATGGGCCAATGGGGACGAATATGAGTGCTACTATCGCCATGCTATCAGGGGTAGCACAAAGCACATACCATGGGCGGCTCCCTGTGTGCAAGTTCTAGCTGTGAGGTGAATCGCTGTGTCGTCTTTGGAGACATCCGAAGAGCCAACGCAAAGACAAACCGACGTTTAATGTTTCAAGGCGGCTAAAGCAAATTTGAACGCGAATACGAATACGTTGGTAACGCCACGGGTAACTGGATCCAATGCGTTGCTAACATCACGGACAATTTGATTCAATACCTTGTCAACATCACGAACAATTGGATCAATTACGTTGTCGGGAGAGCCGCATATCTCAATGCTTCATGTTTTAACGCTTTCACATTGACCTGTGACCTGAATACGGACGCATACCACAATTTGCTAAGTGCTCTGAGATCGATTGCCGCGCCATTATCGATTGCCGTTTGAATGTTATAATCGGCCAAGCCGTTTTGAAGGTAAGCAGGGGGTGCGTCTCCCCCTCCCCGGTAGATGGTGTGCGCCTGACGGGCCCGAGAAATGCCGGGCTTGCATTCTTTCTCGCTGTGTCGATGATCTGAAATGGATTACAGCCAATGCACTTTGAACTTTGATTTGGCTACAACGGTTAAAAGCGGGAAGACATGGGACAATAAGGCGTCTCCTTCTTGCCCAAATGTCTAACTCGGATTCCTCAGTAGTTTCCTCTGTCTACATGACAAAACAGTGTGCTCTCTTGTGTCGTCTTCTGCGATGCCGTTGTTTTGACGGAACGGGCGAATCTTGTTGCCACGCTCGTGTTCATACGGACGTTGTCCGGTTGCCCGATCGTGGCTTGGTTTGGCCGCAGTCTATCATCATCCGGTATCGAATCACCGGGATTGTTCGATGGTCGCTGTTGTGCGCCAGCCCTGATGTCACGAGTGTTGTGGCTCCGTCAGCTGACGCTACGGCTAGTGTAGCTCCGTCATCTAACGTCACGACTGCGTAGCTCCGTCAACTAACGACACGACTGCTGTAGCTCCGCCAGTTAATGTCACGACTGTTGTAGCTCCGTCAGCTAACAACACTGCTGTTGTAGCTCCGTCAGCTAACGTCACGACTGTTGTAGCTCCGTCACCTAACGTCATGGCTATTATAGCTCCATCTGAAGACGTCACGGCTATTTTAGCTCCGTCATCCGACGCATCACAGCCATTGTAGCGCCGCCACGCTAAGTCACGACCGTTTCTGCTCGTAAACTGAGCGCAGCGCCGTGTTTTCTCGGTTGAGCGGGCATTAGTGCCGATTGTAATGTTCGACAGGCATTTTCCGCCGCGATGTTTGGCATTCTGATTGGTTCTGCGAAATCCCAGCATCGAACATCGAACCGGGGAATGCAGATTTTGTTTTTATTTCGGTGTAGTCGATATAAACCGTGCCAATTTTCGGGCAGCTTATCGGGTAATGCACACATATGGAAAATCACCAAGAGTTTTACTGCTGGAGATTACACATTACGAAGTTGCTGCCAAGCAAAAGCGGTGGTATCAAGTGTTCAGCACTGCACAATTCTGAACGTTGGTGTTGTGGGAGCCGAGGTTGTAATTCCTGAATTCCTTACACAACGTATTCTGCACGTATAGCGACGTAAATATGCGTTCATGTATATTATAATTTCTTCGGTCCCTTCAGCCGGAGCTGTCTAGATGGGAGAGTTGCCAACGGGATGGCCCGCGTCAGCCTGTTACTCGGCCGCTCCGACGATTCCCAGTAAACAGCCGCCAGCAACTTTGAATAGTCAAATAGATTCGAATGCAGCCGTTTCGCATCCGACTCGGGACTGTTGCCCCAGCAGGCGGCAGTCACGCCAGTAGTCCGTGCGCCAATACGCCGACCTCATCCCCGCTGGATTGACGCGGTGTGTTTACCGGCCGCCGGGACGTGCCGGGCCGCACGCGCTCGCGGCAATTTCTGCGATGGACCGCCGGCACGTGACCCTTCGTGACCCTTCGAAGGGCGAAATAACAAGAAATGGCCGAGGTGAGCTGACGCGGGACCGCTCGCAGGACTTGGTCGACCGGCTGGCACGAGGTGAACGGCTGCCTTGCAACTGTAAGAATGAAACACTACTGGTGACACACGCGTACGCTATGGTGTCCCACACGCGTACGCTATGGTGTCCCACACGCGTACGCTATGGTGTCCCACACGCGTACTCTATAGTGTCCCACACGCGTACTCTATGGTGTCCTACACGCGTACTCTATGGTGTCCCACACGCGTACTCTATGGTGTCCCACACGCGTACTCTATGGTGTCCCACACGCGTACTCTATGGTGTCCCACAAGCGTACGGTATGGTGTCCCACACGCGTACTCTATGTTGTATCACACGCGTACTCTATGGTGTCCCACACGCGTACTCTATGGTGACCCCACACGAGTACTCTATGGTGTCCCACACGCGTACTCTATGGTGTCCCACACGCGTACTCTATGGTGTTCCACATGCGTACTCTATGGTGTCCCACACGCGTACGCTATGGTGTCCCACACGCGTACTCTATGGTGTCCCACACGCGTACTCTATGGTGACCCCACATGCGTACTCTATGGTGACCCCACACGCGTACTCTATGGTGTCCCACATGCGTACTCTATGGTGACCCCACATGCGTACTCTATGGTGTTCCACATGCGTACTCTATGGTGTCCCACATGCGTACTCTATGGTGTCCCACACGCGTACGCTATGGTGTCCCACACGCGCACGCTATGGTGTCCCACACGCGTACTCTATGGTGACCCCACACGCATACTCTATGGTGACCCCACACGCGTACTCTATGGTGCCCCACACGCGTACGCTATGGTGACCCCATACGCGTACTCTATGGTGTCATACACGCGTATTCTATGGTGCCCCACACGCGTACGCTATGGTGTCCCACACGCGTACGCGCATATTTATGCTCAGGAAGGTGGCCCGGGAAGGAAATTTTTAAGTGGATGTTAATATCTGTTGGCAGATCTTGGAATACCGTCCCTTTCCATCAGGCTACATGTGGACAGATGCGCTTGGAAGAAGTGCATGTGCCTTGGTTGATGGTGGCTTGGAAATGATCGTCGGAAAAAGGTAAACACTTGTGCTTTACAATACGGGTAGAGAACAATTCATATTGTCTCCGTCTGGCTACCCTATAATCCTAACAACAATATATCTGGCTGTATATGGGGAAATAATCTGGAACGGAAGGACAATTCTTCTGTGTAATGCATTGTGAATTATTGTCAACAAGCCTACTGGTATGGTCCATGGACCATCGAGCAGAGGATGAACCGAGACGAGATTCGATACAGATCTGGTTTTCACTGTCAGTTTGCCAGCGGCTCAGCCTGGGCTTCGGCCAGGGAAGGGCCACATTGCTCATCCCCGCCTTTGCCTCCCTTCTGAGCACATCACCGGTAACGTCGCTGGCCACACCAGGTACGCGACCAGCGACACCACGCCATACCCATCAATGGATTCCTGTGTGTCTAGCACTTTCAACGGCGTGTGGCGGGTGAAGAAGTCCCGATTCGATGATGCCATTGTCTTAGCTGAAGCCTATTGCAGATGTGTTGACAATATCCTTCTTTCACTCTTCTGGATTTTCCTAAATCAGAAGCCTCCAATGGATAATTTAGATGTGTTCGCGCTTAGGCTATGCTCGAGGTATTCAATGAAGATATTCTCTGCTCCTGTGGTCCACTTTCGCTATTATTTTAGCCCGCACCATGATGGGTCTGGGTCGTGTCCTGCATCGTCCGCGGTATATTTTTCCTTGACGGAAATGCAATAGCTGATAAACGAAAAGGTGCACCAAGCTGAAATTGGCATTCATTTGCGTGCATGCCCTTTCTTTTTATAAGAATGTTGACTCTTAATATCTGATCACTGGCCTGGGTCAAGTCGAACGTGACTAACTCCAAAAAGTGTGACTGCTTGTGTGTTGTTTGTTTATTGGTTGGTTCACGACACACTTTATGCACATTCACGGCTAATGGCGCCGCCCACACTGTTTCGCCGGTTGGCCGCGGGATTGGGAAATGTCCTGAGTGGCCCCAGAATCGAACCCGGGATCTTTGGTACCCATAGCCCGACACCTTAACCACTCGGCCATCCCCGCCCCAAGTGTGACTGCTCATAGCATGCGGATATTTCTGAAGTCCACAGTGCAGTGTGTTTTTCTTTCACGCCTATCACCTGGATGTCACAGTAGTATGCACTATAGTATACACCATTCGCGCTGGTAGCACTCGCTGCCGCTGCGGTGGTTCGCATGATTTTTCACCAATGTTGATGCATGCAGCCGCAATGGATGGGTTGGTAGCTATGTGACCCTCAGGAGATATCTTAATTCTATCGGTGATGATGCCTTTAATGTCACGAGAAAAAGGCGTAAAATAACCTTATACTCATAATACAAAAAAAGAAGATCAAAATTCGCACTGTATATATTCCGGCTACGGGACTTCCTCAACTGTTGAGGAAGGCCTGTGGCCGAAATGTATACAGCGCGAATTTGTATATATTCCGTTGCTTTATTATGAGGATAAAGTTATTTTGCTCCTTTTTCTCATTCATAATCCCACTCAATGCTGCATTGCATCTGATCAATATCTAACGCCACCTTGAACAATACTGACTAGAGGAGTGTCCATGCTGATGGACACCAGCTGAGCACATTCCTCCGGCTGCCTGATGCTCCGGCTTGTGTTCGGCGCGCGAGAATCTCCCGACTGGAAGCGCCACCGTTGACGGCGTCTACACGTGACCTGTTCGCCAGGCTCGGCTATGCCCCGGCCGATACATCAGTGGCCGGTGGAGCGCTTTGCAAACGGCCGAACCGCCAGAGCCGCGCCGCTGTCGGGCGAGATACCGTCCATCGTCTGCAGCGTGAGTGTAGGGAAGCATCATATCGTCCATCATCTGCAGCACGAGTGCGGGAAAGCAGGTCCGTCACAGATGCGGCGAGTGCTGCAGCCAGTAAGAGGTGGCAGCAAGGCCACACATGGTAATGCAGCACAGGTCAGACGCGTGGGAATGTAATCCCCGGGGCACTGGGCATATGTTATTCTCAAATTGGACACACAACAGCTGAAGGTGTACCCGCTCCTACACTGTCTGCTCCAGCGAGATTACCTCGGCTACACACTGATATGTTTGAAGTTTGATATGTTTGAAAAATGCTCAGCGGATTAGCGCACATTGTTGGAAGCATGCCATTGTTCCACCACTGCCTTGGAAGAGGATTGGACTAAAAATCGCGGACTGACTACCGTCCGATATCGATCCTGTCCTCAATTGCAACGTCCCTACAGTGGAATTGGAGAGGGTGACTTTTAATTACTATGATCACCAGGGACTATGGGCGACGCGCCACCACTGAGTGTACCCATTACTATTGGTGCGATAATGGCCAAGATGATGTACAAATGCTAAGTTGCTTGACAGTGTCTCGAATGATACTGACTTCGACGATTTTCCCTCCTTCCTTTACACCTACGTATAATTTTGTATCTTAGGCTGGAGCGTTTATCACTTGGAGCGTTTCCGGTGTGCTTAGCTATATAGTATGCACCTTTAAGTGGAGTAGAATTTCTACTTTTACCTTGCCGCAGATTTTCGTTATATCTCATTCGCAATGGGTGAGTTAATGTCAAACCATGAGCTTTGACTGAGTTTCCCTCGGAGTTCCTCCTGCACATTTGTCGTCGGTCATGTCGGTCTGAAGGGCAAGTACCACACGAAAAAAAAACATAATGCTTGAACTAGGCTCTCATCTCTGTGCAGACAGATTTGCATTGCGATACATTTGACTGTAGTTCATCGTTAATGCAATTCACCAAGCTGACGCAGCCCTCTCCAATGTATTCATACTTTTGGAAATTGGAACTCATTAATGCATCTACCAGACCACTTAGTCAGTTTCCAAAGCTCGGTTCGTGCCGTGAGATTCCCGCGCTAATTCCATTGCGTCATCTCATCAGACACCACGAGCACTTCTGGCGATTTCGTACCAGTGAAAGTGGCCGGTAAGGCATAGGGTATGCAGCTCTATCAAGGCTAGACGCTTACTTCGCTTGATAGGTGGATAAAGGCGTAAATTGGACCATCGGCGACACCATTTCCCTTGATGTCTCAGACTCCAGACCTTCGTGACTTAGATAAAAGAGGTTAGCTGATGAGTTTTGAAATCATGTTTGCGAAACAAGAATAAACAAAAAGTCGATTGCACCGTCAGTGAGAGATATAGCAAGCTTATGTGACTTCTCGGAGAAAACTAGGCAGGGGTGGATACGGGGTGGAACGTTTGCCAAAATGATTCCGGCTCAAGTGGCTTCGAGCTTAATTTAATCTAGTGAACTGAATCATTGCAACATGTCTGGCGACTAATGATGCGAATCATTGGAGGCCCAGAGCTCCAGTCCCACATACAAGCCCAAATCCACGTGATGCATTTTCAGTTTGAAACACCCGCCCCTGATTGCTCGAGTAATCGAACTGTCCGGTGGCGTTCAGCTACACTAGTCTAACGTGACCGCTTCCAAGCCAGGCATGTGCCAGACGGTTGGCCGTTGGGCGCACATCCATATCGAGTTCACAGCTGATCGATATGTTTGAAAATGCTCTGTGCCTAGTCTTAGCTTCAAATAATTACATGGGCAGGGCGATCAGAACACCTGTGCATTTGAAGGAGAAGAAGGTAGCGTGAGAGAGAGAGAGAGAGAGAGAGAGAGAGAGAGAGAGAGAGAGAGAGAGAGAGAGAGAGAGAGAGAGAGAGAGAGAGAGAGAGAGAGAGAGAGAGAGAGAGAGAGGGAGAGAGAAAGACAGAGAAAAAGACAGAGAGAGAAAGAGAGTCGCAAAGAGGGAGAGAGAATAATGAGAGAAAAAGAGACATATGAGAGAAGCAGAGATAGAAAGAGATAGAGATAGAGAAAGAGAGAGATAGAGAAAGAGAGAGATAGAGAAAGAGAGAGAGAGATAGATATAAAGAAAGAGACAGAGAGGAAGAGAGGGACAGCGAGAGAGACGGAGAGAGAGGTAGAAAGAGAGAGGCAGAGCGAGAGAGAAAGGGAGAGAAAGAGAGAGGGAAAGAGAGAGAGAGAGAGACCGACAGTGAGAAAATGCAATTTGGGCACAAAGCATGGTTCTCCCTTTGTTTAAAATCTAATAAGCCACTGCAGACAGTTTTTCAGTAGATCTCGGGGGATATTAGCTGGTATGCGACTACTCAAAGCACAGCACTGCACCTAAACAATGGCAGCGGCAAAGTCGGCGCTGTCTGAGCGGGAGCTGGGCAGTGGGCCCGACCCACTTCCATCGGCAATCGTGACGAACCGTCAGATCTGACCGGTGGAACTGGGTCACAGTAAGGCCGAACAAACATGCCTACGATACACAGAGCCAGACTGCACTGAGCACACCAGTGGTTTCTTGTATTTGTGTCAGCGGTGTGCTGAAGGAAACGTAATCGGCCAAGCGGGTTTGATATTTATTTGGCTCGTTGTTCGACCGTACACCGAATGGTTTAGCCTGTAGGTTATCACCGGGTCGCAAGCTTTCACAACAGACGGGGTCGCCCATGCGGTAAGAGCAATCAGCGGCGGCTTTGCGAGGGCTCAGGCATCCGAAGGGTGGGAATCGGCACACCCCGCGATTGTTCAATATTTGGCACGAAGAGCTGGCGAAAACCGACTAGCATCGTCATCAGTCAACACCACGGCTCGGGCTGTGGTGCAGGCCCACGTCGGAGACCGTGACAGACCGTCACAGAGGGAGGCTGTTTCGTCCGAGAACTGTTCCGAATCAAAGTCAGTTGAGATGATCTTGCATTCGCGACACTTACAATACTTGTCCTGAAGAAGATGCTTGCCCGCCAAGCCTTCATGTAATGCGGTACAGCCTACCAGTACAGCCGTCTCTGAGCTCGGGTGCAACGCGGTGCAGTATCCCAATGCGGTGCGGTGAGCGCTATGCGAAAAAGGTATCATAAAAAACATGTTGGCAAGGGCTTCGACACATTATTTTGATTGAAAGGATGACTAGAAGAGCTGGAGAATGCATACCTGGAGTCAGTAAGGCGTTTTTGTCCGTCGAAAAGGTTGTCGGTGGTGAAATACAAGCTTTCATTCGGTTTCGAAACGTAGCTGGGTGAGATTCTTAATGACGTAATCATTTCTAATAGGGAAGGCCTCCATCACCACCTTTTGAAAATACTTCGATGCAATGAATTGATGCAGTGAAACATTCATCCAGTTCAAGTGCTGCACTGCACCCTTGCACAACCGTAAATACTACGGAATTCCCGTCGCCGCTGATGTGTTTGTATTAACTGAATGCATAACATTATGAGATATATGTGACTGCATTCAACCGCCCTCCGCTTATGCACGCGCTTCCATCCACGTACGTCAATACCCGATGTTAATATTTTAACTTCAATGCCATCAAAAGCAATTCGAGCCGCACAACTCGAGGCGGTCGCGAGCTCTGCTTTGACTAGAGTACTTCGGCGCATTGAGGAGCGCCGAAGTACTCTAGTCGAGCTACATAATTCCACACAACTTCAATGCACTCCTCGAATTTGCGCTCCTCGGACAACGTGGTAATTGGAACGAGCAAATAGCAGTATTATCTCAATAAAGAATAATGTTACACTGCGACGCATTAAGATTAATTGAATGTGACTAACCACTACTCGCAATTCTTCATTTAAAAATCTTGCTGAGAAGCTGGAAAATGCAGGAATGTTAAGGCATTGAGCTTCGTACCTTGTCACCAATGTGAAACACCGACATTCCATTGTAGTTACTTCCACTTTCCACTGTGGGTGTGGAAGCGTTTGAGAATGTGAGGGCGTGCAGGTTTATATCGTGTCGACATGATTTGACCCAGATTGCTTTTGTTCGGCAGGGAGACAAGCAACGAAAATGAAATTGTTCCCGCTGATTATACCGTAGTTGCGATTCATTTGGGAATGCAGGACCTATTGGTCAACACAGTTCTATTTCGGCATTGTAATGTTGTTGGAATAGAAAGTAGATTGGCCTTAGTTCTCCTGACTTCATGGTGCGCTCAAGAAGGTTGTGAATATTTTATTCGTTGCATATGTTTGCCGCGTGCAGATGTCACCGAACCTGGAGTTCAATGAAGATATTTTATCGGCAATGTCAAACATTGCATGCTTGTTGCTGTTTCATGCAGCGAGTCAGGAATCGTAATTGATTATTCAGCATTGATTGATTATCTTTGTGTGAAACGGGAGTCATCAGAATAATAGATTGATAAATAGGCAGATAATCACGATATCGCGAAGATAAGCGCAAGTAGCCATACCATTCTTGAAACGTTTAATTCTTACATATTTTGGGGGAAATAACGTCAAATTGCTGCTCCATGCATCGCGTCAGTACTGAAGAGGATGGGACTCTTGGCTTGCTTGACAAAGTGAGTCGACTGTGCACGCAATATGGCCAGAGCAGTCGAAGGGCCCGAGAGCTGAAATAACTAACTGAGTCGACTGTGCCGAGTGTGAGGACACGCTCCAAGAAGTCGAGAAGAAGTGACGCCAACCTCTTTTATATTCCAACAACATTGCAATGCCGAACTGCTCCTCTGTAGCTGCTCCTCCAGACCGGCCAGGTCGGCCGTCACTCTGTCCGGCCTTCTGGTCGGTGGTCGGCACGGTGGGCAGGTGCGCGCCGCTCCGCTGTTCCGGGGCGCGAGCCTGAACGGCGACTGGACCTCGCAGCCGGTGGCCGCTGTGCGGGTCGCTCTACGGCAGTGGTGCTGAGTGTTCGCTCGCGTGCGAGTGTGACGATACCGCCGCAGCCCCGCCGTAGCCAGGCGGATCCAGTCGGGTGCTTTTGCACCCGGACGTGGGTACACACAGGCTTTGGCAAGTCTGTTGTATGTGTCCAGGGTTGGCATTGGTAGATATCGGTATTGATGCTGGTATTGGTAGCCAGCCTCTAGATATTGGAAGCCAGGAGGGGTCGTCAAAGAATATTAAGAGGTCCATAACATCAAGCGTAAGCGGTAACTAGCTGGCTAAAACACCTTAATTAGCATTGTTGTTGTGCTTGACTGAGTGAATGCATCCGCAGCGTTCCTTTCGTATTGGTGGTGACGTGCGCGATTGATCTCAATTATTGGTTAGTTAGCGGCGGATATCAACCTTGCATAAAATTGACTCAGTTGTGCATACCTCTCGGTGCACTTGATGATACCAAATGTGCCACATAACCTTACATTATATATTTGAATTGCGCTGATGTATGTATATGGCGTCCGATACGGGTCATTCGACGTCAACTGCTACCAAGAAATGACGTGGTATGACGAGACAAACGATGTTAAGAAACAGACATTCACGATGTTGTTCAATCTTGCTCAAATTGTACTGCTTTGTCGTCGAATCAGACGATGGGGTTTCTTGAATACGCGAGTTTCCGGAATGACGCTCATACAGATATCACATCAGGCAATCACTGGATCACGAAGGATATGGCAGATATCATATTTACTTCACGCTATTCGAGCCTGCCTTTCCCGGGCATCTAAAAAATTACAGGAGTATCGCATCCAGTTAGGCTTAAAATGGCGTGTGATCTGCGACCAAAAAATGTCCAAGTAGTTGGTGTTCAAATGTAGGCGTCTAGGAAAAGGAAACTCAAGTTGGCAAAGTGCTACTCACTTTTTGGGGCCGTCAAGTTGGTGCAACTCAAGTCGCCTAAACTTCAGTAAATATGAGGCAAACAAACATCCCACATTCAGAGTGACGAGGCGATGCCGAAAGAATCAACACTACGCTGTTCTCAGTTTACAAGGACTATGGATTTTTACCTGCGATGAATGTGTTCTGGGTGGAACTTGGTGGAACTGGGTCGCAATGGAACCGAACAAACATGCCTACGATACACGGAGCCAGACTGCACTGAACACACCAGCGGTTTCTTGTATTTGTGTTAGCGGTGTGCTGAAGGAAACGTAATCGGCACGTAAACATTCTCATTTTGCGAGGTCTATGGATTTCCAACTGCCATGAATGTGTTCTTCCCCGTGATCGACGACCCCAAGATTATGCGGACGGTTAGTCTGTCGTCCTGCTCGGACCTCCCATTGCTGGCTGCCGACAGCTGCGGCGCTGTTTTGCACGGCCCTCCTGTACACGGTGGAGCGGCTGCGGCGTGGCCAGCGCGTGAGTAATGCACCCCCGAGGCAACAGTGGCCACAGCGTCGAGGATGAGTTTTTGTCCGGCGCGGCGCGGAGGGCGATCTGGAAGACGGCAAACAACGGCTGGGTGCCGATGGCAACACAATGTGTCCCGACGGGCCGCGGGCGATAGACGGCGACAACATTCTGGGAACGTGCTACGGAAGGTCGTCCTAATAGCCCGTTTACGGGCACTATGATTTTCGGTGTCGGTATTTCACTTCAGTTCTACATTCCTGGCATCAGCGTTCACAAATTATCACCTGCCTGGCATAAATTCGGCTGACAAATTCCTGAAAATTCCGGATGCATCAAATACTTCGGTACACATCAGTGCGTCGAACATGAAGAGTCGGCAAATATGGTAATTAAATCATCTTAGCCGGCTTTCGCGCGACTTATTTCTTGATTCCATTTGACAAGGAGTGTGACAAGATCGTTAAGATTCAGGCGAATGCAATCCATAGTTGTGTATTTCCATACGATTTGCAGGTAGGTCATTTGTTTAATGTGATGAAAAGTCTGGCATATTCCTGTGCTTCTTTTGGATCTGCAGCGTACGCAGATGGGAATGTGTTTGATATGTGACTTAATTCACTGTGGTTATCTTATAGTTCTTTTATATGGGCACGCTCAAAGGCGCAATGAAGGCGGGACCCGGACTTCTCTCCCCTTTCGAAAAATAAAATACACAAGATGAAAAAGGCATTTCGGTATTTGCACCACGCGAAACGAACAATTTTCAGCGCGCGATGCGCGCCGAACACAATGTCCGTGCCGTACCAATTTTGTCAAGTCTGTCCCCACTTGTGAAAATCCTGGCTTCGCCCTCCTCAGACTGATGTCATGTCTCCAGTCGGATAGGACAAAAAGTAACTTTCCGTGGAGCCAGCATGCGACTGCAGCCCTTGCAGTAGCTTTTCTTATTGTTTTAAAAACATAACACATCATACATACCCTTGTCTTATTATTCTTATTGTCATATGTTTTGTGTCCTGGCTGGGGCTACAAGTAAGGAGCCACAAGAAATTTGATAAAGCCTGTCTTTTAGCGGCTGTATTTCTAGCGGCGGTCGGGCGGCGGTCGGGCGGCGGTCGGGCGGCGGTCGGGCGGCGGTCGGGCGGCGGTCGGGCGGCGGTCGGGCGGCGGTCGGGCGGCGGTCGGGCGGGGCGGCGGTCGGGCAGCGGTCGGGCGGCGGTCGGGCGGCGGTCGGGCGGCGGTTGGTTGAGCGGCGGTCGGGCGGCGGTTGTGCGGCGGTCGGGCGGCCGTCGGGGGGCGGTCGGGCAGCGGTCGGGCGTTGGTCGGGTGGCAATCGGGCGGCCGTCAGGCGGCGGTCGGGCGGCGGTCGGGCGGCGGCGCTCGGGTGGTAGGGCGAGCCATGTCGAAGAGACGGCTCGCCACTTTACGCTTAGCCGCTAGCTATTCCGCAGCTGGTTCTCAGAGCTGAAACGGTCCGAGATGAGCTTTGCACAATCAAAAATTGACCAACTAAACGTGCCTGATGCACTTTGGCTTGATGAAATCACACAATGTACCATGCACATTCTCTCTCGCGCCTATTTTCCAATTGGGAAAGTGGTCATCATCTTGCATGGTGTGCTATCCACGGTGGTGTAGACCGCTATGCTCGTTGGATTCCCCGGCCTGAACGAGCGGTAGCTCTTTGCATATTGCGCTATCCTACCAGCCGACCAGAAGCGCTTTGTGGGCGTGGCGGTGGTTCGGTCGATGTCCTTTCTGATGTAAATGAACTCCATTCCTGGGAAACAAAAGGAGTGCTAACTCATTTTAACGACCACAATTATGGTCCAGAAATAGAGATAGTAAAGGGTCCTAATTAGTGCGATATTTCACATCTATAGCAAAATGTGCTACTTTTTTTAAATAAACTCCGGCTTTCAATGGTGAAAAGGGGAAGTAGCTCCAACAGTTGCCCCACTCTATCCTGTGCATTGGTTGCATGGATGGAACTTCCCATACTTTTGTAAAAGCAGTTGATCACTTCGCTCCAATGTTTCTTAAATTGAGTATGGACTTATGACATTCACTGGAAACATTAGGATTGCAATGGCCCGCACCCATCCTCATCCATTTTGATAAATTTGAATCCCTGGCTGGTGGAAAAGTTTATCTCATTCACCTATTAAAGAGCATAATAATTATGACATAATTTCTGCCACAGTTTTATCTGCTATTAAATATTTATAATGTTGTTTTCATAGCCACAGTTTTATATGCTATTAAGTAATTTAATGTTGTTTTATCACAGTAACCTTGCAAACAGATATACCGAGTGTAAAACGACACTTGTAGCAGTTATATCTGCTGGTATGCAGCGGAATGCAGAACATACTCAAAGTGACATAAAGTTTTCAGAAAAAATATATAGCTTGAACAATTCTCATGATTTACGAGTACATCAATGAACGATTATAATCAAAGTTTTATGGCTCAGTATCATCGATACGCATCCTCCGTCGCTGAGTAAAATAGCGCATGCTTTGTCACTAATGTAATCAGCAGGGCGTTTGTGCACTCACCCGGTGTGAACGGCGAGCAGAACTCAGACATGGCTGTGACATTGCGATTTCGCTCGACTTGGCGGTTTTTCGCTGCACTTTGTCGCCAATCTGGTCACAAGGTCCTGTGTCGCGATAGGTCGTGAAGTATTGCCACGCGCAATGCAAGTCGACGTTTTCCGCCTCCAGGCAGATGTTTCTATGCATCTGTGTTTGCACTGGGCAGCTCACCGTCCGCAAAATAGCGCACCTATTTAGGTTGAGTTTCGGCATTTAACGCGCTGAACCACCTAGGCCTGAAAGGCACTCGAGTATGACCTACATCTACTGAGCCCATTCGGTGTTGGGTGCTGACGCTAATAACAGCAACGTTTGGCAGTAGTTGCTTCATCGGCAGCTGGGGAAAAGCCACGAACGGGTGAACGGCCGCCTGTGTGTTCTCCCAGTGGAGGTACCCTTGCACGGCACACTGAGCCACAAAGGAATCATTTCAGGAATGGTTTCAGGAAAAGTTCACCATGATAATCGCCTGATCTGGTGGAATGGACTTGTTGTTCATTGGGTGGTTTACGACGCACTTCATGCGCGTTTTCGGCTAATGGCGCCGCCCACACTGTTCCGCCAGTGGGCCGCGGGTTTGGGAAATGTCCCAAGCGGCGCGAGTGTCGAACCCGGGATCTTTGGTACCCAGAGCCCAACACCTTAACCACTCAGCCATCCCCGGCACAAATCCGGAGTTCAGGTTATTGAGTTAGCTACTCCGGCCGTGCGCCGTGTAGTGATGTCTGGTCGGATTGGCAACGAATCTAGTTGCACAATCAATACATTCGTCAACGCTCTGACGCATGAACACAATTGTGATTCGGTTCCCTGTAGGCATCGCAGGTAACTAAGGCTCAGGGGAGTCGCGACAGACCGTTTCTCCGATGTGGCTCGTCGCCGCGACGCACCGCCCAACCGCCCACGCCCTGCCCAACCGCCCACGCGCCGCCCAACCACCCACGCGACGCCCAACCGGCCACGCGCCTCGCACACCCGCGGATTACTTTCTTGCAGTATATGCATATTTTTGCACACTGTTCGAGTTCAGATCCCACTCCATCTGTAAATAACATTGGTGTAAAATCGAGCGTAGAATTACAGAATCGATGCTTTAAAAAATCGAGACAGGACGCTTTTCACAAATGAAACTTTTTCAAACAATACTTTGGCCAAAAATAGTTTGTGAAAATCTTCAAGAATATAGGGGTACATTTATGCTAAAGCATTCCATTTCACCACCCCGCAAGCGATTCGTAACTGATGAATCTGTCCCCGTTCCAGAGATATAAAGATCGGACCGTAGCAGGACGTCATACTTTTGCGTTACCGTGCAGTACAACCTGTTGGTCGGCGATGCATCAAACTTGAAGAATCGTGTTAAGAGGTGAAAATAGCTCCCCGGAAGCCTGGACAAAGTCTGATGTGGAGGGTGGGAGGGGGGGGGGGGGGGGGGCGTTATCGACCGCCGAAGCACGCGCGGAGCGAAGGATCGGCGATGTATGCTAATCTAATACGGCGTGCCAGCGGGTCAATCGGCTGCATCGTAATCGGATCAACCGCCGCTGCCCGAGCGGGCAGGTGCCTGCACCGGCAGCAGGTCCAGCGGGTAGGTGCCTGCACCGGCAGCAGGTCCAGCGGGTAGGCGCCTGCACCGGCAGCAGGTCCAGCGGGCAGGTGCCTGCACCGGCAGCAGGTCAGGCGGGTAGGCGCCTGCACCGGCAGCAGGTCCAGCGGGTAGGCGCCTGCACCGGCAGCAGGTCCAGCGGGCAGGTGCCTGCACCGGCAGCAGGTCAGGCGGGTAGGCGCCTGCACCGGCAGCAGGTCCAGCGGGCAGGCGCCTGCACCGGAGCAGGTCCAGCGGGCAGGTGCCTGCACCGGCAGCAGGTCAGGTGGGTAGGCGCCTGCACCGGCAGCAGGTCCAGCGGGTAGGCGCCTGCACCGGCAGCAGGTCAGGTGGGTAGGCGCCTGCACCGGCAGCAGGTCAGGTGGGTAGGCGCCTGCACCGGCAGCAGGTCAGGCGGGTAGGCGCCTGCACCGGCAGCAGGTCAGGTGGGTAGGCGCCTGCACCGGCAGCAGGTCCAGCGGGTAGGCGCCTGCACCGGCAGCAGGTCCAGCGGGCAGGTGCCTGCACCGGCAGCAGGTCAGGTGGGTAGGCGCCTGCACCGGCAGCAGGTCAGGCGGGCAGGTCCAGCGGGCAGGTGCCTGCGCCGGCAGCAGGTCCAGCGGGTAGGCGCCTGCACCGGCAGCGGTCCGGGGTAGGCGCTGCACCGGCGGCAGTCCAGCCCCGGCAGCAGGTCGCGGCGAGTGGTCCGTCCCTAGCGACGGCTGCAGCTGGAAGTGCCGGCGTCTGGTGGGCGCCTGCCAGCGAAGTGCGCGGTGGACCGGCGGCGCCAGGGCAGGTGCCTGCACCGGCAGCAGGTCAGGCGGGCAGGTGCCTGCACCGGCAGCAGGTCCAGCGGGTAGGTGCCTGCACCGGCAGCAGGTCAGGCGGGCAGGTACCTGCACCGGCAGCAGGTCCAGCGGGTAGGTGCCTGCACCGGCAGCGGCTCCAGCGGGTAGGCGCCTGCACCGGCCGCACGTTCAGCCCCGTGACACAGCTTGCCGCGGCGAGTGGTCCGTACCCTCGAGCGACGGCTGCCAGCTGGAAGTGCCGTCGTCTGGTGGAGCGACGGCTGCCAGCTGGAAGTGCCGTCGTCTGGTGGGGCGACTGAAGCCTGGCCGCACCGCCGCATCTCGGCGTGTTGGTGTGCTGCTGCCATCTGAATAGTGCACGTTTTTTTGTTTTGTTTGGGAAACCCGTTGCCGACAAAGATACCGTTGAAATGAGTGACTTGTTTTCAACTGTTGCCTTGTGCTATGCAAAACTACATGGTGTGTTGATTTTCAGTAGGCTTTTGTTTGTTTTAGCTTGCATTATGGCCAACATTCTATGTTAAGGAACTCCTCGGGATTAATCAATGCTGAAAAACTGGCCTGGAACTAGTTTGATTTAATGAGAACTGTCATATCGACACGTTGGCTATTGTAATGTAATCTGTAAAGTTTGGACAGTTAGGCGTTTTGGCAAAATTAAACTTCAGTTTCACTGCCAAAGTTTCTTTATTACATTCATTATTTCAGCTGTTGGAATTAAAGAGTCTCTATTAATTACGAGCGATAGATGAGGGGTAATTGTGTAAAATACTCCTCATGCAATTATGTTTATATTTCCTTCAAGAAAGAGGTTTGCGTTAGCATTTCCGCTGAGGAGCACCTTGAAGCGGAGCATTGCGTTGCTATGCAACCTTTTAAACTCTAACTTTACCATTCACAGCCAAATCCGCTACTCTCAGTTTGCAACATGCCAACTCGCATTGACAATGTTTTTCTAAAGTACTTTTAGTCTCTGTGCCCAAAGAACATACCTGGGCCGGAATTTTCCCCTCGAATAGCTGGTAGTCCCCATCACGCCGCAGACCCCAGCCGCCGTCCGTCCCTTGTGTCCAGTCCCGGTCGGCTGACCTTTCCTTTCGGGACTGTTTCGTACGAGTAGACCAGCTGCCTTTCTGCTCCGATGACATATTCTAAGCTTGACCTCATCGTTTTAGCACATACTACATGTTTCCGAGCTATCTCCCTAATGACCTTTTCGCCTGCTTGATATGACGAGCTCTATTGATTGCAGTTTTGCAAGGTATGATGTGCCTCGCCTGTTGGTACCTCATGATGCCGGCTGTTTGTGTGTCCATTCATGTTTTTATTTCTACACGCATGCACACACACACACACACACGCATGCATAGACAATGAACTTGATACCACGACAAACCGACTACCCGCACGTACAGCACACTCGGTGGACCGACCACTCGACAACCCCACCAAAAATATATATATATATATATATATATATATATATATATATATATATATATATATATATATATATATATAATGCGTGACATTTGGTGATAAGGCACGGTACAAGTCGGCCGTGTTTGAGATCCGAAGATACGGGGAGAGGAAAGGTGCTCAGCTCTCCACAATCTATAACGCCACTTCGACACTGTCAGGCACTAGGCACTACTAGAGACTAGACGCTACCAGGCACACTACCTACCAGACACTATCAGGTGCACTACCTGCCAGACACTACCCGGTACTAGACACTTCTAGGTACACACAAGATAGGAAATCACTTTAAAGCGAGGCTTGTGTGCGTTTATTCGGCTGCCTAGTGTCGGCGCGGTGTAGTCAGCCTCCCACCGCCAAGTGCTGGATGCAGCAGCCACTCTAAACCCTAGGGGTAACCAACCGAACGGAACATTTCAAAGTCATTGGAGAGGTCTTAATATATACTAATACCTGGAAGTATTTCTCGCGAACTATTACGTCACATTGAGCTATTACACATCGCACGTCGCTCCAAACGCTGAAAGCTCTACGCAAACTTTAGATGATTGATTTGCTCACATGATGACACAGGCACTAAGCACCTTTCAGACTCAGCGATGTATTCCTTTCATGTCGAGGTGTCAGAGGTTAAGTCAGAGGCCAGGTGAGTGAAAGTGAATTATGAAATCAAACTTGCTATTTAGTGTGGCTTGTAGCGGAGAATCGGACAATGTGGACGGGGTCGATATTATACCAAGTGTCTGATGTGTAACAAAGTTGCCAAAAATGTACTGGTTGAGCCGTGAAATGTGTATACTAGCATAGTACCTTAATGCTGGGTCGTAACTGTAATACCGTGACCCTGTAAGCCAGCCGACGGGCAGCTCCTGAACTCGAGCCGGCCGGTGGCTTGCCGGCGGCTGCCGGACGTGGGGCTAAAGTCCAACGGCCGGCGGTCGCCTGCGGGGCGGGGAAAGGGAACCTGGCGGTCGCCGAGAGCCAGGGCGGTGCCCAGACCCCCGCTGACACAGACCTGTCTTGACTGTCGAACCGCGCGGGCCTGTGGCGCTGTCGGTCGCGTGTATAAATTAATAACTGTATTTCGGCCTCTAAATTTGCAATTGAAATCAATCGCTGTCGACTGTCGGCCTGGAACATTATTGCGTGCGTCTTTTCTGTCTTCGAGCGGCACCATATATTCACTCTACTTTCTTAACAATATATCGTGCAGAGAACATATCATTTTTGCAACCGGAGTGGTTCGTACGCGAGGTCGAGACCCTAGACTATTCACGTGCCTACAAGAACGACCTTCACTACAGATGTTCAGTAACAATGTGATTAAGCACCGTTCATAGGCATAACCTTAACGAGGAGCCATTTATTGTGTTCAAGTGAATAACGTTGCTTGAGCCGACTTTGTACCAATCGTGTTTATTTACATGGTACGATCTATGCATCTGTTGGAATGTGTTCTAGTAGCAAAGCCGATTTTATTTACGTCATCTTAATTCTTCGACTTGACCAAACAGGACCCGGGAAAACTTTTGGCACAAGATATCAAATTAATTGCTCTTGTGTTGTCGGGTCTTGAGTGGCTACGGTGCGTGGTCAATACGTTATCGACAAAAGCCCCGGAGAGTGACGATCAACGATCTTGGAAGCAACCATGTGGGGTGTCGAGATGATTTCTTCAAGCGATAATTGATTTCGTCCCGTTGTATACTTGTAGTCAGTTATTACTTAGTTCCAGTGGTCGGTGCACTCGGGGGGCGGTCAATGTGAGTAGTTGTGTTCTCTTCAACTGCAAAATGTGGGTGTAATTGTACCCATTCTGAAGATGGTCAGAGATATCCGTGCAAATGTTCTCGAATAATGCGCAGCCAGAAACCAATGCATTCTCAATTTTGAAACATCAAGCCCAATATTTTCCCAACATAAAGAAGTAGAACACTCCTATCTAAAGAAAAGGCAAATTCCTCCTGCTTTGGTAGTGAACATCTGCCCAACGCATACACCTCGAAGTTAAATTTCGAAGCGATTACGCCATTCTTGTGGACAAAATAATTAGTTCTCTGTGGAACAAAGTCTGCAGCATTGTTTGCAACTATTAGCTTTTCATGGAAATTCTGTGTGTTTCTTTTCTCTGTTCCGCGCAGCTATTTAGCTGCATTTTTGTTCCGGACTTCCTCGTGTATTCTTAAGCTAAGGCTTTCCCCGATGCTCCAAGTTTACGTTGCATTAACTTCTCAAAATAACTGCATGTCTTGTCTGGATTGTCTGGATTGTCTGGATTGTCGTCGCAAACGCATCAATCCACGTCTTGAAAGAAAATATCCCTGGTGGATCTGGAACAAAAGAACAACTTCCTGAACTATATATTTAACTACCCAACTAACTAGCGAGCGAACTAACTAACCACTAGCTAAGTAAATAAGTAACTTACTGACTTACTAAACTAAGCAGTCCAAGAAAAAGCGCGTGGTCCAGACGGTCGACAAGTCATCAAGCCAAAAACCACCATCAAGAACAAAAGTAGCTAGATAATCTAAAGTCAATGTTCCCTTATTATAGTAGCAATATATTGCACACTCCCTTGAATATATATTATTAAGTACGAATCTTCAATGGAAGAAAACAAACATAACGGTGGCGCCCCAGAAACATCACTAATATTCTGAAGCATAATGTGTTCAATTACAAAGTGTCAATAACCGATCAAAGGCAACTTATTAGTCCGCTCGCACAGCGTAGTGCCTGATGAAGCGGCGTGTGTCGTGACACGCAGCGTGTGTCGGTGCCGTTTCTGTCGTGACACTGACAAAAGCGGTCCCACATGATGCAACTCCAAGCCCGCCTCTAAAGCCCCGGCTCCCACCTGAAGCCGGCGTACAGTCGCCGCCGCTCAAAGGCAGCACGCCTGCACCGGCAGACTGAAAGCGTTGCGCACACACGCTGCTATGTTTAGCCGCCGCCTCGACTGGCGCGAACACCGTGTCCAATCACGCGCTCAGGGCGTTCCACACTCGTCAGGTGAGGCTGAACACGGCGGCAGTCGAGACGGGTCGATGGTAGTCGGCCGTGTGCCCGGCTGTGGTCCTCCTGCCCGGCCGGCTGTTGATTGGATGGCCCACTTCGGCAACCGCTTGCGCTCGGTGCGAACCCCGCGATTACCGGCGGTGGAGGGTGACTCCTAGGCGCTGTGACTCCAAGGCATGGCTGCAGAGGGGCGTCAGCCCCCCCCGCCGACGGCGGGGAGACATTCTGAGCTGGTCAAAACAACCGGCCGCTGTTGGAGAGGACAGCTGGCTTCGCACGGGACCGGAAAAGTCTCGCAGAATCAATGAAGGCAAAGGGACTCGAAAAGTTGGACGTAATGGATGAGCAAAATGTTTATGCGCTATGCTATCGTGAACTTGACATTTGGAACGTCACGTAATGGAATTAGAAGCTAATTTAAATTATTTCAATGGAATCTTAAAGAGCTAGCAAAACTTCATTTTCGAGAACTTGGTTCATATAGACCCTAGAAAATGTGCACGGTCCTCCAGTGTAAATTTTCCTGTTTTCCCTGGACGGACGGTCGTAACATCCTTGTCTCGTTTTACAGCTGTTCGCTGCTTTTCTTGTGCCCGTGCTAAAAGCATTCCAAATCAAATTTGCTGTATTGCAACGTCTAGTTGCGCTGTCGGGTCCTCCTTTCCACCTTTTTCCTTTTCGTTCCTGTTGGCTGAGACACACTCTATGCATAAATTGGAGCTGGGAACAACCTGACCACTATTTCTCAGAGTAGGTTTGTTTGCATATAATTACTTCACGGTATTGTGCGAGACCATTCCTGATTAGGCTCCGAACTGCATTCAAATTTGGACCCGTCCCGGGGTCCGCCGACTCAATGGTGCTTATTGTGGATAAAGTTAAGGAGAGAGAGAGAGAGAGAGAGAGAGAGAGAGAGAGAGAGAGAGAGAGAGAGAGAGAGGGAGAGAGAGAGAGAGAGAGAGAGCTAGCGAGAGAAAGAGAGAGAGAGAGAATGAGGATAGAGAAAGATAGAGTAGAGAGAAAGATAGAGAGAGGGCTAGAGAGAGATGGAGAGAGAGGGAGGGGAGAGAGGGAGAGAGAGGAATATGGAGAGAGAGAGAGCAAGCGCGGGAAAGGGAGAAAGCGAGAGAGCGAGATCCCGAGAGAGCGGCAGAGTGAGAGAACAAGAGAGCGAGCGAGAGAGAGAGAGCTAGCGAGAGAGAGAGAGAGAGAGAGAGAGAGAGAGAGAGAGAGAGAGAGAGAGAGAGAGAGAGAGAGAGAGAGAGAGAGAGAGAGAGAGAGAGAGAGAGAGAGAGAGAGAGCTAGCGAGAGAAAGGAGAGAGAGAATGAGGATAGAGAAAGATAGAGTAGAGAGAAAGATAGAGAGAGGGGAGAGAGAGGGAGGGGAGAGAGGGAGAGAGAGAGCAAGCGCGGGAAAGGGAGAAAGCGAGAGAGCGAGATCCCGAAAGGGCGGCAGAGTGAGAGAACAAGAGAGCGAGCGAGAGAGAGAGAGCTAGCAGAGAGAGAGAGAGAGAGAGAGAGAGAGAGAGAGAGAGAGAGAGAGAGAGAGAGAGAGAGAGAGAGAGAGAGAGAGAGAGAGAGAGAGAGATAGAGGGAGAGCGAGAGAGAGAGAGAGCGCGAGAGCGAGAAAGCGAGATAGCTAGAGAGCGGGGAACAGAGCAGATCCTCCTCGGCATCATTAGATCATCATCATTAATAGAACTTTCAAAGCACTTTCTTTGTATCATGCAAGCTATTCCGTTTTATCCTCCAGTGTTCCGTTTATATACTCTAAAATCTTCCATTTTGATCCCCCAAGATATTCCGATTTTATCCTCCAACAAATTCCGTGTTTATCCTCCAACGCATGCAGCTCCGCTAGTGCGACATAAAAGTAGTGCAGAATCGAGCAACCGATCTACCTTACTGGTGCGGACAGTCCCTCACGGCCAACGGTGACGCGCCGTCATTCAAGCGTTTAAACTTAGCTCTGCAGCTGCTAAACCTCGGGCGGTGCTGCAGCATAGACAGCAGGGGCGATGTCTCGCTTGGTGCATTAGGCTACTAGAATGCAGTTAAGTTGTGTAATTACTCAGAGAACGTCAGTTTTCCGTGACAAATGGGCCAGTAGGAAATTCAGGCCGACATCGAGACGATGCCAGATGATTTGCTGTCGTTTGGTTGAGCTGCTCGGTGAAATTGATGCATTGCAGACGCTACAAAGTACGAAGGATGGTATCGGCTTCGTGTTTGTCATTTGGATTATTTGCCGACGGGGATGCACTATGTGTTGTTGTTTCCCCTATAGCCAGCCCTCTTTACATTTGACCATGTGGTCATAGACGTCAGTGCCCTATGGAATGTGTTCCCATAGCAGCATGGGACCACGAGGTTGCAAGCCCTGGCTTCGCAGGGGTCATGACCCCCAAAGCGATCGTTCCAGGACATTGCATTGGACACATGGCTTTAAAAGAGACCTGGCCTTTAATTTTCTCGGAGGTTTCTGTACGCAGTGCGATGATAATTTTCGCAGACTAATGTCGACTTCAGCTATATCAGAATCTTGCCCATTCTGGGATGAGCTGGAGCTCCTTATAATTGCGCCATATTAGCATAAGCATATGCATCAGCATAACAAAATCCAGAAGAGTGTATGCACATGCACATGAACACATGTGCATGTACATGTACTTGTCGGGAACGTGTGTATGGACATAAATTTCCCACCAATGCAGCTCAGTTCCTCGGAGAATTGGCCTGCATTGAACTTCCCTGTCTTGGCGAGACAGAGTTTGGGTCGCTTCATGCACTCGCATTTAGTCCCAGGTGGGGAAGCTCAGTGGGAAACTGGTTTGATACGTCCGAAGACGAGCTACTGGGACCGTCTTGTTGGCGCATTGGCGGTCAAGATCAACTGACGGTCTCGTCAAGCTCTTGGCCAAAATCATGTCATTGAACTGAAATTCACTGATCAGGTGGAGGGCCAGGATTCACGCAACAAACCCATGCCTAGGAATGGGACCCACCCGTCGACGAAACCATTCCAGCTAGCTTTCGGGCTAGGCTTTGAAGAACAAAATACAGGCATATATACATATGTATATATATATATATAAACATATACATATACATATATATATATATATATATATATATATATATATATATATATATATATATATATATATATATGTATATATGTATATGTATATGTTTATATATCTATTTATATATATATATATATATATATATATCGCCATATATACCTAGTCGCCACCAAGTGGTAAATACCACTTGGTGGCGACATGTCCAGCCACGCTGTCATTCTCATATGGGCGATATTTGGTCCACCAAGAAGTGCCTCACTTCTAACTGGCAATCATCCAGGTTGACTGTCTGAAGCTCAACCTTGGGCAAGCGTAACTCCACCAGCCGTATTCGCCTTAACAGCCGTTTTCGGAGCATTGCGCCGGCCCGTACGCCGTTTGATCTCCCCGGCCGACTGCACCACCGCACGTAATGCGGCTTTGTATTCCGCTCAGTCGGGCGGCAGATTAGCGTGTCTCATGAGGTCGATTGCAGCCGGGCGTGTCGTATGCCGCCCACCGGCCGGCCGATCCGCTCAGACACAGAACACCACTTACACTCGGTGATGGAGTGGCTGATGCCAGGGCGTGCTGCCGACACCCAGGGGTGACATAACGACCGAGCTCCGAAGGGCAACGTCGGTGCCGTCAGCTTGTGTGAAGCTTGCTAGGTGCTCAGGGGCACCGCCAAGAATTTTGAATAGGAGAGTGGATTCCGATTCGCAAGCGGAGGTAAGCACTGACAAATGACGCGTACGTACGCAGGATGTTTGTGCGGGGTCTAATATTGCTTTCAATGGCCAAACGGAGGTGTGTATTGGTTTATTCAGCACATGTATGACAATATATCTGGAAATCCACAGATAAATCGTCTAGAAATAAGAATGGAATAGGAGGTGGCTCGCTCAACAGCTTAGGACTTGCTCACTTTGTGATCCTAAATTCCTTTAGACCATGCAGTGCATTGTCTCTTGTCACACCCGCCTGATTTTGGACGGAAAAACCAAGAACAAGAATCACTTCACATTCAAATATCAGCTGTGGTTGTGCAACACCAAAAAATGCGTCCGCCTTTACGCCCTAACTACTACATGACGACAATGTGCGCCTTTTCCATGTGAACAGACAGGAGGGACACATTGCATTAGTTCGATGGTATTATATTTTCCCTCCAACAAAATTACAAGGACGGACAACCAAGTAAAAAAGCCCGGTCAGAACCGGCGAGCTTCTTGACTGGTCTTTGGAATATATGTCAGCCTTTTAACCGGCCTGCGAGCTCATTATTTTTTAATCACCATAAACGTAAAAAAAACCTAATGTTTGGAACACTGATGCAATTTGTGAAGTATATTGTAGCATTCCAACTATCAATTTCGTATGTATTTAACAACCTGATGAACAATCTGTGAATATTCACAAGATTTTGGAACGCTACTTGCTGAAAACAGGAGATCATCAATGAGAGTAGTAGAATTCCAAGGTCAAGCATATCCATGATAAGCAGCTTTCAAAAGTAGGACCTGCAACCGCAATAAAGTCAGAAAATGTCAACTGGATTCACCAGGCATCAAACAGCAGAATGTGGTTGAAAAAGGTATAATGGCCGATATATGGGATATTACCAGCAGTGCAGGACATGGTATTACTACGGTACTTGGCTGCCACGGTAGCTCAGTTGGTTAGAGCGCTGGCCTGCACTGGTCTCCCCTGTCCTGGCAACACAGGGTTCTAGTCGCTTCGCGCGCTCGCATTTAGACCCCGGCCGGGAGTGTCAGTTGGCAGCTGGCCCGATAAGGCCGGGGACGAGCTACCGGGCGGCCGTGTCGGTGCATTGACGGCACGTTAAACTTTCGATCAAAATTCTGCCGTTGAACTGGAATTCATGGATCGGGTGGTGGGGCCAGGGTTCACGCAACAAGCTCTGCTTAGCAATAGAACTCTGGTTCCTGAAGCCGCCCCAGCAACAACTCGGATTAAATTTATTTTAAAAAATATAAAAAAGCTGTCATATCCCAGACCATTCCTTTTTGTGCATGATTGCATATGCAATGTGCATCATTTTCTTCATATTTGCGCAGTGGCAATGTAATGAAAAAGCCTTTCCGAGAGAGTAATTATTTGTCCATCGTCAGGTTTCCATAGTTAACAACAAAATATGCAATGATCACCCCTTATAATGCACGGGTACATCCTTGATTAATATTCCAAAGAACGCCGCAAAATTGCAGCTACGGACAATGTTTGATTCCCTCATCTTTGACAAATCTATGGCACACTTCACAACATATCCGGGATTTTCACCATTCTGCTGTTAGATTAACAATTCAAAACCCAAGGTACTTAATTCTTCAAACTTCACGTAACTACATCCTCTACTTCATGGCCAGATTGTATTTCCCATAAACGGGAGCTGCGCCGTGTTAGCCTTACATACTTCACTCGTTGATATGTAGAAGATTTGGTGTCAGCTGTAAACTGCCGGGCATAGCAACTAAAGCCATAAATCGTTTGTGAATGTTTTGATAGGAAAAACAACCTTGAAACAACATCAGAGATTGAAGAACCCAATGACAGCCACACCCTCACCAACATAAGTAGTTAATATAAGTCACATAAGTAGCGAGGAAACTTGAGTGCATGAAATGCAGTTAGCAATCTTCGATCATTTTCCTCTTCTTCTGCGTTTCCTAACCAATTGTATGTGTCCGGTACAGAGTATAAGCAAACCCGTCAATATTTGACTCAGCGTGTTACCTATTATCCAAAGCGAGGTACAATGTCTTAATTCAAACTTGTTTGTTAAATGTGCTTAATTAAATTGTATTTTAAACACCATTCTGAAAATGTGTTACTTTCATAGGCTTCAATGATTCAAAACGATACATGTTCGTGTCGACCCATGTTGCACAGACCACTGCCTGTTCGATATTCTGAAGCCTGGACATTCCTACCGCCACCACAGCCCCACCACCTCAATTCCTTTCACGAACCACGATCTGCCATTAGTGCACCATGAAGGACCACACAATAATGGCCATACAATAATGGCCATACAATAATGACCATACAATAATGGTCACACAATGATGGTGGGGCGGGGATGGCCGAGTGGTTAAGGTGTCGGGCTATGGGTACCAAAGGTCCCGAGTTCGACTCTAGCGCCACTCAGGACATTTCCAAATCCCGCGGCCCACCGGCGAAACAGTGTGGGCGGCGCCATTAGCCGTGAATGTGCATAAAGTGTGTCGTGAACCAACCAATAAACAAACAAACACAATGATGGTCACACAATAATGATCACACAATGATGGCCGAAACCTGAGCTTCAACCTTGGCATGCGTTGTCCATCAGCGCGTGACGTCATGGGATGCAGAGACAGGTCAGCTGGTGCCACAGAGTTCGGCGCAGCTTGACAGAACTACGCTTGAGAAGCTATAGATAGCTCAAATTGTGCTCAGATAATTTCAAATACGCACACTACCATGTCCAGTAGGAAAACTGTCCACAAGGTTCACATATATGTAATTGCATGACGTCACCTGCTTATGCTACTTTCTCTTCAGCCATCCTTGCTTAATAAGCTTCATGCACGTTTTTCCTGATGATGTCATGCAGTGTGAGTTGGTGCTAATTTGAATAACTAGCGCATTTTCGAGTTCGTTGCTGTGCATGGTGGTTATTAAGTGTTGCCTGGTGCATTGGTTGAGCTGGTTAAGCCAGACTAATCAGCAGACAGTCACAACGAAATTTATTATAATCAGGGAACAGGCTGAAGGCAAACGCGACGCAGGGCAGAATATTAGGGCAGATCACTTAGGTATGTTGCTTTTATAGTAGATTGCCAGGCTTGGACTTTGCTTCCATTTGGTGTTGCCAATGCCACACCAATAAGTTTGAAAGTTTAGCATTTGGCCATTGCATGAAATATAAATGCATGGGTTGAGAACTAGCCGTTGCAGCACCCATGCTTGTGATGGTAGCAACAATAGTTTTGAGAAGCATTTCTATGTTACCATGAATCTGGACAGCTGGAATGTATTACATATTATATAGCTGAATCTCGTAGTAACATGACATGATGATTAAATTCGTCGGACAGTATATTGCAGGTTATTGAATACTGAATGAATCAAAGGTTGGTGGACGCACTTTTGCTGCTCCTTTATATCGATGATAGTTAATGGGATTAACTTGTGTTTTGATGTGTGTGAATCCATGTTAATTGCTTTGTAGCCACCATGTTGTTGCCATCACTGGAAACCCTTGATAAGAACTATATTTTCAATACATGTTCCGGGATTGAGTATCACATTGCCTTTTCAAGGTGATGTTAACTGCCTAGTTGACCTTAATGAAACAGAAATAAATAAATGGTCCTACATAATATGCTAAAAACGTGCATCAGGCTTATATATGTGGCTTTAAAAAATATGCAAAAACGTGCCTTTGATCGGGCTTCAATTCATTTGGACGGGGTCCCGACTGGGCTTGGTCACTTTAGACTGGTCGGCCCTGGGCTCCGGTTCCAACATTCTTCACATTTGCCACCTCTAGTATAGGAATTATGCTATCATCCTAAAGGCGTTTTCGGAGCGCACCATACTGTACAGAAACGTCACACAGCTTAGCGAGAGGCGCCACCAGCTCCTCGCGGTGCCCCTGGGCGACACGGACACTGGCGCTGTCAGGCCTGCACACCGCATTCGGCTGCACCGTCTTCAACGCGTTATTCGGCTGGATCGGCTACACAGTCTTCAATGCGTTATTCGGCTGGACCGGCTGCATCATCTCCACCGCGTTATTCGGCTGGACCGGCTGCATCATCTCCACCGCGTTATTCGGCTGGACCGGCTGCACCGTCTTCAACGCGTTATTCGGCTGGACCGGCTGCATCATCTCCACCGCGTTATTCGGCTGGACCGGCTGCATCAGCTTCACCGCGTTATTCGGCCGAACAGTCTGGACCGTCTTCAACGGCCTCTTGACAACATCAGCGGAGAGCGCAAGCTCAGATAAAGCATCAGCTGAGTGCTGCGGCGCAGCAGGAAACTGGTCGCTGACGGTGGGATCGGACAATTTCGCGGCGAGTGCGTCGTTAAAAACAGCGGCACGCCGACGTCGTCGGAAGCAGTCGCCACGTGCGTCGCGCCGACTCGGTGGTGTGGAAGATTTCCGGGACACATCTTCAAAACGACCAGAATCGTGTTGGGTTGGTTTTCAACTTATCGGCTAGTCTAGGAAGATGTACGGCATGCTTCGGGTGCGTCACCGTTTCCAATTCCCCTCTCCCAGTACTGACCTCTCTTCTGGCTCCCGGGGAAGGGTCGCGTCGTTGTCGGCGGAGGACAGCTGCTTGCGTCCACAGTGCCGCACGCGGAGACCTGACCAGCCAGGGTGTCAGCTTGCGCCGAAGCAGCACTGTGCGGATGTGATCAGTAGTGGCCGGTTCCGACAGGGACTAGAACATGTCGACGGCTTAGCCTACTTCTACTCCGTTCAGCAACCCCCACATAATGATTGAGTGGCAATGATGCAGATCGCTATGGGCTGGCTTCGTCAATATATTGACATATATAATATATATACATATACATGTATTATATATATGTACATACATATTTAGTTATATATATGTACATATGGATATATATACTTACACATATATATATATATATATATATATATATATATATATATATATATATATATATATCACAAGCAGTCCTATTAACTTTGTCCGCATAGCGCTGACTGAGCTCATTAGCGTATCTCACAAGATAAGCTTATCTCACACCATTGTTCTGGATTTCCAGGACTCTCAGCATCATTATTCTCCCGGTTGGTTACCTGGCCGCCAGTTGGCAGCTGATTCATCAGATGATACTTGCCACGCCACGTAGCTACTCACAACATTAAGACTGAGATAGGCTCATCTTTCGTTGGGACATGACGCTCTTTCCCTTGATATTGTTCCCTTTGATGCAAATATACAACGAAGAATATACCTACGGCGTCGATCGGCGCATGGTAACCGGTGCCTATTGTCTTTTTTTCCTCACTGCATGAACAAAGCAAACAGAGAATAAACAACTATCGCTTGCCATCTCTTCACATTCAGTCTTTCGCTTCCTCTTTCCTCAGAAAAAAATGTATGTTGACGTTACCTATGCAATTGTGAATCGCCAGGTCTTATTAATATCAACATATATCATCCAAGTATTATTCATTTTATCAATTTGGGTTTAGTTGCTCAAGTAGAAATAGGGCCGGTCAGGGTGTCATCAAGTTCAGAGAGGATGGGGGACTGATGATTGCGAGCATAAGTAAAGGCAATGACCTCTATGTTATAAACACGCAATCACCACTGTTGAAACATAATATAAGCTTACGTTTGGACCTCAAACCTATCATGTAAGCTCCATAATTGGAGACACCATCACTGTTACTGATATCCAAGCAGTGTTTAATAGGTGACACTGCAAGCGCATCCTCCATCCTTACGGTGGACTCTCACATGCAAGTCTTGTCTACCGGATACGGGGGAGTGCACTTAGATGACGCGCTGTAGCCTCTTCCAACTCTAACATTGGTACCGGGGGGAGAGGGCAGTCGGGTGTCTGAGGGAATCTCCTGCAGTCAGACGTCCTACTTACAGGAGACAGGAGGTCCATCTTCTGCCTCCAATAGGGGTGAATATCCCCCTTAGCTCCCTGACTGTGCCTCTTGCTCTATGTGAGAAACACGGGAAACATCATCGCCACCACTAGCCCGGCTTTCGCTGTTATCAGCAAGCTTTGGTGGCCGATGCTACCACTAACATAACATTATACCAGTTTCGTAAGTCCTAAATATGGCAAAGACAGCGTACTGGTGCGCGGGTGGTGGTCCTCATTTCACTACATTCTTGATCCACACATCGGATGATGACGACCGAGCGCCGACGTTGTAGCGGCGTTGTTACATCGAAGGACGTAGTTAGGTCAACGGTGAAGTGCTCACTAACTTCCCAACGTTATTTGTGGGACTGTCTAGCAAGATAAGTGGCTGCAATTTGCTGAGAACTGTAGATAAGAAGTTTCGCTACACTCTAATTGGTCATTTACCACCATTATTTTCTTACATATGCCTATGGTTGGTGATCCGTGACGTGAAAGGAGGGCACTTCGCACCAAAAAATGTAATCATGCGGTCAATTTTCATCTTCAAATCGCCTTTTGGCTGACCATATATGGAATGAGCACGCTAGCATGCAGCAAAAACAAACACTGGAGCAGACCTTTTCAAGAAAAGTTAAATATGGGTCAACCTGATGCACAACTGCCATAAGCTAGCACTGAAGTTTGCTGATACAACTTCATGCCTCACTTCCCACTGGAAAATGATGCACATGTCAATGCACATGAACTCAATGAGACCAAAACATGTATTCAGCACATGGGAAGTAAAGCATCCCTACACAACTTCCCTCGAACACAACACAACTCAAATGCACATTACTCTTAAGTACTAAGAGTAATGTGAGGCCCACTCAATATTTTTATGAGTGTTCCACAAGCTACCACACTAGTCCGTTTTCGTTTCTTTTGTAATTAGCGAGTTCGTCTGCCACAGTTTTTCCAAGCAAATCATCGAATGACCATGTCATTGCTGAGTTCACACGCTCCTTCATCCACGGAAATCCAAGACTATCTTACCGCACATTGAAATGAACGTCTAAATATACGGTTATACAAAGGACCTTCAGGAAGCACCCACCCTGTGCAGCGAGCTTGTGATCTGAGCAGTGCTATGCGGCTATATGTAGAAGCAACGGAGCACGTTTCCAAGTAGCTTACAACAGTACCTGCACATGGTTTGGAGGAACGACCTCAGAATATCGAAACGCTATAATGCCCAATGCCCATGTAGACTGAAGTGTGACAGAACGTTCAGTGCCCAGAATACGTAATGAGACAGAATGTTTGAAATCTACGTAGGGTTCCATGCCAATTTTGGATCCGACTTACACTCGAACCTTCTGACGCCTGGACATCTTTTTTTTCGCGTCCGAGTGTTCTTGGCTGTCTCTGACACTGTGACGTGTCAGTGCACTGCAACATAACTCCCAAGCATCATATTGTCCAATCGTCAGAATGTGAAAAATTTGTTCGCATTCTCACATGAGCTAGCAAATAATCATGAGCTTCATCGACCAAGACGTTGGACTGTCAAATTCTAGTGCCATCTGATGCAACAGATGGACAAAAGATGAAGGTAACAGCATAGAGTCCGGTGGGACACACATGTGGTCTGTAGAGAGTTGCATATACACCCATGCAGTCTGTAGATAGTCGCGAGACCCACATGTAGTCTGGAGATAATTATATGGACACACATACAGTATGTATATAAATGTAAAGCTAGACCTGTAGTCTGCAGCGAGTTGTAGAGACACACATGCACAGTATGTATAGAGTTGTAGAGACACACATGCACAGTATGTATAGAGTTGTAGAGACACACATGCACAGTATGTATAGAGTTGTAGAGACACACATGCACAGTATGTATAGAGTTGTAGAGACACACATGCACAGTATGTATAGAGTTGTAGAGACACACCTGCAGTCTGTATTGATTTGTAGAGATACACATGCAGTCTGTAGAGAGTTGTAGAGATACGTCTGCAGTCTGTAGAATATTGTAGAGACACACGTGCAGTCTGTAGAGTTGTAGAGACACACTTGCAGTCTGCAGAGTTGTAGAGACACACTTGCAGTCTGTGGAGTTGTAGAGACACACCTGCAGTCTGCAGAGTTGTAGAGACACACTTGCAGTCTGTAGAGTTGTAGAGACACACTTGCAGTCTGTAGAGTTGTAGAGACACACCTGCAGTCTGCAGAGTTGTAGAGACACACCTGCAGTCTGCAGAGTTGTAGAGACACACTTGCAGTCTGCAGAGTTGTAGAGACACACTTGCAGTCTGTGGAGTTGTAGAGACACACCTGCAGTCTGCAGAGTTGGTAGCCCGGGCCTTCGACGGACATGCCCTCCAAGAAATATATTCTCCAGATGTGTCACATGCACCCGAGTGGACCGAAATCCAACGAGAAGAAAGGTATCCCAGGGGGCTGCACCCATCCGGCTCGACCTCCCCGAAAGCTAATCCTAGCTGCGGTACTGTGTTTGGGTACGGGTGTACGAACGTTTGAAAAATGGAAGACGAGACAAAAATGTTTAGCGAAGATACAGAAGGGATGTAATGTGTTTAATACAGGGACTATGATGCTGGGATGTGGCACAGTTTACGATATATATCCATATATATTTATATATATATATATATATATATATATATATGTACATAAGTATATATAAGTATGTACATATTATATATTTAAGTATATATATACATATACATAAATATACATAATTATACATATATATATCAGGGGCAATCATTGCAAGCCAAATATGAAATTATGAGATCCTCAAGAGGTAAAAATGGTACATATTTTTGTACGTACATGTTTGTGCTCTGAACGCTATTACTTTATATTTTTAGCAATGAGGAAGTTGAATGTCATTGTCGATAAGACTAAAAATCCTTTGATGTGGGAAAGTGAAAATTTTGGACATTCCGACACATGGGCATTGCGACGCTTGGTCACTCTGTCGCATTGTGCTATTACACCACAATATCCAACAACCAAGAATGGTGTTGTGCAACGGTGTCCAAGGGACAGAATACACCAGTGCAAAGAGTGAAGAATGTTGAAGTGAAAGCTGGGAACGAATTTCTCTTGGTATGTTGTCTGCTCCCAATAGGCAGAGGCGTTACTTCACTGCTTGAGAACAGGGGTGACGGTTTCCCCCACCGTCCCGCACCGTTGCGACGCCCGTGAAGGTCGCCGTCGCGGACGGGCGCATCGGGGCCAAGGTCGGACTCCCCGCGGATCGTTCACTGATTGGCTCGCCACGGAGGCCGGGCGGCCGAGGGCGGGCCGACGCCGCGGCGGGCAGTTCCGGCGGCCCGACCGGGCCTCCGAGACGTGACCTTTTGAAGAGGCCTCGGCACTTGATCGAATTTGGTAACGCGCGGCACGACTGGCGCGGCCGAACACGTGCGCGAGAACACAATGTGACGCAGGTGGCGGAGATGCTGCACACCGGCTGCTGCCAGCTGTTGCCAGCTGCTGCCGGCTGCTCGACCCCGCCAATGTGCGTGGATGTCACGGGTCGAGTTGTGCAGTGTACTTGGGCCATGCAAACACCCTGACATTAAACCCTGATGGCCCTGCCATTAAACAATGAATCACTTCGTGCTTTCGGGAATATCTTCTGAAATGGTCCGAAGCGTCACACCACCTCGGTGTTTGTCATTCAGGTTAATTTAATGTCTTTGCATGTCGTACATCATACGTCAAGTCTTCACACTTCGAGTTTCCTAGTTCATTTACAACCGCTACATATTGTACACACAGGTTATACCATTAGCAATGTAGAAGTATTCTGGAATTTGCATTGCAGTAAATACAAATTCATGCTGCGTTTGTGCTCTCGGTATTCTCCTAATTCCAAGTCGCACCTAATCATCGCATTCCATCATGTCCATACAATAACGTTCCTTGGAGAATACCACTAGAAGGTCTCGAAAGCACTCCATACATTTACGTTCATGGGCATTTTTCACAGAAAAAGAAAGAAAGTGTGAAAGAAAGCAAACGCTTCATTCTTAGTACTCATATCACTATCACTAATATGCGGAAAATATGCTCAGGCACATCCATTATGGTGGGTCATGGAGAGGCTTTGATCGTATCCAGATCAAATGGCAGAGTATTTGTGGGACTTCGCCTAAAGGCACCCGGCTACTTTGTGTTGCAGATCTAGAAGTGAAAATGCATGGCTCACCGTGCCTCAAAAGTTGCATATTTGTAGCTCAACAGGAAGTCTCAATCTGTGGCGCGCCAACAACGAGCCGTTGACACCGCAAACGTGTCTGCAGCGTTAGTCCGTATATCGGAATACAGTGCCGATTCACGAAGGATTGGAACATTCACATCCACGTAAACATAACACGATGACAACAATGCGATGATAAGACAGTTATGAATAGCAGGGTATTGTGCATTCATCATCATATAGAGACATAGAGAAAGGAGGGAAATATGGGTATACGCAAATGGCAGGCATCACATTCCTCGTGTTTGCCAGTTGAAGGCGACACCGGACGTTAATTGTTGTGCTGCCGCTACGCAAACAAGTTCACGGTCTGCCATTGAGGCATGATGTCAGCCTTACGACTACATGAAGTCATAGTCATACCTTCACTGGAATGTTGCTAATGCTGCATGACCTTTGCAGTCGATTCGCCCCTGAACTCCAGTTAATGGGATGTTGGCATAGTTTGCCCGACTCATCGAGCAAACATGGCCACGACGGCTACTGTCCTACCACTATCATGGCCACGACAACCTTCCTAGGATACTGTCCTACCACAACCAAAGTCACGACGGCCCTCATAGACCCCTGTCCTACCACAACCATAGCCACGACAACCCTCCTAGGCCCCTCTCCTACCACAACCATAGCCACGACAACCCTCCTAGGCCCTCTCCTACCACAATCATAGCCACGACAACCCTTCTAGGCCCCTCTCTTACCACAACCATAGCCACGACAACCCTCCTAGGCCCCTCTCCTACCACTGCCATGGCCACGATGGCTATCCTGTATACTAGGTACTAGTGTTGAACAAGCACCATGCGGTGGCAGTCTTCAATTGGCCAATTCAGTACACTGTACCAAAATATAGAAATACCCAGTTTTTTTGTTTGAGCATGGTTATGGATGAATATGGTATCATGGATATTCGTGACCTATGGGTTAAGAAATAACAACATATAATCAGATAGTTTTGCAAGCGATAACAAGCAATGGAGAACATCTTAATGTAAGCTACACGACATCCTAGAACTGTGAATATTCTAGCTTTTCCATTCGTGAAGGCTTTCCGGTACCGGCACATGTTGAACGAGTGCATTTCGAGAATGATGTTAGAAATACATTAACCGATTGATTGATTCGACAGTGAGAGCTCTGAAGTGAGCTAATTCTGCCAGTGAATGAATCCCGTGTAGTTTTGCTCATTGAAATCCACTGCTAGCAGCTTAGAAGATAATGCATCCAACTTCTGCCCCTGAAACCGATTTTGTCGGATCGATCGACAGCTTGCTTGGTGAGTTTATACATCAGTGTCTGATGCCACGACCATGTAATGTGATTCCGCTCGCGCCCAGCAGCTGTAATTACGGTAGCGTCCAACACCTGGTGGCTTCGCAATGTCTCGCAGGGCAGCGAACATGGAATGGAAATTTTTCCAGCATGTTTGGTGGCTCAAACACTTTGCGCCACGGTACAGGTCCGACATGGAATATTTTGGTGCCGTGTTTAATATGTCTTCCCTGAGCACGAGGCCATATGCCTTCCTCCGAAGGCGATATCGAAAAGCTAGAGACACTGTGAAGCAAAAAAACCAGAGCAGCAAAGCAAGCAAAATAACTGGATTTAGCTAGAAACTGTACAGGGGACAGTAAAAAGTTTTTTAGTTTTTTACAAGCTGGGCAAAGTTTCTAGCACAATTTGTCCACTGGAAGTAAACGGGACTACATTGGGTGAGGATAGCGAGATGGTTGAGGAGCTGAGCAAGCAGTTTAAATCAGTGTTTACATTGGAGGATATGACCAATCTGCCGACCGTACACCATAGTTCAGTGACATGTGATGTGATAAATGATGTTGATTTCATTGATAGTGATGTTGTTTACAATCATATCAGGAAAATAAAGTCAAACAAGGCAGCAGGACCTGATGAAATTTATGCTAGAGTATTGCGGGAAGCTGAAAAGGAAATGGCATTTCCACTTAGTATAATATTTTGTAGATCAGTTTCACAAAATGAAATTCCAGCCGATTGGAAAAGGGCAAATGTAGTTCCTATTTTCAAGAAAGGAGAAAGAGGGAAAGTTGAAAACTATAGGCCAGTAAGTCTCACATCCCTAGTCTGCAAGGTACTCAAATCAATTATCAAGGATAGAATAGTTAGTTATCTGGAAGGAAACGGATTGATTCAAGATATTCCACATGGGTTTAGGAAAGGATGGTCGTGCCTCACAAATCTATTGGACTTTTTGAACTTCGCCACAGAACAATTTGATCAGGGAAATCAGGTTGATGTAGCATATCTTGACTTTAGTAAGGCCTTTGACAAGGTACCCCATAAACGGTTAATGATACAGCTTCAGTCCCATGCTATTGCAGGTAGCATCTTAAAATGGATAGAGTTGTGGCTTTCAGATAGACAGCAAAGAGTGATGCTAAATGGTACAAATTCATCATGGAAAAATGTTCTTAGTGGAGTCCCCCAGGAGTCAGTACTGGGGCCACTACTGTTCATTATATTTGTAAATAACATTGAAAGTGGCCTAAGCAGTAAAGTTTTGAAATTTGCGGATGGTTTGAATGTCTTTAGGGCAATACCAGGTCAAGATGAGCATATCTCGCTGCAAAAAGACTTAGACGAACTTGTGAAGTGGTCCGAAGAATGGCAAATGAAATTTAATGTGCAAAATCATGCATGTAGGTAAGCAGCATATGAAGGCTCCATACTTGATAGGTGGCCAAGTGCTATCAGTAACTCAACAGGAGAAGGATTTAGGTGTTATTCTAAACACAAAATTGGGGGCATCAGAACAGACCAAGGAAGCCAGGAAGAAGGCACTGAGAATGCTCGGGGCAATAAATAGGGATGTATCACACAGAAGTTAGGAAGTCATCAGGAAGCTTTACTATGCATATGTCAGGCCACATTTGGAATACTGCATCCAAGCTTGGTCTCCTAACTATGAAAAAGATTGTTGGCTTTTAGAGAGAGTACAAAAGAGGGCTACAAAAATGGTTAATGGCATAAGCAACCTGGCATATGAGGAAAGGTTGAAGAAATTGAATATGTTTTCACTTAGATATAGAAGGCTGAGACGAGATCTCATCGAGGTCTTTAAATTTGTCCATGGTCTGGAGAGGGGATATCTTGGGGAAATGTTTGAATTGAACAGAAATGATGCAATTAGAGGTCATACATTCAAAATTAAAATTAACCACAGCAGAACAAGGTTAAGGCAAATTTTCTTCACCAACAGGGTAGTAGAACACTGGAACCAGCTGCCAGAAAACATTGTCAGTAGCAGCACATTGAACATCCTTAAAAACAGCATAGACAATCATTATAAGACTAGAGAGCTTGCTTTTCAGTATTACAGGGAGGGCTGATTGACAGATTTGGTGGGCAACTGGTTCAGTGTACAGAGTGCAACCAAGAAGGGCCCTTGTGGCTCATAGTTGCACTAGTCTTTTATGTCTTTATGTCTTTATGATCCAACCACTTCCTTGTTATTCGCATTGGTTCTGGATTTTTGTTCGCTTCAGTCGTCCCCCTTATATAATTTTCTCACGGGCTTATTTTTCTATCTTCCGTAATGTCACCCATAATGTCATCCAATAAAGAAAAGTCTGGTCTCTTATTAGACCATCAATTTTCAATCGGGCTAGGAAGCATAAGAATGCATTTGCTAAACGATATCGGGGAGAGCAGCTCGGTCGAGAGCTAAAGATTTCTTCAGCACGAGACTAAATGCAAATATTTCGCGTCCATTTGACAGCTATGAGAAGTCGACAGGTGGGAACCTGGATACCTTCTAAGCATACGGTTCAACCCGCTACGAATATGTGTGGCCTCTGGATCTCGAATATTTCTGTGCGGAAAGTCATAATTATATTGGCGAATAATGGAATCAGCCATTTACTCATGATACGCCTAGGGCTACGCTAAGTGTTCTGCGTGCACAAACACATCAAGACTGTGGACAGTATTCCCGAATGACAACAATTTCTGAGAGCCTTCGTCTGTTTCGCTTTCCCGAATCGTCCATTCAAAGAAATACAACAACAAAAAGCAGATGAAGACCGACCGATTGATGTGGCACACTCAGAAAATTTGGAGCATTACGGCTGCCGTATCTTCGCTTTCCAAATGCGGCTCAGGTTCGGCACATTGCCATGGCTGTTTGTGGTGCAACCAAAACCCTTCACGTTTTGGTTTTTCGCACGAACGACTCTGACCGACTCGACATAAACAGTTTCGAATGCATCCGACGTGTCCTTCGAAAAGTCGACGGCATGTTTCCAACTGAGGTGTCCTCTTCTCCAAATCACGTGCGACCGTCAGCGAAATCGAAACGCCATATCGCTGAATGCACATCTCCACGAGCATTCGCCCCTGTCAGCACCCACTGTCCGGCCAGACCCGCCGGTGTCCGGGAGCGTGGAGCAAAGCTCGGCTGTCGGCTTTCCGGAAACCAGCCAACTTCCGTGCGCGACTCAATGTGGCGCGCTCTGATTGGCGTCCTACGTATGCAGACTCGGTCAGCTGATGGTGTTTCGGCCTGCGCTCGGTTAATGAGCCGGCCGGCAAACTCGCCGCCGGCCGGCCCGCTTATCGAACGGCTCAGACTGAGGAGTGGGAACAGTGCAGGGGAGGTGGCCAAGGAAGGTGCACCAGCTGACTGGGGAGTGGGAGCTCTGGGGAGGCTAGCGGAGATCGGTACACTGGTCGGATGAGACATAGGAACACTGGGGAAGGAAGGGAAGGCAGGTGCACCAGCTGACTGAGGAATGGAAGCTCTGAGAGGGCTAGGTGAGATTGATACACCGACTGGATGAGGCATGGCAGCATTGGGGAAAGAAGGGAAGGCATGTGCACCAGCTGACTGAGGAATGGGAGCTCTGGGAGGGCTAGGTGAGATTGGTACACCGGCTGGATGAGGAATGGCAGCATTGGGGACGGTGGAGGGGTAGTGCACCAGCTAATTGAGGAATATGAGCTCTGGGAAAGTGAGGGGAGATCGGTACACCGACTGGATGAAGCATGGCAACACTGGGGGTGGTGGAGGAAGTTGGTGCTTCAGTTGGACGAGGCATCGTAACACTAAGAATGGCAGGGTAGATAGCTAATCTAACTGATTGATGAATATGTACAAAGGCACAAATGAAGCTTCTTGTCTCTTTGGCGAGGCTCGAGTCCTCGTAATATCCGACTAAGTCTCCTCAATAGTGGCAGATTTGGCGTGGAACCACACATGAACCAACCATTTCGGATAAATCATCGGATTTGGCATTGTTGAAATCTCCCAATATTCATCCCGCCAGTGACTGAAATATTGTCTCGCGATTAAAGTTATAGGGCAATCAAATGCCGCTCGAATCGGCGGAGCCGGCTCCTTGGTTGTAAAGCTGCAAGGGTTCCAAAAGCACCCCTCAGTGACTCGTGTAAGTTACATTCTGCAGTGACTGCCGGGTTAAATTAAAGTCAGTCTCAGCTACGGGGAGGGCAGGATAAATACATCACCACCACACTGCCTACACTATGCACAATACCAGGTGCACATGCACTATGCACTACGCTAACTGTGTGAGGCCGGTGGGAAAGACAAGAGCCAACTGACACCAACACCAAACTGATACCAGCTGCAAGTCATTGCCGCACGGCACCAAATGCAGTTTATTTTTCCAAACCCGTAACTGATCTGCAGTCGGCACTGCAATAGCTCTTGCACCCTGTAAACTGAACATCGCATGAGCGCTGGATGTCGTTTTAAGTGCGAATCATTCGTTGCACTATTCCCGGTCGAGTGGCCCGGTGTGTTTGCGGACTTAGTTTCGCACACCGTGTGGTCGCTGTATCCGGGACGTAGGTTTGGCACATTGTGTGTGGTTGCTGTATCCGGGACGTCGGTTTGGCACATTGTGTGTGGTTGCTGTATCCGGGACGTCGGCTTGGCACACCGTGTGTGGTCGCTGTATTCGGGACATCGGTATCGGTTTGGCACATCATGTGTGGTCGCTGTATTCGGGACATCGGTTTGGCACATCATGTGTGGTCGCTGTATTCGGGACATCGGTATCGGTTTGGCACATCATGTGTGATCGCTGTATCCGGGACGTTGGTTTGACACATCATGTGTGGTCGCTGTATCTGGGACGTCGGTTTGGCACACCGTATGTGGTCGCTGTATCCGGGACATCGGTTTAGCACACCGTGCGTGGTCGCTGTATCCGGGACATCGGTTTAGCACACCGTGCGTGGTCGCTGTATTCGGGACATCGGTTTGGCACATCATGTGTGGTCGCTGTATTCGGGACGTTGCTTTGGCACATTTTTTGTGGTTACTGTATCCGGGATGATACGACCGGCCGTCGGGTCGTTTCACCTCGCCTTAGACTGGCAATGTGGGCATAACGGTTGATGCCCATGACAAATCGTCTACAAAGACAGAGCGCTGTACTTGAAAACGTCAATCTACAGACACACTGCAAAAAGAAAGGAAACGTAGCCGTTGCTGGAAGGGCTCGATGGAATCAGAGCACAAGCGCAGGATGTTTGGCATCGACCCCGAGCCCACCTGCCGAGCAGAAACATCCGATCCTTTAGCATGATTTAAGTCGAGAGCTTCACGTGCCCACATGACAGGCACGATCCTTGGCTGGCCAGTTGCCATTCGGCCATCCCAGCCGGGGGGGGGGGTTAGCGGTGCCGATCAGGTGAGCCAGTTTGACCCGGTATGTCAAGACTGAGAGACCTCTACATTCCAGCGCTTGATCCGCTTCAGCGGCCGAAGCTGACGATTTTGACTGCTACACCTACCTACCACGCATTGCCAGGTGCTTGAAGAAAGCAAAATAATGGACAAGTCGACTCATTTCACAGGTAAAATATGATCAACGACGTGTTGTTGGACCACTTTTCACATATATGACGTCATACCACGGCGCAGTCTCACAGCGGAGCCGAGGAGGCCGCTTGGGGCCTGACCTCCTCGGTGTGGAACGGCACTGGCGTTTACCGTCTGCTATGTTGGAAGTAGCCATCGGCAGGTATCGCGTGCTCGGCAGCTCATGCTCGCTCACTTCGTGTGGATATTATGTGATTTATTGTTGATTACACCCCATTACGCCGCATAACGTGGATGCTCGCGAAGTTGATCAGCTACGTATCGCCCACGATCTGACATATAGTTTTGAAGCACGCGTGCTCGCGTTGGCCTCTCGCGACTGACCGTACGCCAACGGAACGGTGCTTGATGCCGCAACCACCACCATCGCATACATCACAAGCACTGCCGCATCCATTGCGTAAGTTGATAACCAGTCAGGAACGTTCTCGTACGATGCCCCTCCCTCCCCCACCCACCCACCACGCACACACATGAACATGCCTGCACTGAGTCATCTGTCTTGTCACAGAATGGGCGAGACATTCAGGTATTGCATAGCCTGGCAATTTTAGCATGTTGACTGGGTGGGAACTTCGCAGCAATCCCTTTGCTCAGCCGTTGCTCCTTGTATTCCCTGTTCCTCGCAGTTTTCTCATTATTCTTCATGCAGGTGTCCTTGTCATCTGCATGATAATGTAAAAAATAAATTTTCCCACCCAGTGATTATTCACGTTTAATAATGACTTACCTCATAGCGTACGATTCCATAGCGAGTCATGCAATTGCAAGGTGTATGGTGCTATAACCTGCCCTTTGCTTTGCGAAAGCTGTATTCCAGATCTGCGCACCTCGCTGGCTTGCCGTTTGGCGGAAGTTCTTCTGGCAGACAACGATCATCGAGTGTCAGGCTGTGTCCTGCAACAGTGTTGTGCTCTCAGGTGAGTGCCTGCTATGCTCTCACTCGTGAGTCGAGAAGCTCGGAAATTGATGGTGTGGACCCCAATGCATGGAGTGTTATGTGAAGAGAGCAAGAAGTTAGTGGAGCCGAGACAAAGATGGTGGCGCCCAGGCATCGCGAAACAGTACAGGCCGAACCAACACAGCCTTCACTCATCTGTTGCCGGCACGTGTGTCAAAGAGATATAATATAGTGCGAAACAATTCCAAGCATGTCACATCAAGCCAGACTTACTGAGAATGGCGAAGCATTCTTCACACCGTCAACTGTACACGCTCACACACACAACACACACACACACACAACACACACAACACACACACACACACACACACACACACACACACACACACACACACACACACACACACACACACACACACACACACACACACACACACACACACACACACACATATATATATATATATATATATATATATATATATATATATATATATATATATATATATATATATATATATATATATATATATATATATATGTATGTATATATATATATATATATCTACATAAGCAACACTGAAGGCTTCCCAGCCACCTATAGAGCTTGATAATAATAGACATCACATTCATGGTTTGCATCCATGAGAGATGTATGAACTAACCTCCGGGGCCTTACAGTATTCAAACATTCAAAACATCCGCCCGCCCAAAATGCAACGCAACAAATAACTCCACAGCATACAAACTCCATATTTCTGTCGGATGAGGTGTTTGTTTTCCATATTCGCTGTTTGTCGGATGAGGTAGTGATTTGAGGCAATGCAATGTCCTGAAGAGATGAAGCATCCGTAGCTAGATATTTCAGATATCTATGTGGTCTAAATCTTGGTAGACCGTACTTCTGACAGTTGCAATTAAGGTAATCTGATAGACATCAAACGGTGCGGAAGGCAGCGGAGAGCAACGCAAGTTTAACTACTTTGCTGTAGTTATCTTCGTCCTGCCAACATTTTCTTCTGGAGGTAGATTGAACAACATACTGAAGTAGAAGTTCTCTTTAAGAAACCGAAAAGTTGCTGCAGCATAAAATGAAGATCTCTCCATCAAAAAAGTTGGAAGCCACCACTTCGTGTTCCTTTGTTAGACTTGTTGGATTTGTTGGGACTGGAAAGCATAAACGATTGGGAAGTGAAAGGCGTATTTGTCGAGTAAAAATGGCATAAAGCGACAGAAACGACAGCGACAGAAGCTTCCGGACAGAGAATAACAATTCCCATCATTCACATTTCATCCGCACATTGCAAAATACAACAAGACATCTTACAAAGAGTTCCAATGATCACAGTCCCTAGTGCGCATAGCTGCCCAGAAATGCAATCATCATACACAACGGCACTCCAAAGTGAATATCCTAAACATATTCGACGCCAACACTGCACGCATCTTGATTACAATCAGCGTGTCAAATTTATAATTTCACGAATTGCTGATATTTCCACAGCCTCTCAGTCACTGTTTGCCGGCGCGATGACTCTTGCCATCTAAGAGACGGGTTCACGTGAGAATGTCAGGGTGCATTATCAGCTCACAACGAACTCAAATACACCGGTACATTGTCATTCACAGAGGTCGTCCCACGCTTTCCGCTTCAAAAGTTAACCAAGCATGTCTGGCCTTGGAGAAGCCATTCAAAAAGTGGCTCGCCTGAAAACATCACTTTTTATGAGGTTAACAAGACCATATATATATATATATATATATATATATATATATATATATATATATATATATATATATATATATATATATTTATATATTTATATGTGTATAAATATGTATATATATATATATACTTGCATATATGCATATATATGTATATATATATATATATATATATATATATATATATATATATATATATATATATATATATATATATATATATATATATATATATATATATATGTGTGTGTGTGTGTGTATGTCTGAATCAACATCAACATCTAAATTATACCACACTGAACAGTGAAGAGTAAACAAAGCATAGTTCCGAGCCTGTCGGGAGCAGAGCAGAAATGCTTGCGCCCACGCACTTGTGCGTAGCTCCTCATATTGCCCCACTAGAGGTGACAGAGATCTGAATTGAACGCCGATGTTCTGACTTAGCGGTGGATAACTCCTCCTCGGGAACTCCTCCGTGGCGCTGATTGGTCTGCACCGCCGTCCGGCGACGGTTCTCCTTCGGCTGTGATTGGTCTGCACCCCGTCCGGCGACGGTTCTCCTCCGGCTGTGATTGGTCTGCACCCCCGTCCGGCGACGGTTCTCCTCCGGCTGTGATTGGTCTGCACCCCCGTCCGGCGACGGTTCTCCTTCGGCTGTGATTGGTCTGCACCCCCGTCCGGCGACGGTTCTCCTCCGGCTGTGATTGGTCTGCACCCCCGTCCGGCGACGGTTCTCCTTCGGCTGTGACTGTGCTGTTTGGCCCAGCCGCTCAGTGTGTTGCGGCGCAGCGACAGGACCAGTCCCACTTTTTTCTTCTTTTTTTTCTATATTTTTCTTTCTTATGAATTTGATCCGAGTTGTTGCTCGGGTGGCTTTGGGAACCAAGGTTCTATTGCTGAGCAGAGCTTGTTGCGTGAACCCTGGCCCAACCACCCGATCCATGAATTCTAGTTCAACGGTAGAATTTTGATCGAAAGTTTAACGCGCCGTCAATGCACTGACACGGCCGCCCGGTAGCTCGTCCCCGGCCTTATCGGGCCCGCTGCCAACTGACACTCCCGGCCGGGGGCTAAATGCGAGCGCGCGAAGCGACTCAAATCCTGTGTTGCCAGGACAGTGGAGATCAGTGGAGGCCAGCGCCCAAACTAACTGAGCTACTTTGACGTGCTTCCATCCAGATCGTGTTTTTCCCTTTTGCTGCCTATATCCACGCTGACGGCCAAGGCACTGCTTACGTCGGAATAGCCGTCGGCGACACAGCCTGACGTAGTCAGGCGGCACTATGCCGTGGTCCATACCCTGAACTTCCTTACGAACCCTCAGCCTCCTCCAGCAACCATCCCAGTGATGAAGCTGTGACGGGGTTAATAATTTTCCGACCGACTCGGATCCAAGTGTGGATTAGTTTTTTTAAAATACATTTTGAAACAGGAAAGCGTGTATTTATTGCGCCTCTTTACACCACAACACAGACACACATCTTGTGACTTCGCGGGGCTACAGCCCCACACCAGCACTGGAACTAATCCTGACCCGCGGTCCTCCCTCGCGTCCAGGATAGGTCCTCTGCTGTCCCCACATAGCGGGCGCGATTGCTCTGAACAGAACTGCGACGGCATCTGCTCAACGACAGTCTGGATCACATCATCAGCTGGTTATGAATCACATCATCATCTGGTTATGGATCGCATCACCAGCTGGTTATGGATCGCATCACCAGCTGGTTATGGATCACATCACCAGCTGGTTATGGATCACATCACCAGCTAATCACGGATCACATCATCAGCTGGTTGTGGAGCACATCATCAGCTGGTTGTGGAGCACATCATCAGCTGGCTACGGGTCACATCAGCTGGTTATGGATCGCATCATCAGCTGGTTATGTATCACATCATCAGCTGGTTATGGATCACATCACCAGCTGATCCTCTGGATCACATCAACAGTTGGTTATGGATCAATCACCACCACTGACAACTCCCCGGCTTCACGCTCACAGCTCGTGCGGGATAATTCCTGGATCAGAAGATTTCTAAACAACCGGGTATATGAATCGCGGGGTGTTCGAACTGGTGGATCTTAAATCAGTAGTCGTCCTGGTCTGTGGGTGTGCGTAGAAATAGCTAATGATATGGTTACGTGCTTGGAACAGTGATCTGGAGATCGGTGTCAGCAGGTGCGGCAGTCCTGCTCCGCAGTTGGTAATGCAGCGGGGCTGGTGTGGCGCGCGTCACACCATCTGCTGCTGAAAAGCACGGATGCTTAGCATTGCTGCATCACTCAACTGTGTCCTTGGGCCAGTGACCTACACCGGCTCGATTGTGATCCACCATCAGCAAGCCGATCGCTTGTGTCCGAATCGGGTGACGCTGGGGCAGCAAGTTTTTGATCCGAAGACGTAGAACCAGCAGATCGTGGTTCAGATGACGCCGGATCAGTCGGACTTTGATCAGATGACACCGGATCAGCCGGGCGTGGATCAGTGACGGCTCACGCCGGATATCTCGGCTCCGGCTGGCTGCAGGACGTCAGTGGTGGCCGTGCTGATGCCGCTCACCTCCCGCCTCAGACGGCCGCGCGCCGCCGGGTTAGGTCGGGTCAGGTCAGGCGGGCGCCGCCGGAACGACCGGTGGAGGTAGCGGCCGTGGGGCGACGAGTCGTGTACGAACTCGTACGTGAATCCGCCCAGGATGCCGCCAAACACCGGCCCCACCCAGTACACCTGCAACGGAGAGGACTGTAGCTCATGAATCCGCCCAAGTTACCACCAAGCACCGGATCCCCACCTAGTACACCTGTAATGTAAACGACGGCATCTACACCCATGCAGTTCTTCAACACCAGAAAAACAGTTATTCAACACCAGTAGGTCAAGCATCTTGCAAACATTGCAAGGCATGGACTTCGCTACCGCTGGGGTTTCCATGGTTTGGATCACTCGTGCATTTCTTAGGTGGGTTCAAACCCCAGCTGAAAAACTGGCAAGCATCGGGAAGATACGACATCTTCCCGCAATTTTCCCATCTCTGCTCAGACGTCATCTGAATGGAGTGGACGAACTCACCGGACGGGACCGCCCTGGGACCGCCAGGCAGGTCTCCGCCGCGGTCAATACTGCCATGACCCGCGACATGCCCGGCGAGTGGATCCGCCTGCCTGCCTGTCTGGCTATTCCTTCAAGATGTGTTACCTTTGGAAGGGTTGTGCAGCTATTGCATCACATCGCGTATTACAAACAGCGAACATGATTTTCTCTTCCTCCATCCTATTGCTTGAGCGATTCTTTCCATTGCGACTTTGGTCACCAACTGCTGAATAAATTGCTTTCAGTAACATTGCAATATTTCGCGAAATAGAACACTATTTCGCGATATATCGCAATATATCGCAATAATGCTTATATAGTGAAAGCCAGCAGTATCCAGCTACGTTTGGAAGTCGAACACCGTTCTTCGTCATTTTGTTTTCCAGGGTCTATCAGCCTCGCCTTATTTTTCACGGCACTTCATGTCACGTTTGTTCCTCATGAAACTTTTTCCACACATCCAGAGATATGGCAGCTGCGGCTGCCACTGAGCAGCACTGTCGGACCGTCCGGCCGCTCGGCCACGCATGTCGGTGTCGGTCGATGTAACTTAATTCATTATTTGCATCATTAGTACAATTGAGCGCCTCAGGCAATCAGTACCGCCCTCGGGCTGAATTGTGGTGTTATTGGATCCTACGGAATTTGCTCCTGTCCAATCTGCTCCAAGAATGACTTCTACTGTGCGCAGTCCACCTACGCACTTACACGAAGTTCTGAAACCATTTGTTGGGCCGGTATGTATTTCTCTGATTATTGATTTAGCTTGATGCAGTGTTGTTGCATCACGCTAAGCATAACACGACGCTTCATGCTTGATGTCGATGATCTTTCTTTTGAGTCAAGCTTCATCATGCTTTACTTTTCACTATATTGAAAAATAGGAGGATATATACCCGTTACGGTATATCATCGTGCACAGGTTGAAGAGGCCGTGCGAACGAGACTGTCGCCGTTGTGGGAGAGCTCGCCTTGTCCTGTCTTCTCACGTTGTCCTGAGACGCACATACAACCAGTCTTCGTCGACGCCATCTGGCAGCGCCGCGTCACAATACAACCAGTCATCGTCGGTGTTATCTGGCAGCGCCACGTCACAACACAACCAGTCATCGTCGATGTTATCTGGCAGCGCCACGTCACAATACAACCAGTCATAGTCGGTGTTATCTGGCAGCGCCACGTCACAACACAACCAGTCCTCGTCGGTGTTATCTGGCAGCGCCACGTCACAACACAACCAGTCATCGTCGGTGTTATCTGGCAGCGCCACGTCGCAATACAACAAGTCCTCGTCAGTGTTATCTGGCAGCGCCACGTCGTGATACAACCAGTCCTCGTCGGTGTTATCTGGCAGCGCCACGTCACACCACAACCAGTCCTCGCCGATGTTATCTGGCAGCGCCACGTCGCAATACAACCAGTCCTCGTCGGTGTTATCTGGCAGCGCCACGTCACACCACAACCAGTCCTCGCCGATGTTATCTGGCAGCTCCATGTCACATGGACCGTTCCGTACGACATTTCCAAAACCCGGCCATAGAAATGCCCTTGATTTATCTACGACATTTCTACTGTGGAATGCACAATTTCACTACAGTCGAGCTCAATGGGAAGTTCGAACAAGAATTGGGATATTTTGCTCGTGTCGGTTCATGCTCTCATGTGACCACAGTTACGCCCTGATTGAAGCCTCTCTCCCATTAGTGTCTTAATGGTCGTCCCTATATCTGATGTGGTGGCGTGCCTTATTGGCCGATACGCACTTTCATAGGATCTGGTCGTGTGGGGTTCCCTTAGCTAGCTGCTCATCAATCGGGATAACCAACAAAAGGATGCCCCAGGAGGAGAACCCGATCGTCATATGAAGATGTAAGAAGACATCTAGTACATTTTGCATCTTTTTGTTTGATTTTCGCTGAGCGGCCATCACCAGCTAGGTCACCGCCTGTGAATATCGTATTGCCCAAAGACCGTCGATGCCTGAAAAGACATCTCTCTGTTGTTTCTGGCGCTGGGCACATTCAAGCTCTCTGGAGGAGTGCCTTTGGCCGAAAGAAGGCAAGTGGTGCAGTTGAGCCTTCCCGACGGTACGCCGTTTCCAGTCAGGGGGAGGGACACTGCTCTCCGATCTGGGCGGAGTATGCCCCCAGTGCCCCTGCCGTCCCTCCTGGGTCCGCCAGTGCATTGGTGCTCACGTATTGCGTGCAAGTCCGACGTACGGGAGTGATTGCACGCATCATTGTACTTTCCGTCAGGGGCAATGGTGATTTTTCGGGTTGTAGCGTGTCTAAGCGCCTCGCGCAGTTTGCTTATTGGCATCATTGTCATATTGTATTACCTCACATGGCGTGTGTGATGTGATCCAAGTTGTCCATTGCGTGGCTGATTGCCGACGCCGTCTTTCGAGCTCAAGACCAGTAGATAATACCGTGAACATGAACGTCAATTTTGGGAGTGTTTAATATTTCGTTTGCTGTTCACACATCTTCCAAATGTCGCTCGAAGGAAATGAGCAATTCTAGGCCTGTGACTGACAGATATGATTATTTCTCACGTACGCATTTCTTCATCAAATCCCGGAGCCCCGGCGCGTCCAATAATCCTCCCACCTCTACACTGCGCTTGTCTGGTCAAGCAAACGTGTCATGCTGAGAGGTGGCATGCGTGTCGAGGATAGCACGGTCACCTAGCGCAGCAGTCATCAGCCTAGACTGAGTAGGACTAGATTAGCCCACCCACTCGCACGGCGCGCAGCGACCACTGCTCAACTGGCGCATACCACCAGGAGACAGCTGAAGTGACTGGCGCACGCAGTGTCGTACCGCACCAAAAGATGGCGCTAGGTACACCAGGCAATTAAGAATCACATCCTATTGTATCTAGGATCGTAGCAGCGCATTCGGGGTACAAAATCGATAAACCAGTTCAGCTAGCTACATTGTCACGCGCACATCCTGCATAGAAGACGAATGTGGCGAACGTTGCATAGCATCATACTCTTATCAGCTGGCAACACTGGATGATGACGCCAACACCAGTCTACTGACGTCCCGTAGCGATGAGCGGCACGCGCGTTTATCGGTACTTCCTCACGGCACGACGCGCTCCGGCCTCCCGGCTCCGGTTGGCCTCGTCACCAGCTCCATGGGTGCGGAACACACTGCCTCGCGGTTCCTCCGGCTCTCGGCGTGTGACCTCGCGTTCTGCGGCGTGCGACCTCTCGTTCTGGACGTGCTGCTCGCGTTGCCGTCTCCCTCCCGGCTGTCGCCACGGCAGGCACACTATGATCGTGTGGCCTCAGGTGTTCGCTGCGAGCGACATTGTCCTCTCGTCTGCGAGGTGCCTCTTTGTCGCTTCATGCTTCGCGGACAAGGAGCTGGTTTCGCGGGGACGGAGCTGGTTTCGTGGGCAAGGAGCTGGCTTCGAGTCAGGGGGCTGGCTTCGCGGGCAGGGGGCTGGTTTCGCGGGCAGGAAGCTGGTTTCGCGGGCAGGAAGCTGGTTTCGTGGGCACGGAGTTGGTTTCGCGGGCAGGAAGCCCGCGGGCAGGGAGCTGGCTTCACTTCGTTTGGGGACGGTCAGGCCACACCCAAGCGTCTTTGTTTCCCTGATTGCTCTTGAAGCCGTGCGGCCTGTGGATGACACCATTCCCCGTCGCAAATTGACGCCAAGGATTTTGGAGGGGGGGGGGGGGAGAAGATGGCCTTAGGGTGATAATTTTCATGCAAGGTCATAATGCTAGCATGTAATTATTGAAATCCGACGGCTTTCGTCTTGAAGGAAGCCACATTTTAATTGCTTACAATATTCACTGATGGGCAACAAGAATGTGTCCTCTGGTTTTTCGTCGGCGACAAATCTCAACATTAATTGACTGCCCGCGGCGCTGCTGGGTCCGTGCCAAGATATCGACCTCCCACGTCGCGATCCCCCGCTATCTCCCACGACATCCGGTGACATCCGGCGACATCCGGCGACATCCGGCGACATCCGGCGACATCCGGCACTCACGTCTGTGGCCGGCGGCCGACCAGTCTGGACGCGCCGCGCCTACTCAGCTCTGTCGACGCCGTCACCGACGACACCGACGACCTGATCGTCCCCACTGGCACACTCATCTCGCAGTGACACCGCCACGGCTTTCCGTCTGGCCAGCCGTCGACGACGTCGACTTCGCCACCACGCGTCACGTGCTCATTGGCTCGCTGCGACCGCCGCCACCCCGCCACCGCACGCTTCCAACTGTGCGACCCCGCATGCTGAAAGCATTGCTCGTCGAGACCGCGTGGTTGCGGTAAACGAAGTATTGTATGCCCAGGTTCAGCTACCATGCCCCCGACAAAGCTCGGGCACCTTGCGCTTGCCCTCGCCCTTGTCCTTGCCCTTGCCCTTGCCCTTGCCCCTGCCCTTGCCCTTGTTCTTGTTCTTGTTCTTGTTCTTGTTCTTGTTCTTGTTCTTGTTCTTGTTCTTGTTCTTGTTCTTGTTCTTGTTCTTGTTCTTGTTCTTGTTCTTGTTCTTGTTCTTGTTCTTGTTCTTGTTCTTGTTCTTGTTCTTGTTCTTGTTCTTGTTCTTGTTCTTGTTCTTGTTCTTGTTCTTGTTCTTGTTCTTGTTCTTGTTCTTGTTCTTGTTCTTGTTCTTGTTCTTGTTCTTGTTCTTGTTCTTGTTCTTGTTCTTGTTCTTGTTCTTGTTCTTGTTCTTGTTCTTGTTCTTGTTCTTGTTCTTGTTCTTGTTCTTGTTCTTGTTCTTGTTCTTGTTCTTGTTCTTGTTCTTGTTCTTGTTCTTGTTCTTGTTCTTGTTCTTGTTCTTGTTCTTGTTCTTGTTCTTGTTCTTGTTCTTGTTCTTGTTCTTGTTCTTGTTCTTGTTCTTGTTCTTGTTCTTGTTCTTGTTCTTGTTCTTGTTCTTGTTCTTGTTCTTGTTTTTTCTTGTTCTTGTTCTTGTTCTTGTTCTTGTTCTTGTTCTTGTTCTTGTTCTTGTTCTTGTTCTTGTTCTTGTTCTTGTTCTTGTTCTTGTTCTTGTTCTTGTTCTTGTTCTTGTTCTTGTTCTTGTTCTTGTTCTTGTTCTTGTTCTTGTTCTTGTTCTTGTTCTTGTTCTTGTTCTTGTTCTTGTTCTTGTTCTTGTTCTTGTTCTTGTTCTTGTTCTTGTTCTTGTTCTTGTTCTTGTTCTTGTTCTTGTTCTTGTTCTTGTTCTTGTTCTTGTTCTTGTTCTTGTTCTTGTTCTTGTTCTTGTTCTTGTTCTCGTTCTCGTTCTCGTTCTCGTTCTCGTTCTCGTTCTCGTTCTCGTTCTCGTTCTCGTTCTCGTTCTCGTTCTCGTTCTCGTTCTCGTTCTCGTTCTCGTTCTCGTTCTCGTTCTCGTTCTCGTTCTCGTTCTTGTTCTTGTTCTTGTTCTTGTTCTTGTTCTTGTTCTTGTTCTTGTTCTTGTTCTTGTTCTTGTCCTTGTCCTTGTCCTTGTTCTTGCCATTGCCCTTGCCCTTGCCCTTGCCCTTGCCCTTGCCATTGCCATTGCCCTTGCCCTTGCCCTTGCCCTTGCCCTTGCCCTTGCCCTTGCCCTTGCCCTCACCCTTACCTTGCTCTTGTCATTGTCTTTGTCATTGCCCTTGCCCTTGCCCTTGCCCTTGTCCTTGCCCTTGCCCTTTCCGTGTCCCGTCGACTGCCCGCCTGGCGTTCAGCCCTCACGACTTACCGCAGGTATTTTCCCCTCCCTCGGCGTCCAATGAATGGTGTGTTACAGGCTACACGATCGGGTCGACGGGGCCGACACTGCTCACACCAATGGTATTGACATCCGAGCGCGAACTCATCTGTCACCGGACCCCGGGGAGTGACTCACGATGCTTCGCCCCTCTCCGACACCGCGACTTTCCTCCTGCACTCTAGCCGCCAGTCAGCCCTACCAGGACAGCTCCTCTGCACCCGCGGAGCCTCGTGCCTCGTACCAGGACCAGGGGGACATGCCACGGGTAGGTGGTTCCGGACTGCAAAATTTATGCGGCCTGGCGATCCAGAGAGGACGGAAAACCCGACGCGGTCATTGGATAAGATTCAAGGTAATTGGCGCATAGCGCATAGTCACCAGTAATCGAGCACGCCCCATCGATTGGCCACGCCCACTGGCCGGCCGGCCACGCCACTAACCGAACACGCCCACCGGTCGGCCACGCCCACTACTCGGCTACGCCCACCACTCGGCTATGCCCACCAGTCGGCCACGCCTACCAGTCGGTCACGCCCACCAGTCGGCCACGCCCACCGGTCCCACCGGCCCCAAACTAACTAAAAATAACTAACCGGCCACCGGTTAGTGGCGTGGCCCGGTCGGCCGGCCACGCCACTAACCGACCACGCCCACCGGTCGGCCGGCCACGCCACTAACCGACCACGCCCACCGGTCGGCCACGCCAACCCACGGCGGCAGCGACGACAGCAGGCCACCGGCCGCTAGCTAAAACCGCGCCCTATAGCACGGCGGCCGGACCGAACCAGCCCGCCACGAGCACGCCCACCCTGACCCCGACGGCCATCCTGGCGACCCCCGCTCGAACCCAGCTGCAATATCATGGTGTTTCTGCTTTTTCCCATTGAAAGTAAATCGAAACGAAGCATACGCCGCCGTATGCCGGGATCTATAGTGGAGAGAAGTCGAGCTCCGCGTAGTCGGAAACAAATAGGATACTGTCGGTAAACAGTGAGGAGCGTCATGCGGCCTTATTGGGAAGAGGAGTTCAAGTGTGATATTTGTAGTGCCAAGCAGAAGCTAAATGCTGCTTTGATAGGCGACAAAATATATAGACAAAAGCGATCACGAATAATGCGGTATTGAAGCACCATTTTAGAGAAATAAGATGATTGCTATGAATTGTAGCAAGCTGTACAGGCACTAACTATTCAGATACTACATCTTATAGTAGCTGCGCTTAACTGAGATATGTGCCATTTTATAGCGATGGCACCTTGCTTGGCACGGCGAGATATATGCAGGCAGATGACTCTTACTGAAACGAACTACTTGGTTGGTTATCGGTTTTATGACACATCGACCGCTGAGTCATGTAGCGTCGTCAATCTCTCACGCCGATTGGTCGCGGGCGAAGAGTAGCGACAGGTGAGACTCGAACCCACAACCTTTCGATTGTGAGACGAGCAACTTACCCCTAAGCTATTCGTCCACTGAAACAAACTATTAACTTTAGTTTTATTCATGTTTTTTTCTTGAAATGAAATGGTTGTGAATCTGGTATGACAAAATTTGCTATATCGGGCACAACCTTATAGCGATCTTGGTTGATGAATCGATTGAGGTAATCACTGCCCTGCTTATTCAAGCTTAAGGCAATGATTTTATGTGACTAGAGTGGGTATTGTTCCAAATATTTTAATTTGAAGCTGATGCTGCTACCTTTCATTTCATGTATTCATTGACAGTATTCTTGTAACATATATGCTTTGTTCATACTCATGCACAATGAACTAAGCAGGGGCATGGGTGATATTTTGTATGCTTTTGAGTAGACAAGTGACCCTTCAAGGTTGGCTTTTCCCCCAGGATAATTTTAACTTTTAATATGGAACCCTATGGAGTGTGCAACCATCCATTTCGATCCACCTGTTGCCTCCATGTATTGCGCCCCCCCCCCCCCCCCCCCCCCTCCCCCACAAAAAAAAACTCAGAAAGCAAACCCCTGGTTAGAAGAACGCATGAAATGAAATTATCTGCTCCTGTAAGCTATGACTGTTAATGAAAATCGTTCTCCACACTTTACATAAGGTATCGCTGAGATTGTTTACTTTATCTTGCTAGGCAAATATTGCTTCTTCTTGATGATCTAGTTGCACTGATAATTATTCAGTCAATCAGGGTTTAGGTATATTACATGTTTATAGAATTGATTGGTGAGCTGATGGATATCGTAATTCGATGATGACGTAGGTGGAAATTGGATTGGCTCGCACGAATACGAATTGTACCCGATTTGAAAGCTTCAGTCCGTGTCATGCTCTGATATGCTGTACATGCATGACAGAGCACATGCTGCCATATACCACGGGACCAGAATTGTTCCGCAATGTGGTGAAGAGTAGCTGTCACCACGACAGGCCTGACATCCAGATATAGACGTGATCGTGAAGCACACACCGATCCGGTTCGGCTGTCCGCGCCATCGGCGATGTCTCGTCAGCCATGCGGTTTTACCGCTCACGCTTTATTGCGGCTGTTTTATGGCCGCTGTCGCCCTGCTGCGGCTATGGATTGTAAGCCGGCGCGGCAGTTCAGGCTGCCATATTTCAGACGTGAACACACGTGATGCTGCCAAACTGCGCGACGCGAAGCGCTGGATCGACGATGGTTCTGTATGGGCAGCTGCCCGGTTGGTTTTGTGAAACAATACGGGCCGCCTCAACCTGCTGTTTATAGTGGACATGGGCTGTCGGCGACCCAAAAGACAGACGGGAGATTGTGTTTGCTTGTTTGTCCTGGTCCTTTTCCAAGTCTTGCTTTTCCAAGTCCTGCTAGGCGGTCGGGAGATTTTACCCCATGCCGAAATGGTTGCGTGATGATGTCTGTTCTCTCCATGACGGAGCGCTCCCATCAGTTATCCGAATGGAATTGGCATTGCTGACGATTGCCTGTCTACAGTCGGTTTCATACATTGTTTATCGGCCCCTCGACTGTTCCCGCTCCCGCTCCTTTCCCAAGCACTCAGCTGATCGCCTTCAATGCCGTAATGACAGCGGGGAAATCCCCGCTGACTGGAGTTCATGTGGTTCACAAATTAGCCACAGCTGCCTCAGCGAGCCCGCGCGCAAGAGGGAGTTCGTGTCATGCAACAGCGAGAGCAGCACCCCCGGCGGACGTCTCGCCGGCGTCCCGCACCGCGACTGAGGGACTGCAATCTGGCCAGCAGACTCCAGTCTGGCCAGCAGACCATGGCAGTCGACGCGCCCCTGAACCCCAATTCATCATCATGTGGCCGGCAGATTGGTGACGATGGCACTGCGCGCCTGGGCGGAAGTCGCAGTCGATATTTGTGCGACGGCGGTGGTGATCGTGCGCATCAATCGCCGCACACGCTGTGTAAAAGTTCCCTCGTGCGCTGTTTCCCGCCGCAGGTGGAATTCCATCGCGCCACGATTGAGCCGTTACGGCCTGTCCCGGTTCATCAGCGCGTCAGTGCGTGTGCGGAGGGGGAGGGGGCGCCGTTATTGCACCTGGGGTCCGAGGGGCGCCCAGCACTGGTGCCAGACGCAGCCAACTGAAGCTGGCCAACTAGTGCTGCTAAACCTACACTGATACTGTTATTTTTAGAGCTGTATCAGCGAGGCTAACGCAACATCGCACGGACTCTTGGTGAGTTGACTCTTTGGCGATTGGTCGGCGACTCTTGGTCGTGAGGTTATTGGAGTACCAATGATCTAAGCCGTGACGGTGTCTGGCCACATGATGATTGTTAGGATACTTTCTTTTGACCACAGTTCAGCTGCCTGCAGTTGCTGTACACGAATAGGTCGATTGCTGCTTGCGTACTGCTTGCGCTTGTTACTTTGCGATTGTTACTGTGTGCGCAAAGGAACTGCTTGCGCTTGTTTCTGCAGTTGTTTGCGCAGTGCTACTGCGCACGATTACAGTGATCACAATATTCCCACGCAATTTCGACAACAGTTTACAGCATAAAATGCTCTCCCAATATTCAATCCACCATCGCCGGATGAATTGTCATCCAATTGGAGGCCCTCCGCTCAGTCGAATCCTACCCATTCGGAACTCCTCCACCTGTCAAATCCCACCCACTCAGTACTCCTCCACCCGCCGAATTCCACCCGGAACTTCTCCACCCGCCGAATTCCACCCACTCGGAACTCCTCTACCCGCCAAATTCCACCCACGGGGAGCACTTCCACCCGCCGAATCTCACCGACTCGGAGCTCTTCCACCCGCCAAATCCCACCCACTCGGAACTTCTCCACCTGCCAAATCCCACCCACTCGGAACTTCTCCACTAGTCACCACCCACTCGGAACTCCCCCGGCAGATGTGCGATGCCGCGCCGACCTCACCAAACAGCTCAGCTCGGGTGGGATCGGAGTGGCGGTTCGGGCAGCCCTAATCGGCTGACTGGCGGCACCGCTATCGGGGGGCGGGGCCCATCGTTCCGCCGGCAGCGTCGCTATGGGCAGGTGGGTGTCGACGCCGCCCTCGGCGCCGTCAGGGGTCGATGACGCGGTCAGAAATAGGCTGCCGGTGGAGCGTGAGAGGCGCCCGACGGGAACGATCGCCGACACACTGCTGCCGATGCACTCTGTCTCTGTCTCTGTCGCTCTGTCGCTGTCTCTGTCTCTGTCTCTGTCTCTTTATCTGTATCTGTTGCTGTCTCTGTCTCTGTCTCTGTCTCTGTCTCTCTCTCTGTCTCTGTCGCTCTGTCGCTGTCGCTGTCTCTGTCTCTGTTTCTGTCTCTGTCTCTGCCACTGTCTCTGTCTCTGTCTCTGTCTCTGTTGCTGTCTATGTCTCTGTCTCTGTCGCTGTCTCTGTCTCTGTCTCTGTCTCTGTCTCTGTCTCTGTCTCTGTCTCTGTCTCTGTCTCTGTCTCTGTCTCTGTCTCTGTCTCTGTCTCTGTCTCTGTCTCTGTCGCTGTCTCTGTCTCTGTCTCTGTCCCTGTCTCTGCCTCTGTCTCTGTCTCTGTCTCTGTCTCTGTCTCTGTCTCTGTCTCTGTCTCTGTCTCTGTCTCTGTCTCTGTCTCTGTCTCTGTCTCTGTCTCTGTCTCTGTCTCTGTCTCTGTCTCTGTCTCTGTCTCTGTCTCTGTCTCTGTCTCTGTCTATGTCTCGGTATCTGTCTCTCTCGGTCTTTTTGTCTCCCTATCTCTATCTCTTCCTCTCTGTCTCTCTCCTCTCTCTCTCTAGCCCTCTATCTCTCTCTCTCTTTCTCTTTCTCTTGCGCCGATCGACCAGTGGGCGTTATTTTCAGCTTCAGTTAACTGGTCGGTGAGTGGAGAGCTGACCAGACGTTGCTGTTTTTCTCGCGTAGACACCGAACAATTCCGAACTCGTTCAGCCAGTTTGCCGGTCTCAGCACTTTAGCAGCTGTTTTGAGCACAAGGCTGCAAAAATACGTCGGCCTTCGGAAGGCAGTTGAAACTACCATCGGCTAGAACGTCAGCGGGAATTTTTAGCCGACGCAGTCACTCAAGACTAACTTGCTCTTATGAGCGCAGTTGGGGGAAAGTAACTCCGAAGGCCCAGTGGCTTAAACTTTTCTGCACGTTAACCAAGCGCGTGATCGAAGTCTGCGTGCGACAACCTCGCCCTTGCTCTTCCGATTGGTCGGAAGCCGAAGCAGCCATGGAGTTGTCTCTATTTCCGCCGACCAATGTCGACCGACCGGTGTGTTGTCGGTACATTTGGCATGTCTCTGCAACGATATCAACCTCGAATTCGGCATTGACGGACAGGCAATTTGCTAGATGGTCGCAGTATTGGCGATGGCTTTTGGCTGATCCACAGTAGTAGTAATTAGTGAACATCATCCTCACCCCCATCACCGCCCTGTTATTGGCGACTTCCGCCCCACACCTCCACCACCGACTCGTTATTGGCGACTATCATCTCCCGCCTCCGCCAGCGTCTTGCGACTGATGACTAGCGTCCCCCACCAACGTCTTGTAATTGGTGACTAGCATCTCCCCACCATTGCCTTTTTGCTGCATCGATCCGCTTGAAGTCGTCTGAGTTAAACGTGTTTTTAAACAAGTGGCTATGAATTTTATGTGTCAAGCGCATTTGAAATGAATGAATACGAACCGTCGGTTTTCTTACCATCCGATTTCTACTAAATATTACATGAAATCCTGTTTGGGGAACAAAAGGCCATGCCGCCACCTCCCCTTCGGCTTTTTGTGTCACCATGGTCCGATTGCCCTCCCCCCCCCCCGAAGCCGTCTTTGCCGAGAAGCGGTCAGACGGGGAATGGCCAGTGACTAATCTAACGGCCCGACCGCCGAAGAGGTCGGGCACCAGAAGAGGCACCACAAGAGGCCAACCTCTTCGTCCGATATTCAACTATCCACATGCACTGACGATTTGGCCGTATATTTGCGAGTGGCGTGGAAGTGTGCGGGTGCATTTCAGTCGGCAACTCAGCCCATCCTGCTCGGCATGTCTGCGCGGTGCGGCCGGTGGGAGGCCGTACCGCGCAGACATGCCGTCCGCCACCAAGTGCGTCTCCACCACGGTTTGCTCGGACCATCACAAAGCCGGCCGAAGCGGCCACCTCACACTGAAGCGCCAGCGACCGACCCGACAACTCAACCCGGCTTTATTGGCCTGGAGCTGGACGGAGCCCTGATGTTCGACCCCCGTCCCCCGTCCATTTCCCGGATATCCCGGGAGGGACGGGGTCCTCGACTCCCGGGATATCCTCGACGGGGTTGAGGATATCCCTGGAGGCGGCGATATGTGCATCTCCTATTTCCGGAGCACCGAAGCAGAGAAGATGGGTCAGGCAGGCCCATCTTCTCTTAGTTAGTTAGTTAGTTAGTTATTTGGGCTGTTGGGTGCTTCGACCAGGATTGATCCTTCGCGCCCACAAGGCCAGGCAGGGCGGACGTGTCGAGAATGGTCGGTCGTCAGTGGCGACAGAAGCTAGGGTGAGACCTGCCGAGGTTCGGGAGAATGTGGACCAGGCAGGGCGGACGTGTCTAGAATAGCCGACCACCGGAGGCGACGGGAGCCCCGGTAAGACCTGCCGAGGTTCGGGAGAATGTGGACCAGGCAGGGCAGACGTGTCTAGAATAGCCGACCACCGGAGGCGACGGGAGCCCCGGTAAGGATTTCAGCCTGTCCGTTACTTGGCTTGAAGAACGAATTGAAAGTAATAAGTGACTATAAAATTAGTAAATGTCGGATACAGAGAGAAAGAGAGGTGAATGGGATCGCGCTTGCCTGTAGTCTTTTTCATTAATCAAGGGGAAACACGAAATTCTGTCCACTTGTGATAGGTTGGTGGGGTTGTCCCGGCTTAACGACCAAGACCTGCGGATATTTATTAGTCGCAAGGTTGCAGTGAGTGCGCCAATAATAATTGTGTGAAAATAACAAACCAGTAAAAATTTAGAAACGTCAGAGACTCTTCCAGAACTTATAGATTCACTTGTGTAGAATGAAGAACTGCACGAAGGAAGAACAGAACAGAATTAGAAATACAATATCAATGGAAAAGAAATGTAACAAATTTAAAATATTATGATTATTTATACTCATAAAAAGAAATTAATGTAATAGTATGTTGATTATTAATAGGAAGGAAGGCAATAACCAAGTAGGTAAGCGATGCAAGGGTCTTCTCATGCGTTGCTAATACAAAGAAACTCGTGCAACAAAATGGGAGGGCACTGCAGGATGTTAATCACCAAAAAGGGAAGAGATGCCGACACTGGCGTGACACCATTGGAAATGTCATCAAATTCAATGAATTCTCATTTCGTGGATTGCACGCGGCAGGTGCAAAGAGGAGGTGCTAGAGTTGAATGAAATGTTTCTCGACCATTTTGCGTTTTCTTTTTGCTCGGGCACAAAAACCACAAAGCGCACGCACTAGGACGGCAACCATTACTGTTTGGTCGTCACTTGTGTTCGCTTTGTTTCACTCCCGGGCACCTGAGACACCAGACTGTCGCTTCGGTGTGGTGACTCATCTGATAGAGGTACTTTTGTGTAGCAGTAGGGTTATGACGAGAAAGCACAGCGTGACAGACCAAATTTGGCAAAGACGAGTGTACTGACGTGCGGCCTAGCACGTTCTGACTGCATCCATGTGCAATCACTTCCCAAATCGCAACAAAAAAACGCCGACAATGTTACCGCAACGATTCCCGCGAGCGTCTGAAGAATGCTTCCGGACCCGTATCTTTGCAGGTTTACTGACCAATCCAGAAGATATCTCATGATCAACTCAGAGATAGAATATACACACGAACGGTTGTAGTACGTGCTTGCAATGGCGCATGCAGTTGTGTACTTGGCAACACTACGGGTGACAGTCCTCGAGTCCTAGAAGAAATTCACGATACAAATATTGGTATTGAATACGTAAGGACCCCATTTACAACCCAAGTCAAGTACATGGGCTTAGGCTTTGGCTTTTTTCATAATTGACTTAGACTTTCTTTCCACACCAAACCTTAGTTCCACTTAACCTCATTTTGAAGACAATAATCATGCTTGCATAATAACCTGCGCAACAATTTTGCAACAGCAACAATTTCCAAAATCGCGTTGACTTCCTTCTCCAGGTGCTGGCTACCCGCCGTGCCCGTACCTGGCAGCTTTGTTGCTTCAGCATTTGTCTCATGAGAACGGCTCGTGAGACAAACTCGTCAAGTATATTATTTATATTTATAAGTTTATGTAAGCAGTGCAAATCGAAGTTGACGATGAAACGCTCGCTTCGCTACTTCGTGGCATGATACCAATAAATGAATTCGTTAATTACATATCTTGAAATGAGAGTAGCACATCATATGTGTGCTTGCGAGCGTCAAATTATTACATTGAAGAAACGATTAAGCATTTGCTCCATGGAATGGAGACATATTCGAAACAAAGTTCAAACGAGACTGTGGAGACAACATCAAATATTTTTGGTGACATATTTGGCAGTTTGTCTACCCCTGGCACCTGGTGAGTCGTTCTTTTGACCTCCATCTCACAAGGATACTTCCTGGGAAGTTTAACAATGAGATGTATGGGCTAGCGCAGCAGACATTACAGACATGCCACGTCTGCTTCGCCGGTTCGTCTGCTTTCGAACCTGTGCGACTTTTGATGGCGTAGATTCACTTCGGATTAAATCATATCGTATCTGTTATTTATTACATGCGTATCAAGTAAAACTGCGATAAATGTGCAAAGTGCATTGTTTGCAACACTTGCCGAAGCAAGTGTCTCAGGCACTTGCTTTGCTAATTGTCGCAGGCACTTGCTTTGTTAAGCGCCGCAGGTATTTGCTTCGCTTAGTACCACAGACACTCGCATAATAATAATCACACATGTGTCGCATGCACTTGCACAATACTAATAAGCATGCAAATGTGAACCGTAGTTCCCTGCCTATTTTCCACGTATGCTCATCCTTTCATCTGGAGGATACATACGACTTGATTTATTTGTGTTTTGATACACAGTCCCATCAGTTTAATTACTTGCCCGTCGGCTGTTTGGTTGCCTGATTGCTGCCGGCGAGCAATCACTCGGCAGATAATGTCGATCGATAGGAACCACTGCTCTTGTCACGCACTTTCTGCTCGCCGTCCGGGTTGTGCTAATAGATCGACTCAATCTACCCGGACTGATTGCGTAGCATGCCGGATGTGTTGGAGTGGTGGAGTAGTGGAGTGGTGGAGTGGGGGAATGGCGGAATGGTTGAGTGGTGGAATGATGGAGTGGTGGAATAGTGGAATTTTGGAATGAGTGAATGATGTAATTGTGGAATTGTGTAATTGTGTAATGGTGTAATTGTGTAATGGTGTAGATGTGTAATTATACAATTGGGTAATGGTGTAATTGTGTAATGGTGGAATTGTGTAATGGTGGAATTGTGTAATGGTGTAATGATGTAATTGTGTAATTATGCAATGGTGGAATTGTGCAATGGTGTAATGGTGTAGTGGTGTAGTGGTGTAATGGTGAAATTATGTGATGGTGCAATGGTTGAATGGTTGAATTATGGAATGGTGTAATGGTGTAATGGTGTAATTGTGTAATTATGCAATGGTGGAATTGTGCAATGGTGTAATGGTGTAGTGGTGTAGTGGTGTAATGGTGAAATTATGTGATGGTGCAATGGTTGAATGGTTGAATTATGGAATGGTGGACTGGTGACTGGTGTAATTGTGGAATGATGTAGCGGTGGAGTGACGTAATTGTGGAACGATGGAATGTTGGGATGATGGAATGTTGGGATGATGGAATGTTGGGATGATGGAATGTTGGGATGATGGAATGTTGGAATGGTGGAATGGTGTGATGGCGGAATGGTGGGATGGTGGAATGGTGGGATGGTGGAATGGTGGAGTGTTGGAGTGGTGCGGTTCCGAGTGCCGCGTCGGGTCGCGGGGTCCTGGCGCCGAGTGACTCGCCGCGTGCTGGAGTGGTGGAGTGGTGCGGTGGTGCACCGAAAGGGATTTAATCCCGGTTCACACCGCGACGGGATGGGATGAGAAACGGCGCTGCCGGCCGCTCGCCTGGGATTTCATGACGTCGCATGACCAAATATGGTAGGCGACCGCCACGGCCGTTTGGTCTCTGGCCGTTGCCGGTGTGAGTCGGAGATGGGTCAGACGAGAAACGGCGCCGTTTGGCACGAACAAGAACAGTTGAATTGAAGTCAACTTTTGTGTTGGCCTCGTGGCGTTCTGTTGTCGGCGAACACGGAGCAAGGGATGTCGCTGCGAGTTTGGCGAGCTTTGGGGATGGAGGTGAAGTATTTGCTCAGTAGTTCAGGCAAAGATGGTCTGCATTGAAGCAGCGCATTGATTGCATGTATTTTGGATGCTCGATAGTATTTAACATTAAGTAGGTAGCTACCTGCTTACTATCAGTCTATACTGGCAGCACTTGCTATGTATATGATTCGTTTTGGTTGTTTTATTTATTTATTGCCGGCCCGGTAGCGCAGTTGGTTGGAGCGCTGGCCTGCACCGGCCTCCCCTGTACTGGCAACACAGGGTTCGCGCTTCGCGCGCGCGCATTTAGCCCCCGGTCGGGAGTGTCAGTTGCCAGCTGGCCCGATAAGGCCGGGGACCAGCTACCGGGCTGCCATGTCGGTTCATTGACGGCACGTTAAACTTTCGGTCAAAATTCTGCCGTTGAACTGGAATTCATGGATCGGGTGGTGGGGCCAGGGTTCACGCAACAAGCTCTGCTTAGCAATATAACCCTGGTTCCTAATGCCACCCCAGCAACAACTCGGATAAAAATGTTTAATTTTTGTAATTGATGGCATGGATTAATATAACATAAAATATTAATATAACATAAAATAGACACCAAAGTCTAGCCGTTATTCGGCAAGCCTGTCATAGAGCAACCTAACAATCATTAGACAGAATTCAACACTATATCTATTGATCTAATCTCACAAACATGAGCTTCTTTAGTATATCTTCAATTGGAAATCTGTTGAGTGGGCAGCACCAGTGTTTTGTATTTTTTTTTGGGGGGACAAGGCCCCAAAATGCAAAATGATGCTAGTATAACTACTAGCACGTTGAGCATAGCATGCCCACCTGTTCCAGGTCGGGCATCATCCAGAAGCATGAGAAAAAGCAAATCGTCTTCTTCCATCTTCAGCACGTAATCCTGGACGCTTGAGTACTACAAGCCAGCCCTCAAATAAATTCGCCCAAATCAACACACCTCACGTACCTCACAAGCAATGAGTGAGGTGCACCATTTCCGTAAACCAAGCGTCCGTAAACCAGGCCCCGGCGGATTTGTCCGTTGGTACCAATTCGCATCTTCAATATTTCCCATGTTACCATATGCCCAACTTTTGCCGTTCTTATTATGCAGACAAGAAAGTTTTTAATCCGTTTCGGTCTATCGCGGTGTGAATTGAACTTTACTCTTTCGATGAGGCGTCGGTTTGGGTCGTTCTTGTAGTAACTGTCGACTGCGGGTCAGGTCACAGGTGGCGCCAACCTCTCGAGATTCCATGGGTCCCAGCAGTAAGCATTGCCCTCTCACAGGCAACAATCCACGCGATCCATTGTTTGCATTTCGTTTGAATTTAATCTTCTTGCAAAGCAAAACGTTTCTGGGAGGACCCAGGGAGGGTTCGGTCCCTGCCCAACCGCCCCTCCTGAATCTCCACCCATGGCTTAGACTCCTTTTCGTGCAACCGTATTTCTATATTTGCTTGTGTAGTTCAAACATTCAAAAGCATACGCACCAACGTAGGCGGAAATATGTTGAGTGGTGACTTTTTAGCGCGCCTTTTCCACTTACCATTCGCAGAAACCTGGCTTATAAATTTCGATCTAAAAGTCGCCTGTAAGCGTCTCCAATAGTAGCAAATTGTAATCCACCAATACGCTATCCAAGGGGGGAAACATTTGGTTCTGACGTGAAAAGTTGCCTATCCTTTGCTTAGTTGCCTATCTTATGCTTAGTTGCCTACCCTTTGCTTAGTTGCCTATACTTTGCTTAGTTGCCTATCCTTTGCTTGGTTACCTACGCTTTGCTTAGTTGCCTATCCTTTGCTTAGTTGCCTATCCTTTGCTTAGTTGCCTATCCTTTGCTTGGTTGCCTATACTTTGCTTGGTTGCCTATCGTTTGCTTAGTTGCCTATCCTTTGCTTAGTTGCCTATGCCCGTAAGGCAGCTGTGTGGTGTCAGAAGGGCCGGCCCACCGTCCCATCGCCGGCGGTCGCAGACTCGCCCTTGAGCCGGGCTCGTGCTGTGTCGGCGCCACGTCTCTGCGGCTGGCGCGCCAATTTCAATTTGCGGCCGCTCCGCCCGTGATGAAAATTCCGCCCACATTTGCAGACGGAAATATGCACCCGGCTGACAAAAACACCGCGGTATTGAAACTGACAAGGTGTCAGATGCAGGCGGAAACATCGGCCGAAATGCATAGGGTAGATGAAGGTTGAAATGGGGACCGAGACGGATGCCACGATATACATAGATGAAGGCAAATTATGTATACACACATACACACACACACACACACACACACACACACACACACACACACACACACACACACATATACATATATATATATATATATATATATATATATATATATATATATATATATATATATATATATATATTTATGTATGCATGCATATATGCATATCTAGAAACTATAAATGCGGGAGTGTGTATGTATATGCGGAAGTAAATACGTCGAAACAAGGTGAGAGAAGCAAAGATGGAAAGAGAAGTGGGAGAGTGAGAGAGAAAGAGTAAAAGAGCGAGAGAGATAGAGAGAGATAGATGGAGAGAGAGAGAGATAGAGAGAGGGAGAGAGTGAGAGAGAGAGATAGGGAAGAGGAAGGGGAAGAGATGGATAAAGACAATAGGCAGAGCAGTGGATGCTGAGAGCGACGTACCCAGTGGTTGGTCCAGACGTTGTTGACCACGGCCGGCCCCAGGGCTCTCACTGGGTTGAGACACGCTCCGGTCATCTGAAACTGACGCACGAGATCTCCGTCAGACCGATTGGCCACTCCTATCGCGAAGGACGGCGGCGCCGAGCATGACAGGCCGGTAACTATGACGGATGTACGGGTGTTACACCTGTACTGTGGACCGGCTGTGTGTTTTACGTCTGCAGTGTAGGCCGGTATGCGTCTGTGGCCCAGGTGACCATTCCTGTTGCGAGATGGGGAGGGGAAAAGTGTCCCCCCCCCCTCCTGTTGTTTTGGTCCGCATCCCCCAGAGCACTTGGAGCGATTAATCTGAAGCTCTTTGGCAGCCCCTATCTATTGCATTAACGTAGGGTGCATTTTTACCATTCTAGACCATTCAGGGAAGCTTCAGCAACAAGTATTCATATAGAATGTTCGGGAAGTTGCATTAGTTCTTGTCACATTGCAACACGCTTGGCTTTTACCATTCATTTCCTTGGCAGCATTTCACCGTTCTTCGTCAACTTGGAAGGCAATGTTGAAAGGACATTCGCATTACTTTACTTGAACAATATTTTACTTGACATTGCTTAAAAGGCTGCAGTACTTATGCATATCGAAGACACGTTCAAATTGGGTAAGACATTGGAGAATACGCTTACTGCCGAAGGCTGCACACTTGTGATGTTGATAAAACATAGAGATTCATAAACGATTTTGGGAGATGCGGGAACATACTGGAGCATCTCGAAAGTGCATTTTAGTCAAGAGCGTCTCCAGACAATCTTTGGGGAAGAGGTTGTAAGAAGACGGTTGCTTTCCTCTTGATTCCTTCAAAGGTTTCAGAGCTAGACAGACAGACAGACAGACAGACTTCATTGCGGTCATCCACAATTGACTTGTGCCTATTATGACACCGCGTCAAATGGATAAAATAACACAGCACAAAAGGTCAAACTCACAGAATAAAAATAAAAATAAAATACGGCAAGTCGAGCAGTCTATCAGTCCGGCACGGGCGGTACGAGTACGTCAAGCAGGTACTGCCGTAGGTGGCGACCAAAGACCGACACGGGAAGTCGCGTCAGCTCAGGTGGCAATGATTCGTACATATGTGGCGCTCTGGAGCTAAAACGTCTCTTCCCCATCTCGGTGCAGGACCGGAGGACATGCAAGTTATAGTCTTGACGGATGGTCCGGTCACGAATCTCCGCCATGGTGGTGAGATCACGAGCCAGTGACTCTGGCTCACCATGAAGACGCACCTTGTGTGTGAGGCGAAGGGTGTGATATCTGGCCAGGTTCTCCGCGCTGAGCCAGCCCAGCCTCCTCAGCAGATTCGAAACGCAGAAAAACGTTTTGCGGCCAAAAATTACTTTTACCGGGTAGTTTATGATTTTTGAATGCGAGATAGGTTCTTCTTGGCTCCGTTACCATACGCAGAAATACAGTAGCGAATCTGCGAGGAGACCAGAACATTGACCAGCGCGGAGATGACAGCAGGTGGAAGGTGCCCTCTCAGATACGACAGACCACCCAGAACTCCAAAACAACGCCGAGTCAATTCTGAGACGTGCGAGTCCCAGCTGAACGAGCGATCGAAAATAACACTGATATTTTCCCATTCCGAAATGGTGGGTAGATCGTGATCGCGAAATTTCACTGTGATATCCGGTAAGGCACACACATTTTGTGGGCTGCCCAACATCATCAGCTGTATCTTAGTTACGTTAATTTTCAGTCCAGTTTCTCGAAACCAGATGTCGAGGGAGGCCAGAATTGCTTCCATATGAGTGATGACATTTTTAATTTCAGATTTCTTACCACTGACCAAAATTTAGGTGTCGTCGGCGTATTGAACAACCACTGCGCCTTCGGCAAACATGCTGGGGTCGTTAAGATTGATGTTCCACAAAATATGAATGAATAAAAACTCCCGAAGCATTTTATTTTATACAAAATAGATATATTCATTTTCGCATAAAATGAGATGTACTGCAGTCGGAAGTGGTTGCAGGGGTGAAAGAGCACTGTGCAGATGGCTCGTAAACAGATGGCTCGCCCATTGCGGTAGATCGTCTTTTGTTGGAAATTGCATTGTCCTGGCCTACTTGGCTTAAAATTACATGCTGAATTAAGCGCGATATCCCGGCTAACCGATGACTCAGCATTTTTGCTAGACGAAAAAGACTGACCTGACCTTTCGCCTCGCTCGTAATGACGTTGGCAACAGGTCTTCGGTTCTTCGGGTTGCGAAGAAAGAAGCGGTCGAAGATTGTGACCAGATTCTCATGCCCGCGATGGATGCGGCATCGGAAATCTCTGTGGTCACGGATCCGCATGTTGGGCAACGAGACTAGCCTCGGCTTCGCAGGTATCCCGATACTGCCCCGCCGTGCTTGACTGTACTGCGGCGCAGTGGTAACTGCACCGCGCGTACTCGACAGCGTACGACTCTTGAGTGTCTGACATGCTGTTTTTTCCGCTTCGTCAATGGAAAAAGTCTAATTTGCTCAATTCAGTTCAGCAGCATCAGTCCTCATCCCATGGGAAAGCATGTCCCGGCGCTGACATTTCAGAGACCGCAATATTTTCTCAGTATAAACGAGGTGTTTTACCCAATTTCCAGATAGATGAAGCAATAGTGGCGCCCATCTGCTTCGACTAGCTTCCGGCCATCCATGTCACATTATTGGCCCTCAGAAGTCTGCTCCAGGTAAGCCATATAGTGGATGCTTTTTGCCATTGTATTTCGACAGAGCTTCATCTTCCGAGTTCACCCGACGAAATGCGATTCAATTAATTGAAATGCATGGAAAAAGATATCCTTCGATGAATACACTATTGCTTCTTTCCTGAATCGCTGATGTATTCCGGGGTTCAATACAGGTCTGGCGAACTTTTTGTTTGGTTTAAGGAGCCAGCTTGTAGGTGCGGCCGCTTTGCTGTGCCAATTCGTGCCCGTTAAACAGTGCTGCGGGTATGCCAATAGTATCGCATACATCGGGACATCATCGATGTCGTGGGTAATGCTGCCATATGCTAGAGCAATTGGTGTTTGCTGACTAAATTGGGTTGTTTAGTTCGTGTCGGCCTGTCCCCCCACCCCTCTTCGGTGATTGCGCTCGTAGTGTTGACGAAGTTAGTGGTTTTGGTAGATAAGCTACCACCTTTGAACAATAACATACGATTTGTTTAACGCTGGTACGTTGTGTACTAAATGGATGAGATATAATCTGACACCGTAGCATGGCTTTTCTTCAATATGTAGCAGCGACAAAATGTCATACGCTAAAGATGAGCAACGTAAGAAAAGGCCACGTTAAACCGGCTTACACGAATCCGGTATCGGGCAAGCACGATAGAAAAGGCGATAAACACCGGCAAACGAAGAATGTGACGTAGAGGGCAGGTACACACATGTCATACAGATGTGGCTGGTTGGTTATTTGGCCTTACGGGCGCATCGACTGCGTTGGTCATACAGCGCCCATGCATACAGATGTGCATGCGTAGAGACAGGCACGACACGCGATAGCAAGTGTTGATGGCGTCCAGCATCAGCACCTCCATCAGCACCTCCGGAGAGGCTCCGCTGACCACTCGCGAGGCAGAGGCTCGGCGCCCAGCATCAGCACCTCCATCAGCACCTCCGGAGAGGCTTCGCTGACCACTCGCGAGGCAGAGGCACGGCGCCCAGCGCGCCAGTCGACGTCCGAGCCCAGCCCGGGATATGCAGATAAATGTTGAAGCTAAAGCCGGGAACAACCCGAAGGAAGAAAAGCCAAGCTGCTTGGGAGCCTGAAGGTAAACAGCCAAGCACATTTTATGGGGCAGCCGTCCGTCTTAGCCAAGTTGGATGGGTTCCTGCCCACCTATTGGAAGATAGCCTATGTGTGTGTGTGGCGCGTGAGGGAGGAAAGAATGGTGGCGTCTAACTTCAGACGAATTGTTCCAGTTTGGTGCTGTGCAGAAAAATGAAAAGTAATTCGAGGAGATAGGGCAGCTCATCTCCGGGAAGTATGAGGAACGACAGAGGAATGTGACGCATTGCGACGTACGCGGAAATGAGGCGACGTTGTTAATTATTCGTGGATCAGATAAGCAGAACATGTTTGATGGAATGGCGCACGCCACACACTCGGCAGAGCTGTACTCGGTTATTTCAACGGAAGAGGTAGTCGTGTGTGAAGATGGCGTGGCCTATCCGTAAACTGACAAGAACCACATCTTTTGTGCGATGTTGGTTGCGATGTTGTCGCATATTGGTGCAATGATGGCTATTTGGAAATGAACGCAATGATGAAAGTAAGGCACATTGTGTGGTTAGATGTTTTGTGACTCCAGCATGCCTGGAAATATTATCTAAACAATATGCTCCCCAGGGATGGGTCATCGGGGGGGGGGGGGGCACTGGGAGGGGAGGTGGCTGGAAGGTGATTTAGCTTGCAACTCGTAACGCAAAACGGCTACCCAGAGGTACGGCAGACGTCGATGAGCCGAATTGTACAGCACCGTACTGGTCTAACTGACGACCCTGCATGGCATGCTTAGACTAACCCGATGCTGACAACAAGCACGTGACGGCCGTGCCTCGCCGCCACGTTTGTCCGCTCGTTCCCCGGGATGGCCATGTAGTTGGGGATCCAGATCAGTGTAAATTGGAGTTGTGCGTGGCTTGCGTAGAAGAGGAGTCGGATGATGTGGAATGAGGGATGGGTGGTGTTGTGCATGGTTGCGAGGGTGTCAGTGGAGGAGCGTGAATCAGTGCAGATGATGTTGGGTGTTGTGATGTGGTGTTCAGTGATGTGGTGCAGGTAAGTTGGTATGGCTACTAGCTCTGCTGTGTATGCCGAATGATGAGGTGTTGGCCAGTGTTGGACCTACCTCACCGTACGGCCCCGATACCGTCGCTGGCAGGGGAACCGTCTGTGTATGAGTATGTGTGTTGTGGGCAGGCTTCTTGATGCTAAAATTTGAGTTCAGTTTCAATCGGAGAGAGTAGTTTTTGTTTTGTCGAAATTGATACCCGAACTTGCTCGGGGTCAATTTCGTGTGTCAAAATGTGGGCAGGAGGGATTTTGACAGGGGTTGCATCGGGGAATTTTAATTTGAGTGTAAGGACTTGCTACAAATGAAGTACAATGCTGTATTTATTTCTGTTGTATGTACGCCGAACTGATGATTATATAGGACAAGATTAGCAGGATGATTGTCTGTGATGCAGTGCCAAGATGGTATCTAGCAAGCTGGAGTGTCCTGCGGCAAAGACACAGCCACGGAGGTTGAACGGATGCAACAAAAATATGCATTGGATCGAACAAAAAGTTTTGAGCTCTGTACCACGCAAAATCCAACATTTTCACAAGGCGTGCCGAAACGGTCTGTGTTTCATTGCAAATTTCTTGGTGGGGGAGTCGGATTTCTTCTTCAGTTTCGCTTCCGGGGAGTTGGTTTCTTAGCAAAAACCTGGCTGCGTCCCTGTGCTGCGGCATTGAAGGCCGGGTAAGTTGGCACTAGCCCGGGGACTGGTGATAGGTGCGGTGTGCTCCGGTGATGAGGCGAAATGTGTGATTTTGCATGCTTTCAAGTGATGTGATGTGATGTATGAAGGTATGTATGATCGAAAATAAACGCATTGTATTCCAGGATTGAACGAATCATTGCAATGTAGCCGCCCCGGTAGCTCAGTTGGTTAGGGCGCTGGCCTGCACTGGTCTCCCCTGTACTGGCAACACATGGTTCGAGTCGCTTCGCGCGCTCACATTTAGCACCCGGCCGGGAGTGTCAGTTGGCAGCTGGCCCGATAAGGCCGGGGACGAGCAACCGGGCGGCCGTGTCGGTGCATTGGCGGCACGTTAAACTTTTGGTCTAAATTCTGTCGTTGAACTGGAGTTCATGGATCGGGTGGTGGGGCCAGGGTTCACGCAACAAGTTCTGCTTAGCAATATAACCCTGGTTCCTCAAGCCACCCCAGCAACAATTCGGATCAATTAAAAAAAAAAAAATGTCAGTTTGTTTAGATTTGCTGGGTACGCACCCTGCAGAAGCAACGCACCGCACTCTGCAGCAGACGCAACACAGGAAATTTATGAACTTATCACAGAGCTATTTAATATAATCAATATGCATGCCGAAACATGGTCATTGTCTGGGAGGATTTTACGATATGTAAAAGTGGTTTGGTGGAGAATAACTTGGTCGCGACAGGGTGTGGTGGGAGAGGTGGCATACATGTTGCAAGCCGAGATAATTTCGGATTTCGTGGGGAGATCTGCAGCTCCAATAAGGAGCACCGGGAATAAGTATGATTCCTAGCAGGCCGTTTGAGATGGCTCGCTTTTCTGTCGATAGATGAGTGCATCAAATGACCAAATCTTCGTCGTAAATAGCATATCTTAGGCAGGGAAATTTGATGAAGTTAGTCGAGAGGGTCGTTGGTCATGACATTAAAAAGGGTGGGGTATTAAGCATTAACTTGTGGAGCGCCTTGATCAGATTGATCTTATAAGATTCAGTGGATTTTTTTATTTACGCAGAATGGGTTTAGAGGGTGTATCCAACTGTTATGATCACTGGAGCAGCTTTCTTTAAAAAAATGCGATGGTGATTAAAAAATTGCACCATAATCTGCAATGTCTGACATTTTCATTTTTTGAAATGACAGCTTGGTATTTTAGGTTCCGAGCACTCCTTAAGGTGGCCCGTTTGGGTCGCTTAATGTCAATATATTAGTATCATGGAGCAAAGTCAAATAGCATGCCAAAACAATTGCATCCAAAGATGTAACGAAGTGAACTTTGGGGCCGTCATTCGAATGAATTTGGTAACCTAATTACGGCTGATCGCATGCATCATGGGATCCGAACTTCGAGCGGATTTCGGTCCGCCGGCCGACCCCTGCAGCCGCCGACGTCAGCATCTCGTCTCGATTATCGGCTGTGGCCGGGTGTTGTGCCAGGCCATCTTCAGTTCAAACAGGCGGCGGCCTACCGACCGTCACATATACAACATAGCCATATATATATATATATATATATACCATGGGACCGCAGCACACGTGAGGCGTGTCTGGAATGTGACGACCGAACCCCTCCATTCGCGTTGTGTTGCAAAAGGTGATGCCGGCTAGTGACAGGCCAGAGAGTTGGGCGGGTGAGGCCCCGCTCCACGAGCAACTGGTCCTCTCCGTGCGCGCGGCTTTATCAGACGGAGTTGGGCGGTCCATGAAGCAAAACATAGTCTTGGAGTAAGGTGTGGCCAAGCGGTTCACGCCTGTCCCTGGCCACAACTGTTAGTCGCGGCAGGACGGCGGGTGTGGTGAGACGGTGTTGAGCGGCCGACCCGATGAGACGCAGCTGCGCGGTAAGGCGCTGGACGGCTGTCCGTGACTTGTGCCCAGAGACATTTAGAGGCACGCACTTCCTTCACAGGAACGCGCTGGTGCTTGCTTTCTCTGCTGTTCAACTGTTGCACAAGTTACTACCGCATTGCTAGTTATCAGCCCGGCCAATGCAATGACATTATCGGCAGTTGGAGTTGAGAACGTGATCGATTTGGGAAAAGTTACCCTACAAGGCAGGAAAAGCATGGAATATCACTGTCAGGGGGAACGAACTTGCCGAATCTTAATCTTCTAGGTCTTCCAGATTCTCGAATCTTCCAGATTCGAGACCGCATCTGGGAAGAATCTTCCAGATTCGTGATCTTCCAGGATCGTCCCGAAGTGAGGCAACCAGAAAGCCTCACCAATGAAGAGAGCGTTCGTAGGAACCAAAGGAGCCTACCCGAAAGGGAACATCACGAAGAAGGGAGCTCCGTTAAAACAGCGAAAGGAAAAAATAGAATAAGCCTCACCGAGAAGAGGGTGCCGACGCCGTAGGCCAGGCCGATGGAGAGCGCCTTGCAGCCGACGTCCTCGCGGGCCGGGTCCAGCGCAGCCAGTGTGGTCACCACGGCCAGGAACGTGGCCAGGAACTCCATGCCAAACGCCTGGGTCAGCGCCACGCCGTCTCCCACAGTCAACACCTGCGGTCAGGTCATACGGGTCAGGTCACAGAGCTCAGATCACAGGCTGATGCGCCACTGTGTCAAGAGTGCAGAGTAGCATAAAGTGGTTCATTGTAGAGACAAGCCCTGGAGAAAAGAAAACATAGCCATCGAAGGCTCACAGAAATTACTCTCTTTCTCCCGGTTCCGTTGGATAGTTATTCATGTTGAGCTCAATTGGTGATCGAGTAGCTGGTGACGTCACCCACTCACCTGCTGTTCAGGCGGCCAGTCGCGTGGCGTCAGTCCGAACACGATGAGCGCACCGGCCAGCGCACCGACCGTCTGGACGGTGACGTAGCTGGCGGCGCGCAGCGGTGAGATGCGGCGCGTCACCAGCAAGCCCACCGTCACGGCCGGGTTCGTCTGCGCGCCGCTCACGTTACCGAAGCACTGCACCAGCGTGGCAGTGGTCAGGCAATAGGCGAGCGCCAGTCGGAATGTACTGCTGCCGTTGTCGGCGATGGTGCCATTGACGTGGCCACCCGACGACGATGGCGACGCCGTCGACGACAGGGAGCTGCAGCCGCTGACGAAGATGACGAGCAGGAGTGTCGCCAGGAACTCGGCCCGCAGCGCCTTCCAGAACTTGGACGAGCGCACCTCCTCGCGGAAGCTGAACTCTTGCGGCAGCGAGTCGAGGTAGCGCATCATCAGCTCGACGAGGCTCAGTGCCGCGTCTCCTCCCCGCTCCAGCCCGCCTGCCATCTAGCGGACGGGCGCCGAACGAACGTCAGTGATCAGGCCAGCTTGCCGTTGCGTCCGTGGTAGTTGTCGCGAGACCCTGTGAAATGCAAATTGCAATAAGCTGTAGTGATTGCAAAAAGAAGTTATAGCATAGCGCTGTGATTGGCAATATGCGGCTGACTCGACCTTGACCAGTCCAGCAACATGCATTTGTGAAGCCGTTCGGAATTTGTACTCAATCTTCGATAGCATGCAGGGTCCCGCTGCGGGTGAATTTTGCTCAAGCATGGGCATTGACCACTGCAGTGACCGGCATGTGACTGTGGGAGAGGGAGAAGAGGGTGTTCAACTTGGTGCCTGCCTCTGATGTTACCTGCAGCTCCTCATCAACCACTTAAAATAGCTCTTTGAAATTTGACATACTTTCCAGAAATTCATAAGGCCACGTAATGCCACTACAGTGCAGATCAGACCTATTGGGTCCATGGAACTAGGCCAGCTCCAAGTCAGGTTACGACCTCAGCTAAATCGGAGCTAAATCAAGGAATTGCCATGGCGGCACTTTGTCTCTGGAAGGGCATCATTCTTTCATTCTTCATTCTTCATTCATTCTTCCACCCCGCGCTCCGCGAAGTCGTTGACGACTTGAAGGGCCTGGACTCGGCGGGATGCGGCGGTGAAGGCTGGGTCCGTCGGCCACTCTTCCGGATCCTTGAGCAGGAAAGCGGTGCTGATGCCCAGAATCTTGAAGAACTTCTTTGATGTAGTTGTGAACTTGGCCGATGTCTTGTTGGCGATTGAAGCGGTGGACAGGTCCACATTGATACGCCGCGTGGGATCTTTAATCATTTCGCGCTTTGTCGCTAAGTCGATCCCATCGTCGAAGATGGCCAGAGTGACGAGGCGCTCGCTCAAGTACCATAGGTGCCTGGTGAAGACAGTCGCCGTCGTCTTGGTCACCGCTGAGTCCGGATAATACACGAGGGCCTTGAGCAGCGCGAGGTCCGCGGCTGGGGCCATAGCTGGAAGCGGCGCTTTGTACCAGGCCGTCACGTAGATGGACACGACGAAGATGGTGAATCGCCGGATTCCAGCCGCTTCGCCTGACGAATGTGGCTGGAATCCGTCCATGGAATCCGTTCGCCTGACGAGTGATCACAGTGTGCCGTTTCGAGTTCTTGTTTAGAGCCCGCCATTTCTCGTAGATTCGGAGGAACTATAATTTTCTTTAATTTTCCTTTTCAATGGGTAGAGCAGGCCGAAAAACGTTGTTAGAAGTCAGCTTGCCCCAATAAAAATGCTTACTTTAGCCAGAATCCTGTATTTGAACTACAATTTGGGAAATACGGAAAATTTATATGTAGTCAAAAACGAAAAAAAAAGATAAAAATTCCACTCGTATATTTTGTTACATCCGTAAAGATAAGCAAACGCTGAAAGTTTCATTAAAATATCTGTATCCATTAAAGCGTGACGACTGGTTGAACTGTTTAACTTTTTTGGAGGTGACCTCACTTGACCTTTACTAACTTGTTGACCCTAGACGACCTGACTTCAAAATTTTGCAACAGCATGCCAAATTGATGTGGAAAAAGGTACGTCAAATTTGGGCGCGCTACCGCGCGCCGTTCGTCCACTATCCGCAAAAAACCTGACGGGGGGCGGTTGAAGATCGCCCCGAGACGGGACGGGTTAACATAACCGTTGTAAGTCTATCTCCTACGAATTGTAACTATACAGAGACTAAGCATATCGCAACAGTTTCGTATTACGGCGCAGTTTGTTTTCAAAGCTGGTTTTGGTGTGTAGTACTTATCTCAAAACATAGGCGCTGCTGAAGTTGAACTTGTAGTGTGTGCTTGCGTAAGTGCTTTTTCGTTTCTGAGAGTCATGGCCGGTATTTGAAGCAAGGCTGATCACCATTCACAATAGTATCATTTCCGGGAAAATATCCACTCCTTCCCTCCCCCCCCAAAAAAAAAAAATGGATGGAGTTTGACAATGACTGTCGTCTGCTTGCTCTTTGCTCATGACTATGGGAACATTAACATGACAGCATGGAAGATTACCAGGGAAAGTGCAAAAGGGTACTTCATGACGGAAACAACTCCAGTTGTCCTCTTCGACTTGGAACGCTACTCCTTTTTCAATCCAAATCCAGGATTCAGATGTAAGGAAAATTATAATCTACTAGGTAGGTACCTACTTGCAATGTTACATAATTTTCCTGGTCAATTCCAAAATTCCAAGGCATAAATATAACCCTAGTCGTATCTGAAGTGACAACTTCCAACCAATCTTAGCACAGTAGGAGGTTTGTGGCAGTCATAATGCATTGCTGTAGGTGAAGGTTAGACTGAATGCCTTTCTATCAGCCAAAGTCATGTCAGCAAGACATGGCAATCTTAACAGTCCTTTGTTTAAGTACAAGCAAAATAGTTATAAACATTATGTAAATTTTAGTGCTGATTTTTATATAAGGGCAGGGTGAAATTCAATATGTCCCATGTGCACAGAGTTGTTTAGGTCAGCACTTTTATGCAAATATTTATATTTCTCAGTGTAGCACATCTGGTCAGCTATTTTTCTACATTAGAACTTGTAAAATCCTTGCCATGCAAAATGCTTTGGCTCTTCAAATATGAACCTTTTTTCTAAGAATTCCACCCTGTCACTTTTATGGGTTTTATTTTTGTGTCAGAGCATTTGGCATTATTGCAGTTTAAAGTATCTATGATACAAGTTCTGTACATGTTTTATCTCCATGAAGCAAACCGCCCATGAAGCCCAATGAAGCACTTCCGGTAGCTCAGTTGGTTAGGACGCTGGCCTGCACTGGTCTCCCCTGTCCTGGCAACAGAGTTCGAGTCGCTTCTTGCGCTCGCATTTAGCCCCCGGCCGGGAGTGGCATTTGGCAGCTGGCCCGATAAGGCCGGGGACGAGTTACCGGGCGGCCGTGTCGGTGCACTGACGGCACGTTAAACTTTCGGTCTAAATTCTGCCATTGAACTGGAATTCATTGATCGGGTGGTGGGGGCTAGGGTTCACGCAACAAGCTCTGCTTAGCAATAGAACCCTGGTTCCTAAAGCCACCTCAGCAACAACTCGGATTACTTTTTTTTAACAAACAAAGGGGTTAGGTTTGGTTAGGTTAGGTTAGGTAAAACTTTTATTTGAAATGTTTTTTTTTCATCTCAAAATGTAAATCTATATTTTTGGAAATCGACTTTTTCTTCGAAAACAGGTCAGGCTAGGCTAGTTTAGGTTCGATTATGTATTTCGTAAGTACAAAAACATAATCGAACTTGTTGACAAAATGTTCCTCTGCAAAGCATGCATTTGCAGATGAAATGAGTGGTTGCATCATGTGAACCACATTCATAAATATTACATTGGAAAAAGAAATTCGACGTATTAAAAAAGTATCTTAAACTGTAAATTTGCAGACTATTTGTCACAAACTGAACATGTTGCATTGTGTTACATATTCCTTGACATGAACGTAAAACATCAGCAATGATACCCTGTCCTTAACGCTAGTGTTATGTTACCAGGACATCAAATTTATGTATGTTAATCTTCATTTTCATGGTGTTATTCGATTTGGAGATCAGCATGTTTCAATGCTCTGTTTCTCCGCAGGATTAAGATGATATGATCACTGATTTATATCAGAAACTCTCTTTATTTACAACTCACTGCCACCTGAGCTGACGCGACTTCCCGTGTCGATCTTTGGTCGCCACCTACGGGAGCATCTACTTGACCTGCCGCCCGTGCCGGACTGAGAGACTGCTCGACTTGCTGTTATTTTTATATATATATTTTTTATAGTTTAACTTGTGTTCTGTGATTTTGACCCTCTTTTATTACCTTTTGTGCTGTGTTGTTTTATCTATTTGACGCGATGTCCTAATAGCCACAAGTCAATTGTGGATGACCTCAATAAAAGTCTGTCTGTCTGTCTGTCTGTATTGAGTTATTAATCGGTCCCGTCTCGGGGGAGGTCTTCAACCGCCCTAACTAAGTTTTTTCGCGGATAGCGGACGAACGGCGTGGGGCAGCGCGCCCAAATTTTGGATACTTATTCCCACATCAATTTGACATGTTGATTCACAATGTTTAGGTCAGGTCATCTACAGTCAACGAGTTATTGAAGGTCAAGTGAGGTCACCTAAAAAAAAGTTCAACCAGTCGTCACGCTTTAACCGATACAGATATTTGAATACAACTTTCAGCGTTTGCTTATCTTTACGGATGCAACAAAACGTACGAGTGGAATTTTTCTCTTTTTTTTCGTTTTTGACTACCTATGCATTTTGCCCATTTGCCAAATTGCAGTTCAAAAACAGGATTCTGGCTAAAGTAAGCATTTTGTATTAGGGCAAGTTGACTTCCAACAACATTTCTCGGTCTTCTCTACCCATTAGAAAAGGAAAAATAAAGAAAACTTGAAAACTCAAAATTTTGAAATAATAACAGTTTTTAAAACAAATTTGGGCTAGGGAGGGGGGGAGGGGCAAAAAAGTTATAGCCCTGGTCGATTTCGCTGTCCTTTTCTCCTTCCAAATAAATTTTGTTTTTCATATATCCCCAAAATGAACCCCCAGAGTCAAAAATATAATGTAAGTCGTGAAAAGTCGTGAAAATCTATCCCCCTGGTGACGTCACTTTTAGGGGAAAAGTATTTTGGAGGGTGGACCCGGACCATACTCGTCGAGAGCTTTCCGATGAACCCTCTTTCGTTTTCGTGCGATGCTTTGTTTGGATTTTAGAGATGTCTTCAACCCCCCCCCCCCCAAGACGGGGTGGGAGGATTTGACAGGAAAGACGGCGCGGGTTAAGCAAAATAATACAACCAAAAAAAGGGCTCTCAATTAGGTAACGTCTCTCCATCTCTCTCTCTACCTCTCGCCCCATCTCACTCTCTCTCCCTTCTTCTCTCTCTCTCGCTCGCTCTCTCTCTCTCTCTCTCTCTCTCTCTCTCTCTCTCTCTCTCTCTCTCTCTCTCTCTCTCTCTCTCTCTCTCTCTCTCTCTCTCTCTCTCTCTCTCTCACTCTCTCTGAGAGAGAGTGCCTCTAGCCTGGTGGAGGGCCCCAAGTTGTATAACGAGGGCTTCTGGGCTGAAGGAGGAGGTTCTGGATCGCTAAGGAGGACCCTGCGCCAATGGAAAGGACCCCTGACCGTCGGAGAGGGTTTACAACCTGTATGAAGAGCCTCTGGGTCGGGTGGAGGTGACCGAATCTGCACAGGGTTCCCCTTGCCTGATAGCGGAGGCCCAATCTTTTGAAAGAGAGAGATTTCGGCTGTACGGAGAGCGTGAAACGGAGCAATAAAAAAGAGTCCCTGAACAGACGGAGGTGGCCCCGGGCCCGACGTGCAGGACCATTAGGTCGGAGTTGGCTCACTCTGATGGAGGGGCGCTCAGAGCTGACAGAGGGCCTCAGACCGGTAAAGAGACATCCGAGCTAAGTAGGAGATTCGGGCGGAAGCGGAATGTTCACGGTGCCTCGTAAAGGGCCTCTAAGCCAAAGGAAGACCCGAGCTGTTAAAAGCAAAGGCGTTTTCAGGGCTGCTAGCTAATACACCAAATTACTGAACCGAACTGGAACAAATCCGAAAATTCCGGGCTGATTGACATCCGAAGACTTCCCTTTTTCCCCAAGTTCTGCGCGCCATGGAGGCTGTGCCCCCACATCAGCCACGGTTCACCCGGTTCGGGCGTCGACGCCATCATGGCTGGCGCTGACCAGTCATTTGAGCAGGGGCAGCACGGCAGACCTCACCTTTGGGTCGCTCCAAACCTGTGGCTGATTGCCTTAATTGATTCCTGGAGTGGACGCAGCCGCCTGAGTAATGGCTGGTGGTGAAGAGGTGGGCCGGACGGCCACTGCGGCGATGCCTGACGTCTCCGGATCTGGGTCGCCCGGCGATGTGTGCTCCTTGGCAGCAGGCTGATGTTTGCCTGCAACGGCCCAAGCCTACTTGGAAAAATACAATGAGCCAAAATAGCCAATCAACGAAGTGTTCAACGTGGGAGTGCCGTTGGCGTGAAATGTCGTCATCTCACATGCAGTTTAACTACTTCCTTGGCGCAGTTTACCACAACAATTATGACCATTATGTCGGAACGATTATCACGAAGGGATGAAAACGATGACACATCCTCCATAATATGTTGAAACTTAGCGTTACGTCCGTGGCTGCGCGCAGAATTCCCTACCTGAAAGCCCAGTCGACCATTACTCCATATTGAGTGCCCATTATAACCTACATGAAAATCCAGTCCACCCTAACCCTTACTGAGACAAGATCCAGTCCATCCTTACCCTATACTGAGAGAAGATCCAGTCCACCTTTACCACATATTAAAGAGCCCATTATAAACTACCTGAAAACTATAAACTACCTGAAAACAACCAATCTTGGAAATACAATCGACCCCTTTTCCATACTGAGAGAAAACCCAGCCAACACCTACCCCATGCTGAGAACCCATTATAGCCTGCCTCAAAACCCAGACTATCCCTATACTAAGAGAACCCAGTCCACCCCTACACCATACTGAGAGCCCATTTGCGCAGGATGTACTTCGCAATTTACAATGACGGTAGGTCCCTTAGTTTGTTTTATTTTGACAACCGAAGGCGAACTTGCAATGCATACAAAGGGTGTGCAGTAGGGTGACACTTTCGAAAGCTTGATTTTTTTCGGGACGGGCACGTTTCTGGTTCCTTTCCGTACAAAATATCGTGTGCAAAATATTTTTGAAATAAACCAATATTTAGAACTGCCTCAATGCGGTCAAAGTTATTATATTTTCTCGAAAAGTAAAAATTTTGGAACATGATATTATATGCCTTAAGCAAATAAATGATCGCTTGTAGTATTCTCAAACTACTAATCTTGACCTAAAACTATAGCTGAACTTCATACTATCAACTCTAAGTCCCCCTCAATTCGAGCATTAGCCCCTCAAGGGGGGGGGGATATCATGGGCTCCCATCTCCCACTCATTGTTGCCTATTTCGCAGATGCCACGGTTGACTTGCGGGAGGTTGGGAAGTCACAGCGGTGCTTCTCTACCACTTGTAAGAGGAACTGCCTTTGGTCTTCCCTCTTGGTAAGGGCCAGGTTGAGACTGCCTCTGACTGGGCAAGCAATTCGGAGAGCACGCACCAAGCGTATTGATGGGGCACTTTTTCCTGCCAGGGGGTGCCCTGACTGAAAAATTTGAAAGGAGTGCAGTCATCCGAAGGAGGCATCTTTTTCCAGCCAGAGGGGAACCAGTTTATATGGGGCAATGTCCCTCAGTGTCCACCACTCTGTCCCCCCCCCCCTCATCGCATCGTGGTTCTCAGATGCACATTGAAGCACGCTGAACCGTCAACAGCGAACAAACTGCAGTCAAATGTTCAGTACCAGTGCGTAGACAGCTTATTAAATGAAGTGAAAGAGCAAATAAGAGGCCCAAGAAATAGGAAGACCTAAGATCAAAGTCGCCAGGTCAAACTGAGATATGATCTGGAAAGCTTTGTTGTGCATGACTTTACAATTGACACTGACCTGACCCGTCATCTTGACCCTTGCATGTGTCATTGTCACACATAGTATGATACAGTGAATATATTTATACAGGTGAAATTTAAGTATTTAAGTTCAACTATTGCACTTCCGATATCCAAATTGTCTCGTACGGCCGTGCTCCTATAGCATATATAGACCGAACGTTATTAAGCGACATTGATAGATCATCGAGGGTAAGAGATTCTTGGACCGCTAAAAATCCGGTATATCAGCACTCTGCAACTATGCCGATGGAACTGATTTCAGCATGATATTTTATTATGCAATATTCCGACACAAACACAAACCTCAGGGATGAAATAGCGGAACCCGCAGGCGGACGAAATAGCGGAACAATTTCTTTCTTCACTCCCGCGACTTCATGAGGATAACAATCTGAGTGATATTCACGTCGCTACATATAAGCTTTGTTGTCTTGGACATTTTGAACAGAGTAATCTACGTAGGAATCCATGGATGACTGAGTCATATATGTCCACTCCATTTACAATGGCTGATTGAAACCATGAAGCACCTCAGCAGGTCACATAAAGTAGGTCACATGAAGTTGGTCATAGCCGATGATCGATGCACTTTCGGAGGCAGCTGTCTATTTGCCGGGCTGGCTACTATTCAGCAGCTTCAAACGTACAGCGTTCTAGTGCTGTCTACAAATCCGCACAATCACAAACTGGGCGCCGGAATACACTTAAGCCGAGAAGTTTCGGTGAAGAGCTGATTATCACTGGAGGTAAAGGTCAGCTGCCGGACAAGTGGGAGGTCAAACAGTGCAGCCGAGGCTTTTCACGTGGAAGACGTCCCTCATTAGTTTCCCCCTTTCGTCAGCCGCCCATTAAAAATTTGCGGTCATTCTGAAATCGAAGTGAACGCGTTGCAATGCATTCGGCAGGCGGAACATTCGTCGCCAAGTTGGCTGTTTCCTGAAATCGAAGCTCAGGAGTGTGGCTAGCGCTTGCTCAACACGATTGCTGATCCAGAAATCATTCCTAGATCACTTCACTTCCTCGGCCATCTAATGGCGCAGTAATTTGTGAGGCTTGTTGAATCGATTTCGTCCAATTATGCGATTGCACGACACCTATTCTTCAGTGAGACGTGAGCAACACGCTAAGAACTTGCTATCACCAGACACCAAATGGCACGATGTTAGACAACGGGCTACATGTGCGCATCTAATAATCCATAGGTATTAAAAGCGGCACCATAAACATTGATTAAGATGCCGCGGTTCGTGGCATATTTGCCCTGGTACGAGCCACGTTAAAGGCCGACAAAGCCTAAAGGCTGGTAGATGAGGAAAGTTACCGGTCGTAAAGTCTACTTTGATTCGCAGTAAGCCCGCCAAATTGCATGGCCAGCTTATGCTAAGTAAGAGCTGCCAATACAGGCGGGATGCAACTCCCCGGTGCCATGCGGCGCGCGAACGGATGCTCCTCTGTGCTGCGCCAATACCGACAGTTCGGGAATGCTCTGCGCCAATACCGACAGTTCGGGAATGCTCGTCGTCCCGACTGACACCCACGCTGCCTCGTCCGTGTCGACCCCTCCCGGAATCGTCCGTCCCGGCCCGCCTGGAACCGTCCGTCTCGGCCCCCCTGGAATATGTCTCGGCCAGCCCGGAATGGTCCGTTTCGCCCCCCCCTGGAATATGTCTCGACCCGCCTGGAACAGTCCCTCTCGGCCGGCCTGCAGCCGGCTGACCCGGCGTCCACACTCCGCATCCTGCGCCCGTGTGTGTTTTCCTCTCGGCTGAGCGCGTTCGCCGCCGGCTGGCTGCCGACCGACAGACGCGTATTGCGTCGGCCGCCGGCGCGTGCGTCGGCCGCCGGCTGGCTGCCGACCGACAGACGCGTATTGCGTCGGCCGCCGACGCGCGCGCCGGTGGCTGCGTCCGGCATACGAAAGCCGGCCGGCCGGTTCTGAAGACAGGACCACAGAACGCGGCAGCGATATCGCCGGTTTTCCGTGCGATTGCCGCAGTTGATGCAAAGCTTCAAAGGGAGTATGACTTGTTTGCCATGTATGTGCTCAGCGCAAACATCAAAGGGCAGCTTTTTAGACGTGAAAACTATTACGCATTCGTTCTAACAGCGTGTCTGCGGGCGGTTTGACAGCGGAAATTTGCTCGTGCTTGAAATATCTGGTATAAAAGCTTCGTAGATGGTGCAAAAGTTAATGTCTACCATATCATCAAGTAGGATTGTTTACTACGGGCATCGTATGTTGATTATCGTAAAGAAGTAGCCGTTACTTCGTGTATGAACTTGTATTGTACCTACAACTTAATTGTACTTTACATTGTTTCCATGGCAATATTTTGCTGCTTTCTATCATACAAACTGCCATGTTCCATTTGTTCCTCTTTATCCAACCTTCCCACTATGGTACGATCGTGGCAGATAAAAGAATTCTGGTAAGCAGGCAAGACAACGATTTCCGGCCGAGCGCCTATTGAAGTTCGGGCACGCATTTCCTGTTTGCCCGTTTCCAATTGAGTCAACAAATGCGTATGGTTTGCATTGGCATTTCACGACACAGAATTGGCCAACGAACCTTACTGTTCGTCCTGAATCAGCTTCTGATGCTCCGTTCAGTAATTGTGGTGCGCAGTGAAGCCGTTCGGGACAGAGTCGGGCCACGAAAAACGGTCCAACGATTGGCAAGCGGCAGCAGCATCACGTAGCGAGTCGATTAGCGGTATGGTAGGGTCGCCAACAGGGCTAGAGATTCGTCATGGAGCCCCGGGGTCCAAGATTTCATTTTCAAGACATACTTTCAGATTGAATATGGAAGACGACAAATTAGCATTATCATGGTATCAAGCCATGGGTACAGAACCTCACCCTCACCTTGACCCACCCAGCATCTCCATCCATGGTCGCCAGAGCGGGTAGGGTGCAAAGGCGGGTCCAATTGGGAGGGGAGGGGGCGAAGATGACCCTCCTTAGAACTCAAAAGATACCCTTCTGGGAAGTCCGAGTACACCTGTACCCCTCGAAGTTTTCAGCGGGAGTATGTTGACTGGAAACGGCGCCTTCAGTCGGCTCTGGGCCGTCCGAGCGAACCCTATTTTTTTAGCAAAAGGCATCCCTCGGACCGAAAATAGTGCCCCTCCGAGAAATTAGTTGAGTGCACCTCATCCAATTTCCACTGAAGGAGCCCATTCGGCGACAGGTGGGTGTCCAAGGGGAGAGGCGAAAAAGCTACGATGCACAAAAATGGATGAAACATAATAAGAATATCAGTACGTAACTTCACTGCGAGCAATTTAGTCATCGGAAAACGCAAAAATAGCTTTAATATGTATATATATATAGATATATATGTATGTATATATACATATGTATACACATAATCCACTTCTACCCTCCTGACCAAATGCAAACGAGTGTGCACGGGAGACGAGACAGAGCTTCGCACACTACAGAACAAGAAATTGAGCCAATCAGCGGCGAGGGATCAAAACATAGGACGTCATTTAGGACATAAAAGGACTTCAATGGCCAATTAGCAAGCGACGATCATCTGGTAGAAGTCGCGGTCAAATAGCTGCCTGGGTTTGGTAGCGTGGGCTGAACGTTAGTTGTGATTTCTGCAATTAATATATTTTCTCTTATGAGTTTTTATTCCGTTCAGTCAGATCAGACATTTTCTATCTAGAACTGACTTCTTCATTGTAACTGCGATTCGTTTCTTGTTCTACTTAACAATATTTTATGCTGGGTCGTTCTATCTCGGGAGACGAGGCCTCGGGCAAAAGAGCAAAATCCGCTGTCAAACATCAACAAAGTCAAGGAGATAAATAGCTGACTTTTTAGTTTGATGATGTTATCAGATTGACGTTTCAGATTAGTGATGTTATCAGATCAATGATGTTCTGATAATTCGTTCTCACGCTTTCGTTTCAGAACGCCTTCATCTTGCCGATGCAGTTAGCTGCCAATAGACAAAGTGCGTGAGTGTTATATACTGGCCCATGACTGAGCTGGCAATTAAATTGCATTCGCTTTGTCTATGAACAATTGCAAAGGGAATCATTGCAGCAACCAATCATGTGTCCAGGTTATTGATGATTATGATTAGCAGCATGCAGCTTGGTCTCAATTCGGCTAACGGATGAATAATTGACGTTGATGCCCACGTAAATTAAATATAAACGCGCAGTACTTTCACTGGGCGGAGGTAGCTACGACCATGCGGAGATGGCCGCCATTTAATCCTGGCACAAGGGAGAGTCCTGGTGATTAAGACGCGCAAGCCTTTAGCTATTCGTTCAAGCAGCGTCTGCCTCTGATATCTAGTCTTATGCGATATAAGCCGATTCACCGGGACAAATAGCTGGCTTATGCGAGGCGCAGATCTACGCACACCACAAAATAGTACTTTCAGCCAATCAGCGGCTAGAGATAAGAACATATGACGTCATTTAGGGCATAAACGGATCTAAGTGGCCATTTGACAAGCGACGATCGTCTGGTCGAAGTTGCGGCCAGATAGCTGCCAGTTGCACTAGAGATGAGTGCAGTTACCGTTTGGTAGCGGAGGCTGGACGTTAGTTGTGGTTTCTGCAACTAATTATTTTTCCTTTGTGAGGTTTTACTTCCGTTCAGTCAGATCAAGCATTTCCTATTTAAGACTGGCATCATCATTGGAACTACTATTCGTTTTGATTTTCTACTTAACATTGCTTTATGTCGGCTCGCTCTATCTCGGAGGACAAGGCATCAGGCAAAAGAGCACAAAATCCACTGTAAAACCGCCTTCTAACGGCGATTTTTCTGCGATATTAATTGAGTCAAGGGGACAACTTTGGGCTTATGCACATATGGGCTGGCTTATCAGGACAATGCTGTTCTGAGAATCTGTTCACACGCCTTCGTTTCAGAACATTCTCATTTTTCCGACGAAGTTAGTTTCCAATATACGAAGTGCGGGATTAAATGGTGCCATATACTCGCCCATGACTGAGCTGGCAATTCAATTACATTCGCTTTATTTATGAACAACTGCGAAAGGAATTATTGCAGCAATCAATCATGTGTCCAAGTTGTTGATGATCACAATTAGCACCATGCAGCTGGGTCTCAATTCGGCTAACAGATGGTTAATTGACACTGGTGCCCACATACATTAAACATAAGTGCCCAATACTTCCTCTGCCCAGTAGAGCGGAGGATGCTGCGCTCGTGCGGAGATGGAAGCCAGCCAATCCTGGCACAAGGTAGAGCCGCAGCGTCTAAGACGTGCTAGCGTTTAGCTATTCGTTCAAGCAGCGTCTGTCTGCGGTATCTATTCTTATGCAATGCAAGCCGGTTCACGGGGACAAATAGCTGACTTATGAGACAGCATGCTCTGAAAATATGTTCTCATGCTTTCATTTCAGAATGGTTTTGTTTTGCCAATGACGTTAACTACCGATAGACAACGTGTGGAAATTATATATGGTCGCTCGTGGCCAGCCTGGCAATTCAAGAACTATATAACTGTGTTGATAGACAATTGTAAATGGAGTAACTTCATCAATGAATCATTTGTTATTGATGATGAGAATTAACAGCTCAGAGCTTAGTCTCGATCCCGCTAATGGATTCCTAATGGATGGATGGATGTAGTTGACGCTGGCGTATATATAAATAACATTAAAATGTGCAGTATTTCAGCGGAGCGGAGACGTGCTAAGATCCAACGGCGATGAGAGCCACTCTGTCCCGGCATAGGGCAGAGCCCCAGTGTCCAGGGGAAGACATACGACTCGGCCATAGGGCAGAGACCCAGTGTCTAGGGGCCGATATAGGGCAGAGCCCCAGTGTCCAGGGAAGACTTTCGACTCGGCCATAGGGCAGAGACCCAGTGTCTAGGGGCCGATATTGGGCAGAACCCCAATATCCAGGTGTAGATATACGACTCGGCCATAGGGCAGAGCCGCAGTGTCCAGGGGTAGATATACGACTCGGCCATAGGGCAGAGCCGCAGTGTCCAGGGGTAGATATACGACTCGGCCATAGGGCAGAGCCGCAGTGTCCAGGGGTAGATATACGACTCGGCCATAGGGCAGAGCCGCAGTGTCCAGGGGTAGATATACGACTCGGCCATAGGGCAGAGCCGCAGTGTCCAGGGGTAGATATACGACTTGGCCATAGGGCAGAGCCGCAGTGTCCAGGGGTAGATATACGACTCGGCCATAGGGAAGAGACCTAGCGTCCAGTGGCGGGTTTAGGGCAGAGCCGCAGTGTCCAGGGATAGATATGCGACTCGGCCATAGGGCAGAGCCGCAGTGTCCAGGGGTAGATATACGACTTGGCCATAGGGCAGAGCCGCAGTGTCCAGGGGTAGATATACGACTCGGTCAAAGGGCAGAGACCCAGCGTCCAGGGGCGGGATTAGGGCAGAGCCCCAGTGTCCAGGGGTAGACATACGACTCGGCCATAGGGCAGAGCCGCAGTATCCAGGGGCGGATATAGGGCAGAGCCCCGGTGTCCAGGGGCGGATGTACGACTCGGCCAAAGGATACGAGATGTAGCTCGGAGTTATGCCGTGCCCATGCTACACAATGTCCAACTTGCACCACAGCTTTTCAAAATATTTCAGTCCGAATTCTTCTGCGATGGCTCTGAGTCAGGGACCTATTGTTAAGCAGAGGTCACGTGAACCCTGGTCCAAGCACCCGATCCGTGAATTTTAGTTCAGCGGCAGACTTTGGCCGGGAGTTTAACGTGCTCTCAGCGCGCCGCACGGCCGCGCGTGGCTCGTGCCCGACCCCCTCGGGCCAGCTGCCAACTGACCCCCTCCGGCCGGCTGCCAACTGACCCCCTCCCAGCCGGGCGCCAAACGCGACCGCGTGAAGCGACTCGAACGCTGCCTGGCGGGCCAGGGGAGACCGAGGCAGGCCAACGCTCTAACCAACCGCGCCACCGGCGCGACAAGCGTCATCTCACCCTCCTGAATCTGGGGCGGGGTAGCCGAGTGGTTAAGGTGTCGGGCTCTGGGTACCAAAGGTCTCGGGTTCCACACTAGCGCCGCTCGGGATATTTCCCAATCTCGCGCCCACCGGCGAAACAGTGTGGGCGGCGCCGTTGACCGTGAATTTGCATAAAGTGCGCCGTGAACCACCCAGTAAGCAACAACAAACAACGAACACTCCTGAATTGGTATCTCAGCCGGACCAAGAGAGCTATGACGTAGTCAAATCGACTGGATCTGTCGCTGCCGGTATCTGAATAGCCTACCTGCTCGTTGCACGCGTCATCACCGACGGCTGTTTACCCTGGGTGGCATCACTGGCTCGTGTTCGCACCAGAACGCGCGGTGCGGGTGCACCAGAAGCCTGATATCTTGATATTCAGACTAGAAGTGCCTTACGTATAACCCGAAGATTTCCCCTGCGACGTGTGAAGCCCGCACGTGGTTGGCCGACGTGTGAAGCCCGCACGTGGTTGGCCGATGTGTGAAGCCCGTACGTGGTTGGCCGACGTGCGAAGCCCGTACGTGGTTGGCCGACGTGTGAAGCCCGTACGTGGTTGACCGACGTGTGAAGCACGTACGTGGTTGACCGATGCGATGCGTATAGCTGAGCTAAGGTCAGTAATCAAACACCTGCTCATTAACTCGTTTCTGCTGGAACTCGGCCGCAAAGCGAATGAACTGAGCCTGTTTCGAGTATCAACAGCCACCAGGGTGACCACCTGCGTCGACAAACATCAAGACGTCCGGTATCGACAGACTGACTGCCGTCGAGACTGCCTGTCTCGACGGGACATCGGGGAGACCTGTCTCGACAGGCATTAAGGCGGCCTATGTCGACAAAGATCAATGGCGTTCTGCGTCGACAGACGTCAAGGCGGCCTATGTCGACAAAGATCAATGGCGGCCTGTGTCGACAGACGTCAAGGCGGCCTATGTCGACAGACGTCAAGGCGGCCTGTGTCGACAGACGTTAGGACGGCCTGTGTCGACAGACGTTAGGACGGCCTGTGTCGACAGACGTTGGGACGGCCTGTGTCGACAGACGTTAGGACGGTCTATGTCGACAGGATGTCTGTGTCGACAGACGTTAGGACGGCCTGTGTCGACAGACGTCAAGGTGGCCTGTGTCGACAGACGTCAGAGCGGCCTGTGTCGACAGATGTCAAGGTGGCCTGTGTCGACAGATGTCAAGGTGGCCTGTGTCGACAGACGTTAGGACGTTGTGTGTCGACAGACGTCAAGGCGGCCTGTGTCGACAGACGCTGGGACGGTCTGTGTCGACAGACGCTGGGACGGTCTGTGTCGACAGACGTCAAGGCGACCTGTGTCGACAGACGTCAAAGCGGCCTGTGTCGACAGACGTTAGGACGGCCTGTGTCGACAGACGCTAGGACAGTCTGTGTCGACAGACGCTAGGACGGTCTGTGTCGACAGACGTTAGGACGGCCTGTGTCGACAGACGTTAGGACGGTCTGCGTCGACAGACGTTAGGACGGTCTGTGTCGACAGACGTCAAGGCGGCCTGTGTCGACAGACGTTAGGACGGTCTGTGTCGACAGACGTTAGGACGGTCTATGTCGACAGACGTTAGGACGGTCTGTGTCGACAGACGTTAAGACGTTCTGTGTCGACAGACGTCAAGGCGGCATGTGTCGACAGACGTTGGGACGGTCTGTGTCGACAAATATGAAGGCGGTCTGTGTCGATAAACGTCAAGGCATGTGTCGTCGTCGACAGACATTAATGTGGCATGTGTCGACCGACGTCAAGGTGGCCTGTGTCGACAGACGTTAGGACGTTCTGTGTCGACAGACGTTAGGACGGTCTGTGTCGGCAGATGCTAGGACGGTCTGTGTCGACAGACGTTAGGACGGTCTGTGTCGGCAGACGCTTGGACGGTCTGTGTCGACAGACGCTAGGACGGTCTGTGTCGACAGACGTTGAGACGGTCTGTGTCGACAGACGTTAGGACCGTCTGTGTCGACAAATATGAAGGCGGTCTGTGTCGATAAACGCCAAGGCGGCCCGCGTCGACAGACATTAAGGTGGCGTGTGTCGACAGACGTTAGGATGTCTGTGTCGACAGACGTTAGGATGTCTGTGTCGACAGATATGAAGGCGGCCTGTGTCGATAAACGTCAAGGCGGCCTGTGTCGACAGACGTTAGGATGTCTGTGTCGACAGACGTTAGGACGGTCTGTGTCGAGAGACGTTGGGACGGTCTGTGCCGACAGACGTCAAGGCGGCCTGTGTCGACAGACGTTAGGACAGTCTGTGTCGACAGACGTTAGGACGGTCTGTGTAGACAGACGTCAAGGCGGGCTGTGTCGACAGACGTCAAGGCGGCCTGTGTCGACAGACGTTAGGACGGTCTGTGTCGACAAATGTTAGGATGTCTGTGTCGACAGACGTTAGGACGGTCTGTGTCGACAGACATTAAGGCGGCCTGTGTCGACAGACGTCAAGGCGGCCTGTGTCGACAGACGTTAGGATGTCTGTGTCGACAGACGTTAGGACGGCCTGTGTCGACAGACGTTGGGACGGTCTGTGTCGACAGACGTCAAGGCGGCCTGTGTCGAAAGACGTTAGGGTGGTCTGTGTCGACAAACATCAATGGCGGTCTGTGTCGACAGACACCAAGGTCGGTCTGGCATGACGTGGCAATGAATGATTATGTGAAGTTCACGGATTGTATCCGGAACCCTGTCTTCAATTGTTTGAGGAGGGGACCAAGCTGCAAATAAGTGCCAACCTTCAATCTCGTTCGATTTTGATGCCTTCGGCTGTTCGCAATATTTCAATGGAACATATTCTGGATAAAGGAAGACAAAGTGTCGAGACATTTGCTCAATATGTAAATCTTGCTTAAAAGTTGACAATGTTTGAGAGAAATGACCTGAATGCATCCCGGAAATTGCCAGCGGGTGATGTGAGAGCACGTATTCGCGTGGCATGCGTATTTCGTGCGGGGTGTGCAGGCGCGGAGCCTTTGACCCAGTCGCGCCGGCACCAGGTATTTCCTTGGGTCGACCGTGTGTACACATCTCACCAGAGCGGCGCTCTACTGTTGGCTCAGGCCCAACATGGGGCCACACCAAATATCGCCAGACGATTGTCGCGCTGTCTGCGCCGTCGGCGCTCATTCAGAGCCACAGCCGAGGTCGACGGGCGGCGCAGGAGGCACGATTGGTGATCGACGACGGTGGCTTCTTCCGCAGTCACCATTCACCTCGCGTCACCTATTGTTGCCTGGGGATCCATATGGAACCAGCCTACCCGCTTCCGCCTCGAAGTGTTAGGTCACAGGGGACTTCAACGGTTCAAAGCGGACATCGGCCCCGAATACACGGCGCTATAACGAACGACTTCCCTCCCTGTCTGTTGGACTCCCTGGCTGCCTGATAGACTCGCGGTTCGCCTACCATAACGGCAAGATTGCAGTAAAGCCTGTGTGAGAAAATGACGTCATGTGAAGAAACTGAGAGTTTCACTGTGGGCGAGGCTGGAAACTGACGTAAACTCACCGGCCGTCGGTGGTGCATCGGTGTGGGTGGTGACCGGTGGTGCAGCCGCACCAGTTGGTGCTCAGTGTGTGCTGGGGGCACTGGCGGCGCCAGAGGGTGGCGGACGTGGAGAGATGCACCCCGCAAACGACGACGACCTTGACATTGTGCCTGTGGGCGCCGCGCGGAAATAATGAACCCGATACAAATCCTGCTCCCCCCCCCGCCCATATCGGCATCCGTTGCGACATCGGTGGCTGTGTGCAGCGCAACGTTCTCCTGCCTTGTTACCTGGTGTAGGCGCAGCATCGGGAGCGAAGCCGGACCCACCTGCAGCTGGTGCAGCATCGGCAGCGAAGCCGGACCCACCTGCAGCTGGTGCAGCATCGGTAGCGAAGCCGGACCCACCTGCAGCTGGTGCAGCATCGGCAGCGTAGCCGGACCCACCTGCAGCTGGTGCAGCATCGGCAGCGAAGCCGGACCCACCTGCAGCTGGTGCAGCATCGGCAGCGAAGCCGGACCCACCTGCAGCTGGTGCAGCATCGGCAGCGAAGCCGGACCCACCTGCAGCTGGTGCAGCATCGGCAGCGAAGTCGGACCCACCTGCAGTTTGGCGCCGCTGGCGTACCCGACAGCACTCAGCCGGCACTCGGTCGGCACTCAGCCGACACTCAGCCGGCACTCAGCCGACACTCAGCCGACACTCAGCCGGCACTCGGTCGGCACTCAGCCGGCACTCAGCCGGCACTCAGCCGACACTCGGCCGGCACTCGGACACCGGCAGCCGATACCGCCACCGGGTCCTGTCGACGGCCCCGGCAGCGTGCAGCACGCCGGACCCGCGCCGGCCGACTGACGCACAACAGACGGCGGCGGCCACTGTCCGGCCGCGCCGCCGCCACCGGCGCGTCGCGACGGCGAGACTTTGGCCACGGGCTGGGCGGGGCAAGGGACAATGAGCTGCTTGGTAGCGCCTGGACTACGGGAAATATGCAATGCTTTAGGTGTTTGGCGACGCATATATATATATATATATATATATAACACTATGCATATACATATATATCTAGTATTTCACTTTAGAAACAAAGAGTTGAACGGCTTTGAACTGCTGCAGTTTTCGAAGCTGGAGGGTCTTGTGATTTCACACCGAAGCGCTTGTGACAACAATGAGTGTGGTTTTTAACCCTAAAATGATTTGCTTCTGACCATTTTGTATTACACCTTAGTATGTACTGTGATAGCTAGATGAATGCCGAAGTAATCTTTTGAAAATGGTGAAAGTACACCGAAACTTTAGGAATAAATTAATGATATCGGACGAATACTTTACTACCTAAATGAAGAGCAGAGACGAACAATCCGGAAGTTGGAAAGGTGTACGAAAAAGCTTATCAAAGCAAGATATGTTGTGGTCTTTAACAAAACATGCATGCATGCATACACACACACATATATAAACATATATATATATATATATATATATATATATATATATATATATATATATATATATATATATATATATATACACATATAAATATATTCCTTACTCGTTTATCACCGCAGCTTTCTTTCTAGGCTTTCGATCCATTTCACTTGATGTTCATAGTGTTAGAAAATCGGTGTTCCAAGGGGCACCATTAATATCCAAATTAATTCTTTCATGAATTTTAGATTGCAACGTTTTGACTATCGTTGGTCTAAGTCTAAGCCTTCAGGTCAGGTCTAAGTCTAAGTCTTCAGGTCAGGTCTAGTCTAAGTCTTTGAGTATAAGCATGTTCACCAGTTCATATAAGTAAAATGTACAGCATACACCTTTCTGACAGGTGCATTGTTTTATATAATTTTGAGGTGCCAAACGCCCCCTCAGTGTTGGCTTCCTCCCTCCCCAATGATTTCAACTTATAACATGGGCCCTATAGAGTGTCCCTTTAGATCCGGTTGGAGCTGTCCATTGCCTTCGTGTATCCCCCAAATGATTTTCAGAAATCAACACCTGTGCTTTGTGAAATAGAACGTTCCGCGGCTGGACGGCCGGACGGCAGTCGGTCGGTTGACTCTGCACCCTCGCAGTTCATATATATACCGATGTATTTCAAAGTTTTACTTCACGTGAGATGCGATGATCGATAAAAAAAGAACTTCACAACATTTTATTGAAGTATCCCCGCCTGTCCATGAGATACCGTCGAAGAACAGGAGGGAGGGGCGAGTCTGCCCCCTCCGTCATGCGTGCAAAGGAACCCGGCGCGTGATATAATTTCTGGGCGCGCACCTGAGGAAAAAAATAAAGCAGCAACCTCAAGGACGAGAATGATACACATGGCTGAATCCAGGAGGGTCAGGATGTATGCCGTGAGTCAGTGCTTCTGCGATAAGACTAGGATCATGGTCATGAAGACGAGGGAGAGTGGGTGATAGGATCGATCACACTTATCGTTCTCTTGAATCAGTCCTTGATGAGATGTTGCACTTGTCATAGCACAATACTATGCTAAGATAGGTGTAGTCTCTGATAACGTCCATGGCCAGGCAGCTAAAGACATCATCAGAAGAGAAGAATGAAGTCGATGCGCTCTAAAGCCCTAATAAATAACTAATTCGTCAGAAGAGCTCACGAGGCACCAGTCCCTTGACCTTCGTGAAGTTTTACATTAGACCTGAAGCGCTTTGGACTGAAGAATCAAATCAAAATAATTTCGTCTCCCCTATCCATCAAATTTAAAATTAATATCGAGGCTGATGGCAATGGCAATCGGCTTTATCTCCACAAATCCCAACTATTATGAGTAAATAGTCTGCATCACTCGGTTTCCATCAACGGTTTCATAAATTTCAAATTGCTCCCGCTTGCTTTCCCGTGGTACTACAGCTATAGCGTTATTGTGACAAACATGACACAGTTTGCGCTCAGGAAATACACGTGAGTGATGTATGTATCAGTGTTAACTGCGTAAAGGGCCTCGGTGTGGACGTTAAAAGCTTGGGGAGGTGGAAAAGCACAGTGCTTAGGATGCAGTGGAAGTGCATAGCATCATAATTTACCCGCTTGCTGCTGCTAGGATCGTCGGTTTTTCCGGTTATATTTTGTGCAAAGCAAAACAATTATAAAGCGAAGAAGTAAAGTTGCTTTTTTGAAATTATCCTGGTTGTTAAATATAGCTGTATTTAACCAGTTGCATTTGCTTCTGTTAGAAATTGTCATGGGAGTGCGAGGTCTCTCTACCTTTGTCTATAAACACCGGGACAGATTTCTCAGCTCTCATCAGCTGCATGATGAAGTTGTGGTAATTGATGGGGATAATTTAATGTACAGATTGAGTAGTACATGTCATGGCTTCAACCATGCATTTGGTGGAGACTATGCAAAATATGCTTCTTGGGCAGAGGAATTTTTCAACAATTTATTGAAGTAAGTTGAAATATTGTTTTGAATATGTGCTCAAATTGAATGTGATAGATAGGGGGTATGTTCCATAGCTTTCAAGGAATGATATTTGGTGCATCTGATAATTCCAATCACAGTGTTAAAATTATTTTTTTCATTACAGTTAGGTGTGAGGTGCTGAAAAGGGTACAGTAAGATATCAAAATTATCGGTGGAAATTATATCACCCAACAAAACTAATACGTTTGTCAAGCATAATTTTGATCCCACATTTTACTCATACATGCATATTTTTCATCTTTTTCAGGATACCTAATTTATGGTAACCATTTTAGTAATAATGACACAATATACATATCCTTATAAATGATATTGCATAACCAACAACATCATAGGTAATACTCTCACATGGAATTGTGCCAATATATGTTATTGCCTGATGATCTGCACTGATGAATATCAGCATGCTATTCAACAACAAGACAGTGTGAGAAATTAGATATGAAGACCTCATGGTAACTCATCATGAAGCATGATGGGATGCATTTGGAGAAAGAAGCTTCCTGATGGGCTGAACTTATTCCTTTTTTGCTAAATGTGATGGAATTAAGGTGGAATAACTTAAGAAGATAATGAATGTATCCTGCACCTAAGAGGTGTTAGACCCATAGAAAATCATACCAGAACTTAATAAAATTGCACTAACTCCACAAAAAGCATACTGGAAACCCAACAATCTTCTGGTGCTAAAAAATGCACCAGAACCCCAAAAATAATGTCACTGCATCATGACTTGTACTTGAGCAAGTAGTATAGGAGTAAGTATCCAATCTCACAGTGAAAGATTGTGGGTTCAACCCTCACATCTTGCTACTCTGCCCACAACCAATCTGCATAAGAGATTGGTGATGCTACCTGACTCAATGATCAAGATTCCATAAAACCAATAACTACCACCAACAACCACCATCACAAATTGTGCCAGATTCATAAAATCATGTAGGGATGCCAAAGAAGTGTCTGCCTCACAAAAAAAAAATGCTTGGGGCAGAAAAGTTGCTCCCATGTTCAATAGTTTAGTATCGACAGGTGTGTGAAATAGTACCCACAGGTGTGTGTTTATGAGAATCATTCAGAGGGCACAATACAAGAAGGCCTACAAATACTCATCCATCTGGGTAAGCCAAAATGAATTCAGGCAACATACCACATAGGGTCCCATGTTAAAGGTTTAAATTATTGGGGGATGGCATTGAAAACATTGGAGGGAAATGCCATCCTAAAAGCATACAAAGCTACACCCCTGAATATATTGTGCTGGGGTCTGAAAAACCAAACAGACCACATTCTCCCCACAAAAAGCATCTCTGGACCTGGAAAAGTCACCAGGGCTTTAAAAGTTTGGAAAATGTTCAGACCAATGGAGCCAGAGCACACTAAAATCATGCTAGGGTCACACAAATTCCTGCCAGGGGCCAACAAATTACATAAGGCTCTGACATAGAATCTCCTGGCCCAAAAAAATCGCCCTGGTGCACAACACATATTGTGCCTGGCTCTGAAAATTGTGCAGGACCCCATATTTCATGCTGGCATCCCAAGAATTTTGGTCAGGTGCAACAAATCGCATAGGGCTCGTGAAAAATGTTTAAAAAATGCCAAAAAAGTAGTGCTGATGCAGAAAAATATAGCTTCAGGGACCCAAAAATTATCCTGAAGTCCCACAAATTCAGAAGAGGTCCCAAAATATGGCATTTCCAGACATCTTGCTTCATCCCCCTGAAAGGTTCAACATTGGGGACGATTAGTCTAGGGGTAAGTTGCTCGTCTCGAAATTGAAATGTTTTGGGTTCAAGTCTCACCTGTCGCTACTCTTCGCCTGCGACCAATCGGCGTGAGATATTGGCGACGCTACATGACTCAATGGTCGATGTGTCGTGAAACCAATAACCAACCTGAGGTTCAACATTCCATTGAGTTTTGTTGGGGTCTATATATTGACTTAATACTACCCTTGGTGGTCTAGCTTTTTTATTTGCAAAATACAAGCACAAGTTGTCATTCCAACTCTCCGTGACCAGAGCTTTCTAATGGTCTTATATTTTACCAGCATACGCAGTTTGGAATTTAGTGGACAAGGCATTTCAAGAGCCAACCCCCATCCTCCCCCCCAACCGCTGCCTGGTGAAGGTGGATTTGCTGGCCACCCCAATGAGAGAAGGCTATGCACAAAGAATGTCCAAATATTTGACATACACAGTTGTAAGTTATTTTTCGTGGCACATACAACCATGGATGATGACTTATTTCGTAAATAATTCGGAAACAATTAGGTGCTTGTAGCAACAGTTATATTATGATCAGTTAAGCTCATTCTGCGATTCACTACTGAACAATTGATTCCAGGTGTGGTATTACCCCAATCATACTCCTAGATGGTGGATCTGACCCAAGCAATCGCAAGCTCAAGACAGCTTTCAAACGACTTGCAAATAAACTGGAGACTACAAGGAAGCTGACCCCAACTACACAACATAAACTCACGTATCTCCCCCTTCTGGCAAAGGCTACCCTTATAGAGGTAAGTAGAAACAAATTGTGGCTAACTGTTTTTCTCAACTATGTTTGCATGTGGTACTGATGAACATGTATGACATCCAAATGATCACAATGCACTATCACGTGTCAGTCAGTGTGAGATGACGTGTTCGCTTTGGTTGAAGCGCCCTTAAGCTCGAATAACTAACGAGACGACGTGTTCGGTCGGCCCCGACGCTGTATCTTGGGTGCGCATCTCACGCCCAGCGACGAGCGCTGGTCTCCAGTCGCCGGTGGGAGCCGCGGCAGCTGCGGCGCCGCCGCCCGTCCGTGTCGGGTGTGCTGTGACGTTGCCGTGCCGTGCTGTGCCGTGGTGCCGTGCCGTGGCCAGGTGCTGTGCCGTGGCCAGGTGCTGTGCCGTGGCCAGGTGTTGTGCGGTGGCCAGGTGCTGTGCGGGCTGTCACTGCCGCCCGTCCATCTCAGCTGTTCTGTGACATCGCCGCGCTGCGCTGTGCTGTGGCCAGGTGCTGTTCCGACCGCGGCTGCTGTACGTCCCTATCGGCTGTTCTGTGACGTCGCCGTGCTGCGCTGTGCCGTGGCCAGGTACTGTGCCGGCTGCGGCTGCCGCCCGTCCATCTCAGCTGCTCTGTGACATCGCTGTGCTGTGCCGTGGCCAGGTACTGTGCTGGCTGCAGCTGCCGCTCGTCCGTCTAAGCTGTTTTGTGACATCGCCGTGCTGTGCTGTGCCGCGGCCAGGTGCTGTGCGGGCTGCGGCTGCCGTATGCCGTGTGCGAGTTCGAGGCGGACGAGCCGGCGGCGGCGCTGGCGCGGCGGCTCGACTGCCCCGTCCTCAGCGACGACACCGACTTCTTCGCGTTCGGCGTGCGCGCGGTGCCGCTCCGCTCGCTGGGCGCCGAGCCGCAGCCGGCCGTCGACGGCGGCTGGTACATGGAGTGTGTGGTCTTCAGACATGACCGGTGAGCCCCCTCCCTCCCCCTGACGGCGGCTGGTACATGGAGTGTATGGTCTTCAGACATGACCGGTGAGCCCCTCCCTCCCCCTGACGGCGGCTGGTACATGGAGTGTGTGGTCTTCAGACATGACCGGTGAGCCCCCTCCCTCCCTCACCTGACGGCGGCAGGTACATGGAGTGTGTGGTCTTCAGACATGACCGGTGAGCCCCCCTCCCTCCCCGGACGGCGGCTGGTACATGGAGTGTGTGGTCTTCAGACATGACCGGTGAGCCCCCTCCATTCCTCCCCCTGACGGCGGCTGGTACATGGAGTGTGTGGTCTTCAGACATGACCGGTGAGCCCCCTCCCTCCCTCACCCGGACAGCGGCTGGTACATGGAGTTTTCTTCAATGACCGGTGAGCCCCCCCCCCCCCCCCCCCGGGTGGTACATGGAGTGTGTGGTCTTCAGACATGACCGGTGAGCCCCTTCCCTCCTGACGGCGGCTGGTACATGGAGTGTGTGGTCTTCAGACATGACCGGTGAGCCCTCCCTCCCTCACCTGGACGGCGGCTGGTACATGGAGTGTGTGGTCTTCAGACATGACCGGTGAGCCCTCCCTCCCTCCCTCCTGACGGCGGCTGGTACATGGAGTGTGTGGTCTTCAGACATGACCGGTGAGCCCCCTCCCTCCCCCTGACGGCGGCTGGTACATGGAGTGTGTGGTCTTCAGACATGACCGGTGAGCCCCCTCCCTCCCTCACCCGGACGGCGGCTGGTACATGGAGTGTGTGGTCTTCAGACATGACCGGTGAGCCCCCTCCCTCCCTCACCTGACGGCGGCTGGTACATGGAGTGTGTGGTCCTCAGACATGACCGGTGAGCCCCCTCCCTCCCTCACCTGACGGCGGCTGGTACATGGAGTGTGTGGTCTTCAGACATGACCGGTGAGCCCCCTCCCTCCCTCACCTGACGGCGGCTCAGGTACATGGAGTGTGTGGTCCTCAGACATGACCGGTGAGCCCCCTCCCTCCCTCACCTGACGGCGGCTGGTACATGGAGTGTGTGGTCTTCAGACATGACCAGTGAGCCCCCTCCATTCCTCCCCCTGACGGCGGCTGGTACATGGAGTGTGTGGTCCTCAGACATGACCGGTGAGCCCCTCCCTCACCCGGACGGCGGCTGGTACATGGAGTGTATGGTCTTCAGACATGACCGGTGAGCCCCTCCCTCCCTCCCCCTGACGGCGGCTGGTACATGGAGTGTGTGGTCTTCAGACATGACCGGTGAGCCCCCTCCCTCCCTCCCCGGACGGCGGCTGGTACATGGAGTGTGTGGTCCTCAGACATGACCGGTGAGCCCCTCCCTCCCTCCCCCTGACGGCGGCTGGTACATGGAGTGTGTGGTCTTCAGACATGACCGGTGAGCCCTCCCTTCCTCCCCCGGACAGCGGCTGGTACATGGAGTGTGTGGTCTTCAGACATGACCGGTGAGCCCCCTCCCTCCCTCACCTGGACGGCGGCTGGTACATGGAGTGTGTGTGGTCTTCAGACATGACCGGTGAGCCCCTCCCTTCATCCCCCTGACGGCGGCTGGTTCATGGAGTGTGTGGTCTTCAGACATGACCGGTGAGCCCCTCCCTCCCTCCCCTGACGGCGGCTGGCACATGGAGTGTGTGGTCTTCAGACATGACCGGTGAGCCCTCCTCCTCCCCCGGACGGCGGCTGGTACATGGAGTGTGTGGTCTTCAGACATGACCGGTGAGCCCCTCTCACCTGGACGGCGGCTGGTACATGGAGTGTGTGGTCTTCAGACATGACCGGTGAGCCCCCTCCCTTCCTCCCCTGACGGCGGATGGTACATGGAGTGTGTGGTCTTCAGACATGACCGGTGAGCCCCCTCCCTCCCCGGACGGCGGCTGGTACATGGAGTGTGTGGTCTTCAGACATGACCGGTGAGCCCCCTCCCTCCCTCCCCCGGACGGCGGCTGGTACATGGAGTGTGTGGTCTTCAGACATGACCGGTGAGCCCCATCCCTCCCCCTGACGGCGGCTGGTACATGGAGTGTGTGGTCTTCAGACATGACCGGTGAGCCCCCTCCCTCCCACACCTGGACGGCGGCTGGTACATGGAGTGTGTGGTCTTCAGACATGACCGGTGAGCCCCCTCCCTCCCTCACCTGGACGGCGGCTAGTACATGGAGTGTGTCGTCTCCGGACATGACCGGTGAGCTCCGCCGAAGCCAGAGCTGCCTCCTGGCGGACGGGAAGTTCCGTTTTGGTTGATATTGTGATAGAATTTCTCGATAGTATGTTTATTTCTCGATATATTCTCGATAGGACTATTACAACCTTGTTAGTGAGAATTTGCTCGCATCTGAATTATGACACGTTCTCGTGATATAAAGACATAAAAGATTAGTGCGACTATGAGCCACAAGGGCCCTTCTTGGTTGCACTCTGTACACTGAACCAGTTGCCTACCAAATATGTTAATCAGCCCTCCCTGTAATACTGAAAAGCAAGCCCTTTATTCTTATAATGATTGTCTATGCCGTTTTTAAAGATGTTCAATGTGCTGCTACTGACAATGTTTTCTGGCAGCTGGTTCCAGTGTTCTACTACCCTGTTGGTGAAGAAAGTTTGCCTTAACCTTGTTCTGCTGTGGTTAACTTTAATTTTGAATTTATGACCCCTAATTGCATCATTTCTGTTCAATTCAAACATTTCCCCAAGGTATCCCCTCTCCAGACCATGGACAAATTTAAAGACCTCAATGAGATCTCCTCTCAGCCTTCTATATCTAAGTGAAAACATATTCAATTTCTTCAATCTTTCCTCATATGCCAGGTTGCTTATGCCATTAACCATTTTTGTAGCCCTCTTTTGTACTCTCTCTAAAAGCCAACAATCTTTTTCATAGCTAGGAGACCAAGGTTGGATGCAATATTCCAAATGTGGCCTGAGGTATGCACAGTAAAGCTTCCTGATCACTTCCTCACTTCTGTATGATACATTCCTATTTATTGCCCCGAGCATTCTCAGTGCCTTCTTCCTGGCTTCCTTGGTCTGTTCTGATACCCCCAGTTTTGTGTTTAAAATAACACATAGATGTAATGAACCATGGTATAGCATGAGGTGGTTGGTTAGTTATTTGGGCTTACGGGCGTATGGTATGGACCATGGTATGGCGTGTGGGCGTATAGCATTAGGTATGGACCGCGTTGGTCATACAGCGCCCAATAGTATGAGGTGGTATTGAGTGGTTCACACGTGTGGTATTGCGACACGTTGCGACATTCATGAAACCATAACCTAGCGCGACTTTTGAGTAGTTGTAAGCTGCATGCTCTCGTAACTCAAAGTGCAACTTTAAGTTGTGTGTGTGTGTGCTGGTATGCACGATGCGGATGCCAACATGCGAGTGCCCGGTTTTACAAGGTCGAACAATGCGAGGCGGGCGAGGCTGATAAGGCGGTGGCCAAGCGAACACTGCCGCATTTGTTATTCAGTGTACCCGGGAAAAGTAATGGTCGTTGAGGAGTATTCGTTGAACTGTAATGTGCCCCGTGCATTATTTAATGCAAGTAAATTACGACACAAATTACGATCTTCACAAGACGAATGGCAATGAGCCCACCACTGCATCTATGTTGCATCAGCAAGGAAGCATTACTGCAAAATTAATTCGCTTCATCCCAAGCTGTCTTCCTCCACCACGGAGGGTATACTTCTGTCCACCATGGCTGAGACTCTCCGTCAGTGTTAAAGCAGTTGTTTTTCGCTATGTGTGAGATGTCGAAACAAGCAGTGTAGAATGTCGAAGTTCAAAATTCAGGTATGCCGTTCAACATATCCTGTAAGCCATTCAAGTTCAATTCTGAGCCAATAGCATGCTCAGAAGTATATTAGTTGCGTGTATTTTGTAAGACGACTAATATAAGGATGCGCAGTATTAACGACAATGACGATACCATGCTATCAATTGTGTGAACTCTACAACAGACCACATCATGGATAGTCCTCGAATTGTGTCACGAGATGTTTGTGTGACATAATCCGTAATGGTGAGCATATGCGTAAACTACATACACGAGACTGTTGGAAGCGAGGTATAAAGAGTTCATAAACACATCAAGAAGCACGATGAAGATACTCTTTTGGGAAGGATGTCGATTCAGTGTTCAGTAGATGATATATTCGACCCTATTTGCTGATAATTGTATCACTGCTCTGTGCCATGATAATTTTATGAAACAGTTCGTTCTGCGGACATTTTTTCGACCGATTTTATCCGTGGCAGTTATATGGACTAATTTTGCCTGCAGCAGATTTATGACCTAGTTTAGTAGGTGACAGGTAAATGGATCAGTTCGGCGTGTGACAGGTTCATGGATCAGTTCGTTCTGCGGCAGGTTCATGGACCAATTCGTCCTGCGGCAGGTTCATGGACCAGTTCGGCCTGCGGTAGACTCATGGACCAGTTCAGCCTGAGCAGGTTCATGGACCAGTTCAGCCTGAGCAGGTTCATGGACCTGTTTGGTCTGCGGCAAGTTCAAGGAGCAGTTCGGCCTGCGGAAGGTTTATGAACCGGTTCGGCCTGCGGCAGACTCATGGACCAGTTCCGCCTGTGGCATGTTCATGGACCAGTTTGGCCTGCGGCAGGTTCAAGGAGCAGTTCGGCCTGCGGCAAGTTTATGGACCGGTTCGGCCTGGGGAAGGCGCATGGACCAGTTCGGCCTGCGGCAGGTTCATGGACTAGCTCGACCTGCGGCAGATTCATGGACCAGTTGGGCCTGCGGCAGGTTCACGGACCAGTTCGTTCTGCGGCAGATTCATGGGCCAGTTCAGCCTGTGGCAGACTCATGGACCAGTTCCGCCTGTGGCAGGTTCATGGACCAGTTCGGCCTGCGGCCGCAGCTGATGCCGCTGCTCGGCTGTCTGGCCGGCAACGACTACATCAGCACGGGGGCGCTGCGCAAGTTCCTGCTGCACGTGCCGCGGCCGTACGGCCAGCGGCGTGGCCGCGCCACCCAGCTGCGCATCAAGGGCGTGCTGATGTGGCTGCGCCGGCACACGGACCCGCAGGAGGCGCTGGATGAGGTGGGTGGTCTCCTGGTGACAGTGAATCACACCCCTGGATGAGGTGGGTGGTCTCCTGGTGATCGTGAATCGTACTCCTGGGCGAGGTGGGTGGTCTCGTGGTGACCGTGAATCACACCCCTGGGGAGGTGGGTGGTCTCCTGGTGACCGTGAATCACACCCTTGGGCGAGGTGGGTGGTCTCCTGGTGACCGTGAATCACACCCCTGGGCGAGGCGGATGGTCTCCTGGTGACTGTGAATCACATCCCTGGGCGAGGTGGGTAGTCTCCTGGTGACCGTGAATCGCACCCCTGGGCGAGGTTGGTGGTCTGGTGGTGGCCGTGAATCACGACCCTGGGCGAGGCAAGTGGTCTCCTGGTGGATTTGTGGTTCGAAATCCCAGAGTTGGATTTGTGCTTTGTGGTCCTGGATGTCGAAAGGGAAATTGTGGAGAATGTAACGTAGTTCAAGATTGATCATGTTTCTGGCCCGCGCTGAAAGGAATGCTTTCTGACTCACTCGATGACTGCAATCAAAATGTTGTGGCTAATGTACCGACTTGCATCCGTTGTAGATATGTTAGGAACGCCGGAATGTGCCTTCAGCACGTGGCTGGTATATGAGTAGTTATCACGTCACCACTAGCGGCCATGTTGTTCGGAGGTGTGCCACAGTGTGCGTCACCAATCGCCGGCGGGCAATGGTGCCGCGTCACTGGCGTGTCCGCCAATCATGTTACCGAGGGTGGAGCCACCTCCCGGCTGGATGATGCTGCACTGTATCGTGGAGAAGAGAACCGGCAGGGCGGCCGGCGCGCACAGATCATACCTGATGTCGTAGACTGTTGTAGTGTCGATAGAAGAAACTAAATTGCTGTCGACACTTGTCACCTTTCGGCCCTCATTCGCAATAGGCATTGAATATAAAGTAAAACGTACCGCCGAGCGTTATCGCTACGCGAGCCTCCTAGACTCTATCACGCTGCCAACGAAGGAGACTTCACTACAGGAAATGAAATATCAAGGATGTTTTTCTTCAAACCTGTAACATTAGAATCTAAGTTTCCACTTTCCGGAGAACCTTGAGCACTTTGTAACAGAGAAGTTCATGGATAAACAGCACCGTTCAACCTCCAAATGACAAAAATGAGAGGATAATTTTTGTATAGGATAGTGTCCTGGATGGAAAAAATCAATCATCAAAAATCATATTTTTCCAACTCTGGTCGTGCTCTGATGCTAACCTCGCCTCCTTGCCACTGACTGTAGATAAAAATATACTTCCACCTTTGATAGACAATTACTTGTTATTTAAAATTATACATGTGGTCAGGCTCCATGCTATGATCAGCCCTTCGCTTCGCAGCTGAGCTCTTGTCCTCATTGCCTGTTCCTATTCCCATGATAGTCATGCAGCCGAAAGTATCGTGGACACCACGATGCTGCTGCCTGCCGCGGGATGCTGGTGTTGCTTATTTACAAGGGGGTATCCTACCAAAGGGAGAATCTATCAAGGAAATTAATTATAAAACAAGCTTGAAATTTGCCGCGTGCACGCGACATTCCAACGGTGCACGTAGTACTGTCACGTTTCCTGATCACCAGAAGCTGCACTATGACATCTTACGCGTCACAATGTTGGCTGTTGTCACCATGGATGTCGCTGTGATCGGTGATGTCTGTGGAAATCTGCAATAGCTCAGACAGCGCGGGTGTAGCTGGACGGGAGCGTCGTGCGAGGCAGGGATGCCGAGTAGCTTCATCTGTTGACGAAAGGTGGTACAGTTACTTCGCGAGTTGGCCGCTAGGCGCTGGCAGTAGGTCGCCGTGATGTTTCAAACATTGGTTTTCTCCCACACCAAATTCAATCAAAGGAAATTAAGGCAGAAGATCACTCACCAAACCAGGTGATCCGGGCCGGGGAATTTACAACTACGTTACAACTAAAATTTCAACTACGTTATTAAGGTATGAAGCTGAGTCCGGTGGCGGGGATGGCCGAGTGGTTAAGGTGTCGGGCTATGTGTACCAAAGGGCCCGGGTTCGACACCGGCGCTGCTGAGGACATTTCCCAATCCCGCGGCCCACCGGCGAAACAGTGTGGGTGGCGCCATTAGCCGTGAATGTGCACACAGTGCGTCGTGAACCACCCAATAAAAAGAACAAGAAAAAACCTGAGTCCGGACACCCGCCCCCTTCCCCGTCATACCCATTTCGGCTATCCAATCATGTAGTAGGTCACTAACTGTTGGCAGTTGTCGCGCCACCTTATCACGCTTGTGGTAAATGGCAGCAGCGCCGACCGCGGCTCGAACCGGCGACCTTCCGGTTGACTGACCCGGCTCGGACCGGCGTCTCGGCAGGTGATGTCTCAGCTGAAGAAGGAGGACCGGCCGGCCGTGCTGGCCGTCGTCGGACGGTCGCTGGCCAACTACCAGCGGCCGGCCACCGACCTCCTGCGCTGGCTGTCGCTGCCGGAGAGTGTACTGGCCGGCGCCCGGCTGCAGGTGAGCACTGGCCTGTGTCTGAGAGTGCACTGGGAGCGGCGACTGGCAATTGCAGTTGGTGTTTCGAAGTTGGCTACCTTGCGGCCATAAAGTGTTGGTATTTGAAGGCGCAGTTATTGGAAAGATATTTGTCGGTGTCTGTCCCTGTCTATCCATTTGTTTTATGTCTCTTGATAGGGCACTTCGAACAGGTAGTTTGCTAATGACTGGCTTCCCAGACACAGAAGATGTTTATGGCATGCTGATCTCTTATCGGTAGTCTGACTGTAATTGGGCTGTAGGTAATTTCACCCGGGGGACCGGACTGCTGAAATGTACAGCATTGAGCTCATGCATTAAGTGGCGATAAATTATCTGTATGTTGAATTTTGCATACGAGAAACAGAGCACAGGAAAGCGAAATTGTTCGCGGTTCATTCTTTCGTGCTTAAATGACATCGGTTCACTGTTCGAATTGTATCGAAATTACTTCTTGACAGTGGCCTTTATAAGGATCATGTAGCCAGGCGTCCTTAATGAACTTCTAAATGTCGCAAAGTCCATGGGTCTAGCTGCCCTGGATGCGGTTTCCTAGACTACTGTACAAGTTGTAGTGGACTGGCCGTCGTGCCGTGGTCCGAAAACGGTCTGTCTCCGCCGGCTTCACGTCACCTGTCTCTGACTGCTGTTCCAGCCGGCGGACACCACGGCAGGCGAGCTGGACAGTACACCGGGACCGGACAGTGCACCAGGCGTGCCGGACAGTACACCGGAACCGGACAGTGCACCAGGCGGACCAGACAGTACACCAGGCGTGCCGCACAGTACACCAGGACCGGGCATTACACCAGGGGGACGGGACAGTGCGCCAAGTGAACCAGACAGTACACCAGCACTAGACAATGCACCAAACCGACTGGACAGCACATCAGGACAGGACAATGCACCCAGTGAAACGGACAGTACACCGGGACAGCCGTCTGCTCTGCTCCTGTTATCCGGACAGCCGCTGCCTCCGTGGCTGTCGGACAGTCTGCGACGCGGTCAGATGTCCAGCGACGTCATCAATCTGATCTCCGGACAGCCGCTGATGCAGGAGCCGCAGGTAACTGCGCGCGGCTCCCGAGGAAGGGGAAGGGGCTCCCGGGAAGGGGAAGGGCTCCCGAGGAAGGGGTGCCGACATTGCGACGGTAGGAGCAATCGACCGCAGGCTGCCGTTTCCTCGGTTGGGTGAGGCCGGTTTAGACAAATATCTAAGGGGTGCAATCGGACTTCCCAAGGATTGTCTCTTCTGGAAAAAAAACATGATTGGTGCAGTCCTTTCTTCCCAAACAGTGCCCTTAGTGTAAGGGGCTGCTAAGTCTTAGCGCCATTTTCTTTGATGGAGAAATGTGCCCCCCCATCCGGATTGGGCCACCCCCCAGCTGGACTCGACCCATCTCGCCGGATCCCCGGAGTCCGCTCTCTGGATCGCCCCTGGCTCTGCTGATCGCCGATACCCGGCCGAGGCCCTCCTGATGCAGACGGTTGTAGATAACTGTGACTACCAGCCCTAGCTGTTTATTGGGCGTTTTGACGACGCGCTTTTTGCACATTCACTGCTAATGGTGCCGCCCACACTTTCGCCGGTGGGCCGCGGAGTTGGGAAATGTCCCGAGCGGCGCGAGTGTCGAACCCGGGACCTTTGGTACCCGAAGCCCAACACCTTAACCACCCGCCCCGCCCCGGCCCACCCCCCCACCCCACCCCACCCCCCCCGCCCCACCCCACCCCACCCCACCCCACCCCACCCCGCCCCACCCCACTTTGGTATTTGGTAGGTGGCGGCTCACACCTAGGTTGGATTGCTGCAGTTGGCTGCAGAGATTTAATGTAAAATATGTCAGTGGCAGCACACGAACAGTAAGCAGAAAGAGGTTCTTGAGGGCATCCGATTTCGAGATCAAATGGACCAGCAATTCGCTTTGTTCGGTGAACCATGAACGAGATTAAATGAGTTAATGAGTTGTGTCTCGGTAAATGGAGAAGGCGTGTCGTTTCTTTTTGGCACATGCGGTTCGCCTTGCGACCTTTCGTGTCAGATGCAGTAGTTATGTGACGTATTGAAGAAAGGTAGCATGACATGACAAGACACCGTGAAGCAAATGGTCAAGCTTCGTCACAACGCATATTCCAGCCAGATACAATTTTGCGGGAAAACGCTACGCACGATGTTCATATTCATCGCTGCAAATACAACAAAGTACACAAAATATGCCGGGGAACGATGATGAAGTTTTGAGTAGTGATGTTTGAAAGCTACATGGCTGCTTATTCGGTTATTCTGGAGTATGTTATGAAGTGATTAGGTTATCAAAAGCGTCATGGGCATGTCGACTAGGTCATCCAAGTTGGCTGGCTACTTGGCTGGCTATTGTGTCGCCTGCGTTTGGGACATACTTATGCAATACACCAGTATCTCCTCAGTGTTCCTCTTGGAAATATATTTCCTGTGATTTACGCCGGTCATTAACACGCTGCTGCATACGTGGCTAGTGTTACCCTGGGACAGGTGTGGCACAGCCACTTATAGCTTGCTGTTTGATCTGGCATGCACATGCTTCTTTGTCTAATTGACTGAGTTGTGGGCGCTATATGACCTATGCAGTTGATGCGCCCATAAACTACAATAACTAGCTAACTACTCGGGTAAGGGGGGACGTTCAGCCTCACTCGTCATAAAGTGTGAATGATCTTGGGCCACAACTCACTTGCCTGGCAGGTGTGCCTGGCAAACATAATTACTGAGTCGGTGTTTACAATTTGCATCGGTGGCATGTATTTTCTTGCGTTTGAAAAAGCATCCTCGTTTTTGGCCGTGCCAAGCGCCAGCCGCTCGGTGCCTTTCTGGCGACGGCGAGCATGGCTCGTGCTGCTGACGTGACTGGTGCTGCCACCTACGCTCTCTGATGGTCGCTCCGTCGCCTTTGATGCCCGCTGGCGGCGGTGTCGACACCTGCTTCGCCGGCTGGCTGTACCGCCTGCTGAAGCTCGTGTGACCACAAATTAACCTAGGTAGAAAGGAACACTGTTATGGGCGCTATATGATCGACACGGTCGATGAGCCCTGAAGCCCAAATAACTATCTAGCCACCGAGGCGGGGATGGCCGAGTAGTTAGGGTGATGGGCTCTGGGTATCAAAGGTCCCTGGTTTGACACCGGCACCGCTCGGGACATTTCCAAATCCTGCGGCCCACCGGCGAAACAGTGGGCGGCGCGATTAGCCGTGGACGTGCATAAAGTGCGTCGCGAGCCACTCGATAAACAAACAATAACTACCTAGCCACCCCTTCCTCCCCTGCCACGTGCCCGACGAGGAACGGGCCGAAATCGATTGCGGCTGTCTGTCGGGAGCTGTGATTCATTTATCGACTGACCGGCCGGCGGTGGGGCGACACTGGCCGGTGTAATTGATCCCTTGGGTGACTAGGCAGCGACCCATCAGCATGGTGGTGGTTATTTAAACCTCGATAACAGTCGGTCCAGGTCTGGCGGATCCAATGATTGCATACTTTGGGCAACTCTTTGGAACTACGGTATTGTATTTCGTGTTTGCCTTGGGCAGCGCCAAGGGCCGCGGACGAATTCCGAAAGCCGCAACAACGCAAAAGTTTAGCATTACGCCTATGGGCGTTGTGTGTAAAGAAGCACCCGAAGGGATCATATCCTCCTCCCACCTGTCCGAAGTCCCTGGACGCCGCGGATGCTAGTCGCCATCAACTCCATGGCGCAGCCTGATCAGATGGTCATTGCGTCTGCTGGTAGGCAACTTTTACTCGTAGCCATGCGTTGGCTGTGCGCCTGGTACCTCCGTTACGGAGATGTTTGACCAATCGTTTATAACTATCGTGGTAAGTTGCTGGTGCCATGAACTGGTGTGTCGAGGGAACATATCGTATTCGAATAGCATCATCAGGTGATGTCGTGATTGATGTCTTTAGGTAACATTGACTTGACTACCACAAGATGAAAGGATATATCTCCTTTCATCTTGTGATAGATTGTGATTTCATTTCCTTTCACTAGTAACATCAGGTGATCAGTTGCATGCAGTTCCTGGGGTTCGGATCCCACGTTGTTGTTTTTTTTTGGTGGGTTTCGACCCAACCTGAAAAAAACAACTGGTAAGCTTTCAGAAAATACATCTTCCAAAGGTTTTACAGTTTCTGCTCAGGCGACATCCGAATCGGTTGGATGGATTCCCCCGACGGTCCCGCCTCTGATCCTCCAGGCGGGTTTTCGTCGCGGGCAGTACTACCATGGCCCGCGGCGTGCCCGATGAGTGGGCCCACATGCCTGCCTGTCTGACCTTCCTTCAAAATATGTTGCCTTTGAAAGGGTTGTGCAGCTATTGCATAGCATCGTGTATGATATACAGCAAGCATGCTTTCATCTTCCTCCGCACCAGTACTGGAACGGTATTTTTTATTGCGACCGTTTAGCAGCTGCCGAATAAAACGCTTTCATCAATACAACAATATATTCCTATATATAGCAGTATGCAGCAATATATCGCGGTATCTAGCAATAAGGCTTATAGAACATTGGCCACAAATAACCATTGGCACGCCAAGAACGCGCATCCGCGAAGACGTAATGCTACGGGACCAGCGTAATAACCTGACATTTTATGCCTCCGGGAAAACACTATTTGTCTCTATTATGGTGGGGTGTGGGGTCGGATACTTGTGTTGAGGTTGCACAGGAGCATAGGGACATGGGAAGAGCAGGGGTTCACCTTTCGAGCAGGTGAACTGAACATTTTGAATGCACGATAAAAACCACGAATTCTGGACCCAGAACCAACGTTTGCAAAATCCTAGTTTCTTACGTTAATGGAAGTGAAGTTGGATGGGGACAGAAATCTATCAGTATGTATCCCTCCAGCTTGAAGGGTGTGCCCGGATCAATGGAGAGATCCCACGAGCAGACGCCGGGTACCACAGTCCAGGCCGACGTTAAGGGCCCCTGTGCCGACCAAACCCCCCTCCCCACCCCGAGTCGTTGAAGTGCTTTCGAGAAAAGTTCCCTAAGTCAGCGAAGAGGAGAGGTCTCTCTCTGTTGACTGAGAGACATGTTTTGCTGGCACGACCGTCTACAGCGTGACCTCAAGTATGACGCACTGAATTCGACAGAACGCGAGATAGAGAGGGATAGTATTGTGTGGTATTTACGGACGTGTAGGTTCGTTCTTCGAGCTCCTTGCAGAAATGTAGCCTACGAGCATATAAAGCATTGCGCACTGGACGAAAAGAGCAATTTGGCATCTCCCCCCAGATGGCATCATTTGGCCCGAGGACAACTGGGGGGGGGCGCATCGACTGCAGCGGTCATGCAGGCTCGAGAACAAGTTCAACTTGTATAATTATTGGCATCTAATGCATGCATCGACCAAAGCCTGTGCTTCTGTTACTCTGATGCCCTTGTTTACAGAAAAAATGTGCACTCTTGGAGTCATTCGAATATTTCCACTTGAGGTGCAATTTTTTGTTGTTGTAAAATTTAGTCCGAGTTGTTGCTGGGGGGCTTTAGGAACCAGGGTTCTATTGCAAAGCTGAGCTTGTTGCGTGAACCCTGGCCCCACCACCCAATCCACGCATTCCAGTTCAACGGCAGAATTTAGACCGAAAGTTTAACGTGCCGTCAATTCACCGACACGGCCGCCCGGTAGCTCGACCCCGGCCTTATCGGGCCAGCTGCCAACGGACTCTCCCGGCCGGATGCTAAATGCGAGCGCGCGAAGCGATCCGAACCCTGTGTTGCCAGTACAGGGGAGACCAGTGCAGGCCAGCGCTCTAACCAACTGAGCTACCTGGGTGGCTAATTCTGTTTTTGCTAAAACATATGCGAATATTTATATCTGTTTTTGCTGAAGCAAATTCTGAAGCATATACGAATATTTATATCAGTATTCCATGGCCCTTGCGAAAATATGTCAGAAAGTGAATTGTATTGTACGCAAGACCGCCATTTAACCTCTCCTCAAATTAACTTACTTCACCCGAGACCAGAAAGTGTTTGCATGGACAATTTTTGGTGCAGACTATATGTATTCAAACACTGCTGACATATTACATTACCCTATTGCTCTGGTTTTCGCTACGAGCTCTGTAAAACAGTAAAAACATTTTACTTTGCATAGCCCGTGGTCTCACCAGTGACCTCAAAGTAAACAAAAGCAAAATATCGTTAAAAGCCATGTACTGTCGAATGCCGTTTCAATCAGCGTAATCGATTCAATGTTTGCGAAGATGAAAGGTAACCCGCAGTGATTCATGTGAGTGCAAATACCGCAGCGACTGTCGGGTTATATAGCCTGACTACGATCGAGATGTGACGATTACTTCCCGCTGGCGGTCGTTGCGAAACGGGCTATTAACTGGGGCATCATCATTGGACATGCGGCATGGCTGTGTCACCGGGTGCTACTTGGCACTGGCATCGACTGGGGCGTCGCTGGGTGACAGGCGACAACGGCCTGTGCTCGGATTCGCAGACCAGGTTGGCTGGCCATTGGTTTTACGACACATCGGCCGTCGAGTCATGTAGCGTCGCAAATATCTCACGCCGATCGGTCGCGGGTGAAGAGTAGCGGCAGGTGAGACTCGAACCCACAATCTTTCGATTGTGAGATGAGCAGCTTATCCCTGGGCTACTCGTCCCCGATTCGCCGACCAGCCGCGCGCTGCCCGCAGGTGGAGGACGTGTCGCAGCCGGCGGCGAGCTGCTGCGTGGAGCCGCTGCTGCGCTGGATGGCGCGCTTCCTGCACGGCGCCGCCGCGCCGGCCGTCACGCTGTACGTGCGCGGCGCCGGCGGCGGCGGCCAGCGCGTGACGCGCCGGCGCCTCTGCGTCGCCGAGCCGAGCGACGGCGGCGGCGACGCGCCGCCGCCGCACGTGGCCCAGGTGGCGGCGCTGGACGTGCACGAGCGGCGCCGCGCCGTGCTGGCGGCGCTCGGCGCCACCGACCCGACGGCGCTGCCGGCCGACCTGCAGCTGGCGGCGGCCGCGTGCACCTTCTGGCGGCGGCACGCGGCGCCGCCGGTCACGGCGGCGCACCTGGGCGCCGTGCTGTTGGCGCGGCGGCGCGCCGACGGCGGCGGCGTCGGCGCGCTGGCGGCGCCCGACCGCCGGCTGGCGGCCGGCGAGCGGCGGCCCGACCGCCGCCTGCTGCACCAGCTGGCGCAGCTGCAGTGTGTGCTGGCGCAGGCGCGCAACGTGAACGCGCTGCTGGGCGCGCCGCTGGCGCCGCTGCGCGTCGGCCGGCTGGTGGCCGGCCCGCTGCTGTACAACGCGGCGCGCGAGCTGCGCCGGCGCGGCCCGGCGGCGGCCGCCGGCTGGCTGGCGGGCGCCGCGCTGGCCGAGTGGCGCCGCCAGCTGGCCGCTCTGTGTGCCGCCACCGGAGTGCCGCCGGACGCGAGGTGCGGCGACGCCGCTCCGAACGGCGGCCTGTCGCACTCTGATGAGGAAGCGCCCGCGACGTCAGATGAGGAAGATGTGACGTCAGATGAGGAAGATGCGACGTCCGGCGAGGAGGACGTAGCGTCTGACGAGGAAGAGGAGGCGGTGACGTCCGACGAGGACCCGCCGCCGCCGCCGACGCGTCCCCGTCCCGTGCCGAAGCGGCGCCGTTCGCCACGGCTCCAGCTGGACGGCAACCGGTTCTCGGCCCTGCTGCCGGACAGCGACAGAACGTCTTCAGACGACAGCAGCTGACGGTCTGGAGACGGGCCGTAGTCAGCTGATTGTCGTGTAGAGCCCTCGTCGGCTCTCGGCACTGAGGAGAGTATATGTATGCTGATATGTATATGTATACGTGCCTGCATGTATGTGTGCCTCTTTGCGGCCCTCCATGTGCGCTTGTTAATACAGCCATACAGTTTTACAGGGGAACGAGTCTAATACGATGGTTGTCGGCATGTCCGCTGTCCGCCGTCGGCCGTGGACAGGCGGACAGCGGCCGACGGCGGACAGCCGCGCCAGCGATAGCGGTACGGCGTTGCTCTGAATCTGATCTCCCGGAATCCGGTGCAGCTCGAATCCGATCGTTTGATAGCCCTACAGACGTGTTTATGTCGAATTCTGAGCGGTAGGGTGTTGATTAGCATCCTCACCGGTCGATCTGCCGTGGAACGCCATCCAATCTACCCGCCGTCGCCTTCCAATCAGGCGGCCCCGGCGGCGGTGCCTGCGTCTCCAGCCATAGAGTGCCATAGAGTGCCGCCGCAGCGAGCCATCCAATGTCACAGCACCTCCCGGGTGTGGACACACACGCCGCGGTGCAGGGAGGGGCAGGAGGGCGTGTATGGGCGAGCCGTCGTGTGCCGACCGGCGCCTCCTCGAGGCGCTGCTCTAGTCGGCAGCGGTTGGCGCGTCGCCGACGGTGAGTCAAGCCGGCGTCGACGGGTGAGATGAGCCGGCGTCGATGGTGAGTCGAGCCGGCGTCGACGGGTGAGATGAGCCGGCGTCGACGGTGAGATGAGCTGGCGTCGATGGTGAGTCGAGCCGGCCCCGACGGTGAGATGAGCCGGGGCCGACGGTGAGATGAACCGGCGCCAATTATGAGTGGACCGACGATGAGATAAGCCAGCCCCGACGGTGAGATGAGCCGGGGCCGACGGTGAGACGAGCCGGCGTCAACGGTGAGATGAGCCGGCGCCGACTATGAGTGGACCGACGATGAGATAAGCCAGCCTCGACGGTGAGATGAGCCGGGGCCGACGGTGAGACGAGCCGGCGTCAACGGTGAGATGAGCCGGCGCCGACTATGAGTGGACCGACGATGAGATAAGCCAGCCTCGACGGTGAGATGAGCCGGGGCCGACGGTGAGACGAGCCGGCGTCAACGGTGAGATGAGCCGGCGCCGACTATGAGTAGACCGACGGTGAGATAAGCCAGCCCCGACGGTTAGATGAGCCGGGGCCGACGGTGAGACGAGCCGGCGTCAACGGTGAGATGAGCCGGCGCCGACTATGAGTAGACCGACGATGAGATCAGCCAGCCCCGACGGTGAGGTGAGCCGGCGTCGACGGTGAGTCAAGCCGGCGTCGACGGTGAGATGAGCTGGCGCCGGTGGTGAGATGAGCCTGCTTTGATGGTGAGGTGAGTCGGTGTCGAAGGTCCCGGCTGTCGGACGGCTTTCGCTGCCCGGAGTGGACAGGTCTGGGAAGGGTGTTTGCCGGAAGTTAAATTGGGGTGGGGTCGTGCGAGCGGGTGGCGAACGCGTGAGTGCGCCTTAGATGCTCGGTGGTTGTCCGCCTGGACAGCCACCTGGATAAGTGATGCGGATTTATGGGACGGCGTCGGTTTAGTCTGGTTGGTATCCCTGGCACTCATGGTGCCAGTTTTGCCACGCGTTGATGGAGGGCCAAACACCCGAGCCGAGGTTAGGCAAGTGTGTCGGATCGCCCTCGACCGCTGGGCGTGAGGCAGGACGCGCTTCACGACTCGACGGCTCTGCACGCCGTAACGCCAACCGTCGACTGGCCGCCCGGACTACGCCGAGCGTTGCCAAGTCCAGCGGCGAAATTACGCCTCGCTCCCCGTCACGGTGCCTGGACCGCCGTGCGCGCCAGCGCCGCCGGTCGGGCCGGCCCTCGGCGACCGGACGGGCGGCGCTGTCGCTGAGTTTCCAGGCGGCGATATTTATCAGCGGCGATTAACGACACCACCCGCGGGGGACGTGTGTCGGCCGGCGCCAACGGCCGCGCGGCGTCCGCAGCTGTTTAATAAACGGCCGGGGTGTTGCCGCGCGAGGTGAGGCGGACGCCTCGTGTGGTGATATACGTCCGCTGGACTGACGCCGGCTTATTGTGTCAGCCTGGGGGGGAGGTGGCTGCAGGTAGTGACGCGGGCCTGACGTGTCTCGGAGCGAGAGCGGACACGCCTGGTGCGTGACGACGGCCGTCTGCGTCAGGTCCGGCCGCCGGTGTGTGTCGGCCGGTGAACGGCACCGTTAAGCCGACCGCTGGCTGCCGTCTGTCGGAGTCCGGTGCCGCTTCTGGCGCGCGGTCCGCCCTGTGGGTCGGCCGACCGGCCTCGTCCACAGCCGCTTCCAGGAATGCCGGGTGGTTTCTGAGAATGCCGAGTTTCTGGCCGGCGGCAGGTCGGTCGTCAGTGGGATCTCTCGGTCGGTTGTCGGTGGAGTCGCTCGGTCGGTCGTCAGTGGGATCTCTCGGTCGGTGGGATCTCTCGGTCAGCCCCTCAGTGAGATTATTTGGTCGGTCGTCGGTGGGATCTGTTGATTGGTCGTCATGGGATCTATCGATCAGCCCTCAATGAGATTATTCTATTGGATAATATAATGTATATAATATATATGAGATCATTATATTTTATGGGCGCTATATGACCAACGCGGTCGATGCGCCCGTAAGCCCGAATAACCAACCATCGGTGAGATTATTCGATCGGTCGTCGATGAGGTCTGTCAATCGGTCGTCAGTGGGATCTCTTGGTCGGCGCCCAACACATGTGGCCTGAAATTGGGTCGCGATTCGCGCCCCCGCTTCACGACCCAGAAATCGCCCGCGCACTCCCTGCTCCGAAACGGCTTCTAGGGCATTGCGAACACCTGCCCAATAATCGATATCGTATAACGCAGCCGCCGCGGTGGCACGTTTGCCGAGTTGAGACTGAGGCGGCACGGTGCGCGGCCCCACCTTAGGCGGCGCCGGCCGTCCGGGGCCGCCACGCAGTCGCTGCCGGGCGGCGACGAGCGGGGTCGGCTGGTGTGACCCCGGGGTGTGACGGCTGGCCGTGTCTCCCAGGTGGCCGGGCGTGCGGACCGGCCTGGTCGGTGCTGGCCGGCGGCCGGTGGCCGGCGCCTCGCCTCGGGAGGTGGTAATCGCGGGCGTCAGCGCCAACGCCAGCTTTGTGCGAGGTAAGTGGCCCTGAGGGCGCCGTCACTCGGCCGGCACGGTCGTCGCTTCTCTCGGGCAGCGATCACGACCCGTGCGCGAGGGGAATGCGGCGCGGGGGCGGGGTGTGAGGGGGGCGGAGCCGCCGAATGTGGAGCACAGCCGGCGGGCATTCCTAAGTCTAGTGTTGTTTCACGTCTAGAAATAGGTGCTGAATCACGGCCGGTGGGGGGGGGGGGTGCGGCCGGCGGGCGGGCGCACGCCGGTCGCCGGCCGCCGGCGCCGGTCGCACTGAAACGCCGTGGTGTCGCCGGCAGGTCGGCCGCGCACCGCGGCGCCGGCCGCGTCGCCGCCGACGCGCGCTGCCAACGGCGCGGCCTAAATCCGTGTCTGGCAGCCGGCCGGCGGCGCGCAACACAGTGTCGCCACGCGCGGCGCTGCGTCGGCACCGGCGGCGCCGGCCGTCGCCGCCCGCCGGCGCAGTGTCGAGCGGCGCGCGTGGCCGACCGGTGGCGCGGCGGGCCGGAGGCGGCGATGACGCTGCGCGACGAGCACCTGCTGCAGGTGCAGGGCTCGCGGAAGGGCCGGTCGGCGTCGTTTTGCGCGGGCGCGCCCGAGGCGGCCAACGAGGCAGCGGCGGCCTTCGCCGCCGCCGCCGCCGCCGGCGGCGGCGGCGAGCGGGCAGCCGGCTGGACGTGCGCCGGCCGCGACTCGGCGGCCGCCGCCCGCCGCTCGCAGAGCTGCCGCGTGCCGGGCGCCCGGCCGCGCGTGCGGCGCCGCGCGCACAGGGACGACCCGCTCGACCTCGCCGACGCGGCCGACGCCGGCCCGCCCGGCCAGGAGGCCTCCTACCACCCGTTCCTGCACAAGGCGCCCAGCTGCGGCAAGGTGTTCTGCCAGACGCCGGCCGGCACGGTCATGCAGACGTACACGCCCGAGGACTCGCCGCGGCGCGCGCGCCGGCCGCCGCTACCCAGCGTCAGCACGCCAGAGGAGTCGCCGTCGCTGGCGCGCCGGCCGGCCAGGGCCAGGGCGACGGCCGCCGGCGGCCAGGCCGGCGCCGGACGCGGCTCGCCCGGCTCGCGCTACAAGAAGCGCGCCCAGGAGCCCGACCCGGCCGACCCGGACGCCTACCGTCTGCGCAACTTCAGCCTCACCGCCAAAGGTAAGGCGCTGAAGTTGCGCGGCCGGGCTTCAGCCTCGCCGCCCTGAAGCCCGGCCCGGGCCGGGGCCGCACGCTGGCACACGATCAGAGCCGATCCTGTAGTCGCCACGGCTGTCGCCGTGGGAAGACGTACGAGTGCACCTCCCCTCCCCGTCCGGCATCCTCCGTGTCGGCGCGGCACGCGACACAGATGCCGGGCGGTCGCCGCGGTTCGCGCGGGCCCGCGGATACATCTTTGTCAGGTAAATCACGGTCGCGGCCGTGCCGCGGCGCGAGCCAAGACCCTCGGAAATGTTAATTGCGTGACGTCATTTCGCGGCTCGTCTGATGGCCGTTTTCCGCAGCGATTTGGCAAGAGATGCTGTCCGCGAACATTTTGCCGACCGAAGCGTTCTGTCTCGTTGGGTATCCAATAGTGTATGCACAATTTGCAAGCTGCGAAGGGCAACGTGGCCGCTTTTTTCCTGTGTAGGTTACCGCAGGCTACCCTATCATATGAAAAACTTTTGGCCGAAACTCTGTTCAAACAAACATTGCTGGGGAGAGAAACTACGAATACGTTGGCATCGTTCAGCACTTCTCAGTCAATAGCCAGGAGCTATGTGTGTGCGGTAAGTGTATGCAAAGTTATACGGGATAGGTCAAAGCTTTAATGGAGGCTGTCGCCGGTCACTGAGAGCCTCCCCGTTTTGGGTGCCTAATGCCCCGCGGTGTTCCGCCCGCCTTTGTTGTTGTGTTGTCAGTTGTTGGCGCGGTGTACGGCTACACCATCCATAGACGGCGCAGGTCACTGCTTAGAAGGCATCACGGTATCAGTGGATTATGTCCCGGACCCACAAATGCGTGTCGGGATCTGCTTGTGAATCCTGAATTTCAAAATCCTTTGATGCGATGCTTCAAGTGGACAATCTTTTAATATCTCTTGATTATTACGGCGCCTTACTGGTCATCGGAGCCTCCCGAATGATTGCAAATTTCACCACGGAAACCGACAGGCGAACTCCTCCAATATATTTTGAAATCAACACCTTGGCATTGGGGAGGTGGGCCCTTCCAATGTTGTTTTCCTTTTTATCTCCGCCTCGGATTATGGAGATACAATGTAGATAACGGCGAATTGCAAGATAATCTTAAAGAGCAAGAGTAGACAGAATACTTCGTTCAGCAATTGCTCAGGGTCTAGAACCAGGGTCTTGCGTCACTGGCCCAAGTCCGGTCAGGATGATTCCCGGAATCAAGATGAAGTCGTTGCTTCTCATAGCATATTTATGTACCCATGATTTTTAGATTATAGTAGAAGGACTGATCGGGGATTTATGTGAATGTTTTCACTTACTCGCGGATAATTGGAATTTGCTTCAATATTGCCGTCGACAATTGATTCCCCAATCCCATCACTGGGAGAATCCTTGTCCGAAATATCGCTTCGTAAAAAACGTATTTGACTTTTGTTGAAGCTGAATGAATCAATAAAGTAATTGAATGAAGCGAACTCCAACTTCGACCTAGGAATATTCTCCTTCTCAAAACAAGCCAAGGAAACAACAGCCACAGTCAGCAATTAGCACTCATCAGATCCAAAACCATTATATGAAAGACCCAGCAGCCGCTAACAGGGAACGAATGAACACCAAGGCGCGTGAACTGTGAACCACATGGACTGTGGTCATAAATGCTCTCTCTCTCTCTCTCTCTCTCTCTCTCTCTCTCTCTCTCTCTCTCTCTCTCTCTCTCTCTCTCTCTCTCTCTCTCTCTCTCTCTCTCTCTCTCTCTCTCTCTCTCTCTCTCTCTCTCTCTCTCTCTCTCTCTCTCTCTCTCTCTCTCTCTCTCTCTCTCTCTCTCTCTCTCTCTCTCTCTCTCTCTCTCTCTCTCTCTCTCTCTCTCTCTCTCTCTCTCTCTCTCTCTCTCTCTCTCTCTCTCTCTCTCTCTCTCTCTCTCTCTCTCTCTCTCTCTCTCTCTCTCTCTCTCTCTCTCACTCTCTCTCTGTCTCACTGTCTCACTGTCTCACTGTCTCACTGTCTCACTGTCTCACTGTCTCACTGTCTCACTGTCTCACTGTCTCACTGTCTCACTGTCGCACTGTCGCACTGTCTCACTGTCTCACTGTCTCACTGTCTCACTGTCGCACTGTCTCACTGTCTCACTGTCTCTCTGTCTCTCTGTCTCTCTGTCTCTCTATCTCTCTCGCTTGCTCTCGCTTGCTCTCTGGCTCTCTGGCTCTCTGGCTCTCTCGCGCTGTGACCCAGAGTAGATTGGCGCGGATTAAGTCTGCCAGTGCACACGATTACGTGGTCATTAGCATGGGACAAATGCCTCCAATTGCGGCCATCGAACCGAATATCCCATCCTCGATCTATACTGCACAGTGCTTAGCTCCCATGATTACTAAATGCGTACCAACGAGGTGCTTAGTTACGTTTTAGCACCGATTGTAAATTGCCATGCTTGAGAATATAGAGGTCCTGACTCGGAGCTGCGAAAATCCAGCGCCAGCACTATACTGCTTGTTCGTTTGTTTATTGGGTGATTCACGACGCACGGTATGCACGATCACGGCTAATGGCGTCGCCCACACTATCTCGCCGGTGGGCCGCGGGATTGTGAAATGTCCAGAGCAGTACGCGTGTCGAACTCGGGACCTTGGTATCCAGATGTCAACACCTGAGCCACCCGGCCAGCCCCGACCTGCACCCCGCAGCGGTTCGCGCAGGCCCAAGGATACATCCTTGTCAGGTAAATCACGGTCGCGGCCGTGCCGAGGCGCGAGCCAACACCGTCGGATATGTTAATTGGGTGACGTCATTTCGCGGCTCGTCTGATGGCCATTTTCCGCAGCGATTTGGCAAGAGATGCTGTCCGCGAACATTTTGCCGACCGAAGCGTTCTGCCTCGTTGGGCATCCAATAGTGATGTGCACAATTTGCAGGCTGCGAAGGGATGGATCCAGCCGAAAACGTGGCCGCTTTTTTCCTGCGTAGATTGCCGCAGGCCAGCCTATCATATGAAAACCTGTTGGTTGAAACTCTCCAAATATACACTGCTGGAGAGAGAAGCTATCAATACGTTGGCATCGTCAGGCACTTCCCAGTCAATAGCCAGGAGCTATGTGTGTGCGATAAGTGTATGCGGAGTTATACGGGGGTAGAACAAAGCCTTAATGGAGGCTGTCGCCGGCTCCCGTGATCCTCCCCGTGTTGGGTGCCCAATGGCCCCCGTGTTGGGTGCCCAATGGCTCACGGCATCCCACCCGCCTCTGTTGCCAGCTGTTGGCGCGCTGTACGGCTGCACCATCCATAGACGGCGCAGGTCACTGCTTAGAAGGCATCACGGCCTCAATGGATTATGTCCCGGACTCGCGTTTGCGATTTGCGCTGAACGCCGTCCCCTGTTCTGTGTGGAGGCCACTGTGCTCGACCCGTATGGGGGTGGTGTGCCAGGTCAGCTGCATGTTTCTGCCTGGTCAACGCTGGCGAGTGATTCCATGGCCACATTGTCTGCCAGGAGTGGATCCTGGTGAGAGCGAGGCGAGCATGTTGGAAGGCAATCTGGCGCGCACCCGGTCGGATTCCATCGTGCCGGGCGGGCACTATCTTTACTTGGTCGGTATAATAGACACGAACATTGAAATTGCTATGTAATTGTAGGTATGCGTACGTCTGTTTTCATTTGAAAAAGGACGAAAAGCATCGACAAGAATACAAATAATATAAAAGGGAGATCTAAAAATATAAAAAGAAAGAAGATATTTACGTTTCATTTCTCTTGGATACGACAGCAACGGATTTCGTCTCGACAGCTTAATCTTATTCAGCGGGAGGGTCTCGAAGCTCATCAGGGAGGTCTGGAAACTTCCGCCCTCACCGATCTGCATCACGACTGCGGTACCGCCAGTGCCAAGATCAACACCAAGCTCGGCCCACCAGAGTGGCGTTGCAGCTGATCTACCTCATCAAAATCGTCGTCATCCACTCGGGAAACATCGACCGAGCGATGTGGCAACGGTTTGATCATTTCGCCCATCAACTTCGCTCATCACCGCTCGTCAACTCTGTCGTCAGTGGGTAGGGAAGCGATTTGATGCACCGTCAACTGCCGATGCGGCTGCTGGTGTGTGTGTCGCCGGGTCTTGGCTTCCATAACCCGCGAAATCATAATCAGTCAACGGTATTCAGCTGTATCATTTTTTGAAGCTGCATTATTGGCGCTCAACTTGAGTGATTTCTTCTTACACCTATATCTCTTCCTTGCCATCGTTTTGTGTGTCCGGCTGCTTCTTTTCAAGGAGTGCACTGTAATATCTGTCGATTCCGACCCGTATGTATCTCCTCGGATGTTGTGAGGCATAGACCTCGTCGCTTCCTCCTCATCAGCACGATCACCACAAAACTGGCGAGATCACGACGGTGCCGCAATGCGACCCTCACCCGGCCCGTGCACCCCTTCGGGTTCGAGGAAGACACTGACGATGAGTGATTCGTGCGAGCGTACTGCAGGTGCGGAGACGTAGTGAAGTTGCGTTCGAAGCGCGTCAGTTGCGTCAAAAATTGCTGCAGAGTACCAATTGGATCTCCAGAACTGAGGTGCTAGCAAGCAATAAGATAGAATGCGTAGCATGCGACGATAAATTTGGCTTACGTTCACTGGGATCCCTCCAGCCTATATATCACCGAAGCAGTAACGCGTCACGAAACCAATAACCATCCATCCGACAGATTGTATTGCAATTGTGTTGGACAGGGGCGAATACAGGGGGCGCTGGAGGCATACCCCACCCCCAGCCATAGCCAAGTGACACTCCTCCGGCCCGGAAAGGCCCCATTCAAGAAGGCTCGAGTGCTTACCATTCCTTCCAACTGATATCAGATTTTTTAGCCAAAGCTCCTTTTAGGGAAAAATGCGTAATACGCCAAATTTAATGCGCATAGTTCCGTATGCCCGGATGCCCCTCAACATTTTTTTTTCGCGGAAGACCCCCAGGTTAAATTTGCCCCATCCTCTCCCCTCTCCCGAGGATAGTTCCTGGATCTGCCTCTGTTGCTGGAGATGGATTTTGCTGGTTCGTACACGGCATACATTAAAGCGCGTCATGTAAAATGGTCATGGGTGAAATATACATTTCGGACGTAAAATTTGAGTCATGTCAGATGATTGGTGCTGGAGGTCGCGGTGCCTCAGTCGGTAGCGTGTTAAACTACAGTTGACTTTTTGATCATGGGAATGCGAGTTTGATTTCCATGACCGGTGGGATTACCCAGTCCGCCTGCGACCAATCGGCCTGAGTGGATGGCATTGTGTCTGTATCCATCTAGATAATCCGTGGTTCTTCTTGAAGTGAATAGTGCTATAGTATGATTAAGCAGGATATTTTATGGAAATGTGGTGCCTCGTTTCCTCTGGTGCTTATTCATTCGATGTAATCACTCGCAGTTTTGCAAGTTCCAACCTAACCGGTGCCTGTAACATGTCTTCTTGTCTACGCTGTTTTGCTTTCCTATGCTGTTTGCGTTTTAACAGCCTCTGGTCAATTTTATTCGATTGACACGCTGGTTTATTACAGCATGTTCCAAAGTTTTGTTTTTGTTTTGGCCTTTGGACATTGCTAAGAATTGACTACAGTGTTTGACCGAACTATATAACTGGAAGTAGTGTGTGACCAAAATACAAGAACACACTGTTCTGAACAAAGCACGTCTTTTAACTGTGGTGACTCGATTTCTTTGCAGCTTCCGTCAGATTTTTTGGTGTTGAATAGGCAGCTTATGGCAGCTTCGAGTCGGTCATTCAATTTCTTGTGACAATTTTTTACAGGGAAGGGCAAACAGGGGATAGCACAAAAAGGCGATAACGATGTCAGGATGCTTTCTTCCGGGGAGGGCATTAAGCACGGGTCCCAAAAAAGTAATTCCCCGTCGAAAAGTTTGCACTTCTCGTAACAGAAAATTACGCAACCAATGCACGGCATACAAATTATCTATATACAGGTTGGGTATTCGAAAATTATCTGAAATGCTGAGGAACGTAGCTAAAATATTCAAAGTAGGTTAAAATCACTTGTTTTACGCCGTCAGTGGCATTTGGTGCATTTCATCGACACTTGGCATTTTCTAGGATAACAAAGAAGTGCTCACTCTTCACATGTTCATACAAGTATGTGTATTTATTTGCTCTTAGACACTTGCCAATGTTCCAATGTCTGATGGAACAACGGTAAAAATAAATATTCATCACAACAATAACGACATTTTTGGAATTGATCAGCTCCTTTCAGGGTTTCTCTTTCTTCAGTATATTGTCTTTCGCATCATTACTCAAGGAAGATACGAACTCACCGATACTTGGTACATGATACTTGTCATTTTTCTATCGTATTGCATTACAACGCTTAGTGAACTTTTCAAGGCGTCGGGCATGCGGTTTGAATTATTGTGAATAAAGCACACCAACTATTTCTGAATATTATTCCGGCGGTATGAGGTTTGCAAAAGCGCGTGCATTTGGGGCGTTACATTAAAACAAAATGTGTGGAAACAAATAATGTATTGTGATGATTCCTCTCGGATCCTGTTGGACGCTGAGGGATGGCTGCCGACGGAAAAGAAAGACCATGGTGATTTGAAGTCGCTTCCTATTGTTTTTGCACGTCAGTATGCTGATGATATTCGCTAGGTTATGTGATGTGTTCCCTCCGTGTTTTTTCGCGAGTGCGAGCCTTTGGTGTGGCATAATTCCAGTGGCAGGCAGTCGTTATGATAGGCTGCTGGGGGTGTTGCTAATGTAGTTAACGTTCTCGACGTTTGTAATCTTTATATGGGCATGTTTGTAAACTACACTGGTCATTGGTGGCCTGCCCTGTTTTCGTTTGTTTTACATTGTCAGGTGCGCTGTTTTCTTACTCCTTTAATATATCATACGCTTGGTTCTTCGTTGCGCGAGTTTTGGAGATGCGACGGCTGTTTATACCTTGGAAAGCTTTTGCGTCCTTGCAATGCAAGCAGTGTTCATTTTATTCTTAAAAAATAAATTTAATGATCGACTTTTTATCCGCAGTTTTCGCTACTTCTTTCCCTCCCATCATCATGTTGATGGACCGGCTTATGTCCTAGTCGATGTCATTGTTTGGGTAATTGTTTGTGAGCATCTGTTTAAGCTGTTACATTTCTTTAGGCAGAGATGGCCAAGAAGTGCCCATTTTAATGGTTCTTCAGAGTACCGCATACTCGAGCTTTTCAGCGCCCGACAGTCGCCATTGACAGGCAGGCACTTCCATTTGTAGCTTTTCTGTGGATGGATATCTGATGTTTGCATTGCGAAATCCTCAGCAGAACGTCTAAGAATGATGTCTTCAAGCAGGGACGGATGAAGCAACTGAACAGAAATCTTCAGGAGGGAAGGAAGCATTGAATTAAAAGAATATAGCTAATTCTTAGCGAACGAACTAGATCTTGCAACATGATGAAACTATTACGTTGACAAAAGCACATGATGGTCGGGCCGAGCTGGATGGGGTGGGGTCGGGTCGGGTCACTGATTAGACCTTTTGACGTGTATATGTAGGAGTAGACCCCCTGGAACTGCACTAATATGTATTGCACTTCAACATCACCATTTGCAAACAGTACTCCTCGGTAGCTTCTCTTCCACATGTATTCGGTTTAATTGAATTACGCCATAAAAAGATTGAAATAGCGAGAATGATCCCATAAGTATAATGTTTCTACCATGGTTTTCCATGGCGGTGCCCTGCACAGGCTTTGGGCCCTCTCGCGCGACCGAATAGGAATTTGAATGCATGAATCAGAAAAGCTCGATTACGAAGCAGCCGACAATGGTCTTGATTGATTTTCTGTGTGCGCGCACTCCGATACGTCAACCGCTTCTCCACGGGTGTTGGGCACCAGTTGTGATGCTAATCCGTGACGCACGACCCGTCGGAGAGTGAATCATGCAGGACAGGCGATGACGAAGCCGAATACTTTGGCCGGGAATTGAGCGCGAATTAGTTTCCGAGCCGGTGCGACAACCCGTGGCCATTTGTCCATGCATGGTAGACTGGTCACACAGAAAATATGATTGGTCGCCGTGAAAACAGTACTCAACCGTGCGCTGTTCACTTACGGTGCGCCGCAGAATGTCCTACCCCTCGTTCTCCCTGGGGCGGAGGAGTGGGTCAATTTGACCGCCAACTGACTTCTGTTTAGCTGTATGTGTATACCTTATTAGACATATGTTTATTATATATGAAGACATAAAAGATTGGTGCAACTATGAGCCACAAGGGCCCTTCTTGGTTGCACTCTGTTGCCCACCAAATCTGTCAATCAGGCCTCCCTGTAATACTCTGAAAAGAAAGCCCTCTATTCTTATAATGATTGTCTATGCTGTTTTTAAAGATGTTCAATGTGCTGCTACTGATAATGTTTTCTGGCAGCTGGTTCCAGTATTCCACTACCCTGTTGGTGAAGAAAGTCTGCCTTAACCTTGTTCTGCTGTGGTTAACTTTAATTTTGAATTTATGACCTCTGATTGCATCATTTCTGTTCAATTCAAACATTTCCCCAAGATATCCCCTCTCCAGACCATGGACAAATTTAAAGACCTCGATGAGATCTCATCTCAGCCTTCTATATCTGAGTGAAAACATTCACTTTCTTCAATCTTTCCTCATATGCCAGGTTGCTTATGCCATTAACCATTTTTGTAGCCCTCTTTTGTACTCTCTCTAAAAGCCAACAATCTTTTTCATAGCTAGGAGACCAAGCTTGGATGCAGTATTACAAATGTGACCTGACGTATGAGCAGTAAAGCTTTCTGATCACTTCCTCACTTCTGTATGATACATTCCTATTTATTGCCCCAAGCATTCTCAGTGTCTTCTTCCTGGCTTCCTTGGTCTGTTCTGATGCCCCCAAATTTTGTGCTTAGAATAACACCTAAATCCTTCTCCCGTTGAGTCACTGATAGCACTTGGCCACCCATGAAGTATGGAGCCTTCATATGCTGCTTACCTACATGCATGATTTTGCACTTATCAAAATTAAATTAAATTTGCCATTCTTCGGACCACTTCACAAGTTCGTCTAAGTCGTTTTGCAGCGAGATATGCTCATCTTGACCTCTTATTGCCCTAAAGACCTTCAAATCATCCGCAAATTTCAAAACTTTACTGCTTAGGCCACTTTCAATGTTATTTACAAATATAATGAACAGTAGTGGCCCCAGTACTGACCCCTGGGGGACTTCACTAAGAACATTTTGCCATGATGACTTTGTACCATTTAGCATCACTCTTTGCTGTCTATCTGAAAGCCACAACTTTATCCATTTTAAGATGCTACCTGCAATACCATGGGACTGAAGCTGTATCATTAGCTGTTTATGGGGTACCTTGTCAAAGGCCTTACTAAAGTCAAGATATGCTACATCAACCTGATTTCCCTGATCAAATTGTTCTGTGGCGAAGTTCAAAAAGTTGAAGAGATTTGTGAGACACGATCGTCTTTTTCTAAACCCATGTTGAGTATCTTGAATCAATCTGCTACCTTCCAGATAACTAACTATTCTATCCTTGATAATTGATTCGAGTACCTTGCAGACTATGGATGTGAGACTTACTGGCCTATGGTTTTCAACTTTCCCTCTTTCTCCTTTCTTGAAAATAGGAACTACATTTGCCCTTTTCCAATCGGTTGGAATTTCATTTTGTGAAACTGATCCACAAAATATTATACCAAGTGGACATGCCAGTTCCTTTTCAGCTTCCCGAAATACCCTAGCATAAATTTCATCAGCTCCTGCTGCCTTATTTGGCTTTATTTTCCTGATATGATTGTAAACAACATCACTATCAATGAAATCAACATCATTTATCAGATCACATGTCGCTGAACTATGGTGTACGGTTGGTAGATTGGTCATATCTTCCAATGTAAACTCTGATTTAAACTGCTTGGTCAGCTCCTCAACCATCCCACTATCCTCACCCAATGCAGTCCCGTTTACTTCCAGTGGACCAATTGTGCTAGAAACGTAACTGAGCTTGCAGAAACTAAAAATCTGTTTACTGTCCCCATTACAGTTTCTAGCTAAATCCAGTTCTTTTGCTCGCTTTGCTGCTCTGGTTTTTTGCTTCACAGTGTCTCTAGCTTTTCGATACGCCTTTAGATTAGCGACATTTGAGTTTTCTTTAAAGACCCTAATGCAGTTTTCTTAGCCTTAATTGCTTTTATCAAGTCTGGTGTAAGCCATGCTGGCTTTCCTACCTTTTTTTGCGTCTTTGTTTCTGGGGGACATGTCTAATCACCATATATATACATATATATATATATATATATATATATATATATATATATATATATATACATATGTGGTGAATGACGTGATGTAATTTTATCAAGTTTTGGTCGTTTAATGATTTTTTGCTGTTGGGTATCATGATACACAGCATGCACTTTTAAATTGACACTCCTTACAATGAGTGTATTGTCATAGTACATATATTTGTGTTAGCTTTTAATGTTCATGGTAGTGCTCTCCACGTGCTTTTCACATTCACGTGCGCGGATATACACTGGCGATTTATCAATGCCTCGTATAATGTCACGTGTTTGAGTGCATGTGATCAATGTTTGTACCTGAAATATAATATGATTAATTTCAAACTTTCGATTCATTGTAGGAAGTGTCAATTTAACAGTGCAAGCTGTGTAATATCCTTAAACTTTCTCAGTTGCTTGACATGCACTCAGCTGCTCTTTTATTCGACTTTTCAGGTCAACTTAAGCAATTCAGTGTTGTGCATTCGGTCATCCGGTCTTCGTTGCAGTTTTCACACTCCAGTCGCGAAGCAAATGCAATTTCATGTGTCAGTATTAATGATGTGGTAGCTGAAGATTCATAGTAGACACCTGGAATGGCCAAGGTCATTGATGAGATGAAGTTAAAGTATCTGGAAATATGTGGTAATCCCAACTGATATTTTCGAACAAATCGAGTTGAGGGAAAAGTAATGATTGTCATCAGAGCAAAGTTCAATGCTTGGTCTTATTGAATAAAAAAACTGGGGACGGCATCCCATCCATTTTTATTGCAAACATGTAAATATTTCCCATCAAATTTATTTTATTTATTTAACCATGTTTAAAGGCTTCATTCACATTGGAAACGACATCTGCTTGCAATATTTCCTTGCAGAGACATTCTTGCTTCACAATAGTTTGTATTTTAGCCCGCAGAGCAGCTGCGATACGTGCACTCATGAAATCTTCCCAGGTCATATCTCAGGGATTGGACCCGATATCAGCCTGGAACATGGAACAGATTAGAGAACATAATTCGTCTTTGCATATGCTTTTTTAATCATAGTGGCAAAGTTATGGGCAAAAAAATTGTCCAGCGTAAACCCCCATCTGACCTAGTGACCTGACAAAAGGCCACTTTTAAGACATGATATATGCACTTTCATTTCGCTTTTGAGTGTAGCTTGCACGGTTTGTTCATGAGCATTGCTTCAGCGTACATTTGAAGCTGCATTGAGACGAAGAGTTGTGGCCTGGCTGACTTTTAACTCAATGTTGTGAGCGGTTTAGCAGTTATCTCAGAAACCCCAACAGGATGAAATTGACAGTGCGAAGGTTAGGGTCTCCTAAATATTGATTTGCGCATGAAAGTCATGGTCAATTTTTCTTCTTTATTGAAGTCAATCGAATGTGGGATCGGTATGCCATAAATATTTTTACACAAATAATAACCACAAATTATGTTTTGCCCGAATATTCTGCAGGGTATTCTTTCTCCTGTTCAAATACGCATTTTTTTATCGGCCGCCGTCGATGAGCTTAGTATGCATTTATTCACTGTTGGGAAAACATTTTGATGCACCTAGCTGGCACGAAATGCATGTATTTAATGGTTGTTTCGACGCCTGCTTAAGATACATCTGCGCTCGAGGACCGCGTTAACGGCTGAACGTGTTGTCGTCTGCGGCAGCCCGATGTTTCAAGTTGGTAACCTGGCCGGGCGGTTTCTTTAAAAAAAATTAGTCCGAGTTGTTGCTGGGGTGGTTTTAGGAACCATGGTTCTATTGCTAAGCAGAGCGTGCGGGAACCCTGACCCCACCACCCGATCCATGAATTCCAGTTCAACGGCAGAATTTTGATCCGAAGTTTAACGTGCCGTCAATGCACCGACACGGCCGCCCGGTGGCTCGTCCCCGACCTTATCTTGCCAACTGACACTCCCGGCCGGGGGCTAAATGCGAGCGCGCGAAGCGACTCGAGCCCTGTGTTGCCAGGACAGGGGAGACCAGTGCAGGCCAGCGCTCTAACCAACTGAGCTACCGTGGCGGTAACCACGATTTAAGAAAAGGAATACTTTTTAATTTATATTTTGGTCTCGTGAGTGGCAGGCATACCTTCATTCGTTATCCGTTACTCCCGACTATTTTTCCTACCTGGCAGGCACCTATCTACTTGAAGAATGGTGACATAGGTAGCTTGCCTAGATTGCTTTTGTGGGTTCTTATGATTTCCGAAAGACGTGATTAGATCGCAGCTCTGTGGCTCAACTTAACTTTATATGAACAGTCCACAAACACCAAAATGGTGGACATGTGGTTTATGTTTGCATACGATAAACTATAACATTTTTTAAAGCGCAAATCGTTTGCTACAACGTGAAGCTTAACCGGCGCACGTCCGAGGGGGCAGATATCTGCCCCCTGCGGTTTTTCCTAATTTGCCGCCATACGAATCGAGTTAGCAAGGCCAAACCTCGCATGGCTGCTCATTAGTCTTTTCCGCAGATCCTCATACATGTTTAACCCTGGGTCATCTTAGGTCAGGTCACCAGGTCAGGCGAAGTGACCCAACTACACTCGGTGTTCTAGGTAGCATAACTTCTACAATAATTGGGCGATTTATTTCAAACTTATCGCACGTCATGATCTCATCAGGGACCATAATATGTATATCGGGTTTTTTGTAGCACAAACCTTAGGTCAGGTCGCGCTCATGGCTTCCCATTATAGGGCTATGGTAAAATATACAAATGTTTCCTGGTTACATATTTGCTCTCGGAATGATCACACAACGGTTGTGGCATGCAGTTGGGAGCTATGCTCAATGCTACCGCTGACATTTTTGTTCAGTGACCTCACCAAGGTCACCTGAGGTCACCTGAGATCACTACACATTTCTGCGCATTATATCGCACTGCATTGAGCTAAAAGGCGGGAATTCCTCCCTTTTTGCTTTTATCCCCAAAACGGGGCGATATAAAAAATAAAACCCCCCCAAAAGTTATTTAAAAACCCACCCCCAGAGATAAAATCCCCCGTCCACCCCAACCTTAAACCACCCCCCCTTTTTTCAATACAAAATTTTAAAAAATGTTGAAAATTTTTTTCCCTTTTTTTTCCTTCCTTACCCCCCGTGAAAAATTTTAAAAACACCCGAACCCCCCCCCCATTCGGGTATAATCCCCCTAAAAAAAAATTTAATTTAAAAAAAAAAAAAAACAAAAAAAAAAAAAAAAAAACCACACCAGACCCCCCCCCCCCCCCCCCCCCCCCCCTTTTCCCTTTTTCCCCAAATAAAAAAATAGGGGAAGAAAAGAAGACCCCACACCCCCCCCCCCCAAAAAAAAAGGGGGGGGGGCCCCCCGGAAGGGGGGGGAAGAAATCCCCCCCCCCCCCCACAACAACACCCCCACAAAATAACACGCCGATCGCAGGTATCGACGATAAACTTCTTGAAATTTGCCGATGAAAACAAAATGATACAACAAAAATTGCTGTCATTGTGCTCTGTTCGGTTTTGTTTAGTTACGCAGTGCAATACAGCTGCACACCCTCGATAAAGCTGGCGGTGCAATCGTGTCTGGTGGCAGTCTAACCAATCGCGATGCTCCCGTCGCGTTCTGTTCGGTTTTGTTTAGTTACGCAGTGCAATACTTGCTAGGTTTTTTAATTGGATTACACATTGACGAGAAGTCCTTTCCCCTGGATAGGATTTGACGCACTCAGCAGTTATGCCTCAAATCCAGCGTGATTGGCTTTTCGACTGACTCAACAGCTAACGCCACATTACGTCGCCTGATTCTCACCCTGGCATGAAGAACGGGAACCGCAGGGAATGGAACCCTGTGCCTCTGGCGTGCTAGACGCTCACCTTAACCACTGAGCTACTGACGTCCTTTCGCTCCTGGATATAAAAAAGTCTCCACTTTTAAGCATACGCACTTTTTAATATTTCTCATCCTCACCGATCCCCGCTTCGTTGGTACCGTTTCACCATTGATTTGTCTCATTGCCCTATTTTTTTTAAATAATAAATTTGATCCGAGTTGTTGCTAGGGTGGCTTGAGGAGCCAGGGTTCTATTGCTAAGCAGAGCTTGTTGCGTGAACCCTGGCACCACCACCCGATCCATGAGCTCCAGTTCAACGGCAGAATTTAGACCGAAAGTTTAACGTGCCGCCAATGCACCGACACGGCCGCCCGGTAGCTCGCCCCCGGCCTTATCGGGCCAGCTGCCAACTGACACTCCCGGTCGGGGGTCAAGCGGGCGGCGAAGCGACTCGAACCCTGTGTTGCCAATACAGAGGAGACCGGTGCAGGCCAGCGCTCTAACCAACTGAGCTACCAGGGCGGCAAATCGTGTGTTCTTCCCGGAATGTGGCTAGCTTCAACCGGTGCGGTGTTTTTTTTTCGCACCTGGCACCGTGTCTGTTGCGAATGCCTGTGTGCCATCGTGCACCCGTGGTACGGGACAGTAAACTCTCGCCGTTTCCGGCGGGACAGGAAACGGCGAGATAAGTAAACGGTGAGATGGGAAACAGCGAGACGGGAAACGGCAAGACCGGAGATGGCGAAGCGGGAAACGGCGAGACAGAAAGCGGCGAGACGGAAAACGTCGAGACCGGAAACTGCGAAACGGAAATGACAAGACGGGAAACGGCGAGACCTGAAGCGGCGAAACTGGAAACGGCAATCCAGGTCCGCCGCTGGCACTCCAACCGCCAACTGTTGCTACCTCTCTGTGTAACAACAGTGGAACTTTAACGACTGGCGAGTTGTCGGGCTGGTTCATTAGTCAGGGGCTCGCGATTTATTTTCCCAGTGAATAATCAAGATGCACTGAAGTCATCCGGCCAGTCACGTCGGCCACGTAACTTAATGCCGGGCCCGCAAGTCGGGCGGTATTGCACGAGTACTGAGCCATCTCGCCCAGATAAGAGGGTTTCACACGACGTGGCGAAGGTTGATGCCACCAAATTAGAAATAGTGATGCTTTTCTATCGCTAATGAGAGGGCGGAAAACGTACGGAAAACGGTTATCCAGCATGAATGTACACATGTGGAGTCATCCAAGTGGGCGGTGTTGTTTTATGCCTTCACGCGCGAGTGCTTCTTCCAAGGATTCACAACTCACAGGGCACGACATTAGACGAAGCGGCTGCAGCGTTGGCCGGGCACCCGCTGGCTCGGAGTTGCTGTGCGTCCCGCACTGCCCACGCTCGAGTTGATACGGGCGCCGGCGCCAACCCCCCGGTGGGAAGCCGGCTCCGAGTCGGGGCCGCGCCCTGGCGGAGGTATCAGCAACTACAACTCATGGTCTCCCGCGGTATTCATGGTACGCGGAGGTACCCCAGGCGACTGACTCCAGCATGGGCTTGCAGTCTGGTGTCCGGCTTAGCGCCGGCCGATGTCTGTGAGCGCCGCACGAACTCCGCCGATAGTATCGGGGGGGGTGTTGCAGAGGGGGGAGGCGCCGCATGACCGCCGCCGACAGTGTCGGAGAGCTGCAGAGGCGGAGCGAGATGGAGACGTAGAGGCACGAGGGGGCCGATGATCCTAGAACGGACGCGGTGTCGGGTCAGTGCCGTCGGGCGTTGTCGGGCGATCTCCCGACAGTTCCGACACTACACCTCAGACTGACGTCAAGGGAGGGGCGCCGAATCGTCCCCGGAGTGCTGTACTCCGGCCCGGGCGGGAGGTCCGGTACCGCACTGTAACGTCAGGCGAGTGGGGTGGGAAGTGGTACCGAGCGCCGATCTGAAGGGGGTGGAGCACTTTGGCAGACGGTGCCGTGAGTGGCAAGGGTAGGGTACCAAATTGCGACTGGAAAATCATGTAGGATGAGGGGTACTGGATTGCTGTACTGTGAAGATATGGGGAGTGGCAATGACTGTAATCCGGGGTACTGCAGTGGTACTGAAAGTGATCCGGGGTACTCGAATGACACTGACTGTGATCGGGATACTATACTGACACTGACTGTGATTCTGGATACCGGAGTGAGACGGACTGATCCGGAGTGATCCGAGGTACTGGAATGCGACCAAAACGGAAGTAGTGCCGGTGGCTGCTCACCGGAGAGGAGGGGTGTATGTGGGGCAGTTCACGGGCAGCGGGCAGGGGTGGAGCTGTACCGGGGTGAGGTAGCTGGAGGTCGGCGAGGCCGTGAACACAAGGAAGCTGAGCAACAGAAGCCAAGACAGGTCTCGCCTCGAGTCAGGTGACCTGAGGACGACGGACCCCGGCCAGTGACCGGGAGAGGGGGAGGGGAGCGGCAGATGGCGCCGAACTGCGTCACCAGCCGCGCTGCCAGCTGACCTTAAAGCAGCGTCTGTCAGCGTAGCTCGGTGCCAACACAAACTAACAGTGGATGGCACTCCCAAGTGACGAGAACGACCGAGTTGTATATGCCGGCCCCTCTGAGACTCCACACGTCTGAAGCTGTGGCGGTCTGTCGTCAGCACGGACCGCGCGGTACTCGGAAGACGGTGCTGCTAAGAGAGGGATGATGCAGACGGCCGTCCCTGAGAGCTAGTCGGCCAGCTTTGTGTTGCTAAGAAAGCTGCGGCTGATATATTTTCCCGCAGGAAGTGACGATTTGTGTGGAGCCCTTACTTATTGTTCAAGTTCCCGGTCTTGCGTCCCGAAAGAGATACCCGGTAACCACAGCCTGGCAGTGAAGACTGAGAGAGGCTTGTCGTCACGTCTTCGGTCTTCTTTGCGCGCTCGACTGTCGGTGGGGATTTCAACAGACTCGCCTGCCCGACACGCACAACGTGGGCTGCATCTTCACCTCTCTAATTTCGAGGCGACATCCATTTCTTCTCATTAAAAACCTCATTTATTTCTACCCCAACTGTTCAGGAACAGCAAGGATCAGCGTGCAAAAACAACCTGGTGTAGACATTTTCGCTTCTAAATGGTCAGTAATTTAGCTTCTAGGGCGCCTGCGACGTCCGTGCTCTTGGGTTGTTACAGGCCATATCTCAGTGGTCTGAGCCGACTTTGACTTTAAGCCTGGAACACCATTAGAGAGTTGTCATTGCATGGCCATTGTTTTTCAAACTTATGAAATAGTCACAAAGCTTTGTTCCAAATGTTTTTCCTGTTTAAGCCTCATGTTGATCGAAAGACCTGACTTGAGATCAGATTTTTGCATTTAACATTTGTTTGATCCATACTCCCATTGCTTAACATTGGTATCTTGTACGATTTGCTAATGAGAAATGTTCCAGTCTGCATTTAAGCACCGCATTGGGACGAGATCGTGGCCCGCCTTTGATCTGCTCTAGCTCCGCAATCGTAGCAACTATATCCCAATGTTTTGGCATAATATGCGATTATCAATCGCGGGAAGGTATGGCAGATATTAAACCGACACCTTAAATGGTTTAGGGGTTACATTATAGAAATCTTATGGGCGTCAAATTGGCCTATCGGCACTGCGAGGGTCATAATAGGAAATTCTCCAGCGTGACGACTAAAGTTATTGCAGCATTCAGTTTGATCGGCACAGCACAAAAGAAACAATGCCAGCATTGAGCTGCACGGCTGCACTCGCGTTTGCCCCCCGCCGAGCACGAGCGGTGCAATTTCTGCAGTCGTCGTTGGGTCCGTGCACACCGCGCAATGAGTCGAATCGATCGCCGATGCCGTCCGATCGATAGCCGGTGTGTCGCAACAGATGGTCTCGGCGAAGTGCACCGCCGATCAGACGATTACGGGATTAGTCACTGCGCACGCGCGGTGGCGGCGGTCGGCGGGACGGAGACGCAGCCGACGTGACCTCAAAACCAGCCGACATCATCACACGGTGGCAGGCTCGCAAAATTCACCTAACACATACACACACTCAAAACCAGCCGACAGCATCACACGGTGGCAGGCTCGCAAAATTCACCTAACACATACACACAGACACGTGACCTCAAGTGGCACTGGTGCGGCCAGCGGAGCGGGGACACGGCCGACGTGACCTCAGGTGGCACTGGTGCGGCCAGCGGAACGGGGACACGGCCGACGTGACCTCAAGTAGCACTGGTGCGGCCGACGTGACCTCAGGTGGCACTGGTGCGGCCGGCCGGCGCCCCGCGTCACGTGACGCCGCGGTGGCACCGATAGGGTCGGATCGGCACTCGCCAGGTGTCGGTGGGTGACGCCGCCAGCTGGGACAATTTGTGCCGCCTCGCAGCCGGAGGCGCGCGAGCGAAGGGCGATAACGGCGCGGGCGATAACGGTGCGGGTGATAGCGAGGCGGGCAATAACGGCTGGGGCGATAACGGCGCGGGCAATAACGGTGCGGGCGATAACGAGGCGGGCAATAACGGCGCGGGCGATAACGACGCGGGCAATAATGGCGCGGGTGAAAACGGGGTGGGCAATAACGGCGCGGGCGATAGCGAGGCAGGTGACAACGAGGCGAGCGGTTCGTGTGGCTGTTCGAGAAGTCCGAAACGGGACAAGAATACTGCCCGCAGAAGCACGAGCGCACCCAGAGTTTTGTCTGTTTGCTTGTTTGTTTGTTTGCTTGTCAGAAAAGTTACATCCTAATAATAAAGAGGGATTGCGGCCGTCGTTGGCCTGTATTGCTCTCTTCCGTCCTGGCAAGACGGGGTTCGGGTCACCTCACGCTCACGTAGCCCCCCTCCCCCTTCCCCCTCTCCCCGGCTGGGGGGTCAGCTGGCAACTGGCCTGACACGGCCAGGTACGCGGCCCGGGGCGGCCGTGTCGGTGCATCGACGGCACGCTAATTGTTCGATCAACATTCTGCCGTTGAGCTGGATTTCTCGGATCGGGTGGCTCCGTGAGGGTTAACGAGTCAAGCCTAGATGAGCTATAATCATGATCCATAAAGCCACGAGTTTGAACTTTTTAATGCACGTAACATGACACAGCTGCTTGAAATTTTACTTTGCGGTAATCGACGAAGAGGTAGTATAATATTTATTGGTGGAATAGTCGGCTTGTAAAGGTATTTTTGGCCTTTCGCAGTTTCGGACATTATTCCGCCCTTCTTTGAACACCTTTCAACTTTTCAACCTTCAACCTTTGAACCTTTCAACAATAAAGTAAGAAGCATTAGGCCCTCACCTACCTCCAATATCCGTGATTCGTGTACATTTTTGGTTGCAGGTTGGCAGTTTATGTGCATATTGTAGCATCATCATGTGCCAATGTTGCAGCAATGTTATGCACGGCACCCATACATCCGCTTCTAAAAGTTACAGACATCCCATTAAAGTAAATATGGTTAAACTAGCTTAACCTTGTTTAGCGCCATCTCTATCTAGCCGTGTAGCAGTACACCTTTTCAGTAGGATTGGTGCAGAATTCAGCTGGTTGTCTGAACCACAGTTCACAGTGTAATCGGTCAGTTTCAGTTTGGTGCGAAAAGTTGTGTAAGTACCTAGAGGCTAACGCATTATCACGACACGGGAATCCTCAGGCAGTTGAACCTATCTCTGCCAAATTAGGATCCATTGGATTCTCAAGTATGGTGACTTGATGGGATTCGCAACCACTACGGCTACGAAGAACATATAGCAAACAACTCGTCCCTCCCCACTGCCGAATTCCCAATCCCTCCCAAAAATCCCACGTCCCCCCCCTCCAATGACAAATTATCACTGCTGGAAACGCCTCGAGTGAATTTAAATGGCGCTGCGTATCCTGGTCACATCCTGAGAGGACGGCCCGCTTTCCAAGAGTTACTGTTTGTACGTTGCTCGAAGCGGAAGGCGGGCCAATTATGGCGCCTTCCGAAGCCGGCGGAGACAACTAACGAGCGTTGGCGCATAATGATGCTCGTCCCGATGGCTTCGCACCCTTCATCCGACGACTCCGAGAAATTTGCCGCTGCCAACTCGACACCGGCTCAAGTCTTCAGTCGCCGACGACGGACCGGCGAAGTTTGGCTGTGTTCGCCCGCGGAGCCAGCTGGACGGTCCGAGCGACAACTTCACATTCCGGAGAATTGGCACCGAATGGGGACGATTTTTTTGCAGGTGTAGGCGTTGCGAAACCGTGGCTGCCGTTAGGCGGGCGGAAGCGACTTCGACTCGCTGCCAGTAGCGGTGCGAGTGACGAGGCTGAGCCGCAGGGAGGACGGAGACACACCATCCGGTCACGAGTGGTCCGCGGCTGTGCGCAGAGCGCGCTGCTGTCAGGCCGCCTCCCCGGACGTGCATCCTTGCCAGCTGGCAGGTCTGAAGACCCTGCCGCTCGTGGAGTGTTGACCGGTGTCAACTATTGGTGCAGGCTGCGGCCGAATTGTGTCACTCGGCGGACCCGGCATGGACGGTCGCTGGGAGCATAGACTGTGCCGCTGCACAGCATTTATCGGCAGGGTATACTACGCCGCTTCACAGCATTTATCGGCAGGGTATACTGCGCCGCTGCACAGCATTTATCGGCAGGGTATACTGCGCCGCTTCACACATAAGCATTCCGTCACAGCCTGCTGGAGCCACCGCGGGCCAGCGTCCAATGACAGGCAGCCGCTTTCTCGATCGCCACGTGACCATATGTCCTGCAGGTATGATAGCTGATATGTGGGTATATGCTTTCCCGCCTTGTATGCCTCGGTCCGGCTCATAGCACTGCCAGTTATGTGAGAGGGCTACCACGGGTCTCATGGTGGTAAGGATGAATTGATCACTGTGGATCTATGACTTCGGCGTCACAGGATTCGATAAAGGCTAGGAGCACGGCTGCAAGGGGTGTAGCGAATTTGGAGGAGAGGTTTATGTTGCCAATCGGTCCTTTGCATTTACTACAATGATACAAAGTCAATTTTCTTCACGTGCTTGATTAATTCAGACTGTGAAACTAGGTCAGACCCGCCCGGCATCCGACGGGCTCGATCCCATTTATGGTGCCCTCTTTGCGAGCCATTGTCAAGAGGAATGCAGTCGGCATTTTGGAGGAGCTGAGCACGAGCGAATCCAATAATTGTATGTGCTCTTTCCGCCGACATTCCGTACAATGTGTGCTTATTTTCCGTGTGCAACCTCCCCGGAGTCCATGCCATCCCAGTTTTCCTCAGGTGTACTTTTGATATCACTCATGATGGTCCGAAGTCGCCAAAGTATGCCAATGGACGTGGCATGTATAGAGTGGACACATACCGATGTACCCCTCCACCATAGCTTAACAGCAGCAGCTTAATGAATCATGAATAAATGAATGAACGAACGAATGTATGATTATTATTTGCCGAATGAATGAATAAATAAAATGCTGCGCGTAGGCAACCGGTGTCACGGATGGTCGTCCATATGCCAGGACTTTTGCCGTGAGTCAGGAAAATATTTGGTACCCTTTCTTAGTTAGACGACCGACATTTCAGCACCAGTGAGGATGACGGCACCTTCTGAATACGTGCGCTGGTGTGGTGTTATTCAGAACACAGGGCGTGGGGACCGGACCGGCCGCTGCACCGTCACTGGTTGTGGCGCCGTGGCAGATCCAGGGGACAAAGGGTTCATTTTTCTGCTCACCCTCCCCAAGTGGTCGAGACTCCCACGATTTGCTCCGAAACGTTGCATTAAGATGGTATACTCTCGATATTTACCAACGTTTTATGATATGAATATTGCCTTATTAAAATTCGACGAATGTTAGCTGTTCAATGCTGTTGTGTGTATCGAAGTCCGGGATAATTTTGAACCTCCACCCACTCATACTTTTGGAATCGCTTCTGGTGGAAGGGACTCATTACCTTCCAAGTGAGAGGAAATAATCAGACCACGTTCCATGACGTACTACTATCCAGTTTGAGTTTGACAATCACGTTGTCTGTCCTCCAAGGAATTGAACATTGCCTCTGTGGCTTTGTTTTGAAGAAAACAGATTATCCGATACATATTCCGTCGCCCTAGACGAACAAAGTCGGAAATGACGCCAGTACTCACAACAATGTAGTAGCGCAGTCGAATGGGAATACATTTTGCAAGGGCACAAATTCCGTCGGGTTCGGCTTTGAGCGCCACTGAGCCAGAGGTCAAATATGTGCCCGACTTATGAAATGCATTGCAAATTATGGAACATGAATTTGGTCTGGGAGAAAAGTTACCTAATTTTCACCCAGATTCGCAGAAATATTCCTGTATGAACAACATCCCCTCCTCCCCCTCTCTCCTCTCTCTCTCTCTCTCTCTCTCTCTCTCTCTCTCTCTCTCTCTCTCTCTCCGCACACACACAAGTTCCGTAGCGACGCCCGTGCCTGTATGGACGGCCTGCCACTACACAACTGCCCCCTCCCTATGCTAATGACGGACGGTCTGGTCACAGCTGATGGCGGGAATTAACGCCATTTAAAGCACTGGGCTGGGGCAAAACGACAATAAAGCTGGCGGGGAGAAAAAAAATATGTCGCCACCATCCGTGGGTTTGTCATACCTACACTCCATGCAAAATGTGTTACTCACCACAAGTTACACAAATTGACCCGACACATAGAATGCATACCATGATAATAACCGACGTTATGGCAGACATTGCCCCATATCAGGTATTGTTGATAATTTTACTGACTTCAAATTACACCAATTGATTTGGAATGTACGACACTGACGCCATATATGTTGGCCCCCTTCATCCCGATCTATCAGGAATGGGTGGACGTGCCAAACGCCTGCGGCAAGCTGCATTGGTATGCATCTGTATGCATCATGTTTACAGTTGTGTTGGCATGCATTTCACAAACAATAGGCACGTCAAATTATTCCCTCGTACACCAGTATTCCACTGGTCTGTACCTGACCATAGGCGTTTAGCACATGGATGTCCCTCCTAATACGCTTCCAATGATTCGAACACGAACGGTACAGCCAGTGAATGTAGTGAAGCAAGTCAAACCTTCTCCCACTGCTGCTCAGTCTATCGCTCCGATGCCCCCAGTGCTTCGCCCAACTCATTGCCGAATATCGGGCAAGGATGGGTTCCGTCCTATGGTACGTTCAGACAGACATTCTAATTGAAGAGTCAGTGACTATTCAACTGCAATCGGTGATGGGCATATTTTTTGCAATACATTGCAAAGATATATTTTTCGAAAATTATTTTTGTCGCAGTTTTTTATAGCCGACAACGTGACTACTTCTCTGTATTGGGATAGTTCCATATGGCGCTCTCCCTCGGGTGGATTCCGAGGGAGAGCGCCATATGATTCCAATACGATTTCCTTGCGTGCGATCCGGGCGATCGGTGACCCGACCATGGCGCCAGGAACTTTCATATCCTGAAGGAGCGGAAACATATTTTACAATGCCTAAGCATAGGAAAGATATATTTTCCATATGAAATCCTTCCCAATGCAGTGTGGCTGGCGCACCAGCACGCTCATAAGGGCATAATTTTCAACTGACTCAGGCTTTCTGGAGCAAAGCCGCCGGTCGGCGGTGGCATGTCGGAGCCTTTTGGGACGGCCGAGTAAGCGTGTTTGTAGTGATTCAGAGCATCAACAATGGCAACCAAACTATATGAGATGAATAAAATATAAAAGTGCCGCTGGAATTAGAAAGCTTAGAAAACATGTGTGTGTCGCTTTGAACACCAAAAAATGGCGTTTTACAGGGGAGTTGAACGGCGTGGCAAACCTAGCGCCGGCTTCATGCAATCAAACAGCTCCCATCATCGTCGCAGTAACAACTCCCAGTTGCACGGCAGGTACATGTGGTCAATGGAAAATGTGTAGCCGTTACATGGAGCCAAGTAATGCAAGCAGTGCCGTATCTCCAAAACCACTCGTTTTCCTGCGTGAAAAAAAAATCGTGAAAATCTTGGGAAAGTGGCGAAGTTCACTTTCGCTTTCATCCGCCCACCATGTGCACGTGTAACGTGGGGTGGAAATATTTACCCTCGAGAGCTTCACTATTGTTGGGGCTACACATTGGTGTTCATTTCGTTCCGATCGGACCATAGGTTCGGCAGCTGTGGCGCGCTCGTTCTGGCCGCCCGACCCGCGGAAGATTGTGAAAATCCAAAGTCAATAAGGGCGGATTTATGTTTCAAGGCGACGGCAAGCGCCGCCTTGACGCTCAGCGGGCTCTGGCCACTCGCGCGCGTGGGCGCGCTAGCGTTAAGGCGATCGCAACGAAACGAATCCCATTGGCCCCAGGAGAGTGCCAAAACCACACTTTGCTACACTTTTGGCTGGTACCACTCGCAAGCGGGCGACATCGTGTACAATATACTGTAGCGCCAATACGCGACGCGGCCATCGATGAAACGGAATTATAAATCACCATGCTAAGCCAGCGGGGTTTTGGAGCAAATGTAATCGCATTAAATTAATGAATAGTGTGATTAAATTCCACATGCTTGTTTAAGGAACACAGGTCGTTGGCCTGACTTCAGGCAATACATAAGGTACATGTACTACATGGATGGATGTATTACATAAGGTATGATATACTATTTAATGTATTGTGCACTGCATGGCAAGCAAAATGTTCACATTTCTGAGGAGCCAAGTATATTTGTTCAGTCGGATGCTATCCAGCTTATTATACACTTCGATATATTTGTTTTACATTGTTCCGCACGAAATAAAATCCATCCATCAATTTAATGTGCCAGGGAAGCAGCGTTGCAGCGTTCAAAGTTGGAGCAGCAACCGAGGTAATAATCGATGAATGCAATGACAGCACAAATAATACCGACGGGGCCAGTATAATAAATACACTTTCCAGGATTAAGGTAGTTCCGGAATATCGTGTCGCAGACGACGTCGACGGTGTGAAATTCAGTGCGACCGACATTCTGGACAAGCACCTTACCAGACTCCAATACCATTTTGGAAAGTGTCTTGAACCAAGACGTAGCTAATTTGCGTTGGTTGAGATCGCTTCCCCCAAGAGCAATTGACATGGATACATTTGCCAGTTATTCCTGCTAAAGTACCGTGACACAATCGCGAAACAGGTGTTCAAGCACGTGATGATTTCCCAAAAAAATAGTCCAATATATATACATATAATTATATATAACTATGTATGTTTATAAATGTATGTATGCGTGCATTTGTGTACTTTGGGAGTATTGTTCACCAATACATGTCGACTTAAAGGCTTTTGGTATTTCAGCTTGCGTAAGCTTCTTTGTGCATCTCTCAAGTTTTCGAACGTTTGTCTTGATGCCTTGGTTGAATTGATAGCTCAAATTAGCGACGTAATTTGAATATTGAAATGCATGCATAATATTGTCATTCACGTTTCAGCCGCATTGGTTATCGACATAATATACATTTTAAATTATTGGATCTATCTTGAAATTCTAATCGGATCGATGACAAAGAAGCGTTATTAATAACACCATGCAGGAATGACTTCGCTAATTTGATTTCTCAACCCAACCAAGAAACCAGGACTACTTTGAGCCAAATTTGTCGCATTTTGCGAAGGATTGGAGCATTTCAACTTGTGACTTGCTTGAGCGCTTATCACGCGGCTGCTGTCACAGTCTTTCAAAAGGGGTATGTAGCAGGCGTATATGCGGGATGTCTGTGTACATTGGGAATATGAATTCGTCTTTTCATTTATCTATGTTATTTGATCTGAGAAACGACCTCGGCTCTCACAGATTAGTTGACCGTTGTTTCAGACAGTTCTCAAACGCACGGTATTGAAGCCAGCTCAGCTTTGGCCTGAGATGACTTTCCAGAATGTCGACTGCACTAAATTTCACTCGGTTGGCTTTGTCTCCCGCGAAACATTCCAAAACGACTTTGGTTCTGAGAAGTACACACTGGTCCGGTGTGGTATTATGCATGCTGCCAATACTGCAGTCAAGCACAGCATATTGCATCAAATACTGCTCGATATTCAACTTTCAATGAAGATTCAATGCTCCTTCACACAACGAATGATGGGTGGCCCGGTTAATTTTCGTACTAAGGGCGATATAATTGAAAATGTCTCAATGTTTGTTACCTGTAATTTGTTCAAACGATCAATCAGTTTGTCAATTCATCTGAATTAATGAAGCAAGTGTATAGCTTGGAAGTTGTGGCATTGTAGGACAAGGGAAAGGCTGATAAACATCGTACACATCTGCTCCCATTCCTCTGCATTTATTGTAACCATGCTCCCTTCAGCCTTTCTGTCGAATTATGCATTGCCGAATTATAAAATCCATAGCGATCAATTGTTGCTTGTCGACATGAGTCCAGTGGTAGCCCTCTCGCTGAACTGCCAATGCTATGTACGTCCGATTGAGGAATGCAAGGCAGGACAGCGAATACCCATATATCTGATGTTATGCCTGCAGGGGAAATGGTCAATGGTCACGTGACGACCGCGAACTCTACTTCCTGTCATTGAACGCTGGCCCGTGGTGGTTCTGGTAGGCTGTACCGGATGCTTATAGGTGAAACGGCACAGTATACCCTGCCAATATTAGCTGTGAGGCGACACTAGGCGGTTTCACGCGTGCACTAGCGGGAAGTAATCGTCATGACATCCCAATGGCGATGTCAGACTATATTAATTACGTTGATCTGAGAACTTTTAAACTGGAGATTGGACCACGTTAATATATTAATAAACAGCCAGAGGATCTCCAGTTACTTAATATCACAAGTTTTTGTACTAGCAATAGCTTGTTCATACACAAACCCTGAAAATATATACCTACCTCCGCTCCTGGGAAGTCATCTAGTCGGAAATCTGGAAGTCAGACCGAGCGAGCCTGACTTCGAAGTAAACTCGCTGACAACAGCTGACTGCCGAATTCAGCGGTCTTCAAATGCCAAGTTTTCCGGTCAGTTGACCGCTCTGATCTATATCGTCAACCATCTCCAACTGCGGTAAGTGATTGGCTCTGTGTAATTGATATGACGAATCATAATCGAGGTTTCAAAAAATGACGTCACCGTTTGTGCTCCGATTGCATCATTTACGGCTGAAATATGGTAAGTAAGCTAACAGATAAGTTAGTCTCAGATGCGCATATTTTGGACTTATTTCGGTCTTTGGGGCGCTGTTGTGGTGAACAGCTAATTATTTGTTCTTTTTTTCGAGTATGATGTTCAATGGCAGGGTTCAATTGGTACCCCCCACAAGTTAGGAAATATGGGGCAAAATAGTGCACCACAATACCCAAATGCACAAAGGTACCTTTTGTATCAGTATTTCAACAAGAATATTATGGTTAAGTGTTTAAGTTGGTGCTGAGTATCCTTCCACTCCTTCGTTTTCTTTTGGTATTTGCCTTATTTAAACTGGTATTGAACTGGGTTTTCTGAATTGTAACAACTCCCTTTGAACAAGAATTCAATTGTTTTGCTGCCATGCATAGTGATTGATAAGTCGATTTAACAACTGAACCGCATATGTTGAAGGAATGCACTAGTTTTAAGAAAGTATATGATGGCTATTATGAGCAGCAAGTGGGTATTATGACAACCATGATATGGCAGGTATTTTGCGACTGGCTTTTGTTCTTATGTACAATTAAAGAAATGCTTGTGCTGGATGCATGCAAGTTATATGAGTATTAGATGATATCTAGAAGTGATGAAATATTGAACAAAAACAATATTTTGTTTCTTTTGAACAATGTACAAACTAATTAAGTTTTACAGACTTGTGCTTTTATGGTGTGCCTGCATAGGGGAAGATGGGGGTTTCTGGACACTGAAGGCATGGGATGAGTGCCGCATGACCAAAACAAAGCACCCTTGACCCCCAATAACCAACCAACCTGCACATTTAAGGCATGAAAGAAATTGAAATAGCTCTACTGCTGCATCTGTATGGCTGAACCAGTCATTGCACTGTATTTACTGAACACAAAAATGAACAGGCTATCCATATTCAAGAAATTCCTTTCAATGAAAATCCTCTAACCACTTGCAAAGAGCAACTTTAAAACAATTATTTTGTAGTGCTGTGCTGTGTTTTGAACACAAATGTTGTGCAGGATTACCTGTTGTAGCTATAGCTGTTGTGGTATAAGCTATTAGTAGCCACTAAAAATGTTGGTGTAATTGGCAAAAACATATTGAGACTTCCTTATGGTTTCCTTAAGCCAACTGCTCTTGGAAGCCTAAATGGTGCCTATGAACTTTGCTAGCTCCATACACAAAGAATCTGTAGAACTATGTGATCAGGCCTTCATATTTTGGTAGACAGTTGCACCATTTATAAATATCACCATCTTTTTGTTATTTATGCACTGGACATGCTGCAGGTGACACCCAAAAGCAGGTGTTCGGAAAACAGAACATGTTCAGATACCCCCTCTCTACCTCTAACTTAAGGTATGTCAAAGCGAGTCAAAGGGTGTCTATTTATCATGCAGTTTTACTAATGACCATTTGTACTAATACATTTGTATAAAGAGGAATAAATAAAGTATAAATTAAAAGGAATAAGGCAGTGCTGCCTTGTGTGCATGTATTATTCATCACCCTCTTATACACCGGTCTCTTGCTATTGCCACCTTTCGTGTTGATTTCTGAGAAACTTATGCCATTATCTGCCCTGAAGAAAACAAATGTGAATCATAATTTGCTCAAGGCATATTAAATCCATTTGACTGTGGATGTGGTAGGCAACATATGGTGGTGCCCAAAGTCTGCCAACATCTGTTTTATTTCCATACAATTATTTATTGGTTATATTTATACATGTTTTTTTCTTCAATTCTTCCACATGCTGCTTGAGTGAGTGATGTTCCAGGAGAGCCGAAACACAATCTGGCATGGCCGTAGTTAGTGTGTGTATGGGGATGGGGTAGGGTGGGGGCGGGGGCGGACAAGCCTCTCGCCATACTTTTCATTCAGCACCACGCTGACTGAAAACATTCCCATCCAGGGCGCTCGAGTACAACTCCTACATCAATGCCACATGATTGTTGTTAATGCGAAATTATCTTGGTAGGGCACTGTGGAGGTCAACGGCAGCCAGCTGCCGCTCATGCTGACTGGCGACGCAGCTTACCCGCTCACGCCCTGGCTCTCGAAGGCGTACCCAAGTTGCCGAGATGACCAGCCCGACCGTGCAGCAAGGCACGCGTTCAACGCCAAGCTTGGTGTGATTAGGATGGTCGTGGAGCGCTCGTTTGGGCGGCTGAAGTGTCGGTGGCGACGCGTCTTGAAGCCGTCCGAACACAGCTTCCGTTTTGTTCCGCGGATAGCATTCGCCGCCGCTATCCTACACAACGTGGTAGAGTCGTACCACGACGACTTGCCAGCAGGTGCACTGCGCGTAGCCGAGCTGCTGTCTACCAGCGAACAGCCACCTACAGCAAGGTGTCATCCAGCCGAAGACAGTATGGCTGCCGCGGGCATACGCGATCATATCAAGGACAGTTTGTGAAGTTGTGTCTTTTGGACTCATTCGTTTGAGATCAATGTGTTCGTTTATGTTTGATTCATTGGTTCGTTTTTATTCGCTTAATTCATTCGTGCGTGCGTATGTATAGCTGAATTGATGATATAGCCTGCCCAACGAAGAACAACCGTGAGTTCTTTTATGACTCATTCTACTGCTAGGCCATATGGCGTTTCCAATCTCTCACATTGATTGGTCGTAGGTGCACTCTGTAATCCAGCCCGAATAGCGAGTAGTAGTCATGCAATTTCCCACTAGTTCAGGTCTATTTGTTTTTTTTCTGACTCATTTTAGCGAACTGAGAACACGTAATCGCGAGCTTGTCGAGTAATCAATGCTGTCCATCACCACCGCCATGGTATGACGTCCATGGCCATGGTATGATATGACGTCACCACCGCCATGGTATGACGTCCGTCCACACCAGGCGGCCAATTGTCGTTTGATAACTGAATGTAAAAATGTGCACATACATTGACTTCCCGTGTATGCCGTGAATGCGGGATGGGTGAAACAGATGACATGAGGCGGAAACACGGTTGCGAAACTCAGCAAGGAGTAGCAAGAATAGCAAGGATTATCAGTCCAGATTATCTTGTCTGTTGATCATGGCGCGACAAACAGCTTTAATCTGGCCCTCTAGACGCTCCATGGTAGCGAGGTGGCGCTGATCCGTCTCCACTTGCTGCCGCAGCAGGTCAGCTTTCTGCCTTTCTAGGGCCAAGGCTTCCTCTCCCCTGGTGTCCATGCGATCCAGAATGCCCAGAATCCAGCTATCGATGTCGTCGGGACGCAGACGTCGGTGCCTACGACGCTCCGCTCGAAGGCCAGCATTCACTGGACCGTTTCCGGCGGCGCTTGGCCTCGCAGGCTGGTCAGCGGGGGCATCGGCTGCTCTCGACCTGGTGGGTTGGACGGCAGGGCTGGTGGCGCTGCCGCTTGACCTGGCCCGCTGCAAAGCACCGCCGACCACCCTGGGCTTGTGTGCAATCAACGAGGTCCCGGCCGAAAAAAATGTGATGGCACCCGTGGGTACTCTTGCCTCCGACACCCACCTACCTCCCATTAAATATATCCATGGCGAAAACTTACTCTTGGGGGGGGGCAATGACCAGCCAGGAAGGAGTGGAGGAAGTTGGGTGGGGGGGGTGCACGTCCAATAGATGCTATCTGAAAACTGTTTAACCCGTCCAGTTTCTCCAATCAGATCCTCACACCCTGCCTGGGAGGGGGGGGGGGGGTTATGGACCCCCACACTCTAATATCCAAACTAAGCGTCGAAAGAAAACAAAATAGGTGTCATCGGAAAGCGCTCGACGAGTAGTGTCAAACACCACCCCGAAAAGGTTTTCACAACTGACATGTTTATGGGTCTGGGGAGTTCATTTTGAGGGAGATTTGCAGAATAAATAATTTGGAATCAGAAAAGGAGAGCGAAATCGACCAGGACCATGAAATGTTTGGCTACCGAAAAATAAATTGTTTTTAAAATTTCAAAATTTTGAGTTAAAAATTTCTTTTATTTTCCTTTTCTAATGGGTAGACCAGACCGACAAATGTTGTTCGAAGTCAACTTGCTCCCCCCCAAAAAAAAATGCTTACTGTAGCCAGAATCTTCTATTTTACCTCTAATAGACAAATGTACGAAACTAATATGTAATCAAAAAGTGAAAAATGCAAAATTAATTTGGTGTGTTTTTCTGCATCCCTAAAGATAAGAAAACGCTGAATGTTTCATTCAAATGTCTTTATCCGTTAAAGCGTGACAGGTTGAACTTTTTTGGAGGTGACCTCACTTGACCTTGATCAACTCATTAACCCTAGATGACCTGACTTCAAAATTCTGACACAGCATGCCAAATTGATGTGGGAAAAGTTATGCCAAATTTCGGCGCGCTGCCGTTCGCCATTCTTCCACTGTTCGCGGATAACCCTAGGGGGGTCGTCAACGACCCCCCCCCCCAGACGGCGCGGATTAAACTAGCTCTACCGATGGGTTCCAGGAAGGCCCGAGGCCCCCGCTGCCCCTCCCCACTCGTGAGGTACCTGGTGAGTTGCATTAAAACGCTTCTGGCATTAGCTTGGGGTAGGGATACACGTAATTTTGTAGATATGCCGTAAGGTATGGGGAGCCAGGATGCAACACCGCCCTTAAATAGTCATTTTACATCAGCATTAAGGCGTTGACTGAAAGGAATCCACTCAAAAGAGTCTCGCTACCCACATCTGAAATGCACGCGTCCACCGTTACCGAATCCCAGACTCATTGAACCTTATTCAGGTAGGTATTTATGTACTAAGCTAAAACGATATCTAAGAGCGGAGCCCCGTATGGTGATTTGCAGTAGACGGCATTTGAGCTGTCAACAGTCCGCTTGTAAAATGGAGGGAATACAATATTTTCGGGACCGTCAAGATGGCACCATCTGGAAATGATATAAGTTCCCATTTATCCATAATACTACTGCGAATTCACATCCATGAAATAGAACGTAGGATTAAAAATATATATCAGCATGATATGAACTACCACTTCCTCCCCAATATTGTATGTTTGCTGGTAATGCAATGACAAATTTATATTATATCCGACAACTCTCAAATCGCAAAAATGGTGCCAGATGCTACCAGATTGGCTAGTCGGTTCTGTAAGTCAAGTGCTTATTTTCAGATTAGTGCCGCTATTTGAATAATTTGGTTCAGTTTTATATTTAATTTATTATTTTATAGGTAAAACTTCCGACAGATTTCATATATATAGACAAAGTACATATATTTCAATAATATGCCCTTCATACTAGACGAAGTCATCAACATTGCATCCCGGTGCTTATTGGACGTCGTGAAACGGGCTACTGTGTATGTTCCCAGTGACCGGGCATGTAAAGTCCCCCGTAGAAGTCGGTAACATCTTGTACCGGCTATCATTATTCTAGTTGCTTTTTCTTTGCTATTCAACGCACCGGTGTGCTGAATTTGCATTGAATATTGAAAGGTGTCTACTGGTTAGTGGATAGCTTCGAAGGAGCTGAACATTTCACCAACATTTAACAGCCGAACTTCACAACACACACAAACCGAACATACCACGAGCCGACACATGCCACCATGCATCATCGAAGCGTGCCACCATATACGAATTGAACGTGCCACCACACACGAACTGATCATACCACCGCACCCCAACGAATCATGTCACCATGTACGAACTGATAATGCCAACTTACATCAACAAAGCGTTCCACCATATACGAACTGAACGTACCACTATATACGAACTGAACATGCCACCATGCCTCAACGGAGGGTGGCACTATATACGAACTGAACATGCCAATTTCCATCAATGAATCGTTCCACCATATACGAACTGAATATACCACCATACACGAACTGAACGTTCCACCGTACACGAAATGAATACCATATATGCCATCACACACTAGCCGAAGCATCACCATGCATTAACGAAGCATGCCTCGATATACAAACTAAACAGAGCACCATACACGAACTGAATACCATATATACCACCACATGCGAACTGAACGTGTCGCCATGTATGAGCGGATACACAAGCATGCATCCACCAAGCCGAACACACCACCACACACAAAGGGGCGAGCACGAAATGTGCCATTGTGTCCCGGGGTAATCAGCACGCGAACTAACCAATTGGAAGCCAACACTCTCCACCTCGGATCCGGGTTCCGGTCGCATCATAGCTCACCTGTGTTCGCGACCCGCATCACATGTGCTGGTCGCTGTGTGTCAGCCTGAGACACACAGCCAGCTCCCGGCTCGTCTTGGGATTCGCGTGCTGCGTCCGGTGGCAGCCAGCTGCGGCGCTGTGCTCTGGCGGTGACCTGACCTAACCTGACATGTAAGGGGACGAGTAGTCGAGGGGTAAGTTGCTCGTCTCACAATCGAAATGTTGTGGGTTCGAGTCTCACCTGGCGCCACTCTTCGCCAGCGACCAATCGGCGTGAGAGATTGGCGACGCCACGCGACTCAACGGTCGACGTGCCGTAAAACCAATAACAAACCAACCGACCTGATATGTGACCTGACACGACTCTGACCAACGCCGCCCGGCCGCGTCACCAGCCAGCGCGTCGTCCTGCCGAATCGACACCTCCACGCGGCCGGCTATGTTTGTGTGCGGCTTTTCGACGCGCCGGCCGAGGCTGCGTGGCGTCGCCCGCCTGTCGCTCACACCGGCAGAAAAGGCCGGCCGTCGTGGGGATTCGAACCCGGCACCTCCGGCTGGCCAGCCGCTCAGCCTGGCTGCTGAGGTGCCGTCGCCTGAGCCAGGCGGCCACCCGTAGGCACACGCCGCGGACAGTCGACGGGCCGGGCGCGGCACCTCGCCGCATCCGCTGACCACCGAGCGTCACCACACGACCTCGTGCCGACCTGCGGGTGCTGCCGCCGGGCCGGATTGACTGCTCGGTGGTGGGCTTCCTCGGACCGCGAACCGACCCGACTGGGCAGACTGCTCGGAGACGAGGTCGTGCGGTTGAGGATACGCGTCGACGATGCGGCAGGCGCGCCTGCACTGCTGCCGCCCTTTTCACGATGCGTCCATTTTGCAAGACACAATGCGTTCAACAAGGACGCTGGTACTTCGTCGACGGTGGCTGCGGTCACGGAATCGCTGAGGTGTTGAGGTGCGGCGACGTACGGAATTGAGGTGTTTGGGGAGGGGCTGGCACCCGTCCTTTCTCACTTGGGCTGTGCTCACCTGGTGGCCGGTAGGCTCACTGATTAAATCGCCTACCGCTGGTCGGGGAGGGGCATTGGAACAAACGCATTGCGTGCTCAAACCCATTATTGCAGTGCTAGACGACGCTTTAGCTGAACTATTATCGCTTGTTGATTCTCAGCAACGCATTTCAGGATAGTGCAGGTGCGTCTGCTGCCATAACAGTTCCGCGGAAAAGTGCGTGTTTGATGAACAAACAAAGATCTGATGGATCAATCAATGATGAGCTAGGTTGTGCGTTCGCATGTGGAGACGATAGCAATAACGGTGTTGTGGTGATTACAAAATTTCAACGAAGCACGATTTGACGAAATTCAGGGCCTGGCGCAAGCACGTGCTGGCGTGTGTTCTTGTCGAGAAGATCGAGATGCTGGAAGTGCTCTGGCCCATGTGACGCCTCCGTGCCAAAACTTCAGGCAGGCGATCACTTGCTGGCGTGTGAGCATGTCGATATTGCACGATATGATCGAGATGTAGGTGTGCTCTATTGTACCGCGATGACAGTATGAGATGGCGATTCAAGCTTAAGTGATTTAAGTATTAAGTGGCATTAATATATTAAGTGACATTCCGTAGACGTGACGTTATTAGCCTATGCTAGCTAAGCTCCGCAGCCCAGCTATTTGGCACACGTCAACTATATTCTTAGAACGCAGGAAGAAAAAAAGCGTGAGTGAGCCAATTCCATCTCGTGAAGGCAGGCCTCATGCTGAGGGTCAACGTGTCGCAGGTGAGCTGTAGTTTTGCTCACTGAGTTCGCATCCTGCAGGATCGGAGCAATGGTCCGCAACACTTCTCGTTGCCTACACAATGGGTTCTGGAACGCTCCGAGCACATCAATCAAGACCCAGCGCCCGGACGCCCTCATCAAGGCGTTCGGACGCCCTCATCAAGGTGTCCGAGCGCATTTATATCTGAGAGCACGTTGCTAAGTGTTGTGATGTTCTGTAGTCCTGGTCCCGTGTGGTATCCTTCAGTGTTCGCCTGGTGCATTCGCCGTTCTCTGCAATGTAGGTAATGTTTTCGTACAGTTTCGGGCCAGCCATCAAGTGTAGTAGTGCCTATTTTATCCTGCCCCGTTTTAGGGGTCTCTTTACGTCCCGCCCAAATATTTTTTGGGAAGCAGCTCAGCTAAGACGTAGGCCACCTTTGAACAAAGTACATTGTAGTTCTGAATATATATAAAAAAACTCAGCCGCAACATTTTGTATAAATTAGAAAGAAAGAATATGGAAAGTTGGATGTTTGTCCCACCTGATTCGTGTGGGCTCAGACTTCCTCTCCTTTCCACGCGTCACCGCCTATCGTTTAAACTCTGAGAACACTTGGTCGCGTGTCGCTCTATCACCGGCAGGATCACGGAAGTCCCATCAACGTGTCAACGTCGTCCCGCGCCAGACACGGGGAATGGTGTCGCGCGGCCGTGTAAACAACACCATCACCGCCCGAGCCTGAGCCGCGCGCGCCATCTGTCGGCAGGAATCGTCAACAGAGGCGACTCGTTCCGGCTGCGGCGGCCGAGCGTGCAGAGCGGCACTTCGCAGGCGGGCGGCGGCGGCTCGCCGGCCGCCGGCGACCCCGCCGGCCCGTCCTCGGCGGGCGCCGCCGTGCCGACGCCCGCCGGCCATGCCGAGCCGGTCAGCTCGTTCACCGTGGCGCTGGTGGGCGCCACCGGCGTCGGCAAGACGGCGCTCATAGACCAGTTCATGACGTCCGAGTGCACCAACGCCTACGACCACGACCGACCGCGGGGTGAGTGTTGACCGCGACCGGCCGCGGGTGAGTGTTGACCACGACCGGCTGCGGGGTGAGTATTATGTGCACCTGGTCAGAGGTCCGAGACGGAGCGGGAAATGGAGGAGGGAGACGGGAGGCGAGACATGGGAGACAGAGACGGGGAAGATGGGAGAAGAGAAGCGGGAGACATAGATGGGAGACGGAGACGAAGACGGAGACGGAGACAGGAGGCGGAGACGGGAGGCGGAGACGGGAGGCGGAGACGGGAGGCGGAGACGGGAGGCGGAGACGGGAGGCGGAGACGGGAGGCGGAGACGGGAGGCGGAGACGGGAGGCGGAGACGGGAGGCGGAGACGGGAGGCGGAGACGGGAGGCGGAGACGGGAGGCGAGACATGGGAGACAGAGACGGGGAAGATGGGAGAAGAGAAGCGGGAGACAGAGATGGGAGACAGCGACGGAGACGGAGACGAGAGACGGAGACGAGAGACGGAGACGAGAGACGGAGACGAGAGACGGAGACGAGAGACGGAGACGAGAGACGGAGACGAGAGACGGAGACGAGAGACGGAGACGAGAGACGGAGGCGGAGGCGGAGGCGGAGACGGAGACGGAGACGGGAGACGGAGACGAGAGACGGAGACAGAAGACGGAGACGGAGACGAGAGACGGAGACGGAGACGAGAGACGAGAGACGGAGACGAGAGAGACGGAGACGGAGACGGAGACGAGGAGACGGAGACGAGAGACGGAGACGGAGACGGAGAGAGACGGAGACGGAGACGAGAGACGGAGACGAGAGACGGAGACGAGAGACGGAGACGAGAGACGGAGACGAGAGACGGAGACGAGAGACGGAGACGAGAGACGGAGACGAGAGACGGAGACGAGAGACGGAGACGAGAGACGGAGAGGAGACGGGAGACGGAGACGAGAGACGGAGACGAGAGACGGAGACGAGAGACGGAGACGAGAGACGGAGACGGAGACGGAGGCGGAGACGGACGGAGACGGAGACGGAGACGGGAGACGGAGACGGGAGACGGAGACGGGAGACGGAGACGGGAGACGGAGACGGGAGACGGAGACGGGAGACGGAGACGGGTGGGAAGCATTGACGAATGCACGGCACGGTGACGGCAGACGGAAGTGGAAAACAGCAAACCGGAAAGGTGTCACGGCAGATGAAAAACGGAAAACACACGATAGGCTAAAGTGGAAAACTGTGTTCGCAATCTGGGGCAGCAGGCGGGAATCTGAAGCCACCAACTTGCTAGTCGGCCTGCGCTTTTTGTTCAGCACAAATGCGCAACTACTACTCCGTGCAACGGGGCTCCGCTGTCGACGGAGCGACCGTCGACGTCGAAAACTTAAATCGAGTGGCCGCACGATGACCTTTTTCCGGCGACCGGCGGCTTGCCCCTGATCTCAGCGTCGCCGGTGCGGGACCGCCCTTGGATCGACGCCAACTGGCCAGATCGGTGAGCAGAGGGTGGGGTGGGGATGGGGGCGGGGAAATTAATAAGCATGTGCTGCGAGGCTCGACTACAGGCGAGTAATGCACATGCATAACGAGCCCTTCGGTTGGCCAGCTGCACCCAAGTGTTTGAGTTATTGCGGAGGCGCGGCTTGCGGCAACTTGGGGGAGGGAGTGGCCAGTGGTCGACGCGCCTCAGAGGAGCTCGCAAGCAAACTCAGGAAAATAAAACGTGGCGTCAGGTAGAGGCTGATGTACGAGGCATATTAGGCCACTAAGTTTTCGCATCCTGACTGAAGCCGACAGCTCAGACCGCGATAAACTCTGGCAAAGACGAGCCCAGCTGGCCACCTGGGCACAGTTTTCAGCGGGTGCGTTTGCGATGAAAACAACTTGCACCGAAATTCGAATACGTCCTCGGTTTTGGAACGACACGGGAAAGTGGGAACAAGGTTAAACCCAAATCGTATCCCTAGAGCATGTCCAGATCCGACGAAAATCGTGCAGACTAAATTTTACAAAACAGCTTCAGTCATCTTAGACTGACCTTGATGCGCGCCTCAAGTGGACTGAGGTCTCGCATTCTGAACGCAATGAAAAGCATTTGGTTTGTCACGCGGCTGCATGTTTGATTTGTAAGCGTCCGGGATGGGCGATGCTGTTCCGCAGTGCTCTCCGCACGCAGGATGCTGTTCCGCAGCACTCTAAGTCCAAGGCACCGTTCCGTACCGCTCCCAGCCCGTGATCCTGTTTCGGAGCACGTTTTCTGAGTGCCCCGGGCGCAGAGGCGACTCAACCGTTGCGGACGGCATAGCTCAGAATCCCGTTTCGCATCACTTCTCGGTTAGTGTGCAGTTATTCTCTCCTGGCATGCCGCCCCGTCTGCGGTCAGCCATCAAGTGGGATCCAGGCCGAGGGCGGAACGATAGTCATCAGTCCAGGGCATGCGGTGCCCGCGAAACGAGCGAACACAACGACAACCGATCGGCAGCAAGTCACCTTCTACAGCACAAGTTTGATTCGCGCGGAACATCGAAGTTTTTCATGACTGAACAAATAGGTCGAGATCCGCATTAACCTCGTCTGTGTGTATCATTATGTTCGTGGGTGGATATACCAGGAAAGCAGGAAAGCATGGGAAAGGTAATTGTACCACCATATTTGCTACCATAAAGCCATCGTCCAATATTTCATGTTTTTCCTGCTACAAGAGGGCAACGTTGAACATACTATCAGCATTGCTCTATGATGATCGTATGATGATCGAGGGAGGCGTGGGACTAGGCCCCTCTATCCTGTTCAAACTTACCGCTTGGTTTAACCTTGGTTTGTCCCGCTCTCCCCCTCCCCAATTACAAATCCTTGGTTACATTCACATACACACACACACACACACACACACACACACACACACACACACACACATATATATATATATATATATATATATATATATATATATATATATATATATATATATATGTGTATATATATGTATATATGTATATATATACATCAAAATACATACATACAGCGTCACACCGCACCGACGTGATATTCACTCCGGTGCATTTCAAGTCGTGCCTGAGTCGTTTGTATGGATAACTGCTTAAAATGTGGTTCCGACATCCATGATAGTCATTTCTGGAACAGTTCGTTTCTTTATCTCGATATTTGAAGTCTGGGTAAGAATTTCGGGGTACGTGTCAATATTTATTATCTATGATGTTCTTTTTTCACTTTGACGCGCATCATTTGAAAGTGAAGTATTAAGCACAGCAACAACATAGCATGCTACGTGTCCACCGATTATCTCTTCCTTGCCGTTTGCGTACATGAAACATTTCCATTCGTCCGGTTTCCGTGTCGATGTGTGTGCACCGAGGCATTTTGTCAAAAGTCGGCACACAGACCAGGTCGGCCGTCACTCACGCCTAAACTATAATTGCCCTAGTTTTTCTTCGACAAATTTGCAGAATGGATTAAAGAGATCGTGACAGCTTTTGACACATTTCGTGGGGACATCTCAAGGCGCTTTCACATTTCCACGAATATTCCACAGAGGGGGGATTTGACTCCCGTCAGTGGCAGGTTAAGATGCTGGAAATTCGGAAAGTAGGAAGGTCGAAGGGTTGCTTAAATATATAGGTAATGACTTGGGCTATATTATTGGTGTGCTTATGGCTCAGCGTAGATGACGGCAAAATGGCCTGGCTTGCTCAGATCATACTAAAAGTGGCTGATTGAAAACGGTCAGACTTTTTTCTAGATCATTTATTACTTCAGACAAGTCTGACATCAACTGACCATGACATCCGACGTCTGTCAGAAATGTGTTTTGCTTAAAATAATGACGTACGAGTAGGCTCTTGTCAGAGACATCAGATGGGCTGAAGCTATTTTCATAAAACAATCTTGTGTTTACAATTCACCGGGGGATTGTCGAAAACGGCAGTTTATCAATGACAAATACTGTGGTGGCAATGAGGCAGTGGCACCTCCAGCTTCAAAGTTCGGGAGGGCGGTTCCCCCTCCCCTAAACATATAGTACACGATTTATTTTATGTGGGTAATTTTTTTAAACATCCTATGCATAGAAAAAGCAATCTAAGTCCGGCAAAATTTTAGGTTGGAGGGGCGGTGAGGGACTTGTTACGCCATACTACCAGAGTAGTATGGCGTACTCTGGTATAACATCTGCTGTACTCATGTTATGACGTGATATGGTAAGCTTGTGTTCCTTCGTCCTCACCGCAGTCTTCACAGCAAATGCTTAGACTGAGGTGAAGCAAACTGCAATGACGTCATTCTTGTCATCATTGGATACCGCTTTTGTCATGGTTGCGCAATGTGTTTTAATGCAACCTTGTCAGCTGTCGCATAGCATGTGCTATTTTGGATACTTGTGAACTCTGGCTCTTCGCGCTTGTAGAAAATTAAAATTACTTATATAATCATGGGTATCTCATTTGAATTGTCTAACTCACCGAAAGGGGAAAAGCATGTCATTACAGCAAAATTAGCAAAGTCGTTTGCTGCATCTATCGTTTGCCAGAAAAAACTGCCCAAACTCGCAAAAAATCGCGCTGTGGTCCCCCAAAACACGCCGGGATTCCTGACAATCTGGAATTGAACTCCAACAGCCACAACTGGGCCCCGAACAAACCGGGCTGAGACACCAAATAAATCGAGCCGGGCCTAAAAAATCGCACCGATCCCCCGAAAAATCCCGCCGGTACGTGAAAGATTCCACCGGTGCCCAGAATAATTGAGTCTGAACCAATCAAAACCAAGAGGGTCCTCGAAATATTATGCCAAGCTTCGAAAATTGCATTGAGGGTTCAAAAAATGTTGCACGGGAGTAAAAAAGCGTTTAGCGTCCGTTCATCCGGCCGAGTGTCCGCTTATGGCTGGGGGAAGCTTTGCAATTTTGATGTCGCTTCTGAATTTTTGTCATGGCACCTGCCAGTGTGCATATAACAACGCACACGCCACAGCCCGTGTCCAAGTGAAGGGATTGGAGTCACTGGACTAGTGTTTAGGGCAGACTAGTTTAGGTTTGATCGGCTTTTGCCAGCTACATTCTTGCCGATTGCCAGGCGTGCTGTTCATATTTCCGGGAGAAACTTACTCCCACCTCTCAAGCCACTACAGCCCTTTTCGCCCACAATGGTGCTCGTTTGACACCTCATAGTCAGAGATGATATTGTTTCACAAGTTGTGCTGACGTCGGCGCGGTACGTGCGCGACGAACTCATCCACTGCGGATCTGCGTATAGCTGGCCCAGCCTCGCCGGACACCGGGCGAATTCAATCGAATCGTGGCTTTACCACGCTGGGCGGTACATGACCGACGCAGTCGATGCGCCCCTAAACCCCAACAACCTAACATTTGCGACGTACTCAGCAGCTGAGGTCGCATGGCGTCGCCGGCCTCTCACCTTGACAGGAAGGGCGGGCATCGCGGGGAATCGAGCCCCGTACCTCTGCGCGCTGTGATAACTCGAGGAAAAAACTGGCCATAAATCATGGCGGACAAAGTATGCTAGTTACTCGGCAGATTTTGGTCTTATTCGAAAGAGCGTACAATTTGGATCATATGGGGAGGGTTTATTCTCTTAAATATTGCCTAACCCAGGAATGTCAGAGGGTATACCTGCTAGAGGTTTCCAAGAAGGGCCCTTGTGGCTCATAGTTGCACTGATCTTTTATGTCTTTATGTCTTTTAGAGGGAAGAGAGCATTCCGCTCTACTCATTTTGCTTCCGCGAAATATATCGGGAACAAATTGAGATAGATACCTCAAATTGTGCACACACCTACATGAGTATCTAGTGTACCTTGTAACTATCGATGTCCGGTTATACATGATAACATCATGGTGACGTCATAAGTGAAGTCCGTTGGCGCTCATATATTGTGTGATTATTAGTGAGCATTTGTTATGCGAGTATTCTCCAGTGGAAATGTGACCTTATAATTGCTACGCAAAATAGATCCAAGATCTTGTCCTAAGTGGCTGAAATTACGCCAAAACACATCACTAAGGTATGCACTCAGGTTGGCTCACTTCAGCTTCTGAGAGCCCCGCGAATCTTGCTGGGCCGATTCGGTGATGACCCCACCTGTCGCAACACGAAAGCTGCGTCCTTCATGCTTGCTGCACGAACATTTTTCCCGGCAACCTCCACGAGCTGCAGATAGCTGTGCTGTTGGGTAACGCTTGAGGATGCCTGACGCTGAGAACGGGCGCTGATGTGATCGTAGATTCTAGTTGGTCGCCCTCGTGCTCTCCTCACGGTCTCGTCATCAAGGCGGGTCTTGGCTTCATCATCACTCACGACGTGGTCACCACGTTTCAGGGACACAGAGAACACCTCGTTTCCCGAAATATTAGTAACAAACTGACTTCTGAATTTGTTCTGGGCTCGCATGCACTTAACCCACTTTCCTTTTAAGTTCTTGGCGATAAGTCGGTCGCCTTTCTCAGGTCCACAATCGACGACTCACTTCGGAGGCATCCCTGAGGGATTTTCTGCATGATCAACTGCAAACTATAATTAAACACGTGAGCTAGTTCCCACGCCCAGACGCTTTTGCACTGGTTAACAACTCCACTAATTCCTCTGTTGACGCGCACCTCCATGTTCACTTTACGCAAAATCCAACCACAATGACTGGAACCTTAAAGGCAAAGACAGCTTCCCTGTCGTGGAGGACGCTGTGCGTGACCTATCTCGACTCAGTCGCCTCGTCCGTTAGGGGACTTTTTGGCATAGCAACCACTGGACCAGGTTACCCGGTCAAGACACCCCACCCCGCCACCCGACGCGTCGCGGCGTCCGACTTGAGCTTTCCCATGCCGCCCGGGCCGGCCACCGCACCGCACCGCGGCCTGTCGGGATACAATTGATCACTATCGGTGTTAGAGCGGCTAGGTGCAGCTGAAACTTGCGGCACATATAGTCAAAGGATCGCTGATTTCATTTGGATTGATCTCTGGCTGTGTGTTGTTGTACGTTTTTTTTAAACCTTACTTGAACTTCGAGGTACTAAAAAGTTGAAAGTCTATTGCAATTACTGATTGTTTGACGACAAATAGCATATTGTTAATTGGTGTATGCCTTTTTGAATTACTTATCGCAATGAGAATGTTCTCAGCTACCATTTCATATCTCACTTGTCCAGGTTTTCAGAATGCAGCTTGCCTTTATCAATCGTCAAACAGGGACATTTGTGCACGTGTGCGTCGTTTTTTCCACACGTAGTGTTGTCCATGTTCCTTGACTTGACTTATTTCTATGTCAAATCTTGTGAAAATTTTCATAAAAACTGTGACTTCGTATGCTTCAATCATTTGCTGATACAATGGCACCAGAAATACGGGACAAAAAATAGTCGAGAAATGCATTTATGGCCAGTTTTTCCCTTGATATATCACACTGTGCTCTGACGCGTCAGACGCTCGGCTTAAACGCCGAGCTGCCGATGCGCCCAGACAAATGCTCCTCTACTGACGGACTCATCCACTGAGTCCGTCCGGGACCCAGTGGACCGGATTGGCGATCCACTGAGTCCGATCGGATCGGATCGGCGATCGGATCGGCGATGTCGGAGCGGCGGGGAGCTAGTCCCGGGTCGCCGGACGCGGGGCGAGTGCTCCATCGCTGACCGACTCATCGGCTCCGACGCGGCGGAGAGCCGGCCCGGGGTCGTCCGACGATGGCCGGATGCCCCGCCGACGCCGCGCGGCCGACGCCGCTCGACCGTGCCGCACCAGTCGCGTGTCGACGGCTCGGCGCGCAGCCGGCCGGCCGTCGGTCCCGACCGCGCGCGCCGCCGTCGCTTGGCAACTGTGGCCCGTCGGCTCTGAATCATGCCGAGCGCGCTGGCACGGCGGCGCCACCTGCAGCTGATCAAACAATCGAACAGGACTCCGTCGCCCCTCTCACCCGCAGACGCCGGGTACGCCGGCCGGGTGCAGTAGTACAGCCGGCAGCTGACCAGGCCATCGAACAGGGCGCCGTCGCCCCTCTCACCCGCAGACGCCGGGTACGCCGGCCGGGTGCAGTAGTACAGCCGGCAGCTGACCAAGCCATCGAACAGGGCGCCGTCGCCCCTCTCACCCGCAGACGCCGGGTACGCCAGCCGGGTGCAGTAGTACAGCCGGCAGCTGACCAAGCCATCGAACAGGGCGCCGTCGCCCCTCTCACCCGCAGACGCCGGGTACGCCGGCCGGGTGCAGTAGTACAGCCAGCAGCTGACCAAGCCATCGAACAGGGCGCCGTCGCCCCTCTCACCCGCAGACGCCGGGTACGCCAGCCGGGTGCAGTAGTACAGCCGGCAGCTGACCAAGCCATCGAACAGGGCGCCGTCGCCCCTCTCAGCCGCAGACGCCGGGTACGCCGGCCGGGTGCAGTAGTACAGCCAGCAGCTGACCAAGCCATCGAACAGGGCGCCGTCGCCCCTCTCACCCGCAGACGCCGGGTACGCCGGCCGGGTGCAGTAGTACAGCCGGCAGCTGACCAGGCCATCGAACAGGGCGCCGTCGCCCCTCTCACCCGCAGACGCCGAGTACGCCGGCCGGGTGCGGTAATACAGCCGGCAGCTGATCAAGCCACCGAACTGAGCGTGGTAGCCTATGTCGGATCCAGCCGACTTCCAAAAGGGGACTGCGAGCAGAAGTGCAGAGTCAGTCGGTTTTGTTTGCGCAAATTTCGGAAAATTGTCACTTCCTGACTGGTGCGTCAGGAAGGAAGTTGTTCAAGGCAGGGGAGAGAGGGTAAAATTGATAAAAATGCATTAAATTGATATGGGATAACCCTTTGCAAAATACCTCCATGGGTGCGACAAGCGGCCACCGAACGAAAAGCGCTACGTCTGCTGTACGAGAAAACAGAGGCCGAGAGAACAGAAACAATATGTTAAGATACGTATCAGTTCTCCAAGGCCCACCCAGTGGAGTGCACCTGGAAGGCCACTTAGAGCCCCTTGGCGTTAACATCGCGTCCGGACAAACCCCCAGAAGCAAACTGTGTCAGCGCCTGAAAGGTCGAAGAGCTCGGGGCAGAGTTCGGGGTCATCTACCATCTGGCATGCGAGTGTGATGCAACGTACGTCGGCGAGAGCGGTCGTCTGCTGCACGGCCGCAAGAAGGAACACCGGGACGCTCTCTCCAAAGTCCAGCCAAAAAGTTTCCTTCTCATTAAATTGCTTTTTTACATCGTATAGTGTTAGCTGGAAAGAATCGATAAAAAACTGCCCGATGTCCCCCACCCCCCAAGAGCGTAGCCAAGAGAGGGGCAGTCCCCTGGAGGGTCAGAGGAGGCCCTCCAAGTGGACGCCTTGAGGGATTTGAAAGGGCGTCTCAAGGCGTCAGCGGACGTGTAGGGTCTCTGGACCGCCGAAAAGGATTCATGGCTGTCGGAAGGGGTCCCGTGCGGATGCAGATGACGACCCCACACAATAGGTATCACAATTTACTACTGACTACTTCAAATGCAAATATCACCTTTCGAAGAAGTGAAGTAGTTACGCAAAGAAGAGCGCTGTTCATATATTTATATCACGCAATGAGTATGTGGGAGGCGTTCGACGTGTTATTTCCCGCGGCGAAAATTGTCGCGTCGCCAGCGGTAACCAATTACCTGTCCCTGGTGTGGGCGCGTCGCGTTCTCCGTCTGAAAAAAAGAAAAAGAAAAAGAAAATTGGACACTGCCCGAGTTCTGCCTTCTGCGTTAGCACAGCTCACCCAACACAACTATTTATTTCGTTTGGTAGCTTCATGCTGTTTTCAATCTCCTGCACTGACGGTTGCCGAGTTCGAAGAGCTGCCCATCTTTCTGCCCGTCGCGCGTAATTGGCTGGACTGGTGCTTACCCCAAACAAGTCGTTCCTCGGCGCAGTCGTGATTGCTCCGGGCTGGTTTTTTTCTGTTTGCTTGTTTATTTGCGTACAATCACCAACAGAGTAGTCGTCCACTAATAGGTTAATTCGCTCTGTATGCAATTATTGCAAAGCACGTGATGCAAACAAATGTGCATTGCAGCAATGATTGTGACATAGACGAAATGTGTGGCTTAATATAGTTGTAAATACTAGTCTTACGCATCGTTAAAGTGTGGAGCAAAATGTCGGCACACGCATGCGACAAGAAAGGTATAAATAATGACTACCTATTGCTATCGGTCGCTACATGTATGCTGCACGCGTCCGACCTAATCGAAACTACTAATTTGTGTTCTCGCTGCTGACTTGAAGGAGGCTGCTGGGTTGTGAAATGCATCTACCGTGCGAAATGTGGAAGGAAAATCAATTACCAGCCGGGGAAGTCTGCAAAACGCAACCGATTGCATCGTTTCAACACGTGCTATTGGTATGAATGGCGTATTTCGCGTTTCATGGAAGCCTTTAATTTAAGCGCCCTTACTGCTCCAAAAACCGTGCGCACGCGCCCGCTTATGGATGTGTGCGTACATGGCGCCTGGCGTGTGATGCATTTGGGTGTGCATACGCGTGTGCATGCGTGCGTGCGTGTATAACGTTTATTTCTGCCCAATTCGTGGTGTCAATAAGGGCCACATTGAGTGAACGTGACGGGTAATTCTGCATGACGATGTCTTCCTACACGTCGGAACTCTTGGCTGTGTTACGGAGTAGTCTATTGAGGACGCACTCTCGTGCCTCAGTCTGTAACGGAGTAGTCTGTTGAGGACGCACTCTCGTTCCTCAGTCTGTGACGGAGTAGTCTGTTGAGGACGCACTCTCGTTCCTCAGTCTGTGACGGAGTAGTCTGTTGAGGACGCACTCTCGGGCCTGAGTCACATCTGCGCTCACCACGTGTTCTGCGGCGCCAACAGCGATGGAACGTTCGGACTTAACGAGCTCAATATCACGTTGATTTGTTTTATTGGCAGGGCATCATAGTTCTCATGTCAGGTGCCTGCTCAAGTGTGTAACCATTCCTAGATAAAACGGAGGCTGTCGTCGGAGTGCCCAAGCATAGATGTTTGCCCCTCCTTCTGTAGTGGCGACCGTGCATCCCCTGCGGTCATCGTCCGGCCTCAGGTCATGCTCAGACCTGAGGTCGTGGTCCGACGTGAGGTCGTGATCCGACCGCAGGTCGTGGCCTGACCTCAGGTCGGCAGCCGGTGCGGCAACCGGCGCACACACCAGCGCGCGCGCGCCAGCCCGCAAGCAAAGTGTGCCGACGGCTTTGGCGCCGAGACCGACTCTGAACAGCTGGGCGCACGCCAGCTCGCCAGACGCGCGCGTCCGCCCGCCGGCTGACCCACTCCGAGCAGCGCGCGTCTGCCTCACGGGCGCTGACCCACTCCGAGCAGCGCGCGTCTGCCTCACGGGCGCTGACCCACTCCCAGGAGCGCGCGTCTGCCTCACGGGCGCTGACGTACTCCGAGGAGATCGCGTCCGCCCGCCGGCTGACCCACTCCGAGGAGCGCGCGTCCGCCTCACGGGCGCTGACCCACTCCGAGCAGCGCGCGTCCGCCCGCAGCGCTGACCCACTCCGAGCAGCGCGCGTCTACCTCACGGGCGCTGCCCAGGCGGCGACCCGTCTAATTAACTCGGCTCTCCACTCGCTCAGGTCGACATCGGTGCGCCATGCCGGCCCAATGGGCGGCACAGTGAGGCAGCGCTGGCGTCAGGCACGGGTCAGGCACGGGTCAGGCACGGGTCAGGCACGGGTCAGGCCGGCCGGGCCGCGCGCGCACGAGCGGCCCGGCCGGCTCCACTGCTGCCACGTGTGCGTCGTTTGTGGCAGACCGCTTTGCACGGTGGTATTTCGCTTTTCACTTGAGATGCAACCAGTATGAATGTGAATAGTGTGCCGCGTTGAGTTGTGCTGAGATTGCGGCTGCCACTCAATTCAGTGCAGGGTGTGCGAGATCGCAGCGTATAGTCGCAGGGTGTGGAATACATTGAAGGTGGTTTGTGCGATGCAGTGAGGGTTCGCGGAGCAGAAACAGGGGTATGTTAAGAGGATGATTTTACCCACGGAGGCGGAACAAAGCGTAATGTGAACTCGCTCTGTCTTCCAGCTCTCCCGGTGCTTGCTCAACGTTTCAACATAGTGTATTCGAGTGCAGGGATGTGCGAAGCGTGCGACAAGCGAGACACATTTAGACTAGAGGGCATCTAATTGTCATTTAAATGGATTGGTTTTCGCTTAACGTGTGCCGAAATTGAAGACACTATATCTGAAGCTGCGTTCTTCTGTCCAAGATGGTGCTCCTATGCAGAGTAGCGATAAACTGTATCGAACTGCCCCAATCAGCTGTTTTCATTTATGAACTGGCTGTATTTCCTCCGAAGCTGGAGGAAATGAGGCTCAGTCTCCACTGGCTGTATTTAACGTTTTATAACGTTCTTTTAATGTTGTTTTAACGTTTGTAGCGTTCTTTTAATGTTGTTTTAACGTTTGTAACGTTCTTTTAACGTTGTTTTAACGTTTGTAACGTTCTTTTGACGTTTTGTTAATGTCCTTTCAACCAATCCGTATGATCCCTAATCCTGTGGAAGCCTGTGCCTACAGCCCTAGAATAATCTTGCCCTCGCTCGTCCAGCTTCCCTGATAGTATCGCATGCTAGTTCTGATTGGAAATATTGCTGGCGCCGAAGGACGACATATAAGAGCCTAAGCGAAATTCAAAGGAATGCATCAATTAGCGATAATTAGCAACAGCGTCCGTTTTCCAAAGCACAAAGGATCCAACGAAGCTAGCCTACGATTTCGATCGTGGATGCGTCATTAGTCGATGTCATATCTTGAGATTCCGCCAGATGTGGGCAAAGGGGAGTGGCGCGTCGTCTGGGGCGTTCTTTGGCCAAGCTGGCCGGCTTGTTCATGTGGTAACGTATGAAGAGCGGGCGTCTGATAAAGTGGTGCGGGGATGGCCGAGTGGTTCGGGTGTTGAGCTTCATATTCCAAGGTCTCAGGCTCAACACTCCCACTAGTCGGGGCATTTCCCAATCCTGCGGTCCACCGGTGAAACAGTTTGGGCGGCGCCATGAGCCGTCATTGTACACAGAGCGCGTCGTGAACAATCCAACAGACACTCACAGTCGGAGAAAGTGCAACGGACACGGCAACACCCGTGTTGCAGTTGTGACAGCATTCACCGCACGAACAGGGGACGAGTAGTCTAGGGGTAAGTTGCTCGTCTCACAATCGAAAGGTTGTGGGTTCGAGTCTCACCTGTCGCCACTCTTCGATTGGCAACGTTATCTGAATCAACGGTCGATGTATCGCAAAACCAATAACCAACCAATCACCGCACGAACAGCATCAGCGCTGTCGAGCGAACTTCCCAACGTCGCGTCCGCAGCTTCCCGCGAGAACGGTGCGCTCGCCGTGACTAAGGTGAACCGTAGCTCGCTGTCGTCATCACCCGACGTGTCCTGTGAACACTCCGTAACGAGCGGCGTTGATTTAGGACGGCCACCGCACCAACTTTACCGACTTTACGCACCGTAACTCAGCGATCCTGTCAGCCGGCCCGCCGAAGAGGTCGTCTGCGGTGCTGGGGACTTCTGACTCTGCATGCACTTGACCCGGTTCCGGCGCCGGGTTATCCGACTTCGCGCGTGCCAGTGTCCGTTCGGTGGGGCGGTGGGCCAACGGTTCAGTTCGGCGGTACAGCATCCGTTACTGTCCCGGCGGAATGCATGCAGTGGCGTCCGGGGGCGAGCTTTGTGTTCTGCTGGTTATAAACGGCCGATGATTGGGACTGGTAGTCCAGGGGTGAGTTGCCTGTCTCACAATCGAAAGGCTGTGGGTTCGAGTCTCACCTGTCGCTACTCTTCGCCGGCAACCAATCGGCGTGAGAGATTGGCGACGCTACATGGCTACGTCGATGTATCGTAAAAACCAATGACCAACCAACCAACGACTGATGATGAGTTGGAGTTTAGGGGCGCGTCGACTGCCAGGGTCATTTTGCGCCTGGTTATGAACGACAGGCGGCGCGTCGCGAACTGGACGTTCTGGAACGCAAACTGGACTAACGGACGTTCGGAACGAAAATGCTGCCGCCATTCTTTGCAGTCGCCTAAATGGTAACCGGTGCCAAGCAAGATAACATGAAGGAAATAACATATTTGTAGCGATCACCCTGCGGTGACAAAGTTTACCTGCATACCTCCTCATTGAAATGTATTCTTTTTTTATACCACCACTGATCGTCAACTATCTCCCGACTATTGTACACCTCCTGATTCTATTCAGATTTTACTCAAGCTCACTCTTTTGTTCTGCAAAAATCGGTCTTGTAACAAAATGCAGAGCATGTTGTAGACCCGTATCATGCATGTGTATGAATGCTTATCAAAATATTGATAACTTCTAATCATGCAAATGAGATCACGTGCTGGTTTTTCCCGTGCCCTCCAGTGACAACGTAGCCAGGGTGCGGCAACCAACGAACTCATGGTGGACAGTATATTAACCATTAAGCGAATAATTTTCGCTGGATATGGATATTCGCGGACTTTTTGTTCACGTTCGTTATCGCTGTGCGTCCCCTGCGTCGACGCTGGAACACGGAGATGGCAAGTGACCTTGGCTGCTCTGGCGAGGAACATAGCGTACCAGTCGAGAACCTGACAGCATCACTGCCAAGGCTGTCGAGCAGAAAGAGCCGACACAAGGGTCGCTCGGTCCCAGATATGTCCGGGGCGTGTCTCTCGCAACTTACTCGAAGGGATCCAAGCCGGACGTCTTGGTCTGAAGAACGCCACAGCAGTGACTTGAGAGTGGGTCAGTTGGGGCCGGATTCGCCCCGAAGGTGTTTGGATAACAACCCTCCGGGTAGGCTGCGCCGAGTTCAGTTTCTGAACCGTTCGCCGTATCGCTTGCAGGTGTGTTTGTGCTGTGATAGAGACACATGTGTGCTATCAGGAGGAATATTTTTGTAGCAAGTGATTTTCAAGTTCTCTAGTGATAGTATTTCCATAGAAAAACCTGGTTAGAAAATGGACGTGTGCTGGAATATTGTGTGGCGTATGTTTTGCTTTGGGGTGCGTGCCATTTATTTTGGAGTAATTGGCTTCATACTCGATTATGTGCAGAGGACAGGAATCGGCAGGTCTCATGGTGTTCCGCCACGTTTTCCGGCCATTCGGATCATTCTATCTCCTTCGTGTGAACTGCAATTAGACGATACCATATGCCCCCCCCATAATGTTCTGGCGGTACAATACATAAAGCTTTTGCCGGCTTTTAGGAGCATCGTTTTACTTCGGGATACCTAGACCCTCAATGTTTCAATTGCTCAATGTCGCTCCACCTTCATGAGTGAAGAGTTCAAAGTGCAACCCCCTCAACTCAAACTCTCTCAGACTCAACTCAGAATTTTCCCCGAGCATAGCAAACGAGACCTTCCAATTCCTCTATTCAGTTTCGTTCAGTCAATTCGATATGCCTCCCCATCCCTCATCGTTGTCGTCACGCGACACCCTGTCGGCTGGTGTTGCTACTGTGACAATTCTCTGTCGCAGACTCCACTGGTCTGCTTTGTTACTGTGTTGGTGGCCTGGCACTGACTTCCCCAAACTTATCCGAGTGGTGATGTGACCGTGACCGTGTTCTACCTGAGGCAGACCACAGCCACAGTCACATCACCACTGGTGGAATCAATCGATTGGCGTTGCTACTGAGCACACAGACTGCCGGCTGGTGTTGTTGTTGTGACCGTGATCTGCCCCAGAGTGTGCCGGCTGGTGTTACCGTGACCGTGCTCTGCCACAGACTTCCGGCTGGTGTTGTTGTGACCGCGTCCTGCCCCGAAACTGTGCTGACTGGTGTTGTTACTGTGACCGTGCTCTGCCGCAGACTATGCTGATGGCGAGCAGAAGGTCTGCATAGAGCTGGACGGAGAAGAGTCAGAATTGTGCTTTATCAACATCAACAACCCAAAGGTACGCCAAAGCCCATGTAATGATGGGATAACTGGCCTTGACGCGCAGGCTGCAATGCAATTATGTTCGCTAGGCGGACAATTATGTCACCGACGTCGGGTGAAAACGGCTCGTGACATCGCGCATTTAGTGGCTGGTGCCTGGAATAATTTCTTGCTGCATTTGTGTTCTAAATGTTTCTCCCGGCGGAAAGATGGCGGTCGGATCAGGTTGTATCGTGCGGTCTAGGCAGCATGCTACTCCGATGCCTGCATCCTGTCGTTCCCTGCAAGATCATCTGGGGGAGGGGTGCAAATCTATCTGTATATATTTTGTGAAATTCACAAGCAGATAAATTTGTTGCAATTGCTTTCTTCTTATTTGCATAAGCAGCTCGGAGCGTTGTTTGTTGTCTCCTTTTCAACTACTACCGAAGATCCAGGTCGAAGATTCCATTCAGAAGAAGAAAAACATCGTCAATTCGTCGTCGTCGTCGTCGACGTTTCTAAAGTGGAAGTGCCTCGAAACTGACAGTGAACAGTGTTTGAACTGCCAGGAGCACTAGGAATTGTGCTACACCATTTATCGAAGTTCCCCAGGGCCGCATCTTTTGTTATGTTGACCCTCATTTACCTGGGAAAGCTTTGACCTGACCACTCCAGGTCCAGCCTGGAGAAGTCCTCGAACCCCCACCTGTACCCTGGAATTTGCACGCCACAAGTCAGGTGAGTTGGAGATGCTGGGGACAAAATCATAGGCATAGGAGCGGGGAAAGGCAGGGGTCAGACGCTCTTCAATTTCCAGGAACCACAACAATCGAACCTATGAGTTTTACCTGGGTTGGAGGGGGGAGGGGGGCTGTACCTGGGCTGGTGCACCCCTCGGGGTTTTACCTGGGTTTGTACACCCTACGGCACAAACCGCCATCAGCTGGCGGTTTTGGCCTCGACACAAGCCATCACCAGCAGGGTATCGAAGGCGCTGACGTTTCAACAGTCTGTACAGTCTGTGGCAGTAGTCAGTCGGTCAGCACTCAGAGCACGAGCTTTGCCTAGAAACAATCGAATAAATAATGGGATTCGTCACGTCATAGTGCATACGTCCCCACTCCCCTGATGGAACATGTCTTTTCCCTTTTCTACCACTCGCATTGCGAATGTAATGTTTCCCTGCGCGTATCGAAGGTCGTGTACGCCCATGGATATGAACTGATAAACGTGAGATGCCTACTCGATTGGATATTGAGCGAGATACGGTAAGCAGTTTTCCAGCTTCCTAGAAGCAGCATCTTCAGAGTTGTTGGAACACCCGAGACAGCAGCTATGCAAAATGACTTCCAGAAAGTGTAATTTGCAGGCGGCGGCGTCAAGCCCAAGCCCATGTCAGTGTTGAACTAAATTGTTATAGACCTGCCACAGACTGTATTGATACGCCAGCGCTTTCGATAGTCTGCTGGTGACGGCTTGTGTCGGGGACAAAACCGCCAGCTGATGTCGGTTTGTGCCGCAGGCGTGCACCAGCCATTGTTCACGTCGCAGGTGTGTCGGCTGGCGATGGCGTGTGTAGAATTACGCTTGCTGGTGAAATCATGCGTCTAGCACACACAATATCACTAGCAAAAGTCACACAATACAATGCAACACAGACTGGCTGGCCCCGACATGTCTTTGTTTGTTTGTTTATTGGTTGGTTCACGACACACTTTATGCACATTCACGGCTAATGGCGCCGCCCACACTGTTTCGCCGGTGGGCCGCGGGATTGGGAAATGTCCTGAGTGGCGCTAGAGTCGAACCCGGGACGACATGTCTTGTGTCGGGGCAAGCCAGCCGGCCGGCGGTGGCGTGCATCGGCGGCGGCGGTGCGACACGATTTGTGTCGCAGGCGTCGCGCGCCCGGCGACACTCGCGAACAGGCGTGTTGTTCGACGACCGCTGACGGCTGTCAGCGTTCTGCCGACTGCCGACGGCTGTCAGCGTTCTGCCGACTGCTGACGGCTGTCAGCGTTCTGCCGACCGCTGACGGCTGTCAGCGTTCTGCCGACTGCCGACGGCTGTCAGCGCCTTGACGCCTGCTGACTGCTGTCAGCGCCTTGACGACTGCTGTCAGCGCCTTGACGACCGCTGGCGGCTGTCAGCGTTCTGCCGACTGCTGACTGTTGTCAGCGTTCTGCCGACTGCTGACGGTTGTCAGCGTTCTGCCACCTGCCGACGGTTGTCAGCGCCTTGACGCCTGCTGACTGCTGTCAGCGCCTTGACGCCTGCTGACGGTTGTCAGCGTCTTGCCGACTGCTGACTGTTGTCAGCGTCTTGACGCCTGCTGACTGCCTGTCAGCGTTCTGCCGACTGCTGACTGTTGTCAGCGCCTTGACGCCTGCTGACGGTCGCCAGACGGAGCTGACGATGACGCGGCCGCCGGACGCCCTGCTGATGGTCTACTCGGTGATCGACAAGGCGAGCTTCGAGCGCACCGAGCACGAGCTGTCGCGGCTGCAGGTGCTCGACCTGCTGCGCAACCGCTGCCTCGTGCTGGTCGGCAACAAGATCGACGTGGTGCGCAGTCGCGCCGTCGACGAGGCGGGTACGTGTCGCGCTGTGATTACGTGTCGCTCACGCTTGCCCCCTCGCAACGGGTCCTCGCCAGGGGTCATCGCCCCGTGGTGCTGCGTCCTCGCTGCGGTCCTCCCAGCGGCGACGCGTCCGTACTGGCCCATTGTGCTGTGTCCGCGTTTTTGCGTACTGTGTTGAGGCCTTATTTTGACCTACTGTGCTTTGTTTCCATTTTGATCCACTCTTATGCGTCCTCATTCCGACGACCCACTGCGCTGCGTTCGCATTCTGACCGACTGTATCTTGTCCTCACCCTGGCCATGGCCGTGCTGCGTCCTCACTTCGATCCCCCGTGCCGTGTCCTCACCGGTATTGCATCCTCGTCCCGGCTTCTATGGTTCGTCCTCATTCCCCCCCCCCCGTGCTACGTCCGAATGTCAGGCCTTCCGTGCCGCATTCTCGCTTCGACACACCTTACTGTGGCCTCGGTCGGAGCTTCCGCACTGTGACCTCGGTCAGGGTACCCACACTGCGTCCTCACCCCACCGTCCCGTGCTGAGTCTTCACTGCATCGCTTGGTCCTCACTTCGGTCTCCCTTGCTTAGTCCTCACTCTGCCCCTCCCCCCATCGCGCTGAGTCTCGAAATTTGCTTTGCGGCCTGCAACACGGGTCATATAGGCCATTGCAGATATAGGCGCCGCTTGACCGATGGTGACACACTTTAATTTTTGACCTGGAACGACAAGATGTGCGGTTGGTCACGAGAGAGCGTTGTCCGAGTGTAGCACCTTCCCCCGGCCCAGAACCTGGAGCCTGAAGCTTCTGCCAACATGGAGGTAGAGGAGGAGACCTCACATATGTAAAGTACGAGAGATGTAATAAGTACCGCGGAAAAAAACAGTAGATATGATCGGTAGATTGATTGATTGTGACTTAACAAAAATAAATCCTCCCCCCCCCCAACAAAAAATAAGCAGATATCCAAACACGATCGGAAAGAGATTAATTAAATGAAGAAGTAGACACAAACTGGAGGGAAGTTCGGAAGTACCTTGAATTTAGTACAGCCCAGGATCCGCTCCAGCACTTGTCCTTGAAACCATCCGCCCCTTCCCCCGGGTGTACATCCCTTCGCTATTGGCACCAATCCTGCCCAAAGCTAGGCTAAGCAAACACCCTCGCTTGTGAGCCAAACATTTTGGCTTGGTTCTTCAGCATACTTCTGCCAACGGCAACCAATTGATATGACGAAACTAACCAAATCCTTAGCGGTGTCGTGTGTTGGAACTGATGTCATCGGCTCGGGAGGACATCCGCTTCCACAAGCACCAGGCGCATCAACTCCTCAGACCAGAACGGCAGTCGTAAATGTCGCCAGCTGATCAACCACAGAGGCGGATCCGAGGATTTCCATGGCAGCGCTCGCCTGGAGGAGCGCTACCGCCGAAGTTCCTGGAAAATTCGTTGAGCAGGGATAGGGGCCGGGGTGCACTCGAGCATACTTTATCTTTTCCCCTCCCGGGGCGTCCATTCCTCTGAAAGGAACACCTTCGGCTGACAATTCCGCTGAGCGGGACAGCAATGTACTCGAGCCTTCCCGGGGGAGGGGGATTTTCCCTGTATTATTCCCGGCAACGGCGCATCGACTGTAACTCATGTGGCTCGCGCTTTTCCGGATCAAAGGGATGCCACTTTTCCATGTGTGAGTGTGGGGGACATGCCCAAAATTCCCCTCCTCCTGTATCCGCCCCTGATCAATACGCAATTCTGCTACTTACGTAGGTATTGCACGATTCGCGTCGTGCACCGTCCACGTTAAGACACCAGTCACCTGCAGGTTGCCTAAGTGGGTGTAGTGGGCTGGCGACATGTGTGGACGGGAGCTCAAATGACCTGACCTGACCTGCCGGGCGATGGTGATGTGTAGCGTCGCGGGCTGATACTTATGTCGTGCCACCGGAACAGTTCGTCGGAAGCCGCAACCCACTACCCTTCCACTACGAGGACGAGCTTTCCTTTGCTGATGTTACGCCCAAGAAGCAGGCTTGTGCTTCCAGCCGGGGAAGTGCAAACTGGAAAAGTGAGATGATATCACGCCATTTATTGATGTCGCGTTTGCTTCTTGTTTATTGGTGATTTACGATCCACGTTATGCACAATCACGGCCAATGGCGCTGCCCACACTGTTTCGCCGGTGGGCCGCGGGATCGAGAAACGTCACGAGCGGTGCGAATGTTGAACCTCGGTACCCAAAGCTCGGCACCTTAGCCATCCCCGCCCCTCTAGGCTGCTTGAACCTGGTGAAGCAAGTGTTGAACAACGTGCTCCCACATTGTTCTGTTATGTTCTTAATTGTGTCATGCTTTTATTTAGGTGCGTACATACACCCGCCAGATGGAGTTTGAACAGGACTAAAGGGAAGTTGTTTTAAGGCTGCTTTCTTAAGTTCCTAAATACTTTTATTCTCCCCAGGCTTCAACTTCCTGGATGCTCACCATCATTTACGTTTCTGGCTGTTCGCGATAGCGCAAATAAATTTAGCCTCCTTGGCGTGTTTCTGCATCGCAGCTGACACGTAATTTTCTTTCCTTAATCTTGAGTGAGTAATTAATTTCGCTCGAGAAGCGCATGCACCTCCCCGGAATCCAAGAAGCTCGCAAACTTTGCAAGAGTTCCTGCAACTTTACAATCGACTTACGCTCGATTGGACTTCCGTTAACAGACAGCAATGTTTGCGTTGGAGCGCCGATCATGGTCAGCGGCCTTGACCCGAAATGATTCATAGTTCCGCCGGGATCCCATTACTCCGCCGGCAGTTGGGGAAGGTCTCCGAGGACTCTTACGTCACCAGCCCACAGGCGTGACACCATTTTTCCCTGTTACGATCGTTTCCGCTAACCGAGTCTCTGGTTTTTGCTTCAGCACACCTAATTGGTACTTAGCTGAACTATTCAGTGCCTGGGTAGCATTACCGATTTTTTTAAAACTGGAAGACAAATTGACTTCCTGTTGCGAGACACGACGTGCTGGCTACATTGCGATCAACGCCCTGTGTTTGGGCCTCTTTGACAGCTACTTCGGCCCCAGTTGCGCTGTGCGGAAGAGCTACACCTCCTTAGCGGTACCAAGCACGGTTTGTTTCACAGTCCGAGCGATGCTCTGACTGATTGTATCACACGATATCTCATATTATAAGATGCATATGGTATATATGTCACACGTACATTTGCGCTTAAGCACATTTGCTTGCGTACCTTTGCCATACGCACATTTTCTCTAACTCACATCTGTCATAAATACATCTGTCATACGTACTGTTGCGCTTTCGTACATCTGTGCGTGCGTACAACTGCCATACGTATTTTTGCGATTACGCCCATATGTGCGTACGTACATTTGCGTTCAGATACTTTTGCACTTACGCACATGTGCAATGCCGTATATTTACGTTTACGTATATTTGTGCATACATACCTTTGCGCTTCGGTACTTTTGCGTTTACGTACATTGGCGCATACGTACATTTGCGCTTGCGTACCTTTGCGGTTACGTACATTTGCTTACGTATCTTTGCCATACGTAAATTTGCTCTTACGTACATCTGCCATACGTACTTTTGCGCTTTCGTACATCTATGATTAAGTACATTTGCCATACGCACTTTTGCGCATGCACTTGCTTACGTATATCTGCCATACGTGTATTTGTCATCACGTACATGTGTCATAAAATCGCTCGGGCGGCGTCCGTAAAGATTTCTTTGTCATTCTGCGGTGTATGTTCTCTGCGATTTTATGACTTCTAAGCAGCCCGTCAAATCAGCCGTAAGCGCTTGCCTACCCCTCCCCACTCACCGGGGGAGGATAAACAGTAAACACTCGACGGATTTAGCCGACAGCCGGCGACGAACGAACCGCCGTGACCTCCTGACCTCGCGCGACTCTGCGTCCGGCGGAGCGGCCTGGCTCAGGCCAGAGGTCATCCGCGGTTGTCTGGTGATTATCTGGGGGTCATCTGGGGTCATCTGAGGACCCGGGGATTAGCTGGGATCATCTGACGATCCGGAGGTTAGCTGGGGTCATCTGAGGATCTGGGGTTTAGCTAGGATCATCTAAGGGTCTTGGGGTTAGTTCGGGTCATCTGAACACCTGGGGGTTGACTGTGGTCGTCTGAGCACCTGGGGACTAGCTGGGATCGTCTGAGGATTTAGACGCGGAGCTGCCTGGGTATTGTTTGGATTGGTTGGTTGGTTATTGGAGTTTAGGGGCGCATCGACTGCCGAGGTCATGCAGCGCCCATGGGTATTGTTTGGAGGTCACCAGGGTATCGTCTGGGACCACCTAGGATCTGAGGACCAGGGTTTGGTGGTTGCCTGGGGACCAGGGTTTGGTGGTTGCCTGAGGACCAGGGTTTGGTGGTTGCCTGAGGACCAGGGTTTGGTGGTTGCCTGAGGACCAGGGTTTGGTGGTTGTCTGGGGACCAGGGTTTGGTGGTTGCCTGAGGACCAGGGTTTGGTGGTTGCCTGAGGACCAGGGTTTGGTGGTTGCCTGAGGACCAGGGTTTGGTGGTCGCCTGAGGACCAGGGTTTGGTGGTTGCCTGAGGATCAGGGTTTGGTGGTTGCCTGAGGACCAGGGTTTGGTGGTTGCCTGGGGACCAGGGTTTGGTGGTTGCCTGAGGACCAGGGTTTGGTGGTTGCCTGGGGACCAGGGTTTGGTGGTTGCCTGGGGACCAGGGTTTGGTGGTTGCCTGTTTGGTGGTGCCTGGGGACCAGGGTTTGGTGGTTGCCTGAGGATCAGGGTTTGGTGGTCGCCTGGGGACCAGGGTTTGGTGGTTGCCTGAGGACCAGGGTTTGGTGGTTGTCTGAGGACCAGGGTTTGGTGGTTGCCTGAGGACCAGGGTTTGGTGGTTGTCTGAGGATCAGGGTTTGGTGGTTGCCTGGGGACCAGGGTTTGGTGGTTGCCTGAGGACCAGGGTTTGGTGGTTGCCTGGGGACCAGGGTTTGGTGGTTGCCTGAGGACCAGGGTTTGGTGGTTGCCTGGGGACCAGGGTTTGGTGGTTGCCTGATGACCAGGGTTTGGTGGTTGCCTGAGGACCAGGGTTTGGTGGTTGCCTGGGGACCAGGGTTTGGTGGTTGCCTGAGGACCAGGGTTTGGTGGTTGCCTGAGGACCAGGGTTTGGTGGTTGCCTGAGGACCAGGGTTTGGTGGTTGCCTGGGGACCAGGGTTTGGTGGTTGCCTGAGGACCAGGGTTTGGTGGTTGCCTGGGGACCAGGGTTTGGTGGTTGCCTGAGGACCAGGGTTTGGTGGTTGCCTGAGGACCAGGGTTTGGTGGTTGCCTGAGGACCAGGGTTTGGTGGTTGCCTGGGGACCAGGGTTTGGTGGTTGCCTGAGGACCAGGGTTTGGTGGTTGCCTGAGGACCAGGGTTTGGTGGTTGCCTGAGGACCAGGGTTTGGTGGTTGCCTAAGGACCAGGGTCGGCGGCCACCTGGCTGCTGCCTGACGATGACTGGGACAATCCAGATGACCATGGTCCTGCACGCACTTTTGGTTCCGAAAGTACCCAGGTGTATTACTGGTGAAGTCGAGCCCCCCTCCCCCGTGTTTTTTTATGCAGCTCAAAAGTGAACGGTATGATGACGTTTGAATTCGTGTAGCTGAGAGTACATCAACTTTTTACATACCTGGTCTGAAATCTCAAAATACCTGAGTTCTCAAGTATCAGGTCACTGAGCAATGATCTGGTTTTCGAAAGCCATCATCTCAGAAACGGTCACGTTTTGCGGTGCCAGAAACATCGAGTATTCTTTTGCATCTTCGAATCATGGAATGAATAATTGCAATAATTTTTTTTGAATTTTGGATAATAGCTATTTTATGAGGTGGCAATGGGGGTACAATATCGGAACTATCAATGTCATTGATCGCATTTATGCTAATATGGCATGACCTCAATGTGATCACGGTCTTGCGATAAGATGCTTTTCTGGCTCAGCTGGTGGCGAGCATTAGAAAACTAATAATCCGTCTAAAATTGACTCTGAGTGTCACTAATGAGGCATTGGCGTGGCTGAGCCTGAAAAAAGTACGGTATTGCTGGGCCTTGAACCAGCACCCTTTGCGCTGGAAGACAAATTAGCTGATATGACCAGAGGCGTAGCCAAGGAGGGGGCCGGGCGGTGACTAGCCCCACTTATTAGGCAAAAATACACTGGATGAAACAAGAAATTTTGAGATTTTCATAACGCAAGACCGAATTTTTTTTTCAGCGCGCAAGTGTTCTGTTTCAATTATGTTTTTGGTCGTCACCCCTCTCTCATTCAGAAAATCCTGGCCGCGCCACTGGTCGCGTTTGGCGAACTGACACACTTCCGAATCTTTTATTTCATGCATGCATATCCGTAGCTGAAAAGTTGACGGTATCCAAGATAACGCCAAAAATCGCCCATTGTTTCGCTTAAGCGTCACCGAAACCAAGTGTCAATCCTAGTAGATCACGCATGTGACCCATCGGTGTTTGTAGGACATTATTCGACCTCAACTTGAAAGGCTCCCCAACGCCGTTTGAATCTTCCCCTGGCACGCTTCGTTTTGAAGATCATGGGGTTGGCTCGATCCACTACGTGAACTATGTTACCTCGAAACTCTCGTAATGTGAGGGCTACATTAGCTCATACACTACCCAAATTGAAGTTAGTGAAGCAATTTCATCGCTACCAATGTTCAGTGTATTGCTATATGAATAGTCGTAAAGAATTTAACTTTCGGAGACGAAAATGCCGCGATTTCGAAATCCGGTCATGCTTGGATTTAGGTCAGTTATCTTGGTCTGAGTCTCCCTTGACCCCACGTCTTCAATGCGTCTGCACCAATGCTACTTACTGTGTGCTATTACTACTTTTCCTATGCTACTAGTTGTCTGCATTATTACTACTTCATACATTCCTGGTATGATCATGTCGAAGGGCGGATCACTGACTATGGCCGGAACTAATCTCGCGTCAAGCGGATATTAGCTCGCGTGAAGCGGAGATCGCGCGAAGCGCAACTAATCTCCATCACCTTGCCGTCTGTCACACAGACGGTTGATGTACCGCCGCGTTGGAGCTCATGGCAAGACGCGCACGGTCGCAGACGACGCCTGGCTTTCCAGCTTCACGCCGGCGAACCCCCCAACCCCCACCCCGCCCCTCCCGGGTGGCAGTGGGGTTCGAGTTTCGAGATGGCGTTGATGGACTGTATTGAGCCGCCGCGTCGCAGCGTTCGAATGACTAACTAATCAGCTGGAGCCGACTGTGGCCGACTGCAGCGATTGTAGCCGGCTATAGCCGGCTGTAGCCGACTGTAGCCGATTGCAGCCGGCTGTAGCCGGCTGAAGCCGATTGCAGCCGACTGTAGCCGGCTTAAGCTGGGTATATCCGGCTGCAGCCAGCTGTAGCTGATTGCAGCCGACTGTTACTGACTGTAGCCGGCTATAGCCGGTTGTGCCTGGCTGTAGCCGAATGTTACCGACTGTACCAGACTGTAGCCGTCTGTATCCGGCTATAGCCGGCTGTACTCGACTGTAGCTGAATGCCGTCGACTGCACCAGGCTGTAGCCGTCGGTATCCGGTCCAAAATAACAACCACATTTAAAGCAAACATGACGAGGTCCAACTATTCTCTCAACTACCGGCACGCTTTCCCGCATTTGCAGACGGCATGGAGCTGGCCTGCTCCTACAACGCCAAGTTCATCGAGATATCGGTGGGCATGAACCACAACTGTGACGAGCTGCTGGTGGGCCTGCTGCACCAGGCGCGCCTCAAGCGCGGCAGCTTCGAGCCCGAGCAGAAGGAGCACACGTGGACGCGCAACAAGGGCATCGTGCGCGCCAGCCGCAAGGTGAAGCGCACCTTCACCAGGATCTTCGGCAAGGAGGACTCGCGGTTGCGCAACGTCACCAACTTCCGCGTGCATAACTGAGAATGCGGGCGGTCGCAGCGACTCGCGCGCGCGCGCGCGCGACCGAGACGCGCCGGCGAGCCGACGCGACCCGAGCGTGACGTGGACACGGGCTGTGCCGCCGTCGTGAGCGCGCGCCGTCGAACCACGTGACCCGGGTGCCGGCTGGCAAGATCGCGCGACCGGGTGTCACGTGTCGCCGCGCCCGCTCGACAGACCGCCGGCGTGGGGGCGGGGTGGGGGTGCCAGTGCACAACCGCGCGTGGCGACCGCGTCCGTGTGTCGTTTTCGAAATCGGCCGCACCCGGCGGCGGGTCGGCGGCGATGGTGGCGCACCGACGCGGCCGGGTCGGGGTTTCCGGGCGGGGTGGGTTGGGGGTGGGGGCTCCTGCGGGCGACGGCCGGCTGGCACGAACCACGCCTGGGGGCTTCCGTGTGCACAAGGCGGTGTGGGTGCTGTCGCCGGTGCCAACAGTCCAACAATCCAACAATCCGCCGCTTAGAATCGCCTCTGTTAGGCCAACGGACGTGCAGCGCGCAGTTCTGACGTGTTTTCCCCGCCGTGAAGCAGAGCCACGCGTCTCGCGCACAATCCGACCCATTTTCATAGAGGGATAATTTCGAACAGTCTGTCAGCGTGTGTGTATCCGCGTGTCAATGTTTAGCTTTGTGTGTCTGAATCCGAGTGAAAACCCTCTTGGAATACACGGAATTGAGATGCTGAGGCCCGGGAAGGTGCGTGGCTGTTGGTGGCTAGTGGAGAATACGTCGGCGGCGTGTGCCTGAGATTGGAGGAGACGAGTCTGGGCACCGTAGTGCCTCTCCAGACGAAGAGGAGGTGCGGATACGTGGCCTCACCTGTAGCAGATGGTGCAGGCACATGATCTTCAGGGAGCACAATGAAGCCGCAAAGCACTCCACCTTCCCTACCGGAGGAATCGCGTGTTGTTTTCTGTCTGATGGGTACATGAAATCGACCATAGCCAAACATCGGTTGAGAATGTACCGCCTGGGACATCTATGGATACGAGATTTGATCATATATCTGATATATCATAAACCTCAGAGTCAATTTTTATTAGGTGTGTGGGTCCTCCATAAAAGTCAACTATAAAAAGCACCTAAAATGTTAGAACCGTTGGCAATCGCCGCAGTGCATAGTTCATTTGTTATTAGCACCTGGTTGATGTGATCTAGCCGCTGCCTGCAGGCCCTCATACTAAACGTGACAATGTGTGCGCTGCCGAAGAGTGTACGCCGATCGCACACTGCGTTTGCTAGCCGGGACCCCAGCCTGCGTGGAGGGCCAGCGATGTGCGGAGAGGCAGCTGGAGACCGCAGTTGTGTTTGGACAGCGCGTCCTCCCCGGGATCACGACCCTGCCAGATGTTGTGCACAGGTATGGGCAATTGCCAGATATCACAAACCATGTGCAAACCGACCGCAAAATGTACACATTTCGGCATCCGCTAACGGTTCCAACGTTCTGAGGGCTTTCATGTAGACTTCCTATTTTAATACTGTGCAACTATGCATTTTATCATGCGTCAGATACTTGGTCGAATATCGTGTAGCCAGGCTGGATTATCGATGGTGAATTATCAGCCGGGGTGTTGCTACGAGTAATTTCATGCGCATGTGCGGCTGCAAGTAAGAAGTTAGGTTAATAAGCGAGGATCGGGGTTTGATGGATTGTTGAACACGCTGTGAGAGGTCGAGACAGCGCGGCCTGCTGGGTATTGCTGCCTGCAATACAAGGAGCTGGCGAAGACCAAATACGGCAGCCACATGGCCGTAACTTAAGAAGACTGACAAGTAATATTAAACTATTGAAAAATCGAATAAAACTACTTTTTAAAGGCGATGGATAGGTTTTGAAGAACAAAAGCCACATTCGTAATCAGTGCATGATCACCTTTCGAACGGTTCGTGTCTTGTTTTTTGAAGCTCCAAGACCTTGCAACGAACCGTTGGGTACTGGGAAAGTATGGGCTGTATGGACTCGTTTCTCTGTGCAAACATTAATTGAAGTAAATGCTATGCACACACTCATATATGACCTTCACAGAAGCAGCATTCTGCGAAAGATGTACTTGAACCTTCAAGCATGTTTACGATGCCTTGGGTTTTCTTCGCTCGGATTTCTGAGCGGTTTGCAAGATTCAGCGGAAGAAGATTTAACTATAGTTGAGAGCTCCCCAAAGAGCCCTTACCAAGAGCTTCACTCTCAAATTAGACTGCAGGAGCTTCGCAAGACCTGCTTTCATCCTATTCACAGCGCTCACAATTCCGCCCAAGCTTTGTAAAGCATAGGAACACAGCGAGTTAATTTGAGGAGTCGCACGTCAACTAAATGGCATCACACGAGTTGGTCGGAGAGCACGTGTATACTAAATACCACACACCGCCATAGTGCGTCAAGTTTTGCCCACTTGAAGTCGCTAGCCAGTATTCGGTGACCTTCAGCAGGACAGTTCGTCTCGATGAATATCGAAATGATCTCGGCCCATCTCATCGATCAACTGTTTTCAGCTCTAGGTTTAGCTTGAAAAGCCGACGCTCCCGATATTCCCGTCGTCTTGTTCAGTATTCGCCAAGCAATAGCGTTTTTTTCTTTAATTTAGTTCGAAACGCTGCTGAGGAGGCTTGACAGAATCAGAGTATTCACCGACGGCTTTATGTGCCAACATAGCGGACACGGCCGCCTGGTGCCTACGATCCCGACGGTGCCTGGGCACCCCAGCAGGAGACGTCAATAGTGAGCGGCGGAAGCCACTCGAGCCCGTTGTGCCAAGACGGGGAGACCTTGCCGGCCAGCGATCTATCCGCTGAGGTAACCAGGCGGCAAAAAAGAGCTCGGCGATTTTCACAATACCTACACACGGACACCGAATTGCGCATTGGTGAGGGCTGAGTGTCTAAAACGAACACGCAGCGATGCGTACTAGGTAGTATGTCATTCCATGTAGGCATGGCTTACTTGAACGAGACTGGGAGGCCAGCCGGTTCGACCGGTCGCGACGGTCAGGCCCACGGCAACGTGTGCTCGATCTGTCGCGCGCCTTCGACACGCACATCACAGATCGATGCTCGTCCCAGAGTGCTGCCGCCGCCGGCGTTGTTGCCAGCCTGCCCCGCGCTGATTACACCCATCTCCCGAACACACTATAGCAGCTGACGAGCGGGCCAGCCGAACGCGTGCGGCTCCGAGCACGGCGCAGAACTGCACGAGCGCGAACACGACTGGCTGGTCATTGGCTTTACGACACACCGACTGTCGAGTCATGCAGCGTCGCCAATCTCTCACGCCGATTGGTCGCGGGCGAAGGGTAGCGACAGGTGAGACTCGAACCCACGATTTTTTTTATTGCGAGACAAGCATCTTACCCCTATACTACTCGTCCTCTCGAACACGACTGCTGCACAAACATCGTCCCTACAGCTACAGTCACTAAACGGGGAGTTGTGACTGTTGTGGGGACATCATCCCCACAACTAACATGAGCCACACTGCATCGGACGGTACAGGGTGTGTGGCAGGGCCAACAGTCACTAAACGGGGAGTTGTGACTGTTGTGGGGACATCATCCCCACAGCTACCATGAGCCACGCTGCATCTGACGGTACAGGGTGAATGGCCGGGCCAACAGTAGGGTGGATTGAATGCAACTTTTTTTTCGCAAATCAACTTCCGCGGGCTCAAAACACGTGCGCGTGCATCGGTAGAGACAAGACAACACGATTGCAAAAATATATAATATGTTCTAGATACCGCGCACGAATCGTTTTCAAAAATATTTCTTCGCCGCCAGGCGTCGAAGTCTCCATTGATTGAAGCATGGCACGTAAAAAGATAGCACCACGCGCGTCGGACTCCGCAGCTGGCGCGGACCCCTCTAACGTGTCGCAACTAACCCCTCTAACGTGACAAAAAGGGCGTGCAGCAGAGTTCAGAGGCGAAGCAGCTCAGTGACATGGACGCAGACGTGGAAGAGAGCAGTGAGGACTCTGAAATGGATGGTGTGGAGGAGGCTGGTGCTAGCTATTCTGATTCGCTAAGCTCTGATGACGACGTCTGTGGTAGTGGAGGACAAAACCGCCGACAGCTTCCCAACTTCTCGCGAATGTGTGATCGGTATGGTACCTCTGACCGCTCCGCTGCCGGCTTGCTGAACGCAGCTCTAGTAGATTATGGGATAATCACACACAACAGCAAGGCTGAGCTGGTTGACCGCAATAAAATCCGGCGACAGAGAGACAAATGGGGTAAGAAGGAAGTGGATGAGAGCTCAAAGGAAAACCGACGTGATCGCCTGGTGGGATTTTATTATGATGGTAGGGAAGATATAACGCTGAATAGAGTGGGTAACAAGAACAAGATGGTCAAAGAACTGCATGAAGTAGTCGTTGCTGAACCAGGCCACCGGTACGTCGACCATGTGTCTCCACAGAGCGCCGGTGCTGCGGACATAGCCAAAGAGATGTTGGCTGTCATTCAGGAAAATGATGTCCATCCAGTGGTGATAGGGTCGGACGGCACATCGGTGAATACAGCCCGCAATAGCGGTGTTAACAGGAGGATTGAATTGGGTGTTGGTCGTCCTCTCCAGGAAGCTATTTGCGGCATACACACCAACGAACTGACGCTCAGACACGTGTTCAAGGACGCTGATGGCGAGACGAGTGGCCCGTCCTCCTTCAAAGGGCCGATTGGTAAGGCCATTCAGGGTGATTTGACTGCACTGCCCCTTGCTCAGTTTAAGCCTGTGAGGGGTCAAGTGCCTCCCATTCCAGCCGATGTTCTGAAGGAGATGAACAAAGACCAGCAGTACCTGTGCAACATGTGCATGGCAGTCCAAACAGGACCAGGACAAGTCCTCCAGCGTGTGCTGTCTGCAGACCCTGGTCCAATCCATCAGGCCCGCTGGGTGACTCTGGCGAACAGGATCCTCCGCCTGTACGTGTCGACGGAGTCGCCAACGCCGAAGCTAGTGAGGGTGGTGTTCATGATACTGAACCAGTACGTCCCTGGGTGGTTTATGTATAGAGTTCGCCCACACATCAGTGATGGAGCTAAAAACTTGTTCGAACTGATCCGTCTGTCGAGGAAGTTGCCTGAAGATGACCGCAACATTGTGCAAAAAGTTCTGAAACGCAACGGGTTCTGGGCACACAGTGAGAACATCCTCGCCGCCATGCTGACCGACAGCCGACAGGAGACGAGGGTGGCGGCCGTGGAGCGGATCAGGATGTGCCGAGCCAAGAGACGCGAGGACGATGACCCGGATGACATCAGACAGTTCGTCGTTCCGGACATCAACTTCGATGCCGATGACTACCAAGAAATGATCGACTGGACAAATGCAACAGAGCCACCACTGACCATGGACATGTCAGACGAGGAAATCACAGCGGCTGTGCAATGTGAACACCCTATGGACTTCAGCGCATTTCCATGTCACTCACAAGGCGTGGAACGTTGGGTAAAGGAGGTGACAGATGCGGCACAGAAGAAGGCCGGGTACTCGGCACGCCATGCTCTGATTCTGGCCAAAGCACGGTCCAGAGCCGATCTTCCGGTGATGGATACAAAGAAAGACTTTTACAGCTGGCTTCAGGGAGCCGGTCGTTCCTGAGTTCAGCTTCGCCATTCTGAGGTGACCTGTCGCCATGATTTGGTACCATAATCTATTGCCATGCGTTGAATGTTGAAAGTGTTTCCTAGACAAAATGCACAGCCGATATTCAGGACGTCTGTTGATGATTGAAATGATGGTTTAGTTGATATGGTGTGTTTAAATGGTTGCAAGTACAGAGTTAGGCAGACTCGTATTTATGTTCCTACATAGATGGTGGTGATCACAAGTTTCCGAAAACTGCAATGCAATAACTGCAATAAACCTCGGTTGAACGTATCTCTTGTTATGCAAAACTGAAAACGTGGCCAAAAATGTAAATATTGTGCACCTCTAATCACGTAATTGTTGCTGACGGTTCATTACATAATTAAAGCTTCGGTGTTATAGACATGCAGACACTAGTAAGCTTGGCAACGGTAGCCGAGAATTAGTGGGGGAATAGCGTGAACAAGACTTATGGTGTTATGTCCTTATAACAAGGCAAAGACTAATGGAGACTTCAACGCTTGGCGGGGCTAAGAACCGTTTCAAAAACGTTTCGTGCGCGATATCTAGAATATTTTTGAAAAATGTTTAGCCGCGATTTTCCGTCTATGAACATTCACGCGCACGCGTTTTGACCCCGCGGAAGTTGGTTTATAATTTTCGATCCACCCTAGCCAACAGTCACCAAGCCACGTACAGCAGGCACCACGATTGACACGTCACTGGAACAGCAGGCACCGCGACTGACTTGTCACTGGAAGCGACCTAATAGCCGAATGCGGACAGACCAAGGTATCATGATTCTGCTAAAACGTGGCCAAAGACGGGAGCAATATCCGGTCAGTTTTCATTCTCTGTTACCACAGCTTCATTGCTGGTTTGATTTTAAAAAATAAGTAGTTTGAATTTCGAAACTGTGGCATACGTCCACTATCATGAATGAAGCTGAATAATGACGATCATGAAACTGGATCCTCAACTCCTGAAATTGATGGATGGAGTATTTCTGACACCAGACAGCCAATTCCGAATTAAATAGTTTCCTTCATTCCATATCGTCGTGTGTGGTCTCCTAAAATATCGCGTGGTTCCAAGGTGACAGCTCGGCTCGTGGAGAAGACGAAGTGTCACCATAAATGAAAAGAGCCTCAGACAGAGTGCGGAGCTGCTCCAGAGCCCCAAAACGAGGTCGATGTGCACTGGGATCGAACGAGCCGTAGGATGCTTCGCCCACATAGGTCGCCCGTCTGGCCGCCTTTGATTACTGCGGCGTTCCGAGATCGACAAGGGTAGTCTATGGCTGGGATTTCATATTTTCCATTATTAGCTCGATCTGAACGATGGCTTTGTGGCTAGAGCGATAGGAAGTTTGTAAAATTGGTCACTTTTCCCAAAACATGTATGAAAGAACCTTCAATATTTAATTACACAATGTCTGGATTTTTAAACACCGAATACGATATGTGATGGGCTGGTACAACTTCCTACACTTCGCACATTCAACTTCTTCCATTGTTTTCTAGTTTGACTCTGTGACCTGGTTTAAAGGTCAAATTTTCCACATGTAGTCAGTATTCAGATGAACCTTTTCAACAGGTGAAATGTTCACCAACGTGGAATAGGCTAACATTAATGAAGAAAATTGTTACTATTTTATGTCGAATGCCAAATATTATTTTCTCAGACAATTAGTCCGAATGCTTCCCAGGGTGGCTTTATGAACCAGGGTCCTTTTGCTAAGCAAAGCTTGTTGCTTGAACCCTGGCCCTACCTCCCGATCCATGAATTCCAATTCAACGACAGAATTTTGACCGGGAATGCAACATGCCGTGAACGTACCGACACGGCCGCACCGGTAGCCCGCTTTAAAATATCCATCTTCATATCGATTTCACCACCCCTACCGAGAAGGGGACGAGTAGTCTAGGTGTAAATTGTCCATCTCACATTCTAAAGATTATGGGTTCGAGTCTCGCCTGTCGCTACTCTTCGCCCGCGGCCAATCGGCGTGAGAGATCGGCGACGCCGCATGACTCAACGGTCAATGTGTCATAAAACCAAAAAACCAACCAATTCCTATCGAGAAGTGCTTAACCTCCTGGCTGAGATGTTCTGAGCAGAAGCTATACAGATCCATTTCCGTCAAAGCATGGAGTCCTTTCACCCTCTGCAGACCAGCACGAGCTTCTGTCCTTTTTACAGCGCCACCTATCCCACCACATGCACCTCCGTAATGGGCAGTGGCAGCAAACGTAGCACTCTGCATCTCACGACAGGATGGAACTTGCCGTGCTGCGGTCTTCCTTATGACGATACCAGTCGATAACATTTGTCGAGGTGTACTCATCAGCCGGCTGAGCCAGTTCCGCTGGGGTACATCTGTCAGTTCCGCTGAGATCAGCGGATACCCACGTGCATGCCGTACTTCTGACATGAACTTCATTTCATTAGGGTTTTCTGAAGAAAAAAAAAAACAAATATCGTGCCCTCTTCTCCTGGGCACAATGCACACTCGTGCATCATGCACTCCTTGTTTTCGATGCTGCAAACTGCTCTCGCCATCATCTCTCTACAGTTCAGGCAACGTATACCATGAGTATCCAACTAGTTTTTAATTGTGATGATGCATACAAACGCATACAGAAAGGATGCCGCTTGTTCCAGTCAAAACGTAGTGTCTCGGCCGCAAGGATGCAAACATTGGAAACCGTTCTTGAACACTTTCCACCATCACGTCTTGATTACTTTCGTCGTTCTTAAACAGATGACACCGCTCTCACAGGCTGCCCAGTACCGACCTTTTCCGGACACGCTCTCCAGCGCCGACTTTACGACAGCTCTTTTTACCCGGTCATATCCTGGACACTTCACCTGGCCCGTAAAACGTAAAACGTCTGCCGCTGTCTTTCTCTTCCTTGCCGACGACCTTTCCCTACTCATGCTTGGGACAAACGCAGGGATACCCGCCAACCTTTAAGCCGCCTGCTACTCTGTTCCATATGGTTGGACGTACCGAACAACGACGCAGGTTCGACGGTTCAGTACAGCGAGAGTGTCAAACTTCGAAGCTTACGAGCATTGTTGGTCGACGAGTTGAAGACATCTTCAACTCTTGCATGCATGCATGAGCTCTTGCATCAGCCTCTCGTACCTGTGAAATGTTGACAAAATGGCGTATGGCTAGAGGAACCCACGTGCAAATAGCCGATACAGATTGGCATCCGTTCGATTACGTGCACGATTTTGAATAAGCAAATAATTTGATGGTTAAAATAACATGATACATAATTACGTATTTTCATGGGCCCACAACCTAGTTATATAGAGTTCGCTGGTGAGCTTAAAAGGTTTCACTCATGTTTCTCCGCATTCGTCAGTAGTTTGACCTGAACCTGAAGCCCCGGGTGTGTCCGGAGGCACCTGCCAGCTGCTCTCGAGTTTTCTCGTCAAGTTCCGAGAAGCACACCTCAGTTTGTGCTTCGTTTCGTGTGGCGCTGGCTTGCAGTCATGTCCCCTGCAGCACAACACACGTGCCGCACTGTTGGTTAATTGTACCTATGGCCGTGTCGGCGACGTGCTACTGGTCCCTACCCGGCCCAGCTGCCTGGCAAACGACCCGGCGCCGACTTTGCAGCGCTTTTTTCATTAGCAAGAACTCTTGGGTTGGGAACTGTCGCAGTCAGTTAAGAACAATCTGCACACCTGTAGAGAAGGGAGTGCATGAAAACGTCCCGAGCAAATGTCTTGAAATAGTCCTATCTATGCACTTTCAAGTCCCAAATACTTCGAGGCACTTATGGAATTGGTTCTGCACCATATGTATTTTGTCATTAATTGAGCTTTATGAGCAATATTAAATATATTGATTGGAATGAAATCCATAAAGACATGCATCTTCCATCAGCATAATACAAACAAGTCTTAAAACTCACCGGTTCACGTTGGAGTTTCATCCAAAAGCGTCAAAACGTCTGCAGCAGCTGCTATGTCATGTTCTGGAGGTTAATGTGATATGTGCGTCTGTATCAAACTCGATTCTCGAAGGCATGAGCTTGCATTTATTCCGTGGATGATGGTAAGCTCGTAGTGGCTTGGCTACATTTTCGTCAGCTTGGCTAGATGCGTTGCCATATAATCATCCCAACGCAATCACATGATTTGCTTTGCCATCGTTGGCACAAAGAATCCTTTTTGTGCACCTTCAGTGGATCAAGGCAATGCGAGCGTTTCAATCGCGGCACATCGATCTGCTGTTCGGCGGCCTGTCAGCACCGAACTCAAGCAGGGGCGCAGCCAGGATATTCTTAACCGGGGGCCGGACGAAAAAAAGGAGGCGAAACGGAGACCGCTGTCGGCGCACGAAGCACGCCGGAAATTTCTTGCCTCGTGTGGTGAAAATTTTTTTAAAATAAATATCTTGTTTAATCTTGTGTGTTTTACGTTGTTAAGGGGGCGCCCCACCCCTTGGCTGTGCCTCTGCTAACAAGTACTGCGGGTTTGTTATTTGGGCTTAGGGGCGCTTCGACTGCTTCGGTCATACAGCGCTGCGGGTTTGTGAATGACAGCTCTCGCCGACAGCTTCAGTTCAAGCCCTTTCCCTGTTGCCTCCACCAGATGCGTTTCAGTGCTTTATTGCTCCCATTGGCATGCACATTCATTGCGTAGATCGATGCGGGGTGCGGAGAGCGCACCGCGAAAACGAGGTTTATGGGCCCTCCATAAAAGTGGCTTCAGCGGCGCATATAAAATTCGTCATTAGGCTACGACGATCAATGCGCGCACACCTTTACGAACGCGTTCAGCCATTTACGATTATAATTTGGTCGCATGATGGCTCTTGCCGAAAACTGTCTGCAGCTGAATAGCTAACATCTTTCGTCACTGCTCAGTAGGATAATTATCCTCAGTATTGAAAATTATGAACATATAGGACGTTTTGTATATAACGCAAATAATAAATATGAGCTGGTTCAACTACCCCATCAGTTTGAAGCTCTGTACTAAGTTGTTATCCATCTGGTATGTTGTATGCTATTCCTAGCCTGCATAGATGTTGTTTTATGAAAATTATTTGAAGGGGAATCCTACAATATTGATGTAGTTATAAGATGTGCCCGTATGACACGCGCAAGGGGTGGGTGGGGCGTACACTATCCTCTTATTCTGCTTTTCGGCGTTATCTCATAAACGGGCGTCGGTATTGTCATGCAATCTTATCACTTTGTTAAAAATCGACGAGCGCATCCCTTGAACACAAATCGAACTCTATTAGTAAACATAGGCACTGCTGGGATGCCAAATCAACAGACCGGGCGGCGACCGCTGAGCGTTCAAGGTCACAGGGACTTCTTCTGTGCGGTAACGACGGCGCGGGGTGTGGCGGCCGAACTCGACCTTACTTAACCCTGAAAACGTTAACCAAGGGTCACGAAATGTGGACTGAAGTGAGTTCACAACATGTGTAATCTACTCTCTAAATTACGTGCTTATAGTTTCAGTAGTTTCCAAAATCTTAGGGTCAGTAGCAGGCGTGTCGATTTTTGAAAAACATTGGGGGGGGGCGAAGTGCCAACGCACGTACCCCCCTTCCCCAACCAAAAACTCATCGGATTTCGCACACTATATTTTCAAACCTCAGAAATTCTGAGCTTGTATTCGACGATGTGTATGTTTATGTTTGTTCAGCCTACTCACGAACGATGAAAATCGTCTAATAACTGGTGAAGTCACATAATTAAAAGAACGGTACACAGTACATGTCAACATAACAACTCTGAGTAATGGCATGCGACTGCAGTTTCATACAGTGTGCTCGGATGTATCGTCATCGTCACCGTCAGCGCCTTTCCCTCACTCCACACACCAACAAGCACACACCGGCTTAAATAAAAATGTTCAGCGATTAGATGCAGGCTAAAACACGCCGGCTTTGATGGAGTATCGGAGCACAGCAGACCTGAACTGTGACGACAATCGGTGAAAGTATTTCCTTGGCGCCTAACATTAGGGAGGGGCGAAGCAACACGATTGGTTGCCAATGTGCGCCGGAGCTGCACTGATATACACCAGCTGTCAAGCCTTCACTCAAAGCCCATTACCCTGGTGTCCAAAACATCGAAATGCTCCCCTCTTCATAACATATGAATGTGTTTCCCGTGATCGGAGTTTGTCAAGCCATTGCTAAGCTTAAGATAAGGCATTTCCTGCCAAGACAGGAGCACGGCGTCAGTGTTCGTAAATGCGCATATATGGTGTTTGATTTGTTACGGCGTTAAGCAAAGCAGACACCACTCTTGTATGGTGTTTGCTTTGCTTAGTCACTCACCGCCACTATACCGGAAGTAAGACCACTTTGGTGCTTATGCACTGCGGAGATATACGAGTGCTTAATGTGTGATGATGCCAGGGTTAAGTGGCATTATAAGTGCAACTTCTCTGTGGGGTTTGCTTGCTCTTTTCTGGCGTTATATGGCGCATGATAAAACAAGTTACATTATCGGCTCTCGGAAATACCTACAAGATAAGAACAGAATAATTTTATTCTGGTTTTCCTCATTCATTCGGCTTTCAACGTAGCATGTTTGGTGGCAAGTGTATATTGAAAAGTGCACTGCGTGTTCTTTCTGATAAACCAATGCCTTTTCTTCGTGATTTTCTGGCGCAAGATAGAACAAGCTACATTATTGGCTCTCGGGACTACTTACATGACAAGAACATAATAATTTTCTTCTGGATTTTCCTCATCCATTCGGCTTCCAACATGGCATGTCTGGTGACAAGTGTATTTTGAAAAGTACACTGCTTGTTCTTTGTGTTCTTTCTGATAAACCAACACCTTTTCTCTCTGATACACGGACTGATATGGTGCAAGTTTGTGATTGTCGCCTTAAGGGTAAGACTATCGCGGACGCATTGTCGTTTGAGGGATGATATTCATGCACGCATACATAGGCGATTTTTTCTTCTTTTTTCACGAAGCATACAACTGGTTGCACTACACCAACACAGCCTCAACTAGGGGATGACCAATATACAGCACCTCACTGCGACACCTGCAACACTACATTAAACATAGGTCAAATCTGCTAGACTGTAGCTTTGCCGGTCAAAGACAACCACTTAGGGCCTTCTTCCAAAAAGAGGGCATCACCATGTCGCTTCTATCGTTTCTGGGCGACAAACACCCAGAACTCCTTCAATTGCTGTTTGAATATCTATACGCCACAAAACTAACAGGAGCACTATAGACACCACACCACCAACACTCACTCCAACGCGCAATGCATGCTCACGGTGCACTCGTAGGGATCACGTCAATAGACATCCTCGAATGGCATCGGACGTACATGAGCCGATATTCTTTCCAATTATAAATAAATGATCGCTCGGCGATGGCGTCAGACGCAGATAAGCCGACTTGCTTTAGAAAAAAGCGCAAAACGACTACCCAGAGAAGCTATCGGACGTAGATGAGCCGAATTGCCTTGCAACTCATAACGTAAAACGGCCACCCAGAAGTAGAGTGGACGTAGATGAGCCGAATTGCCCAACACCGTACTAACCCCGCTGATAAACCTGCATGGCATGCTTAGACTGACCATCTACTAACAACTAACGCGCGGCGGCCGGAATGGTAGGTGATAGGATATGTGGCGTGGTAGTTTGAACATCAAAGATATTTGGTATATTTTCCTTCTTACATACACATCAGTGCAGGCTCCGAATTACTGTCTTTATATTATGGCAAGCAGAAGGTAGGGACCAAGACAGCTAAGCTGGTAGGCTAGCCAGGTATACATCAGTGGTGGGGTTTGTCATGCTTTTGTTGAAGCCTGGACCTCGCCACAATTTCCTTGGTCATATCAACTTCTTGCTTTCTTAGCATGAAGCCCAAGAAGTGGAACCGATCAATCAAATTCAATCCAGCAGCAATCATTGCCTCCATTCATTGGACCTGAACGATAATTTCCAAACTTCTCCGCCCATGGCGGGTGGCACATTTATTACTGAAAATTATTCAATTGGGAGCACAACACATAGATATCTTGATAAGGATACCAATACCTATCTACTTTAGTCATTCATATAAGTTTGATTATCTCCTCTCTTTTGGGAGAGGGATGCTTATGATGTCAGGATGATTTCCAGATAGGTGTTGTTAGCATACTGAGTAGGTATTGTTATGTATGGACCGACTTAAATTTTCATATGTAGTAATCACACGTTATCATTTTTTTTCAAACGCGATGCTTTGTTATTAATACACATGAAATCAATTTTTTTCCATTCTGGTAGGGGAACGAAAACTGGCTCGTAATTTCAAAGGGGTACGCAGAAGGGAACAGGTTAAGAATCCCTGCTCTATACATGCCAGCATGTCTACTGGGTCTGTACCCAGCAGGGTCTAGTCCTATATTACACATACCACGGAATGCGTATATACCTTGCCCAGTGGAGATATTAATACCTGGCATGCTACTCAAGTACACTGTGTACATAATGGCGATAAAATCAGAGGTTCTTAATTTCATTTATCATTACACAATTTATAATTGGTCGCCTCGGGCGATTTTAAACAGATTTTGGACAATCTGCAACGATCTCCACAACATTCTGGAATGGTACAGGTTGAAGTGCGCCCAAGGCAGTTTTGCGGCACGTGCAAGGTTGCCTTCGTCCATATCCACGTGCCAGCGTGGATATCACCAAGAAGTGGTTGGTTAGTTAGTTAGTTATTTAGGCTTTAAGGTGCTTCGACCAGAATTGAGCATTTGCGCCCATAACTTCTATTATAGTACTTCACTGTTGGTGATAGCTATTACCTTGGTGTATATGTGGTTTGAAATCCAATTGCCGACAAATATCGGAAGAAGTTTCCAGAATGTACAAATGTTGAGTTGTTTCCCAGGATGTCTTCATATGTGAAATTATCCGCGCCTCCTCCATAAAACAGTCGGCGCCCTGGTGCAAAGTGCTTGCACATGAGAAGTAAGTGACGCACAGTCAGGGTTTCCAGATAGCGGGGGCACCGGGTCTCTCCTACCCACACAGAAGGTAGAGATGGGTAGCGTAGGTGTGCCCGGTGTGCATCCTGCAGTGTGACCTCTTCTCTGGATCTACGAAGGTATGACTCCCAAAGTTCTAGATGTGACTTGATTGCATGCAACTTATTGTTGCTTTCTCTATCTCTCATGCCCTTTGTCGCTTAGTAAGTACGAAATTTGTAATTCTTGGCAGGTAGTCCCTGGCAGGAAGAAGGCATATGCGTTGGGCGGCGATTTTGAGCTGCACACTCCGCCGTAGTGTCCGCGCGCTCGCTTCCCCACACCCCGATGTGGCTCGGGACCCAACATAAGCGAACTGTTTTTGCGTCTCGTTCTAATGTAGCAAGACGCAAGAGGTGGTTATCGCCGGTCGGAAGCGTCCCGGCGAAAAGGCCAGCGAGTGCGCTTCGCGGCATGGCGGCATCGCTGGGCGGGCATCTCGGGATATTGCCACTATGTCCATCGACCCGGGAAATCGACGGACATCGGTTCCGCGGAAACCTCGAGCACCATCGACGACGGATTCGCGTGGGGGGTGAGGGGACATTGCGAAGTCTTCTCCAGTGTTGAGGCTCTCAGGCTTGGCTTAGCTACGGACGAAGTCGGAGGAGTTTTCCGCACGAAAATCCGACGGTAAGCAGATTCGTACCTACGATTTACGATTGGCGAATTGAGTAAATGAAAGATGTGATTCTTCAGCTGGGAAAGTCTGGGACGCGGTGTTGCGATGTGTGGCAAACTGGAGAGGGATCCCGCCAGCAGGTACGGATCGAGGATGCTGGAGGGGGATGGGGAGGGGGCGGATGCCCGAGGCCAGCGGTTCTTAATATTTGTAAATTAGTTTACTCCCTCCCTCTCGCTCGCTCAAACATATCTCAATTCCCCGCCAGCGCGGAGTAGAAAATACTACCACAAACTACACGTTACACTGCCTGCACTCCACTTTCAGGTTGTATTTTCACAGCACTAACAGATTGAGAAGCCCTACTTCAGTACACCACCAGCGAGGTTGGGCGCTGCGCGGCGTTGCGCAAGTGTGTGTGATTAGGACTTTATGGCGCATCGACCATGGTCGATCATTAGACCGGTTCACATTTCAACTTTTTTCGGAGATAGCTTCATCTCGCATATTTTCCCATTGTTTGGTTCATTTTAAGTCCATTGGTGTTGGTTTTAGCAGGATCGATAAATATCTTAGGGTGCCGCATCAACCCAAAAGTTTGAATTTTCGAACTCCAAATCCCCCTTTTTCCCCCAAATCTAAGGGTTTTTTCCCCTCTGTACCCCAAACCAAAAAAAAAATTCAAAAAAAAAAAAAACAACCCCAACAAAAAACTTCCAACCCAAAAAACCCCACCATAAACATATTTAAAAAAAAAAAAAGCGGGTTTTTAAAGGAGAAAAGGAAAAGGGGTCAGTGACGGTATAGTTGCCCGTCACCCTGATCTTCCTTGCACCAGATTTTTGCCAAGTCGCATACGCCCTGCGAAATGACGCTCTCAAGTCGGTAAGTAGATAACTCACACTCAGATCAGGTGTTTACTGTACCCTGGCAGTGAATTGAGTGATTTCCGGCATAATGACACTCGATAAGAGCCTTAACAAATTTTAACCCAGATAATAAAATAGTCGCAGCCACTCGAACCATCTCGATATAACTGCAAAATCAGCCGTCGCGTTTCCGCGCTTTCATTTATTTATGGTGACTGGTAGGATCGCCAATGACTGAACGCTGGATATGACTGTGGCTGAACACTGAACGCCTTGAGCATCAATGAGCGCTCGACAATAGGCGAAACAATTGCAGGCGAATTTAAACGAACATGAAAGTAGATAACAAATAACTTATCACATCGTGTTAACAAATCACATCGAGATAACAAATCACATCGAGCGGTGGGTCAAGCCCCAGTGTTGCTGTCATGCAGAGACGAGACCTATTGCTTTTCACGTTCATGGCAGCTTTGCTACTTCGGTAATCTCGCTCTGTGGCTCTCAACAGCTTGCAAGAGCCACTGGAACTGGGACTCGTCGCCGACCATTCCAGCGAACGCCTTCAGTATACTGATCCCCGCTCGGCTAGATCATTTGTGAGTCCCCATCTCAGATCTCTGATTCAAACATGTATGCAACCAAACCTCCTAAAAAACCCCCCCCACACCACCTAAAAAACCTTTTTAAAATTCACAAAAAAAATCAACAACTTAAAAAAAAAACCCCCTTCAAAATAAAACCCCCCCCCTCAAAAAAATACAACCAAAAAATTAAAAAAGGGTTTTAGACAATCTCCCACAAAAACACCCTTAAAAAACCCCCCCGGCCCCCCCCCCCCCCCCCCCCCCCCCTCCCCCCCCCCCCCAAAACCCCCCCACCATAAAAATTTTTTCCCCCCCCCCCCCCCAACCACCCACCACCCCCCCCCTCCCCTTCCAAAAAGACACCTTCTTCTCCCCCCCTCGGCGGGGCCGGGACCCCCCCTCTTTCCCCCCATACCCCCCAGAGCCCCAACCCCCACCATCCCCCAAAGTCTCAACCCCCCTCCAAAAAACCCCCCCTCTCCTTGGGGGTTTTTTTTCTCTTTTTTCCTTCCCCCCCCCCCCCCCCCCCAAAAAAAAACCTCCCCCCCCCCCCGGTCTTTTGGCCTGGTGCGGGTCACAAACACTATAAAAAAAAAAAAAAAAAACACTCACATCCCCCCCCCTCCCCCTCCCCCCCCCCCCCCCCACCCCCCCCCTCACCTAAAAAAAAAAAAAAAAACCTTACCCTTATCTCCAAAAACGAAAACCTTAAATTTTTTGTTTTGGGGTCCTCGCACCCCCACCCACTCTTCTTGTTTCCTTTTTTTTTTTTTTTTTTCCCCCTTTGGGGGCGCCGCGGGGCCCCCCTTCTCCCCCCCTTTTTTTTCCTCCTTTTTTTTTTTAAAAAAAAAAAATTCCTTTGGTGTCTCTAACACCAAAGGAATTGTCTGTTAATTACATTATGCTGGGGAGGGGGACCTCATAATGAACAACGTCACCCATATGATCCAGTGTTAAAAATGCATAGGTAGCATTTGGAAGGTGGGAAGGGAAGGGGAGCGGTGAAAGCCAATGCGGTGTAAGGTAATTTTATGGACATACCAAAAAGTAAAAAAAAAAACTTTTAAACCAAAAGAGGGGAAAAAAAAAAACCAAAAAAAAAAAAAAAGTTAGTTAATTAATAAAGGAAAACGAGCATCAGTCCCTGTTGTGTGAAGTTCCATCCAGCAACAGCCGTTCCTTTGGCTTGGCATTGACAGAGCACTTTTGAGACTTTTATGTTTCAAGTGTTTCATAACTGGATTTTCAGTGAACGTCCATCACCATAAAAACGTCGCAGGTTGACAAAAGCAGGGTAGGAAAGAGTTGACGAACCTGGGATGGTATTTTGAAATACTGGCCAAGGTTCTCCAACATATGGCATATTTTGCAAAGCATCTTGTGATAATTTCCTTCGTGGGTCAGGAAAATCTTTTGAGGGATGATTTTTGGAGCTAATTTTGGAGTCATCATTTTCAGGATGATGTGGCATCATGGCGATCTCATCTGTCCATTCCCACCCATTCAGCACTCTCCATCACCTCAAGCCTTACAAAAAGGGAAAAAAAAAAAAAAAAAACCCAACACAAAAAAAACCTTTTTCCAAAAAAAAAAAAAAATCCTTCCTAAAACAAAAATTAAAAAAAAAAAAGGAAAGGGGGGGCGCAAGTTGGTAAGTCTGCAGAATGTTGCCTGATGATGAGATACCAAAGTGGAAAACCGCTGGATTTGCGACAAAAAAAAGATCGATTTGGAAGTCCGAACATGCAAACTTTAGGGTCGACGCGGCACCCCAAGATATTGATCGATCCTGCTAAAACCAACAACAAAGGACCTCAAATGAACCAAATAATGGGAAAAATTGCGAGATGAAGTTATCTTCGAAACAGGTTGAAATGTGAACCTGTCTAGTGTTCAGTGTTCAGTCACAGTCATATCCAGTGTTCAGTCATTGGCGATCCTACCAGTCACCATAAATAAATGAATGCGCGGAAACGCGACGGCTGATTTTGCAGTTGTATCGAGATGGTTCGAGTGGCTGCGACTATTTTATTATCTGGGTTAAAATTTGTTAAGGCTCTTATCGAGTGTTATTATGCCGGAAATCACTCAATTCACTGCCAGGGTACAGTGAACACCTGATTTGAGTGTGAGTTATGCATTTACCGACTTAGGAGCGTCATTTCGCAGGGCGTATGCGACTTGGCAAAAATCTGGTGGAAGCAAGGTCAGGGTGACGGGCAACCATACCGTCACGGACCCATATCCAGTTCCCCCCTAAAAAAAGCGCCCTTTGAGGCAAAAAAAAAAATGCACTGGAGACATGTCGAGGTAGAAAGCTACTGGATGCGCTGGTAGGTAAGTCTGCAGAATCGATCATTTAACGCCCATAACAACAGATAACTACTTAGTCAGAGCCATGTCTTAGTGCTGTGATTGGGTGACTGGTCTTTACTGACCTGAATATATTACCAAAATTCCAATTTTACTGAAGTATTCACACACCTTTTTCCTAAGAAATCCGAGTCGTCTCGAAAGAGGCTGTGGAATTTCCTATTGGTTTCAAGGTACTCGGCTCTCTTCTGTGCATCGTTCTGACGTGAGAATGTGCTGTACCGTTAGTGGAGCACACTGGCTTGTCTTCATGTATGAGGAGGTAGCCATGTGTGGTGTAGGTGCGTCCGATTCGGAGTAGTGCCAACGCCACCTCCTCAGCCCGTACTTCTTGCAAGACGAGGGCCAGTACCCGATTCGTGGTTTGATTTCTTGGAGCCCGTTAGTGCTCAGGGCGTCCCAGCTGCCTTGCCATTTCTCCTGCATGTACTTCGAGATCAATGGGTAAAAATCACGTGAAGGAAGGGGGAGGGTGCGAGTGCATGGTTTCTGTGCCGCTCGTTTCGCCGCTGCGTCGGCGAGTTCATTCCCCCTAATGCCACCGTGTCTCGGGATCCATAAATTAACGAATCTCCCTCCCCGTTTCAGTAGAGTGAGCCGGTACAAGATGTCCCACAGAAGAGCCTTCAGGGGGTTGAAACTTTCCAGTGCGCACGGTACCAGCAGCTAATCGCAATGTAAATCTGGCACGTCGCTAATTCCATGCCAGATTTTCCTGCGACTCTTTTTAAGCCGCTGGTTATATTATCTACTAATTTTCCACATCTAAATTAGCAGTTTTGCTTTCAGGTTGCAACCGTGCGTAGTAGTACTCAGTAACGGACATTTCCAGTGAAGAGCTTGCCTGCACCATGAACTCCGGCGAGATACACCATCCAGCCTGACATTCACCACGACCGACGATATCTGGCGCACATGATTCATGTCTGGGATTAATGATCAACAGGATATTAATCACACATGAGACAATACTCTACATTGCACTTGTGCACGTAGCACCCACGTTTCTCCCGACGCGCGGCACGTGGACTAGAGCGCGCACGGCGTCACACTCCCGGCCAGGCCAAGCATGTCCTAAGGCAGATTCCATGACCGGATTGCTTGGATGGCTGGATATTGATTGATTGATTATTTGGGCTTAAGGGTGCGCCGACTACAAGGTCATTTAGCACCCATGAATGGCTGGACATCATCCAGCCATCCAGTGTATAACTATCCAATCTGTGCCATAAAAAACGGCGACCCCTACACCCGCCAGAAGAGAGGACGTTCGATGATCACGGCTCCCACACTCGTCTCCGTGTATTCTCCATCCAGTCGAGAAGCTGGCTTTCCCGAAGTGGATGAATCTCGTGTAAGACGACAAACACAAATCTTGAGGCCACGGACGAAGATACAAGTGGTACCACTCCACCATACCCAGCGACTTCAAGTTGTTTGAGGGAGCGCACACTGAGCCAGCAATGCACTTACGTTCGTATGTAAACGTCGTTCAGAGCCTCTAGTACGCGGATTTAATCCGGTCAGAGTCGGAGTGAGCAAAGTTCTTTCTTAGATTCCTCGCCTTAGACGATCTCAGACGGTTTTATTTCTTTAGAAGCTATATAATTTTTCCTCCGGTCGTATCAAAAATAGTACTATTTTAGCGTCATGATGCTACCAGTGTTGGGCCCACCACCTTTTAGTCCTGTATGAGCAGCTCTTTCGGCTTACACAGACTTGACTCCACCAATACAACGGATCATTTTCATGCTTCACCAAGTGAACCAGTGTAAAATACGTTTGTCTGCTAATACCGTACTAGTCAGAAGCTTTAGGTGGTGGTGGTGATGGATTGAAGTTCAGGGGCGAGTCGACATCAAGGGTCATTTTGCGCCCATAAGCTTTAGGTGTGTGCCTAGAGTGGCAGCGGCAAATTTACACATGTTTTTTGGTGGAAAGGCACACGAAGCTAAATTTGGTGGAAAGCATGTGTATAACATTCATGGTATCAACGCTTTATATTCTTCAATTCTGCAGATACATCATTTACATGCAGTACATATGTGATATATCAGTATATGTGGTACATACCAGTGTTTATAACAATGAATAAAAATGCACACAATAATACACCTGCATTACGACGTGACAGGAGTTGAAATACCCTTGATGGACACAATGATTGAATCAGCCCGAGGTGAAATCCCCGAAAGGTGGGGGGGGGGGCAACGCTCCCTCCAGAAGGCACGACTGTGAAGGTACTCAACCGCCTGCAATGACAACTGGCTCACAGAAAGGTCATCATTACCGCCCCCTTCCCCCCCCATAACACTGAGTTACTGAGCCGTGCTATTGACAGATGCACCAAAACACCGAATTGCTGAGGCGTGCTATTGACACACCTCAGCGTGACTCAGCTGCTCATTGTCAACTATCACGCATCAGCGGCCCGGTATCATGCACTGACAGCACGAGCCGCGCGGTATCACAGCATCACATCCCGCCAGCGCGGCATCACAGCACGCGGCACCACTGCCGGTCCACGGCGCCCTCCGTCTAGAGCAGAGCCGAGTAAAACGCAACAGATTCTCACGCACATCGCCTGCAGACAACGGCAAGCGTCGGCTACGACTGGCGGAGCATCTCCGGTGCACACACACACGCGCAGAGCGCAACCCGACACAGGATAGAACAGTCTGTCGTCTGCACAGTGTCAGGAGCCGGCGTCGTTGGGTCGAGTCTACTCCGCCGTTCACACAAACCGGTAGAGTCTACCGGCAGCGGGCGCCCACTGGACCCGGCCTACTCGGCCGTCCACACTGAGCGGTACAGGCTGAGCAGCGCCGGCGGCACGTGCTCGGTGAGCGCGCTCTCGGGCAGCCGGCGCGCCTGCACCAGCGCCTCGAGCAGCGCCAGCAGCACGCACGCGTCGGCCGGCAGCGGCGGCGCGGCGGCCAGCGCGCACACCGCCTGCGAGACGAGCGCCAGCACGCGGCCGACCGTGGCGTCCGGCAGCTGGCCCAGCAGCACCGCCAGGCCAGAGACGAGCGGCGCCGCGTCCAGCGGCTCGGACGCCTTCACGCAGCTGAGCCCGCCTGCGGCACGGCACGGACGGCGGCTGGTACCACGCACAACATACACAACACACACACAACACACACACAACACACACACAACACGGCACGGACGGAGGCTGGCACCACACACAACACACAACACGACACGGATGGCGGCTGGCACAGGATCCGGCATAATACCGACGGGGCCGCCACAACACACACGCGCACGAGGCCTGGGATAACACACAACACAGACGGGGTCCACCACCACACGCATCCCAGATTGGGAACACAGCACAGACGAGGGGTGATGCCACACACAACACAGCACACAGACGGGATCCATCACCACACGTGTCACAGACTGGGAACACAGCACAGACGAGGGCTGATACCACACACAACACAGCACACAGACGGGATCCATCACCACACGTATCACAGACTGGGAACACAACACAGACGAGGGCTGATACCACACACAACACAACACACAGACGGGATCCATCACCACACGTATCACAGACCGGGAACACAACACAGACGAGGGGTGATGCCACACAACACAACACACAGACGGGATCCATCACCACACATATCACAGACTGGGAACACAACACAGACGAGGGGTGATGCCACACAACACAACACACAGACGAGGCCGGGCGCAACACACACGGGTCTCAAACGACATGTGACCTAGATTTTAGCCGCCCCGGTAGCTCAGTTGGTTAGAGCGCTGGCCTGCACTGGTCTCCCGTGTACTGGCAACACAGGGTTCGAGTCGCTTCGCGCGCTCGCATTTAGCCCCCGGCCGGGAGTGTCAGTTGGCAGCTGGCCCAATAAGGCCGGGGACTAGCTACCGGGCGGCCGTGTCGGTGCATTGGCGGCACGTCAAACTTTCGGTCTAAATTCTGCCGTTGGACTGGAGTCCATGGATCGGGTGGTGGGACCTGGGTTCATGCAACAAGCTCTGCTTAACAATAGAACCCAGGTTCCTCAAGCCACCCCAACAATCCGAATTAAAAAATTTAAAAAAAGAAAAAGAAAAAAAGATGGGGTGGGTCTGTGGCCACACATAACAGACTGAATTCTAGACCTCAGCACGGACGAGATCTGCGACCAGGCACAACACAGACAGCACCAGGAGCCACACACAGGAACATAGCACATGCAGAATCTGCAACCAAGCAGCATACATGCAGGATCCAACGACACACCCAACACGACACAGAATATTCTTGAACACGGTTGGAAGTATGCATTGGATATCTCGAGTTGGACAATGTCTGGGCATTGCAGACAAGATATTATTTGAATTATGTGGCTGGAATCAAATGCTTCCTTTTGTACTTCTCAGTCAGTTTCGGGCACGCCCATCAAACAGCAGTGAAGTCGAAGTCTTCTTCAAAGAACTTCATTCATCTTTGGGATAAAAAGAATTCACACTTTTTCGGAGCGGACAGTATTCGGGATTTGATTTGATGATTTAGGCTTAAGGGCGCGTCGACTGCGAGGTCATTTAGCGCCCATACAGTATTCGGGAATCCAAACATCCCGAGCCAGGCTACGCTTCCAACCCCGTTCGCGGACCACACAACACAACACGGCCGAGACGTGGCGCCACACGGAACGGCAGACTGAGACGGGCAGAGGTCCGAACTCGCCGTCATTCCACACCTCACTGGTTGCCTGCTGTGATCCTCCGGCGGCGGTAACTGCGTGGCGTGCCAACGCCATCCAGCTAAGTGACAACGCCAACTGAACAAAGCCAGCCACCGGCAACGCAGTGGCAAAGTCGGCTACTTAAACCGCCGGCTGGTCCCTCCCCCCCTCCCCGACGACATGGCAGGTAAATCATGCCCTGCAAGCCCGGGCCACGTCCGGTGGCGGGTCATCAGCACCTCGTCAGCGACATTCACGCGCCCTCCCCCCTCCGCTTTGTCGGCAGCCGGCCGGTATGTGCACGGAGCCGCAGCTCGACAGACGGCGCACTTCGCTGGTCGATCGACGGGCCGAGCCCACCGCCGACCCACAGGCGGGTCCGGACGGGTGGTGGGGCCGATGGCGCTTGCTTGTTGTGGTGGGGGCAGTTAATCCTTGAGGCGTGCCGGACCATAAAGGTCATTTGCGCCGCTCGCACTGACCGGCACCGTGGCACACCGAGCGCCGCCGGGCGAGTAGTCTGACGGCACGGTGCCCGCCGCCCAACCGAAAGGTTGCGGGTTCGAGTCTCTTCGTCGCCACTCTTCTGCGCCGACCAGCCCGCGCGAGACATCGGCGACGCTCTGCGACCCGAATAGGCCGACGCGCCGCACGAACGGCCACCGCCACGCCCGACACCGCCCGCGGCAGGTCCGCCCGATGGCGGCGTGACACGCAATCAGGCGGCGCCGTCACCGGCGGAATGCTAAGCGAGCAGGCGCTAACGCGGCAATATGCCTCCGACCGGAGCGGGTGTCACGCCGGTGGAAGTTAGTTAGTTTTGGGGTCTTCAGGGCGTATCGACTGCCCCACGTCTGGGCGAGGCGTCCGCAACTGGCTGTCATAATGAGTAGGCGTGGTCCAAGCGCTTAGTACACCAGTGATTTGACGCAGTCCCGTTCTTCTTTCTAAACCGACAGTTGTGTTTCTAAACTGAAATGCGCATTGGAAATTGAATACAAACTGCATGGCGGTGGCACAAAATACGACAGCTCATTACTAAGGAAACATCTCCGACTCCAGCCAGAACGGCCAGAATGACATCGCGCACAAGATGCGACACCAACAGCCAAAAGAAAGCCTAGCAAACCGAGGCTCGCCGTCTCCATAGCTCTGTTCACAGAGCGGTCAACTGTATCTGGCTCCATATCGGTCAGAGTGCTCAGAATCGCCGAACGAGCTAGTATTCCGCCCTGGCGGCAGTTTCCTGGTATTCGACACGTCAGGTAGTGGCGGCAGGAACGCGGTAATCTTGCCGAAACAGGTCGAGGTGTTAACCGCTGCCCGATACGAAAATAAAGAAGCAATTGTGATTATTTTACGACGGTCTCGACTGCCGGACCACAATGAGTCGTCAATCTATCGCGCCGATTCGTCGCGGATGTGCTCGGTAATTGCACCGGCGGTGGGATTTGAACCTACGATCCTAACAACTCACCCACGAGTCAAACGCCTTACCGAATGAGCTACCGCGACTCCAGAACTCCCTGAAATGTTTCCTCGAAAATTACGCAGCTCGGTCACAGGATTTCTGTAACTACCTCTGCCTAGAAGGCCCTGATGTCTTAAGCCGGCCCAGCTGGTGTTAGAGTGTCGGTGCCTCTGTTTTGAAGGTCCTCATACCTTAAGTCAACCCATCTGATGCTAGGGTGTTAGTGTCTCTATTCAGGCCATTTCCTCCGTGAATCGCCCTTCTACCGCCGTCACTGGACGGTAACCTTGAGACTGTCGTCCGGGGCAGCGGTACGGACCGATACATGATGAGGCCGTGGATCGGGGTGCGGTCAAATACAGTGAGAGCGACAGACCCGATCTGCCAGCGGCTGCGAGTCGCCAATGAGAACCAGTGGTCACTGGGTGGGCTGGTGGAAGGTTAATGTTTGGGTTAAATTACTGATTGATGAATTGATTATTTGGGCTTAAGGGCGCGTGGACTACTAAGGTCATTTTGCGCCCATTAAATTACTGAACGCAAAAAACAACATCAGTCAAAGACAGACAACGACGGTCAGATTGAATAGTTTCTGGCCAGAAATCGATTAGTTCGGAGAAAGGTAAGCTCTTGGCGACGGCAGTGCAGCACAGAAGGCCGCGATAGTGTTGGGAAGGCCAACTGTGGCCCGAGAGACTGCTAGGTGGCACTGTCAACACAATGTGCGCCTTCCCTGACGTGGAAGTAAGCAGGTGGTTTGTGTACTCTCCGTGAGGCGAACGCGACGAATTACTACACGAGCACGGGCCGATAACACACCCGCAGAGTAAGCTGGCGTGAAATTACGACTCGCCCAACCGCGGAATGCACCAACTGGAGCTGAACTTGGAGCTCATCCAGCAATTCAACGCGCCATAGTGTGGCACTTGGCCGAGGATGAGCCAAGTGTGGCCGGTGGTTGGTTATTGGTTTTACGACACATCGACCGTTGAGTCATTCAGCGTCGCCAATCTCTCACGCCGTTTGGTCGCGGGCGAAGAGTAGCGACAGGTGAGACTCGAACCCATAACCTTTCGATTGTGAGACGAGCAACTTACCCCTAGGCTACTCGTCCCCGAAGTGTGGCCGACGACAAGCCGAGCCCGGCACCTACCCAGCGACTTGACGTAGGTGAGCTTGGGCGCGTGCGCGAGCATGAACAGCAGCAGCACGGTGGCCAGGTGCGGCGGCGGCGGCGCGGTCAGGTAGACGCGCGAGCCCGGGTCGGACATGCCGGCCCGCTCCAGGTACGGCGTCAGGCCGCTGAGCAGCGGCGTCAGCCGCTCAGACGTCAGGTCCGGCTCGGTCAGCACGGCCCTGAAACAGGTCGCGTCGGGTCAGGTCAGACTCGGTCAGCACGGCCCTGCAACAGGTCGCGTCGGGTCAGGTCAGACTCGGTCAGCACGGCCCTGCAACAGGTCGCGTCGGGTCAGGTCAGACTCGGTCAGCACGGTCCTGCAACAGGTCGCGTCGGGTCAGGTCAGACTCGGTCAGCACGGCCCTGCAACAGGTCGCGTCGGGTCAGGTCCGGCTCGGTCAGCACGGCCCTGCAACAGGTCGCGTCGGGTCAGGTCAGACTCGGTCAGCACGGTCCTGCAACAGGTCGCGTCGGGTCAGGTCCGGCTCGGTCAGCACGGCCCTGCAACAGGTCGCGTCGGGTCAGGTCCGGCTCGGTCAGCACGGCCCTGCAACAGGTCGCGTCGGGTCAGGTCCGGCTCGGTCAGCACGGCCCTGCAACAGGTCGCGTCGGGTCAGGTCCGGCTCGGTCAGCACGGCCCTGCAACAGGTCGCGTCGGGTCAGGTCAGACTCGGTCAGCACGGCCCTGCAACAGGTCGCGTCGGGTCAGGTCAGACTCGGTCAGCACGGTCCTGAAACAGGTCGCGTCGGGTCAGGTCAGACTCGGTCAGCACGGTCCTGCAACAGGTCGCGTCGGGTCAGGTCAGGCTCGGTCAGCACGGCCCTGCAACAGGTCGAGTCGGGTCAGGTCCGGCCCGGTCAGCACGGCCCTGCAACAGGTCGCGTCGGGTCAGCGCCGACCCGATCCGTAGTGCTCAGTCGTCGGTCGGGTTAGTACCCCACCGCGACGTCAGGTCGCGCCGAGCTGGGTCAGAACGGCTCAGCCACAGCAGGTCGGGCCGTGGCAAATCTTACTTGAAGGAAATTTAGATTAGACATGTCCCCCAAAAGAAAAGACGCAAAAGAAGGATAGGAAAGACAGCATGGCTTACACCAGACTTGATAAAAGCAATTAAGGCTAAGAAAGCTGCATTTAGAGTGTTTAAAGAAGCTTCAAATATCGGAAATCTAAAGGCGTATCGAAAAGCTAGACACTGTGAAGCAAAAAAAAACCAGAGCAGCAAAGCGAGCAAAAGAACTGGATTTAGCTATGAACTGTGATGGGGACAGTAAAAAGCTCTTTAGTTTCTACAAGCTGAGCAAAGTTTCTAGCACAATTGGTCCACTGGAAGTAAATGGGACTACATTGGGTGAGGATAGTGAGATGGTTGAGGAGCTGAGCAAGCAGTTTAAAGAAGTGTTTACATTGGAAGATATGACCAATCTGCCGACCGTACACCATAGTTCAGTGACATGTGATCTGACAAATTATGTTGATTTCATTGATAGTGATGTTGTTTTCAATCATATCAGGAAAATAAAGCCAAACAAGGCAGCAGAACCTGATGAAATTGATGCTAGGCTATTGCGGGAAGCTGAAAAAGAACTGGCATTTCCACTTAGTATAACATTTTGCAGATCAGTTTCGCAAAATGAAATTCCAACAGATTGGAAAAAGGCAAATGTAGTTCCTATTTTCAGGAAAGGAGAAAGAGGGAAAGTTGAAAACTATAGGCGAGTAAGTTTCACGTCCCTAGTCTGCAAGGTACTCGAATCAATTATCAAGGATATAATAGTTTGTTATCTGGAAGGAAACAGATTGATTCAAGATATTCAACATGGGTTTAGAAAAGGACGGTCATGTCTCACAAATATCTTTGACTTTTTGAACTTCGCCACAGAACAATTTGATCAGGGAAATCAGGTTGATGTAGCATATCTTGACTTTAGTAAGGCCTTTGACAAGGTACCCCATAAACGGTTAATGATACAGCTTCAGGCCCATGGTATTGTAGGTAGCATCTTAAATTGGACAGAGTTGTGGCTTTCAGGTAGACAGCAAAGAGTGATGCTAAATGGTACAAAGTCACCATGACAAAATGTTCTCAGTGGAGTTCCCCAGGGGTCAGTACTGGGGCCACTACTGTTCATTTTATTTGTAAATAACATTGAAAGTGGCCTAAGCAGTAAAGTTTTGAAATGTGCGGATGATTTGAGGGTCTTTAGGGCAATAACGGGTCAAAATGAGCATATCTCGCTGCAAAAGGACTTAGACGAACTTGTGAGGTGGTCCGAAGAATGGCAAATGAAATTTAATTTTGATAAGTGCAAAATCATGCATGTAGGTAAGCAGCATATGAAGACTCCATACTTGATGGGTGGCCAAGTGCTATCAGTGACTCAACAGGAGAAGGATTTAGGTGTCATTCTAAACACAAAATTGGGGGCATCAGAACAGACCAAGGAAGCCAGGAAGAAGGCACTGAGAATGCTTTGGGCAATAAATAGGAATGTATCATACAGAAGTGAGGAAGTTATCAGGAAGCTTTACTGTGCATGTCAGGCCACATTTGGAATACTGCATCCAAGCTTGGCCTCCGATCTATGAAAAAGATTGTTGGCTTATAGAGAGAGAGTACAAAAGAGGGCTACAAAAATGGTTAATGGTATAAGCAACCTGGCATATGAGGAAAGATTGAATAAATTTTATATGTTTTCACTTAGATATAGAAGGCTGAGAGGAGATCTCATCAAGGTCTTTAAATTTGTCCATGGTCTGGAGAGGGGATATCTTGGGGAAATGTTTGAATTTAACAGAAATGATGCAATTAGAGGTTATAAAGTCAAAATTAAAGTTAACCACAGCAGAACAAGATTAAGACACTTTCTTCACCAACAGGGTAGTAGAACACTGGAACCAGCTGCCAGAAACCATTGTCAGGAGAAGCACGTTGAACATCTTTTAAAACAGCATAGACAATCGTAAGAATAGAGGGCTTGCTTTTCAGTATTACAGAGAGGGCTGATTGACAGATTTGGTGGGTAACTGGTTGAGTGTACAGAGTGCGACCAAGAAGGGCCCTTGTGGCTCATAGTTGCACTAATCTTTTATGTCTTCATGTCTTGATGTCTTTATGTGTCGGTACCGGTCCGCAACAGGTCACAGTCACGTCCAGTTGAGTGAGGACAGCCCAGTGACAGATCTGGCTACGTCACGTCAGTGACAGCCGAGTGACAGATCTAACCACGTCATGTCAGTGACACCCCAGTGACAGATCTGGCTACGTCACGTCAATGACAGCCCAGTGACAGATCTAGCCACGTCACGTCAATGACAGCCCAGTGACAGATCTAACTACGTCACGTCAGTGAGAACCAAGTGACAGATCTGGCCACATCATGTCAGTGGCAGCTTAGTTACAGACCTGGCCACGTCATGTCAGCGACAGCCCAGTGACAGATCTGGCCACGTCATGTCAGTGACAGCCCAGTGACAGAACTGCCCGTCATGTCAGCAACAGTCCGGTGACAGATCTGGCCACTTCATGTCAGTAACGTCATACGACAGGCCAGGATAATCAGTACAGACCTGCAACAGATCAGTTCAGTGCTAAATCGCAGCAGGTCATGTCAAGTCAGGTCATGTCCAACTCAATCGGTATAGCTCTGAAACAGGCTAAGTCCGGTCATCCCGGCAATGTGTCAGGTCAAGTCAGGCCAGGGCAAGCCATGTCCATTAGTCATATCTTGCAGGTGCAGAACAGCTCCTCTCACAGCTCCATTAATGCAACACAATGACAATGACACGATGGCAAATGAGGGTCAAGTGGGTGGTGAGTTGGTTAGCTATTAGGGCTTTAGGGCGCATCGAGTGGGTGGTGAGGTCAGGTTAGGTGATGGAAGGTCAGAGGGAGATCCGATGCTATCCGGCCCAACTCGTGGTCAAGTAGGGAATCGATCCAGCCATTGGGTCAGGGTCACGCAGGGACGGTAAAGTCAGCGGTTCGTGAGTGTCCACGTCAGTGTAGCGATGGGATCAGATCGGCCCATCATGGGTCCAAGTGAGGTCAGTTCCGGGTCAAGCCAGGTCATCGCGGCGATAGTTTGTTAGGCCAGGTTTGATCGGCTCAACAGTGGGTCCGCATCAGGTTAAATGAGGTCAAGTCAGGTCAGCTCAGTGATAGCTCCTAGTCAGGTCAGGCGAGATCAGAACGGGTGGAGTCAGTGGTAGTGACCGAGCTTCCGGTCAGCCGACCTGCCGTGACGAGCCGCGCTAGGCCACCGGCAGGTCGGCTCGGAAGCGGGCCTGCATGAGATCCTGTCAGGTCAGATCGTCGGCGCAGCGGTGGATCCACGTCACGGTCGGGTCGGGTCGGGTCGGGTCGGGTCGGGTCGGGTCGGGTCGGGTCGGGTCGGGTCGGGTCGGGTTGGGTCGGGTCGGCTCGGCTCGGGGCTCGGCTCGGGGCTCGGCTCGGGGCTCGGCTCGGGGCTCGGCTCGGCTCGGCTCGGGGCTCGGCTCGGGTCGTGTGCCGTGTGTCGTGTGTCGTGTGTCGTGTGCCGTGTCGTGTCATGTCGTGTCGTGTCAGGTCAGGTCGGGCCGGAGCCGCACGCACGTGTTGAGCGCCGCCAGCGACGACGCCAGGTGGCGCGAGTCGAAGGTGGCCGCCGTGGCCAGGTGGGCGGCGATGCTCTCGCGCAGGATGGTCAGCTGACCCAGCCGGGTCACGTGGTCCAGCAGCGCCGTCAGGTGTCGCTGCAGTCGCGCCTGGGCGGGCCCGTACACCCGAGTCGGGCTGGCTGTCGGCGGAGCGTCAGGTCAGAGGCGCCGCAGTGGTGGTGGTAGCGCAGTGTTAAAGTAACGGCTTTTCGTTAGGTGTGAGATGTCGAAACGAGTACGGTAGGATGCATAAATCTGTTATGGAAGCACGCTAATTAAAATATTGTTACAGTCCTTCAGGCTCCATATGAGCCAATAGTGTCATGAACAAGAACGTGCACACCAGAGCGCATGTTCTTGGTTTTGTTTCAGAGACACTAAACATATGGATACCAATGTTAATGTTAACGATTGCATTGCCATATTATCAGCAGATCACGCTGTTTAACACACCACACCATAGACAACTTATGCACCTGGAATTGTGTCACAGGATTCTTCTGGAATCAAACTGTAGTGGTGAGCATATACCTGCTACTTATATGCAAAATAATCCTAGGAACAAGTCATGGAGACTTCATAAGCACACAGCAACAAGCAAGATGTCGATACGTCCTTGGAAAGGATATACATTAACTACTCAGAAAGGGACATATTCCCTCCTATTTCATGACTAATTTAAATATGTGGTGGCGATGTATTAGTATCCGCCTGATATGTGGCCAACCAATTTATCCAACCACCATCAGGGGATTGGGGGTCGGTAATACCCTACAACAACTTGTTCTTGGTTTGTTTGACCCACAATGAATAGCACAGGCAGCGTAGTGAATCCATGGTTACGAAGCCATAACAATGTGAAGCACAAACAAAATAGCGCCGACAGTCAGGACTGGATTCGTGCTTTGAAATCCTGCATGTGGAGAGTAAACTTTTGGAGTAGCCGAATACGGGATAGGATTTTTTCTCGAACCTGTGACATCAGAATCTGGATTGCAACTTCGAGTAAGCACTTCATCACAGAGCAGTTCATTGTCGAACAGCACCGTGTAATTTCTAAATTTGAAAATTGGGATCATTTTGTGGAGATAACAATGCATTGGATGCAAAAAAAAATATCCAGGAACAACCTATTATTCAAACCTTGCCGATATTTGAAAGAGATCAGGGGACATAACGTCGTGCAGGTTTAACTCCTCATCTGGATATTTGTCAATAGCGTTAAGCATAATAGCATCACCCTCGACAAACCAGTTATGGCAGGAGGCAGCACCACATCCTGCATAGACCAATGGTTCCGACGGACGGAAATCCCCCAGCGCGGAGGAACTTCTGACATCTGAGGAGCATGGGGCGCGGGTGGGGAAGGCAGACTTAAGGACCTGCACGGCGCTGTGTGTGACGCATACGTGCTGCAGGAGCAGACGCCAAGTCACTCTTCTATGAGCAAAAGACGAGTGAGCCGAGTGGAGTCAAGAGCGGGTGCGATGCGACAAATGCGCGATAGGCTGCGGATGCCGTAGGGGCGGTCTCTCACCAACCATTGAATTGGATTGGATTGTGGCTTTCCGACGCCCTCAGCAGCTGAGGCCATATGGCGTCGCCTGCCTCGAAGGGCGGGCATCGCAGGGAATCGAACCCCGTACCTCCGGCTTGCCAGACGCTCAGCTTAACCACTGAGCTACCGACGCTGCTCACCGATCAGAGTGCGGTCCGTGGGCAGGCTCGCCTCCAGCGCCGTGATCGCCTCCACACAGGCCTTGTCCTTGCCGATGTCGCAGCTCATCACAGACATGATGGACTGAAAACGGCGGCCGTGGTCACCGCTGGTGGCTGCTGCCGGGAGAGGTTACTGCGGGAGTGACCACTGCTGGAGGTGGCTACTAACGACCGCGGGCGTTGTAGGAGGGGATCGACACGGAAGGTAGTTGGTTGGCTATTGGTTTTACGACACACCGACCGTCGAGTCATGTAGCGTCGCCAATCTCTCACCCCGATTGGTCGCGGGCGAAGAGTAGCGACAGGTGAGACTCGAACTCACAACCTTTTGATTGTAAGACGAGCAACTTACCACTAGACTACTCGTCCCCTTTGTTTATTGGTTGGTTCACGACACACTTTATGCACATTCACGGCTAATGGCGCCGCCCACACTGTTTCGCCGGTGGGCCGCGGGATAGGGAAATGTCCTGAGTGGCGCTAGAGTCGAACCCGGGACCTTTGGTACCCATAGCCCGACACCTTAACCACTCGGCCATCCCCGGCCCAGACTACTCGTTCCCATACGGAGGGCAGTTAGTTATTTTGGTTTAAAGGGCGCGTCGACTGCACTGGTCACGAGACAGCTCACAACTAGTGAAGGCAGCTACTGCGCGTACTAACACACAGAGACAAGCCGGCACCACCCGCATCCGCGCTGGACAAGCCGCCGGCGTTACACCTCGCCCCGCGCGGGACGTGACCCGGCGAGCCGCCACTGACCTGCAGCGTGGTGACGGCCATGAACGCCATCAGCCGGTCGACGCCGGCCAGGCCGGCCACGCCCACGCCGTCGGCGATGAGACGCGGCAGCCGCCGGTCGGCCACCTGTTCGTGCGAGCGCAGACAGTACCAGGCGCGCAGCGGCGCCAGGTACACGGTGCTCCTGGCCGGCCGCAGACGCAGTGTAAACGGGACTATCTCTCGTCAGGCGTGAGATGTCGAAACGAGTACAGCAGGATGTCGAAACGATTACAGCAGTACAGAAGCACGATGTCGATAATTGTTTGGGAAGGATGTCCATTCATTGTTCAGTAAGTGGTGGTAGTTATTAGTTTCACGACGCATCGACTGTTGACTCATGTAGCGTCGCCAATCTCTCACGCCGATTGGTCGCGGGCGCAGAGCACCTCACAACCTTTCGATTGTGAGACGAGCAACTTACCCCTAGCTTCTCCTCCCCCCTCTCGTCAGGCGTGAAATGTCGAAACGACATGCTTACTCTTGCATGCATGCAAAAGTAAGCATGCAATATTTGAGCCAGCAAACCGTAAAGCTGACCAGACATCACTTTGTGGCTGACAAAGAAAGTCAGCACTTCACCTACGCAGGAGCTATTAGCAAGTAGGGCGAAGTGATTGGTACGATTTCGCAGAAAATTAATCATTTGTGGTGCAGGATGCAGCTGAAGGCTTCGACTGAGATTCGTCCTAGTATGCGGTGCACCCGCTTGTAGTGCACTGGCGTGAGGAAGAGGCACTGTGCCATCAGAGCTACTGCTGCATCTCTGACGGCACGAAGCATAACACCGACATGGTGCACGATTTCCTGCAAAGGCTTATCCCAGAAATTCTCACCGCAGTGCCTGACCCAAACACATATTTATTTCACAGACGACAGTATGCGAATAAGCATGACTTCGTCAACGTGTGTCACCATCCGACAGGTTTTGGGAAATTCTGTGGGTGACTTTTGTGTCCGGCATCAGTGGTACAGCCGAGCGTGTCGTGGCTCAAGAAAGGCTCAAGCGCCCGCTTAACAACTAGATGCCGACGGCAGAGGACATGGTTGAGCATCTGTCGCATAAGCTAGCCAGCTGCATCATATTAATATGGGATGATCTGCAACGCATTATTGTGTTGCATTGCATTGTGTAAATCTGCTACTTTATTTTATTATATCGATGTAGACGGCCCATGGTCCAACGCTATTCATTTCAGGCTCAGTATGCATCGAATGTGTCTGCGTCAAATTTGTCCTCAAGCAGCTCAAGATGAATGCGATTATTCAGTTGATATTATACGCCAGAAAGTTGATATTATAGTGATTGGCGGTGCTATAAACCTTAGTGCTGTCCGTGAAATGCGGTCGCACATTTTTGATATGCTGATATTGAGGCAGAAACATATCGCACAAGGTGAAAACATTTCCATCACTTTTCTCACATCAAGTGGCGATCCAGGACTTCACAAATCACCCTTCGTCTCTTCTGAATTTCCAAAATAGAATTATGACTGTCTAGAATGTCAAACCAGGCCCCGTTAACTTAGGTCATAAGCTCACGATAAAAAAACGCGTGAACAAAAGTTTTGAAATTGATACAAGATGCAGTGGATCATGACGAGTTCAGCGATAATATATATATATATATATATATATGTATGTATGTATGTATGTATGTATGTATGTATGTATGTATGTATGTATGTATGTATGTATGTATGTATGTATGTATGTATGTATGTATGTATGTATGTATGTATGTATGTATGATATATATATATATATATATATATATATATATATATATATATATATACATACATACATACATACATACATACATACATATATATATATATATATATATATATATATACATAGCTTCGTGCAATTCGTGTTATTCTTCATTGAGTTCCATGTCTCCAAAGACTTGATTGTTTTCGTTTTTGTAGCTGAAATAGCAATTCCCAGCAGCTCAGTCACAAAGTTGCGACCCAACTAAATTTGCGCCGTCAGTTCGCAACACATGACATGCCTTTCAGGGTGCTGGCATAAAATAGTTAATACCAGGCATCCGGACAAAAACCAACATTTCCTGCCAAGACAAACCTCGTACGTGACAGGTCGACAAACCTCGACTATGACAGGTTTGTGATCCGGAGGTTTTACAGATCCCAGTGAACAGATTTTGCCAGTACATGTTTTGTTTAACAGTTAACACCATGGGCATGGTAGACATTTTTGTTTGCCCGCATGCTTCCAACTCCAGTTACTGGCGACTGCCAATGAGGCCAGACTAGCCGTGGCTGGTTATTGGTTTTACGACACATCGACCGCTGAGTCATGTGGTGTCGCCAATCTCACATGCCGATTGGTCGCGGGCGAAGAGTAGCGACAGGTGAGACTCGAACCAACGATCTTTCGATTGTGAGATGAGCAACTTACCCCTAGACTACTCGTCCCCAGACTAACCGTGACTGGTCAGAGTCGGGACAGCCTCATCGTGCACACAACAAACACCGACAGGTGTACCACCATCCCGCCCACCATCCCGCCCACCGCCCACCGACAGGTGTACCACCATCCCGCCCACCATCCCGCCCACCACCATACCGCCCACCGCCCACCGACAGGTGTACCACCATCCCGCCCACCACCATACCGCCCACCGCCCACCGCCCACCGACAGGTGTACCACCATCCCGCCCACCGCCCACCGACAGGTGTACCACCATCCCGCCCACCACCATACCGCCCACCGCCCACCGACAGGTGTACCACCATCCCGCCCACCGCCCACCGACAGGTGTACCACCATCCCGCCCACCGACAGGTGTACCACCATCCCGCCCACCATCCCGCCCACCGCCCACCGACAGGTGTACCACCATCCCGCCCACCACCATACCGCCCACCGCCCACCGACAGGTGTACCACCATCCCGCCCACCATCCCGCCCACCACCATACCGCCCACCGCCCACCGACAGGTGTACCACCATCCCGCCCACCTGCCGTCAAACCCCATCCGATCGACAACTGGAACCGCCAGCCGCCCCGGGATTGGCGACTGACCTCGGGTCGGTGATGACCAGCAGCTGGTTGGCCAGTCGGCCGATGAACGAGCACGACTTGTCGACGGGCGGGAACAGCGGCACCGGCACCGTGCGCGACTGGTACACGCTGTCGCTCTCGTGCACCCGGGTCTGCAGGAAGCTGTTGCACTCCTGCAGAACGTGAGCACAACACGGCAGTTGGTTATTGGTTGTTTACGACACGTCGACCGTTGAGTCATGCAGCGTCGCCAATCTCTCACGCAGATTGGCCGCGGGCGAAGAGTAGCGACAGGTGAGACTCGAACGCACAGCCTTTCGATTGTGAGACGGGCAACTTACCCCTAGGCTACTCATCCCCCACAACACGGTCATGAAACTGCAGCACAGCACATCACAGTCGGCACGGCGTTCAGTGTGGCACAGCACAGCACAGTGAGCGCGCGTGACACAGTGTGAGCATATCAGTCGATATAGAACGGCAGCCACAGAACGGTAGCTATAGCACGGCTAGCACAGCACAGCAGTAAGCAAGCGCGACACAGTCTGCACACCACCCAACATAGCACAGAGAGCATAGCGCGGTCAGTACAGCGCAAAAGGGTCAGCACAGTCTGCCCATTACAACTAGGACGACACAGTCAACACAGCATAATAAAACATAGCACAATGATCACGGGCCTCCATAGCACAGCCTGTACAGCACAGTTGGTTGGTTATTGGTTTTACGACACAGCGACCGTTAAGTCATGTAGCGTCGCCAATCTCTCGCGCCGACTCGTCGCGGGCGAAGAGTAGTGACAGGTGAGACACGACCCCACAACCTTTCGATTGTGAGACGAGCAACTTGCCCCTAGACTACTCGTCCCCCAGCTCAGCACAGTAAGTGTAGGTGTGCAGAGCAGTTGGCACACCACGACACCGGACGGGACGGTGCGCACAGCACAGCGCTGTCACGGCAGAGCAGCTGGCATAGTCGTCAAAACAGACAGCACGGATCAGCACATCAGCACAGCACCGTTCACCAAATGCAGCTATGATCGGCACTGTTAGCTGACAAGCCAACCGTTAACAACCGTATCCCGGCACAAATACGCACGTTGATGCTTTGCATGACGCCACAGCAAACAACACCATAGCTGAACACGGTGCAATATAATGGCACAGTACACCACAGCTGAACATTGTGCAATATAATTGCACAGTACGCCATATCGCACCATACTACACGACACCATCATACGACACGATAAGATAAGACAAGAAGCAACACAGCAATACACGACAAGACAGAAGACAGAACACAATACAAGTGAAACACAACACAACACATCACAGCACAATATAATACAATACGAACACAACATAACACATTATAACATAAGACAATACAATTCAAACATAATATAACATGTCACAACTCAAGACGATACAAATGAAACACAATACAACACATCACAGCACAGCCAAACGCTCGACACGACACGACACGACACGACACGACACGACACACCGCACCACACCACGCAGCCCCGCGCGCGCGGCGGTGGCGGCACCTGCTGGACGTTGAGGTTGACGATGCGGGAGAGCTCCTCCTGCCAGACGCGCCGACCGTACAGGTGCACGTAGTCCTGGATGTACTCGAACGACCGGCAGAAGCCGTCCATGCGCCGCGACAGCTCGCACAGCCGAGCCGTCAGCTCCCCCGGCTGCGGCAGTGCAGGTCAGGTCAGGTCAGGTCATACACGACCGGCACGCCTGGGAGAGTACGTGTCCGGTCATGCACAGTGTGACAGATAACGGGCTAACATAATGTGTCCGTATGTGGGAGTAGAAGTCGTATTATATTGTATTGTAGCTTAGGGGCACGTCGACTGCAAAGGTCATATAGCGGGAAGTAGAAGTAGAAGTCAGAATACCTGAAATGACTGACCCGTCTGCCTTGAGGGTAGAGGTTAAGTTGCACGGTGTGGTTGGCTGGCCTACCTGATGGAGTAGAGGTCAGGTTATCTAGTATATCTGGTATATAGCTGAAAAGCCTGCCTGGAGGAGTAGAGGTCAGGTTATCTAGTATATCTGGTATATAGCTGAAAAACCTGCCTGGGGGAGTAGCGGTCAGGTTATCTAGTATACCTGGTATAATGCTGAAAAGCCTACCTGGGGAGTAGAAGTCAGGTTATCTAGTATATCTGGTATATGGCTGAAGAGCCTGCCTGAGAGAGTAGAGGTCAGGTTACCTAGTCCTTTCCCGCCTACACGGGGAAGGAAAGATCAGCCTACATAGTGTGGTTGATTCACCCACCTGATCAAGAAAAGATCAAAGTATCTAGTACGGCTGACCCGTCTGTCTAGGGGAGTGGCGGTCAGGCTCCCTAGACTGGCTGACCATTTTCATCGAACAGAGAACAAGAGTCAAATGAACCCACTCACTACCTACTGGTACGATGGTCACAGCGGTCGGGCTGTCACATCAAACCACGCGGGGCCGCCCATCACGGCCAATAAGTGAAATTACAGATGAAGGGAACTGTGAAAGACTTCATAAAGAACACAGCGATAATCCCTAATAGAGGTCGACAGTGCAGGCTCAGTTCGACATCCACGTCATACAGGTGGCGTGAACAAAATAAACAGCTTGGTGGTGAACAAAAAAAACAAACAACAATTATTGACGGGAATCACGAATGGTATTCAGTGGCCACGACGGACAGCTAGCATCACAGCAGGGCGAGTGTGGAAGTGACATCACATGGGGTCAACGAAGGCAGAACAGTGAGCACGTGGTGGTGGTCCGGTGCATCATCCCGCCCTTCCACCACAAATATATTGCTAGGATCACATAACCTGAACCGATAGTTGAACTCCTCCCGGGCGCGGAATGAACTCAAACCAGACGAACAAAATTGGCACACTGGACAGCGCAAATTGCCCTGGAACTGCCGCTGAAGCAGCGCCATGTATCGTGCATAACCTTGCGCTTGACGCTGAATGCCAGTCAGCACGTAGTGCAGAGTCTGAGCTCTGTGTCTAACCCTGTGCTGGTCTCCGAATGTCAGCGTGCTGTGCATGTGTGGCTCCGGGAATTGTCACGCGGGCATATGTCCGGGTGGGCGCCGGGCGGCTTTGGCTTCTGAGGGGCGCCTCTGGCTGAAAAATTCGAGACGGTACACTCGGGGCTTCCAGGAGGGACGCCCTTCCTTCCAAGTGGCATCATTTCCTCTCAAAGGGTCGCCTTTGGACTAAAAGTTCGAGGAGGTCTTCTCGAGCCTTTCCAGAGGCGTGTCTTTTACCGGCCGGAGTGGCACCACCTTTTCACAGGGAGCGTGCATACCCCTTTACATCCACTCGAGCTCTGCTGCGCTGTGTCTGACTTTGCGCTTGTTCTGAAGGTAAGAATGCCGCGCAAATTCGGTGTGTTGAGTCTGACCTTGTGCTTGGCGCTGAAGGTCAGCGTGTTGTGCAGCGTCTCGGCCATCAGCTGCACCAGCTGTTTGCGGACGCCATCTTGCAGCAGCTGGGCGGGGTCCAGTCGGATCACGCCCACCAGGGTGGTCTTCATCGCCAGAATCCCGTCCGTCAGCACAGACACGGCGTGTGTCAGCCGCGCCATCTGACACAGAAGCCGTGTCAGTCAAGGGATGTCTGACACAGGACACGGTGTCAGCCGCGCCATCTGACACAGGAGTAGTGTCAGTCAAGGGATGTCTGACACAGGACACGGTGTCAGTCCCGGGCCATCTGACACAGAAGCAGTGTCAGTCAAGGAACATCTGACACAGGGCACAGTGTCAGCCGCGCCATCTGACACAGGACAGTGTCAGTCCCGGACCATCTGACACAGGAGCAGTGTCAGTCAAGGAACATCTGACACAGGACACAGTGCCAGTCCCGGACCATCTGACACAGGACACGGTGTCAGTCCCGGACCATCTGACACAGGAGCAGTGTCAGTCAAGGAACATCTGACACAGGACACAGTGCCAGTCCCGGACCATCTGACACAGGGCACAGTGTCAGCCGCGCCATCTGACACAGGACAGTGTCAGTCCAGGAGCATCTGACTCGGGACACAGTGCCAGTACCAGACCACCTGACACAGGACACAGTGCCAGCCCCGGACCATCTGACAAGGAGCAGTGTCAGTCCAGGGATGTCTGATGCAGGAGCAGTGTCAGGCCCGGGCCATCTGACACAGGACACAGTGTCAGTCCAGGGATGTCTGATACAGGAGCAGTGTCAGGCCCGGGCCATCTGACACAGGACACAGTGTCAGTCCAGGGATGTCTGATACAGGAGCAGTGTCAGTCCCGGACCATCTGACACAGGAGCCGTGTCAGTTCAGGGATGTCTGATACAGGAGTGTCAGGCCCGGGCCATCTGACACAGGACACAGTGTCAGTCCAGGGATGTCTGATACAGGAGCAGTGTCAGTCCAGGGATGTCTGATACAGGAGCAGTGTCAGTCCCGGACCATCTGACACAGGAGCAGTGTCAGTTCAGGGATGTCTGATACAGGAGCAGTGTCAGTCCCGGACCATCTGACATAGGAGCAGTGTCAGTCCAGGGATGTCTGATACAGGAGCAGTGTCAGTCCCGGACCATCTGACACAGGAGCAGTGTCAGTTCAGGGATGTCTGATACAGGAGCAGTGTCAGTCCCGGACCATCTGACACAGGAGCAGTGTCAGTTCAGGGATGTCTGATACAGGAGCAGTGTCAGTCCCGGACCATCTGACATAGGAGCAGTGTCAGTCCAGGGATGTCTGATACAGGAGCAGTGTCAGTTCCGGACCATCTGGCACAGGAGCAGTGTCAGTTCAGGGATGTCTGATGCAGGAGCAGTGTCAGTCCCGGACCATCTGACACAGGAGCAGCGTCAGCCGCGCCATCTGACACAGGAGCAGGGATCTGACACAGGAGTTCAGGGATGTCTGACACAGGAGCAGTGTCAGTCCCGGACCATCTGACACAGGAGCAGTGTCAGTACCAGACCATCTGACACAGGAGCAGTGTCAGTCCAGGGATGTCTGACACAGGAGGAGTGTCAGTCCCGGACCATCTGACACAGGAGCAGTGTCAGTCCAGGGATGTCTGACACAGGAGCAGTGTCAGTCCCGGACCATCTGACACAGGAGCAGTGTCAGTACCAGACCATCTGACACAGGAGCAGTGTCAGTCCAGGGATGTCTGACACAGGAGGAGTGTCAGTCCCGGACCATCTGACACAGGAGCCGTGTCAGTCCCGGGCCATCTGACACAGGACACGGTGTCAGTCCTGGACCATCTAACACAGGAGCAGTGACAGTCCCGGACCATCTGACACAGGAGCAGTGTCAGTTCAGGGATGTCTGATGCAGGAGCAGTGTCATTTCCGGACCATCTGACACAGGAGCAGTGTCAGTTCAGGGATGTCTGATGCAGGAGCAGTGTCAGTTCCGGACCATCTGACACAGGAGCAGTGTCAGTTCAGGGATGTCTGATGCAGGAGCAGTGTCAGTCCCGGACCATCTGACACAGGAGCAGTGTCAGCCGCGCCATCTGACACAGGAGCAGTGTCAGTTCAGGGATGTCTGACACAGGAGCAGTGTCAGTCCCGGACCATCTGACACAGGAGCCGTGTCAGTCCCGGGCCATCTGACACAGGACACAGTGTCAGTCCCGGACCATCTAACACAGGAGCAGTGACAGTCCCGGACCATCTGACACAGGAGCAGTGTCAGTTCAGGGATGTCTGACACAGGAGCAGTGTCAGTCCCGGACCATCTGACACAGGAGCAGTGTCAGTCCCGGGTCATCTGACACAGGACACAGTGTCAGTCCCGGACCATCTAACACAGGACACGGTGTCAGTCCTGGACCATCTAACACAGGAGCAGTGACAGTCCCGGACCATCTGACACAGGAGCAGTGCCAGTTCAGGGATGTCTGATGCAGGAGCAGTGTCAGTCCCGGACTATCTGACACAGGAGCAGTGTCAGTCCGGGACCATCTGACACAGGACACAGTGTCAGTCCCGGACCATCTAACACAGGAGGAGTGTCAGTCCCGGACCATCTGACACAGGAGCAGTGTCAGTCCCGGGCTATCTGACACAGGAGCAGTGTCAGTCCCGGACCATCTGACACAGGAGCAGTGCCAGTCCCGGACCATCTGACACAGGAGCAGTGCCAGTTCAGGGATGTCTGATGCAGGAGCAGTGTCAGTCCCGGACTATCTGACACAGGAGCAGTGTCAGTCCGGGACCATCTGACACAGGACCAATGATGAAGTGTTCGTGAAATAGGACTGAACATACCACTTTCTGAGAACTGAATAGGCATTCTTGTCAAGGTCGTATTGATATTGTGCTTGTTCACGTGTGCCTATGAAGTCTCCATGACTTGTTTCTTTAGAGGATTTTGCTTTATAAGTAGCATATTTATACTCACCATTACCGATTGATTACACAAGCATCTCGTCACACAATTACAGATGCAGAGATTATCCATGTGATGTGTTAAACAATCCGATGTGCTGATAACAAGGTATTGCACTAGTTATTATTAACATCATAATCGCAATGGTCTCCAAATTTAAAGCAAAAATATGCATTGATGAGCACACTATTGGCTCAAAGTTCAGCTTGAATGACTGAAATGATATTTTATTTGGCATGCACCCATGGCAGATATTTAAAATCCACCGTGCTCGTTACGTCATCTCACACCTAACGAGAAAAAAAAACATTATTTTAACACTAGACAGGATGCCGTGTTAGTCCGGGAACACCTGACGCGGCACTCGGTGTCAGTCAAAGACCAAAATATTCAGAGATTTAACGGGTGGTGGAATCCGCCTACCACAATTCAGATATAAAACAGCCACGCCGTAAGAGGGTTGAACAACTCTGACGATTACACTCCATCACCGTTCAAGTGTTCCAGGCTCGAGGCTCTCCCTTCCGTGTTCTACGTACACACAGCCGAGAGTTCTTGGACGCAAACGGAATTCCAGGAACAACGCGGACAACAACCGTTTCTGTCTTATTCTACCCAAACACATGCTGTTGCCGCACCAACGGCCAGCCCATCTCACCTCAAGTCGCTGGTCCAGCTGGGCGAACTCCTTCAGCTTATCCTTGTCCAACCGTGTGGGAGTCTCCTTCAGCTCGTTAGTTTGAATGTGGATGATCTGGTCCAGCAAACTGCAATCGGCAAACAGCCAATCAAAATCCAGCACTGTGACACCAGCAGCCAATAAAAATCGAGTACCGTGACGCCGGCAGCCAATCTGACACCAGCATTAAAATCCAGTACCGTGAAACCAGCAACCAATTAAAATTACGAGTCCTGTTAAACTATAGTCAAAACAGGTGCGACACACCGGCGGGCCTCCAGGAGACGAATGGGGAAAAGCAACTATTTGCCCTCGCGCGGCGTTTGACCACGCCCACCGGCCGTTGCCGTTGGGTTCCGCGTGAGCGAGACGCACTGCGCGACTGGCGGGGGATCAGTTGGACGTTCCAGGCTGGGGTGCCGACATCATCGCACCAAGCCTGGAGGCACAGCAGCGGCCAGCGTTCTCGCCATCCAACACGTTAACCTCACCGGAAAACTATCGCATATTGTTATGCTGGAGTGTTGAATGGTGTTGTTGGACGAGAAAGTAGTTTATGATTATTGCCGATTTATAAGGATATCTAAAGATATGCCGTACCGGCACCCGCCAGGTGTATTTATGCATCACAGGATGGGTGTTGCCCATTCAACAAAATTATATTGGCTCGCCTTGTATGTTTATTTAAAGTAGGTATAGATATACTACATGATAAATGTTCATTAATAGAGACAGATACCTCCTGGAGCCGTTGATATGATAATGCCCATCACGGATGTTGGATTTGATTGTGGTTTTACGACGCACTCGGCAGCTGAGGCCATATGGTGTCGCCTGCCTCTCACCCTGACAGAAAGGGCGGGCATCGCGGGGAATTGAACCCCGTACCCCTGGCTTGCCAGACGCTCAGCTTATCCACTGAGCTACCGACGCCCCTCATCACGGATATGATACTGCGTGATACTGTATGTTGTGGATGTGGTACTACATGCCACGGATGCGACACCGCATGTCACGGATGTGATACCGCGTGCCATGGATGTGATACTGCATGTCGTGAATGTGATACTGCATGTCGTGGATGTGATACTGTACAATGAAGATGATATGCTGCACAACAATTTTATGAATGACAGTTCATGTGTATCTCAAAGGAAGTGGCAACGGCAGGAATGGTTGGGACAGTGTGATATGTTTTCAGGAATGACAGGAAATGGTGGGAACACTATGATGTATTAATATCTGATAAAGGTGGATATGGTAATGTCATTAAACAATCGGATGCAAGCTTCTTGGCAAAATAAGCACATATTTTGTGTCATTACATCAAAAACGACCACCGCCTGATAATGGTCTTCGTATAACATCACGTGAAAACTGAACAATCCAGTAATTTTATAGAGCCAAACGGTTGCCTCGGCATACTTTTTAAAAAAATATGTCCGGCGTTACTTCGGTTACAACTCGGAATACAACGGTTTGTCGTGTCAGTCGGGGTTTGTCGTGTTAGTCGGGGATTGTCGTGTCAGTCGGGGTTTGTCGTGTCAGTCGGGGATTGTCGTGTCAGTCGGGGATTGTCGTGTCAGTCTGGGTTTGTCGTGTCAGTCTGGGTTTGTCGTGTCAGTCGGGGATTGTCGTGTCAGACGGGGATTGCCGCGTCAGTCGAGGTTTGTCGTGTCAGTCGGGGATTGTCGTGTCAGTCTGGGATTGCCGTGTCAGTCGGGGATTGTCGTGTCAGTCGGGGTTTGTCGTGTCAGTCTGGGATTGCCGTGTCAGTCGGGGATTGTCGTGTCAGACGGGGATTTGTCGTGTCAGTCGGGGATTGTCGTGTCAGACGGGGATTGTCGTGTCAGACGGGGATTGTCGTGTCAGACGGGGATTGTCGTGTCAGTCTGGGTTTGTCGTGTCAGTCTGGGTTTGTCGTGTCAGTCGGGGATTGTCGTGTCAGACGGGGATTGCCGCGTCAGTCGAGGTTTGTCGTGTCAGTCGGGGTTTGTCGTGTCGTCTGGGATTGCCGGTCAGTCTGGGTTTGTCGTCAGACGGGGATTGTGGTGTCGGACGGGGGATTGTCGTGTCAGTCGGGGTTTGTCGTGTCAGTCGGGGTTTGTCGTGTCAGCCGGGGTTTGTCGTGTCAGACGGCAACATCCCGTTCCCTGAGCACCGAACTACAAAGTCCCATCGCTGAGGCTGTCGGGAGGCAGGATGGTTGGCTACTAGTGCCACAACACCAGTTTGCTCCTGCGATGACCATTTTGCAAGTCCAAGTCGATCGCCGAAGCTTCGGCATCGACTATGGCTGGTTTTTCAGCGTGACCCACTTCAATTCGCCGACTCCAAAGCGCTGTGCGATAGCTGTTAACAAAGGATTGACGCTACCAACTCCAAACGGGGCATGGTGTTCCCACACCTCGTCAACGCTGTTATGCCCACTACTCATCCACTAGCAATTGACGCAAATTAGCTTGGAAAGTCAAGCTGCGGCTCGGTTCGACAGGACCCAGCAACCAGTGCAGTGTGAGAACAACGCAATCATGCGACACGGCGCAAGAGGCTGCACAGTATATTTCGGCGAAAGTGGTGTGAAGCGAAACGGAAAACCACAAGGCGATACAGATGTCCAGACAAAATGCAATCGAGCAAACAAATCACTCACGCAAACGGCACACTCCAATGGTCGAGGGTGGTGCGGGCAGCAAGGTCAGGTCGGTTGCGGTCTGGCGGGTGGTCGAGGCTGGTGACAGCAGCAAGGTCAGGTCGGTTCGGGCGGGTGGTCGAGGCTGGTGCGGGCAGCAAGGTCAGGTCGGTTGCGATCGGGCGGGTGCGGGTGGCGCAGTGGGTCGGTTGCGGTCGGGCGGGTGGTCGAGGGTGGTGCGGGCAGCAAGGTCAGGTCGGTTGCGGTCGGGCGGGTGGCCGGGGGTAATGCGGGCAGCAAGGTCAGGTCGGTTGCGGTCGAGAGGGTGGTCGAGGCTGGTGACAGCAGCAAGGTCAGGTCGGTTGCGGTCGGGCGGGTGGTCGAGGGTGGTGCGGGCAGCAAGGCCAGGTCGGTTGCGGTCGGGCGGGTGCCCGGGGTAATGCGGGCAGCAAGGTCGGGTCGGTTGCGGTCGGGCGGGTGGCCGGGGTAATGCGGGCAGCAAGGTCAGGTCGGTTGCGGTCGGGCGGGTGGTCGAGGCTGGTGACAGCAGCAAGGTCAGGTCGGTTGCGGTCGGGCGGGTGGTCGAGGCTGGTGACAGCAGCAAGGTCAGGTCGGTTGCGGTCGAGAGGGTGGTCGGGGGGTGCGGGGCAAGGTCGGGTCGGTTGCGGTCGGGCGGTGGCCGGGGGTGCGGGCAGCAAGGTCAGGTCGGTTGCGGTCGAGAGGGTGGTCGAGGCTGGTGACAGCAGCAAGGTCGGATCAGCGGCTGTCAGGTGGACGGCGAGCACGTCACTGAAGCGGTCGTCGCCGGGTGGCCGGGGGTAGTGCGGGCAACACGGCCTCAGCCCGGTCGTCGGTGTATCGGGGTCGACAGCTGGGTCAGCAGGCCACGCGCCGCACGCCCGCTACAGGCAGCGACGGCTTCACCACTTGGAAGTCGACAGGCAGCCCCAACACTTCCCCCACCAACACTTCTGCCGGCATATCTTGATGGGGAAGGCGGGCTTCCATGGGCGCGTGACGCCTCCTGTTGGGGGCGAAATGAATCTCAGTGCCTCGCCGCTGGCGATCAGAGCCGCCAGCAGGGCGCAGGTCAAGGCGACGGCGGCCAGCACGCGCATCTTGCAGTCGTCTCCTGGGGTCGGATGAGTGGCGCCGGCGGCAGCCGTGCCCTAAATACCGGCCGCTGTCCGTCCGGCCATGCTGACGACCGGCTGTCGCGTCACCGACTGTTGATGGACGACACACACGTGTGCACCGTCACGCGCTGAATAGCAATCGACTGCAACCCCGCAGTGGGGTCAGCTTCGTCATTCGGCTGGCCAGGGAATTTGCGCTGCCTCGGGGTAGCACAGCCGCCCCGATAAGGGGTGTGCAAGCACACGGAGGTGTTTCCGGGGACTCACGCAGTCTCCACCGTCCATCGTCTCTCAACTTCCCAGATTCTATCCTGCGCCTACATCCCTTTGGATGTCCTTCATCCAAGCCTGGAACAAGCCTTCCCCTGTCACGAGCAGGTAGGCCAGCTCCCCCCCCCCTCCCGGTCTACCCGTCCGCTCGGTTTTATCGGGTAGTCGCGCCCCCCGGGGCTGACGGAGTCCTGGAGGCTGAGCTCCCCCGTCGCACAGTGCTAGTTGTGACGGGGGAGCAACACGCCTCTTTGGTCCTGATATCCCGGTTGGGTGGGCGGTCCCGTAGGGCCCCATACGGGTCAAGTGGCCGGTCGCCTCGGGCCGGGGACCTGGGTTAATCCTCAGTGTTTACTGGCGCGGCCGTGTAGTGACGACGCGTGGCATATACTTTTTTATTTTAATATTATTAAATTCCCCTACCCATTAATAGGTAGGCAGGAGTGCCCTTCCATACCCGTGCGACCTAATTACGTTAAATTCCAAGGGTGAGAGGTAGGTCATGGTAAGCAAATCAAGGCAGGTCACACCACTCCCCGCTCCTGTTTCTTGCTGGACAGACTTTACACCAACTCTCTTAGCAGTCTTATGACTATAAATGCGTTTTACCCGTCGAACCCACCCGCTCAAGACATTTCATGTAGACTTGCATTCCTGGCCTGCGCTGGAAAAACTGTTATTTTATGCTGGATTCCCAGCCATGTGGGTATCAGTGGGAACGAGGTCGCGGATGCTGCGGCGAAGCGAAGCGCACCGGCACCGTGCCCACGTTCCCTGCATCTTTCTGCAGGGGACTTTTACTCGCATGTTAAAGAGATGTATTCTCAGAAAGTGGCGGGCAAGCTGGGACTCCTCAGCAAACAAGTTGAAAACTGCAAAGCCCTGTATCAGTGACTGGGCGTCATCCTCACAGCGGGACAGACGTCACTTTGGACGTTCCTCTTTCTCGTTTCAGGAAGTATTAGGGGACAGTCTGACATTATTCACTCGGGACGACTTTTCAAATTCTTCCTGGAGATTATATTTTCCGTGACCTACACCAGCCATTAACACACCGATGCACACGTGGCTAGTACCAGTGTTATTATGAACAGATTCGACATAGTCACATAACTCGTTGCCCAAAGTGGAGTTCACATGCTTCTATGTATAAATGACTGAGTTATGGGCGCTATATGACCTACGCAGTTTGTTTCTTTATTGGGTTGTTCACGACGCACTTCATGCACATTCACGGCTAATGACGCCGCCTACACTGTTTCGCCGGTAGGCCGCGGGATTGGGAAATATCTCGCGCGGTGCGAGTGTCGAACCCGGGACCTTTGGTACTCAGAGCCCGGCACCTTAACCACTCGGTCACCCCCGCTCCTCATCACGGATATGATACTGCGTGATACTGTATGTTGTGGATGTGGTACTACATGCCACGGATGCGACACCGCATGTCACGGATGTGATACCGCGTGCCATGGATGTGATACTGCATGTCGTGAATGTGATACTGCATGTCGTGGATGTGATACTGTACAATGAAGATGATATGCTGCACAACAATTTTATGAATGACAGTTCATGTGTATCTCAAAGGAAGTGGCAACGGCAGGAATGGTTGGGACAGTGTGATATGTTTTCAGGAATGACAGGAAATGGTGGGAACACTATGATGTATTAATATCTGATAAAGGTGGATATGGAAATGACATTAAAACAATCGGATGCAAGCTTCTTGGCAAAATAAGCACATATTTTGTGTCATTATATCAAAAACGACCACCGCCTGATAATGGTCTTCGTATAACATCACGTGAAAACTGAACAATCCAGTAATTTTATAGAGCCAAACGGTTGCCTCGGCATACTTTTAAAAAAAATATGTCCGGCGTTACTTCGGTTACAACTCGGAATACAACGGTTTGTCGTGTCAGTCGGGGTTTGTCGTGTTAGTCGGGGATTGTCGTGTCAGTCGGGGTTTGTCGTGTCAGTCGGGGATTGTCGTGTCAGACGGGGTTTGTCGTGTCAGTCGGGGTTTGTCGTGTCGGTCGGGGTTTGTCGTGCCAGTCGGGGATTGTCGTGTCAGTCGGGGTTTGTCGTGTCAGACGAGGTTTGTCGTGTCAGTCGGGGATTGTCGTGCCAGTCGGGGATTGCCGTGTCAGTCGGGGTTTGTCGTGTCAGTCGGGGTTTGTCGTGTCAGTCTGGGATTGCCGTGTCAGTCGGGGATTGTGGCGGGATTGTCGTGTCAGTCGGGGATTGTCGTGTCAGTCGGGGATTGTCGTGTCAGACGGGGATTGTCGTGTAGACGGGGATTGTCGTGTGTTGGGTTTGTCGTGTCAGTCTGGGTTTGTCGTGTCAGTCGGGGATTGTCGTGTCAGACGGGGATTGCCGCGTCAGTCGGGGTTTGTCGTGTCAGTCGGGGTTTGTCGTGTCAGTCTGGGATTGCCGTGTCAGTCTGGGTTTGTCGTGTCAGACGGGGATTGTCGTGTCGGACGGGGGATTGTCGTGTCAGTCGGGGATTGTCGTGTCAGTCGGGGTTTGTTGTGTCAGTCGGGGTTTGTCGTGTCAGCCGGGGTTTGTCGTGTCAGACGGCAACATCCCGTTCCCTGAGCACCGAACTACAAAGTCCCATCGCTGAGGCTGTCGGGAGGCAGGATGGTTGGCTACTAGTGCCACAACACCAGTTTGCTCCTGCGATGACCATTTTGCAAGTCCAAGTCGATCTCCGAAGCTTCGCCGTCGACTATGGCTGGTTTTTCAACGTGACCCACTTCAATTCGCCGACTCCAAAGCGCTGTGCGATAGCTGCTAACAAAGGATTGACGCTACCAACTCCAAACGGGACATGGTGTTCCCACACCTCGTCAACGCTGTTAAACCCACTACTCATCCACTAGCAATTGACGCAAATTAGCTCGGAAAGTCAAGCTGCGGCTCGGTTCGACAGGACCCAGCAACCAGTGCAGTGTGAGAACAACGCAATCATGCGACACGGCGCAATAGGCTGAACAGTATATTTCGGCGAAAGTGGTGTGAAGCGAAACGGAAAACCACAAGGCGATACAGATGTCCAGACAAAATGCAATCGAGCAAACAAATCACTCACGCAAACGGCACACTCCAATGGTCGAGGGTGGTGTGGACAGCAAGGTCAGGTCGGTTGCGATCGGGCGGGTGGTCGAGGGTGGTGCGGGCAGCAAGGTCGGGTCGGTTGCGGTCGGGCGGGTGGTCGAGGGTGGTGCGGGCAGCAAGGTCGGGTCGGTTGCGATCGGGCGGGTGCCCGGGGGTAATGCGGGCAGCAAGGTCGGGTCGGTTGCGGTCGGGCGGGTGGTCGAGGGTGGTGCGGGCAGCAAGGTCGGGTCGGTTGCGGTCGGGCGGGTGGCCGGGGGTAATGCGGGCAGCAAGGTCGGGTCGGTTGCGGTCGGGCGGGTGGTCGAGGGTGGTGCGGGCAGCAAGGTCAGGTCGGTTGCGGTCGGGCGGGTGGTCGAGGGTGGTGCGGGCAGCAAGGTCAGGTCGGTTGCGGTCGGGCGGGTGCCCGGGGGTAATGCGGGCAGCAAGGTCGGGTCGGTTGCGGTCGGGCGGGTGGCCGGGGGTAATGCGGGCAGCAAGGTCGGGTCGGTTGCGGTCGGGCGGGTGGTCGAGGCTGGTGACAGCAGCAAGGTCAGGTCGGTTGCGGTCGGGCGGGTGGTCGAGGCTGGTGACAGCAGCAAGGTCGGGTCGGTTGCGGTCGAGAGGGTGGTCGAGGGTGGTGCGGGCAGCAAGGTCGGGTCGGTTGCGGTCGGGCGGGTGGCCGGGGGTAATGCGGGCAGCAAGGTCAGGTCGGTTGCGGTCGAGAGGGTGGTCGAGGCTGGTGACAGCAGCAAGGTCGGATCGGCGGCTGTCAGGTGGACGGCGAGCACGTCACTGAAGCGGTCGTCGCCGGGTGGCCGGGGGTAGTGCGGGCAACACGGCCTCAGCCCGGTTGTCGGTGTATCGGGGCCGACAGCTGGGTCAGCAGGCCACGCGCCGCACGGCCGCAACAGGCGGCGACGGCTTCACCACTTGGGAGTCCACGGGCAGCCCCAACACTTCCGCCACCCACACCTCTGCCGGCATCTCTTGATGGGGAAGTGGGGCATCCATGGGCGCGTGACGCCTCCTGTTGGGGGCCGAAGCATTTTCGTTGCCTCGCCGCTGGCGATCAGAGCCGCCAGCAGGGCGCAGGTCAAGGCGACGGCGGCCAGCACGCGCATCTTGCGGTCGTCTCCTGGGGTCGGGTGAGTGGCGCCGGCGGCAGCCGTGCCCTAAATACCGGCCGCTGTCCGTCCGGCCATGCTGGCGACCGGCTGTCGCGTCACCGACTGTTGATGGACGACACACACGTGTGCACCGTCACGCGCTGAATAGGCAATCGACTGCAACCCCGCAGTGGGGTCAGCTTCGTCACTCGGCTGGCCAGGGAATTTGCGCTGCCTCGGGGTAGCACAGCCGCCCCGATAAGGGGTGTGCAAGCACACGGAGGTGTTTCCGGGGACTCACGCAGTCTCCACCGCCCATCGTCTCTCAACTTCCCAGATTCTATCCTGCGCCTACATCCCTTTGGATGTCCTTCATCCAAGCCTGGAACAAGCCTTCCCCTGTCACGAGCAGGTAGGCCAGCTCCCCCCCCCCCCTCCCGGTCTACCCGTCCGCTCGGTTTTATCGGGTAGTCGCGCCCCCCGGGGTTGACGGAGTCCTGGAGGGTGAGCTCCCCCGTCGCAGTGCTAGTTGTGACGGGGGAGCAACACGCCTCTTTGGTCCTGATATCCCGGTTGGGTGGGCGGTCCCGTAGGGCCCCATACGGGTCAAGTGGCCGGTCGCCTCGGGCCGGGGACCTGGGTTAATCCTCAGTGTTTACTGGCACGGCCGTGTAGTGACGACGCGTGGCATATACTTTTTTATTTTAATATTATTAAATAACCCTACCCATTAATAGGTAGGCAGGAGTGCCCTTCCATACCCGTGCGACCTAATTACGTTAAATTCCAAGGGTGAGAGGTAGGTCATGGTAAGCAAATCAAGGCAGGTCACACCACTCCCCGCTCCTGTTTCTTGCTGGACAGACTTTACACCAACTCTCTAAGCAGTCTTATGACTATAAATGCGTTTTACCCGTCGAACCCACCCGCACAAGACATTTCATGTAGACTTGCATTCCTGGCCTGCGCTGGAAAAACTGTTATTTTATGCTAGATTCCCAGCCATGTGGGTATCAGTGGGAACGAGGTCGCGGATGCTGCGGCGAAGCGAAGCGCACCGGCACCGTGCCCACGTTCCCTGCATCTTTCTGCAGGGGACTTTTACTCGCATGTTCAGAGATGTATTCTCAGAAAGTGGCGGGCAAGCTGGGACTCCTCAGCAAACAAGTTGAAAACTGCAAAGCCCTGTATCAGTGACTGGGCGTCATCCTCACAGCGGGACAGACGTCACTTTGGACGTTCCTCTTTCTCGTTTCAGGAAGTATTAGGGGACAGTCTGACATTATTCACTCTGGACGACTTTTCAAATTCTTCCTGGAGATTATATTTTACGTGACCTACACCAGCCATTAACACACCGATGCACACGTGGCTAGTACCAGTGTTATTATGAACAGATTCGACATAGTCACATAACTCGTTGCCCAAAGTGGAGATCACATGCTTCTATGTATAAATGACTGAGTTATGGGCGCTATATGACCTACGCAGTTTGTTTCTTTATTGGGTTGTTCACGACGCACTTCATGCACATTCACGGCTAATGACGCCGCCTACACTGTTTCGCCGGTAGGCCGCGGGATTGGGAAATATCTCGCGCGGTGCGAGTGTCGAACCCGGGACCTTTGGTACTCAGAGCCCGGTACCTTAACCACTCGGTCACCCCCGCCCCTGACCTACGCAGTCGATGCGCCCCCAATTCACAATAACTAACTATCAATGGACTGCGACGGCGGCGATCACCCCGGTCGGCCGACACCCACGTCATTCCGGACCGGCACAGAACGCTGACGACGGAGAACTCACCAGCACCTGTTTACCACCACCACATACGGCGCACAGGCTGCCGAATGCTATAGAGCAGTCGCCGAACAGCCGCCGAGCAGCCGCCCAACGGCCGCCGAACGGCCGCCGAACGGCCGCCGAACGGCCGCCGAACGGCCGCCGAACGGCCGCCGAACGGCCGCCGAACGGCCGCCGAACGGCCGCCGAACGGCCGCCGAACGGCCGCCGAACGGCCGCCGAACGGCCGCCGAACGGCCGCCGAACGGCTGCCGAGCGACCGCCGAACGGCTGCCGAGCAGCTGCTGAACAGCCGCCGAGCAGCTGCCGAGCATGGTGTGATGACGCCTAGAGTTGTCGCCATTTTGTCCCCTGCCGTGAGGCTCACCATCCAGTGTAGCCCCGGCAGGAATCTCACGGCTGCTGGCGTAGTCCAAGCTGATGGAGGACCGACTACTGATGTCGTAGCCAACGCTCACGGAGGACTGACTACTGCTACGTGGCCAACGCTGATGAGGCCCGATTTCTGTTACGTAGCCAGCGATGATGAGTACTAACTACTGGTGGCGGTGGATTTGAGCTTTAGGTCGCGTCGACTGCATTGGTCATTTTGCGCCCATAACACTACCTATGTTATTGTTGAGTCAGGGGTGTGAACTCATCACTGCTTTTGATGGGCGGCATATGATGTCAAAGTTTTCTTTTTGCAAGAATATAAATATGTCACCTGATGCAACGATCTGAGAGTCATCGGCTAGCATTTATCGCAATGTCACCTCAGTACTTTGATCTCCAGGATATCTGCGGCGCGCAGGTTTCAATGCAGGACAGTCAACGAGTGCATGGTATACTGTGAGTGGAGTAGAACCGCGTGCACACGGAGGATGATCACTTGCTGTCAGCTACGTGTCGCTAGTGTATGACTTATCCGAAGATGGCACAACGCAACTTCCTCTCTCCTTTGTGTGCGAAATGGTGACTTCCACATCCCGAGTACTGGCTTTACAGGCTTCAAGTTACTGGTTTTCATGGTCCGAGTGTACTGCCACTTTCGATGAACCAGGGATGATGTAACTGGTTTTTAGGTCTCCAGGGGGAAGGGCCGGGCGCGTCTTGCGGCCACCGTCTGCAGCCCTCTGCCGCCAGATCGGCGGCCTCGTTACCAGCCAGGCCTATTTGGCTTGGGATCCACATGAAAATTACGTCAACTCCTTCGTCATGAGGAGCATTCAGGGCTGTTATAACATCATGCAAAACGATCGTATCATGCAAGGCGACATAAGTTGATGGCTGCCGTCTTCGTCAAAGAAAAACTGAAGCCCGTGGTGTGGCACCACTTTTCCAATTTTCAGACAGCCAACTGAAGTTTCTGTCGGCAAATTGTGCACTGTGCACCATATCAGGTCCTTCAGAAACAGATGTGATGAAATTGCAGAAGTTAATTCAGTCCTGGTGAAAGATACACTGTAAGAAAGACTGGTGGTGCTAAAGTCAATAATATTCGATTCCCTTTGCATTCTGAATTGATTAAACTGTGCGCTTCTAGTATTTTTTTACAACGCTCAGTGTTCTATCGAACTCGTTCGCTACTTCTTTTGAGGACCAACTACTGCTACGTAACCAATGATGATGAGGACAGACTTCTGCTGCTGTAGCTAACGATGGTGAAAACTAATTACTGCTACATAACCAATGCTGAAAGAGGACTGACTACTGCTGCCGTAGCCAGAGCAGGTAGATGACTAACTAGTACTGCTGCCGTTACAAACGCTACGTATGCTTAGGATATGAGTGAGCGCGTAACATGCCGTGTCCATCATTTTTCTGGATACATTTTCAGGCTATCCTCTTCCATCATATACTTAGTCATCTAACACATTCGCTTGCCATTGTTTTCAGCATACTACCGAAAATACTGACAAACCAAAAATGAGTTAAAATGCCGCCAAATTGACATTCTATGATGAAAACCCATTGAGCACCCTCGCAGCGCAGCAGTGCTAGTCCTGTCGTCCACCTAGGACTTCTGCGCCACCAAAAATTGGACCAAGGTTGGATCTGAGCGCAGCTGCGGGCGTCGTCGGGAAGATCAAGTCGACAGATGACATCAACACATACGCAACTCAAACCCTCGAGTTGAAAATGTCGTCATCCTCGCCCCCGTTCTTCATTTTGTTTCTACAATTGCATGGAGCATTGGGGTCAGTACGGTAGTGGCGGCCAAAACTCAAGAGATAAACCTAAGACTTCATCCTACACGAGGTAAGTCTGTGAGAAAGAAGAATACCGCTGCACGGCCCATGTTGCTAGGTACGTAGCGACCAAAGCAACCAAAGGTACCTAGCAACCCATGTCGCTAGGTACCTCCGCCGCCTCCGCAACCCAGGAAGCTTGCACCAGGGGACCCAGTCATGCGCCGCATCATTCACGGTAAGACAACATGCAGCTGGTGGTGGGTTGTGCAGCTTTGCATAATCCACCGTTAATTTATGTAGAGAAGGGAAATGAATCATATCGGAGACTGCGCACGTGCAAATCATCCATCACACATTTCGGTGCGTCATGTTAATATACAATATGCATACTTCAATAGACATAGCAGCTTGACTGCAGAGGAGTATGAAATGATTTATGTACCCTCAGATGCGTAAATTGGAGCGTACCCTCGTGCCCTCTCACAACCATTTCTATTTGCGAAAATTTATAAAATTCGGAACGCGGATAAGGATAAAAATTCGGCCTAAGGAGACGGCATGAGGACAAAGTAAAGAGAAAGGACAATAAAAAGAAGATATACTCTCCAAACACCTGTGATAATGCAAAGCATCACTGGTGTTTGTGGAATAAAACGTGAAAGGGGTAAAACAACGTAGGTAATGTTATAATGGAAGATTCCGAGACACGGTAACTAACAAACTTTATTATTAAACTAGCTATGAACTACTCCTAGAAAGGCTTCAGTTATTCTTTCTCTTCTTCCGACTGGTAGCGGTAGCCCATATTAGAAGCCAAGGTAGGTCCAGGTGACCATTCTGAAGGGATGTTTAAATCTTATGCGATGCGCAGAGAATATCATCGGCGAAAAGTAAGTTCGCGTGTGTCGTTCGCTCAGACAGAGAGCTTTGAAATAGAGTGGCACAAGAAGCGGGTCTAACGCCGAGCCCTGGGGAAATCCGGCGTTGGTTGTAAACGTTGCAGAAAAAACTATTGCCCACAGTTACCCGCTGTCTTATGTCGGGGAGGTAAAAAGTCAACCAGTTTCGGCGTGAGCCAGCCAGGCCAAATTCTTGTCAAGATTTGTGGAGAACTCATGCGAGCCATATGTTGTCAAAACAGTGTGATATGTATGAGTAAATGTATGTGAAAAGGAGTCCCAAGGACGTGGCTTGGATGAAATGGGTAAGTATGGGAGAGAATGGATGATTACTTGTGCTAACACCGTCGCCCAGCTATGTCCTCTCCAACCCCATGGGGCCAGTTCCGATGGACCAGCTGTTCCACCTCCAACCTCATTGGACCATTCACGGTCTCCCAGTTGTCCCATCTTCAGCCTCATTGGACCAGTCACGGTCTCCCAGCTGTCCCACATTCAGCCTCATTAGACCAGTCACGGTCTACCAGCTGTCCCATCTTCAGCCTCATTAGACCAGTCACGGTCTCCCAGTTGTCCCATCTTCAGCCTCATTAGACCAGTCACGGTCTCCCAGCTGTCCCATCTCTAACCCCATTGGACCAGTCACGGTCTCCTATCTCTCCCACCATCATCTTCATTAGACTAGTCACGAAATCCCAGCTGTCCCACCTCCATCCTCATTAGACCAGTCACGACATCCCAGCTGTCCCACCTCCATCCTCATTAGACCAGTCACGGTCTCCCAGTGGTCCCACCTCCAACCTCTTTAGACCAGTCAATGTCGTCCAGCTTCCCACATCCAGCCTCATTAGACCAGTCACGGTCTCCCAGCTGTCTCACCTCCAACCTCATTAGACCGGTCACGGTCTTAAAGCTTCCCCACCTCCAGCCTCATTGGACCAGTTACGGTCTCCCAGCTGTCCAACATCCATACTCATTAGACCAGTCACGGTCTCCCAGTTGTCCCACCTCCATTCTCATTAGACCAGTCACGGTCTCCCAGTTGTCCCACCTCCATTCTCATTAGAACAGTCACTGTCTCCCAGCTTCCACACCTCCAGACTCAATGGACCAGTCATGGTCTCCCAGCCGACCCGCCTCCAACCTGACTGGACCAGTCGCGGTCTCCCAGCTGTCCTATCTCCAACCTCATTGGACCAGCCACGGTAGACCAGCATCCCCACCTCCAGACTCAGTGGACCAGTCACGGTCGCCCAGCTGTTCAATCTCCGTTATTAAGGATTGATCAGCTACAGTCGCCCTCGTGAGCTCAGTTGCAGACAACCTTCTCACCCGGAGGCGAAATACGAGCCCGTGTTGTAACTCGAACTCTGTCTTGTCGGAACCGAGACGACAATGCAAACACGTTCATGCGCTCTACCACACGATCTATTCGGGCGGAAACATTTATCCGGCGAGCGTCTTGTGCAGACAAGCGTCTTTCGGCACGAACCGACATACTAAACCGAACCGGATTGAATGAAATAGAACTGGCAATTGAAAGAGGGGGACCAAGCCAACAGCAGAAATACTCCCCCGGAAACAAGCATCGAGATCAATGAACAACCCGGTACGGGTGTGTGCAAGTAAGTTTGATCGGCTTGCCACCAGTGCGGTGATTCGGCTGCTTCCGATGTTTGTGCTGTGCCTCCTGTCGGCAGTGGCGTTGCAGATGTGTTGGCTGTGTGTGCGGGCTGTGCGTTTGGACACTTGAAGAGATGGGCAGAGCTGGCAGCGAAGAGACGGCGTAGATGTGAAGAGTGCTCGGTGGAGATAATCCGATGTTGATGAGATGAGTAGAAGATGCTGACGGTGTCAGAGTGGGATAAGAGTGAGGAATGGGGGTTATTGGCTTTACGACACATCGACCGTCGAGTCATACAGCGTCGCCAATCTCTCCGCCGATTGGTCGCGGGCGAAGAGTAGCGAAAAGTGAGACTCGAACCCACGACCTTTCGATTATGAGACGAGCAACTTACCTCTAGACTACTCGTCCCCGTGGGGGGTGGGGTGGATTTAGGTCATCGCAGTCCCATTTAACAATTCAAGAGGATACTGCACTGTATTCTCTGTCTCTCTTGGAAAGACAAGTGCATATCTTGGCACTTTGTTTTGCCTTTTTGTCTCGTTTTTATGAACACTATATCTGGCGGTGACCTGACCTGAGCATGCTTTCTGGTGACATAGGCCGACTCCAACACGATCTCAGGTAGACTAACCTGACGAAGACATTGCATCGGGCGCGGCCCGACCTGCAGACAACCACTGGCGGCGCGAGCTGACCTGAACATGGTCTCGGGAATGATCTGGATGACTCGGCGCAGGTAGGTGACCAGCTCGGCCGAGTAGTGCTGCGACACGGACGTCAGATCCTCGGAGCGCGCCTGGTTGATGCGCAGCAGGGGCAGGTCCAGCGCCGAGCACAACTGAAACGCGCTGGCTGGTTGTTAATTTTACGACACATCGACCGTTGAGTCGTGCAGCGTCGCCAATCACTCACGCCGAGTGGTCGCGGGCGAAGAGTAGCGACAGGTGAGACTCGAACCCACAACCTTCCGGCTGTGAGACGGGCAACTTACCCCTAGACTACTCGTCCCCGCCGAGCACAACTGAAACGAGTGTCCGCACCTACCACGCCGACTGTGACGCCCGCCAAAATGCACCACATATGCACTGCCGCATACCCTACAAAGGCTCTGACACACCAGTAGCATGACCTTACCTCATCAATTATACCTATAGGGATATAACACAACCATAACTGTTACATACCCTGTAAAAGCCCCAACACATCTATATCGTGACCTGACTCTTTTATCTTTAAAAAAAAATTAATTTATACCGAGTTATTGCTGGGGTGGCTTTATGAACAAGAGTTATATTGCTAAGAAGACTTGACACAGCATAACTCACCAACCATACCCATAAGGCCGTAGCATAACCGTAAGCGTTACATACCCTGAAAATGCCTTAGCACTCTTGTGCTGCAACCTGACCTGACACCAGTGTCATGACATTCAATATTTGTAGAGTGGAGGGTAGCAGGCGAAGACGTCGAAACCTCCGATGACGTCGACACAATTTGGCGATATGATAGGAAAAATACGGGCAAGTTAATTTTCACATGGTGACATAGTGAGAACACCTAATCTCCGACCAAGATTTTGACGGCAAAGATGTGAAGCATCACCTACGGTTGAAAAAGTAGCAGCTGCTATAGTTGCATGCCGTTCAGTTTCATGGCAAATAAATTCAAAAAGTCAAAACTTCACCCACAGGTCGAGACAAATTCATCACAGGTGTCATCCACACATATCTCAGAGCTCTAGGATAGTTCCTGCCGCGCTTTAACCCACCACGCTGCCTGCAGGACCGAAACATAGCCGGCCGATGAAGCCCGCCACCGGGCGGCGGTCCGACCCACCATGGTGGTGGTTGTTGGTTTTTACGACACGTCGATCGTTGAGTCATGCAGCGTCGCCATCTCTCACGCCGATTGGCCGCGGGCGAAGAGTAGCGACAGATGCGACTCGAACCTACGATCTTTCGATTGTGAGACTTCGAATTTGCCCCTGGACCACTCGTGCCTGCCGACCCACCTTGAGGAACGTGGCGCGCAGTCTGGCCACCAGCGCCGGCTGGCGCGCGATGCTCCGCTGCATCGAGTCGGTGAGCCGGTCCACCAGCAGCCAGGCGTAGCTGAAGTCGGTGACGACCGACAGCGTGGCCAGCTGCTGCTCGCGCAGCGCCGACACCAGCACCATGCGGCGCAGCGCACGGCGCAGCTCCGACAGCCGCTGCGCCGCGGCCGCCTCGCTCTCCAGCCTGTGGAACGCTGCGGACGGCAGGCCGGTCAGTCAATGGTGTGGCGTGGGGCGTGGCGAGGCGGGGGACGGGGGGTGGGCGTGGGCGGGGACGGGGGTGGGCGGGGGCGGGGGCGTGGCCAGGGACAGAAACGGATACGGATACCGATACCGATACCGATACTGAAACGGTGACGGTGACGGTGACGGTGACGGTGACGGTGACGGTGACGGTGACGGTGACGGTGACGGTGACGGTGACGGTGACGGTGACGGTGACTGTGACGGTGACGGTGACGGTGACGGTGACGGTGACGGTGACGGTGACGGTGACGGTGACGGTGACGGTGACGGTGACAGTGACACTGACAGTGACAGTGACGGCGATGATGACGGTGACAGTTCCTATCATGAGCGAGGATTGCACACTGCAACCGCCAGCTGGCCACTGGACTGGAACCTCTCTAGCAGGGGCGTGGATGGCCGAGTGGTGAAGATGTTGGGCCCTGGGTACCAAAGGTCCTGGGTTCGACACTAGCGCCACTCAGGACATTTCCCAATCCTGCGGCCCACCGGCGAAACAGTGTGACGGGCGCCATTAGCCGTGAATGTGCATAAAGTGCGACGTGAACCACCCAATAATCGTACACAATTTGTTGGTGGTTGGTTTGTTATTGGTTTTACGACACATCGACCGTTGAGTCATGTAGCGTCGCCAATCTCTCGCGCCGAGTGGTCGCAGGCGAAGAGTGGTCATTGGTTCTTACGACACGTCGACCGTTGAGTCATGTAGCGTCGCCAATATCTCACGCTGATTGGTCGCGGGCGAAGATTTAGCGACAGGTGAGACTCGAACCCACAATCTTTCGATTGTGAGACGAGCAACTGGGGGCGATGAGTAGCGACAGGTGGTACACATGTTGTACTCGGGGCATTAATGGGCAGCAGGACGCACAGGGTCCGCTCCTGCCGCGGGTTCGCTGTCGGAGACCGTACCCTGGACGTCGTTGAGCGCCTTGATGACCTGCAGGAGCCGGCGCGACTCGGCGGCGCCCTGGGACGGCGACAGCGCCGCCAGCTGATCGCAGAGGTCACTGAACCACTTCTCCAGTCGCTCTGGCAGAGACAGAGGCGAGGCGACCATCAGTTGTGCGGTCACTCGGTGACAGGTTGGTTGGTTGGTTGTTGGTTTTACGACACATCGACCGTCGAGCCATGCAGCGTCGCCAATCTCTCACGCCGATTGGTCGCGGGCGACGAGTAGCGACAGGCGAGACTTGGACCCACAACCTTTCGATTCACAACTTAACCCTAGACTACTCGTCTCTCAATCATGCTGGGACAGGGATGACGACAAACCGGAATATGCTGTTCGCAAAACATTTATTTTCTTTAACCCTGAACCTTTTCAGTGGGATTTTAGGCACATCGAGCGAGTAAACCTTAAGTTCCGTTTGCTTCAATGGATGGAGTGTAATATTGTAACCAAGGTTGCATGCTCTGCGAACTGGGCACAGCTGCAACCAAATGTATTCGTCGTTGCGATAGAAGTTTTGCTTCTGAAATCAGTAACTTTACAACTTGCAGCAGGGGCGGGGATGGCCGAGTGGCTAAGGTGTTGGCCCCTGCGTACCAAAGATCCCCGGTTCGACACTAGCACCGCTCGGAACATTTCCCAATTCCGCGGCCCACCGGCGAAACGGTGTGGGCGACGCCATTAGCCGTGAATGTGCATAGTGTGTCGTGAACCACGCAATATCAGTTGATGCGCCCTTAAGCCCAAATAATCAATCAATCAATCGAACCACGCAATATACAACAAAAACAATTTGCAGCAGTTAGTTTCATTTCTGATCTCACCAATTCTGAAACGTGCAACGGTAAGTCTGCCGGTGACGTGTTCCGCCCGCAGCGACCGAGTGACCGTCCCATACCGTTCTTTGTCAGTTTGGTGAGCAGGTCCGTGCCGGAGAAGGCGGCCGCCAGCTGCTTCAGGCCGGCCACCACCAGCTGTTGCTCAGACCGCCAGATGTCGTCACGGTCGGCCAGCAGCTGGGCACGAGCAGCACCGGTCAGACAACACCCCAGTCGTGTCCCGCACCACACGGCCGGCCAGCAGCTGGGCACGAGCAGCACCGGTCAGCCAACACCCCAGTCGTGTCCCGCACCACACGGCCGGCCAGCAGTTGGGCACGGGCAGCACCGGTCAGACAACACCCCAGTCGTGTCCCGCACCACACGGTCGGCCAGCAGCTGGGCACGGGCAGCACCGGTCAGCCAACACCCCAGTCGTGTCCTGCACCACACGGTCGGGCAGCAGCTGGGCACGGGCACCACCGTTCAGGCAACACCCCAGTCGTGTCCCGCACCACACGGCCAGCAGCTGGGCACGGGCAGCACCGGTCAGACAACACCCCAGTCGTGTCCCGCACCACACGGCCGGCCAGCAGCTGGGCACGGGCAGCACCGGTCAGACAACACCCCAGTCGTGTCCCGCACCACACGGCCGGCCAGCAGTTGGGCACGAGCAGCACCGGTCAGACAACACCCCAGTCGTGTCCCGCACCACACGGTTGGCCAGCAGTTGGGCACGGGCAGCACCGGTCAGACAACACCCCAGTCGTGTCCCGCACCACACGGCCAGCAGCTGGGCGCGAGCAGCACCGGTCAGACAACACCCCAGTCGTGTCCTGCACCACACGGTCGGGCAGCAGCTGGGCACGGGCGGCACCGGTCAGCCAACACCCCAGTCGTGTCCCGCACCACACGGCCAGCAGCTGAGCAGGGGGCACCGTCAGGCGGCACACGGTCGGGCAGCAGCTGGGCACGGGCGGCACCGGTCAGAACACCCCAGTCGTGTCCCGCACCACACGGCCAGCAGCAGGGCACGGGCGGCACCGGTCAGACAACACCCCAGTCGTGTCCCGCACCACACGGTCGGCAGCTGGGCACGGGCACCTCCGGTCAGACAACACCCCAGTCGTGTCCCGCACCACACGGCCAGCAGCTGGGCACGGGCAGCACCGGTCAGGCAACACTCCAGTCGTGTCCCGCACCACACGGTCGGGCAGCAGCTGGGCATGGGCAGCACCGGTCAGACAACACCCCAGTCGTGTCCCGCACCACAGGTCGGGCAGCAGCTGGGCACGGGCGGCACCGGTCAGACAACACCCCAGTCGTGTCCCGCACCACACGGTCGGGCAGCAGCTGGGCACGGGCAGCACCGGTCAGACAACACCCCAGTCGTGTCCCGCACCACACGGCCAGCAGCAGGGCACGGGCGGCACCGGTCAGACAACACCCCAGTCGTGTCCCGCACCACACGGTCGGGCAGCAGCTGGGCACGGGCAGCACCGGTCAGACAACACCCCAGTCGTGTCCCGCACCACACGGCCAGCAGCTGGGCACGGGCACCTCCGGTCAGACAACACCCCAGTCGTGTCCCGCACCACACGGCCAGCAGCTGGGCACGGGCAGCACCGGTCAGACAACACCCCAGTCGTGTCCCGCACCACACGGTCGGCCAGCAACTGGGCACGGGCGGCACCGGTCAGACAACACCCCAGTCGTGTCCTGCACCACACGGTCGGCCAGCAGCTGAGCACGAGCAGCACCGGTCAGACAACACCCCATTCGTGTCCCGCACCACACAGTCGGCCAGCAGCAGGGCACGGGCGGCACCGGTCAGGCAACACCCCAGTCGTGTCCCGCACCACACGGCCAGCAGCTGGGCACGAGCAGCACCGGTCAGACAACACCCCAGTCGTGTCCGGAATCGCACGGCACAGCGTCGCAGCTCCCGCGTCTACAGACGGCAGTGTCAGACAGGGGTTCCCCTACGGCCCATACACGAGTACAGCGTGGGATCTCCCACACCTACAGACGATAGTGCGAGACAGGGGTTCCGCTACACCTCCCCCAGATGGCGTCGCGTCGTGGTGGACCTCATACACCACCTACAGAGGGCACAGCGTCGGACAGGGATCCTCCCACATCTCATGTAACACGGCACAGCGTCGACGGGATCTCCGGACATTCCTACAAACACCACAGCATCAAACAGTGGATCATCTGCACCTGCAAACGGAACAGCGTCGTATGGCATTGGGAGCTTGTGAGGCAATATGGCATCGATAGCTTGTGAAAGGTTGCTAAACACGACCAATGCACCGATCAGCGTGAAACCGAGTGAGCATTGGGCTTTCCCAGGCATTTAAGTGATATATTACTTTGCTTACTAACACCTGCGATAAATTACTTTGCATCATCAAAATGCAACTTGGTTTTGCTGGGAGACAGAGGCTGATCAGAGGTAGCCAACAATCTCACGCGCTGTTATTTCGGGCACCGAGTGCAACGCGTTCTTCCACCTACGTCGGAACCACTTTGAAGGTAACGTGCAGGTGAGGAGCTTCGCGTGCAGGCTCGCCCGCCCAATCCCAGCCGACAACGTGCCACAGCATCGCATGGGGGCGGGGTGGCCGCCCACATGCGGTTAAGGTGTCGGGCTCTGGGTACCAAAGGTCCCGGGCTCGACACTCACACCGCTCCGGACATTTCCCAATCCCGCGGCCCACCGGCGAAACAGTGTGGGTGGCGCCATCAGACGCGAACGTGCACAAAGTGCGTCGTGAACCACCCAACAAACAACACGGCATTGCGTGCGCAGCGTTCTCGAACCTGCTTCAGGTGCTGTCGACAAGCCAGCTCCAGCTGGCACGTGTGCAGCAGCAGACGGAACAGCGCGTCCGGCTCGAACCGGCTCTCGGCCACCACCAGCTCGCGGTACTGCCGGCCGCGCTTCAGCTCGTGCGCTGCGGTCACATCGCACAAACGCACTCAGTCAGTGATAAATTATTCCGGAAATACGATGGAATGTGCCACTATCCGAACAATATAGATTTATCACACCCGGTCGGTTATTTTGGCTTACGGGCGCATCGACTGCGTTGGTCATACAGCATATATCACACCCGAAGAATTATCGACATCGTGCTATTTGGCAAGTGTTTATATTGTGTGTTTATATTTTGTTGAGTGTTTATAGTGCTTCACATCTGATTTCTAACAACATTTGGTTTGCAAGCATCATGCACATGTTTATCGTTACGGACCAGGGCACACGAGCATGTCGCAAAGTTCCAGGTAAGGGAATTGCCTGTGGTGTGGTCAGTCATACAATACCATTTCATACCAAAGGAAAATGTGTCGTTATTGTTGACATAGCTCTAAATTAGGTAGCTCACAACATAAGAAAAAGTGCGCAAATAAGTGCACAATTGAATGACAATTGAGATTCGAACCCGCAAAACGTATGTTAAGTGACATAGCTTCCATGGCGAATTCCTACTGTGCTCGTTTCGACATCTCACAACTAACGAAAAACTATCACTTAACCACTGTACTCAGTTGCCGACGAGACTTTAGTCGGTCGGTGGCGGCTGTCTCGCTCTCGGCGGTCCACGCTCGTGATCCACGTCACAGAAGGCTCCGAAACGCGTCACAGTACACTCTGCACACGAGCTGACAGCGGACCGACCAGTCACTCTTCCAAGACATTTTTTTTTAAATACGTGATAGACCTACCACGCATGCCACGTGCACATGAGAAAATCGTGCTGCATATACAAACGCTTAGTGGTGGTGGATTGGAGTTTAGGGGCGAGTCTACATCTATGGTCATTTTGCGCCCATAAATAAATCGTGATTAATCTACGGTGCTGCTATCATAGCTTGTTATTAGCATTCACGTGTGAGGATATATCACCTCAAGGCGAGCTTGTCGAATGAATATAAAAATATTGCCAGACGCCACGACCTCAGAGTCGTTCCCTATTAGGATACGTAAAGAACAGTTGGGGTTCAGCCGTCCTAAAATCTGGCGTACAAACGTTTAGGTGAACACTTAGCTGATAATGTGATACACCGACAACACGACAGAATGTTTTTATCAGCTGATGATCTAGCATTGTTCCACAGGCGATAGGCCAACACGGCCCATATACAGCTTGCACCATGTCGCGACTGAATGCACAGACCGCCTCAGTCCACAGCATGAGTCCAGTCATGGAGCTGCTATTGATAAGATCAACATTTTCCACTAATAAACACCAGCATGCAAGTCGGGTTCGAACACACCGGCAGTCCTGCTGGTGGTCTCACGCCAGCATTCCTGGCATGCAGGCGTGCTCAAGTGGGTTCAACAGCTAATGTCGGGGATTTGTGTAGCGCTGAGGACATGCTACGACCGGAGTACCCGCCGGCGGTATTGCAACAGATCGCTACCTGGCGGCACAGCCGGCGGTGCTGCAGCAGATCGCTACCTAGCGGCAGCGCCGGCGGTGCTGCAGCTGCAACACCAGCGGATCGCTACCTGGCGGCAGCGCCGGCGGTGCTGCAGCGGATCGCTACCTGGCGGCATAGCCGGCGGTGCTGCAGCTGCAGCAATTGGGGATTTCTACCTGGCGGCAGCGTCGACGTGTGCAGCAGCATCCAGCGCAGCGTGACGTTGCACTGGCGGATCAGCGAGATCAGCTGCTGCCAGGAGGAGAGCAGCAAGTCGGCGGTGAGCAGACCCTCGCGCAGCCACCGCTCCGTCTCGGTCGTCAGCTCCTGCGGCACAGCATCTCAGGTCAGGTCGGCGGTGAGCAGACCCTCGCGCAGCCACCGCTCCGTCTCGGTCGTCAGCTCCTGCGGCACAGCATCTCGGGTCAGGTCGGCGGTGAGCAGACCCTCGCGCAGCCACCGCTCCGTCTCGGTCGTCAGCTCCTGCGGCACATCATCTCAGGTCAGGTCGGCGGTGAGCAGACCCTCGCGCAGCCACCGCTCCGTCTCGGTCGTCAGCTCCTGCGGCACATCATCTCGGGTCAGGTCGGCGGTGAGCAGACCCTCGCGCAGCCACCGCTCCGTCTCGGTCGTCAGCTCCTGCGGCACAGCATCTCGGGTCAGGTCGGCGGTGAGCAGACCCTCGCGCAGCCACCGCTCCGTCTCGGTCGTCAGCTCCTGCGGCACAGCATCTCGGGTCAGGTCGGCGGTGAGCAGACCCTCGCGCAGCCACCGCTCCGTCTCGGTCGTCAGCTCCTGCGGCACAGCATCTCGGGTCAGGTCAGCGGTGAGCAGACCCTCGCGCAGCCACCGCTCCGTCTCGGTCGTCAGCTCCTGCGGCACAGCATCTCGGGTCAGGTCGGCGGTGAGCAGACCCTCGCGCAGCCACCGCTCCGTCTCGGTCGTCAGCTCCTGCGGCACAGCATCTCAGGTCAGGTCGGCGGTGAGCAGCCCTCGCGCAGCCACCGCTCCGTCTCGGTCGTCAGCTCCTGCGGCACAGCATCTCAGGTCAGGTCGGCGGTGAGCAGACCCTCGCGCAGCCACCGCTCCGTCTCGGTCGTCAGCTCCTGCGGCACATCATCTCGGGTCAGGTCGGCGGTGAGCAGACCCTCGCGCAGCCACCGCTCCGTCTCGGTCGTCAGCTCCTGCGGCACAGCATCTCGGGTCAGGTCGGCGGTGAGCAGACCCTCGCGCAGCCACCGCTCCGTCTCGGTCGTCAGCTCCTGCGGCACAGCATCTCGGGTCAGGTCGGCGGTGAGCAGACCCTCGCGCAGCCACCGCTCCGTCTCGGTCGTCAGCTCCTGCGGCACAGCATCTCGGGTCAGGTCGGCGGTGAGCAGACCCTCGCGCAGCCACCGCTCCGTCTCGGTCGTCAGCTCCTGCGGCACACATCTCAGGTCAGGTCGGCGGTGAGCACACCCTCGCGCAGCCACCGCTCCGTCTCGGTCGTCAGCTCCTGCGGCACAGCATCTCAGGTCAGGTCAGCGGTGAGCAGACCCTCGCGCAGCCACCGCTCCGTCTCGGTCGTCAGCTCCTGCGGCACAGCATCTCAGGTCAGGTCAGCGGTGAGCAGACCCTCGCGCAGCCACCGCTCCGTCTCGGTCGTCAGCTCCTGCGGCACAGCATCTCAGGTCAGGTCGGCGGTGAGCACACCCTCGCGCAGCCACCGCTCCGTCTCGGTCGTCAGCTCCTGCGGCACAGCATCTCAGGTCAGGTCGGCGGTGAGCAGACCCTCGCGCAGCCACCGCTCCGTCTCGGTCGTCAGCTCCTGCGGCACATCATCTCAGGTCAGGTCGGCGGTGAGCAGACCCTCGCGCAGCCACCGCTCCGTCTCGGTCGTCAGCTCCTGCGGCACAGCATCTCGGGTCAGGTCGGCGGTGAGCAGACCCTCGCGCAGCCACCGCTCCGTCTCGGTCGTCAGCTCCTGCGGCACATCATCTCAGGTCAGGTCGGCGGTGAGCAGACCCTCGCGCAGCCACCGCTCCGTCTCGGTCGTCAGCTCCTGCGGCACAGCATCTCAGGTCAGGTCGGCGGTGAGCAGACCCTCGCGCAGCCACCGCTCCGTCTCGGTCGTCAGCTCCTGCGGCACAGCATCTCGGGTCAGGTCGGCGGAGTGTCGGTAATGCAGGCTGCAGCCGCTCTCCCGATCTGCATCACCCACGAGCAGTTTTGACGAACGGGGTAACGGCAACCCAGTCGGCAGGGCGTACATGGTAACAAGATCGCGGGTTCGAATCCCACACTCGGCGGGATTTCAAAGTCCACTCGGAACTAATCGCCGTAAGAGGCTGGCGACGCTGCGTGACCCTGCAGTCGTGTGCGTGTACAACACCGTTCTTTCTCTTACCCGTGACAAATATTGCACATAGGAAGCCGGATGCACACAAATCACTGGTGGCAGAGTTAGGGCTATCATTACAAGAATGGACAATTCTGATACTCTCCACCCATAAATGGAGGAATTGGGATATTAATTTTCCACATCCCTCTTTTCGTAATTTTCCTCACGTTACATCACGGACCACGGGAAGTCGGTTGACCTTGATTGATGGGTAGACTTGGCTCACCCACAGCAGGTACTGAGGAAGGCACTATCGAAGGTAAGGAAGGAAGGAAGGAAGGAAGGAAGGAAGGAAGGAAGGAAGGAAGGAAGGAAGGAAGGAAGGAAGGAAGGAAGGAAGGAAGGAAGGAAGGAAGGAAGGAAGGAAGGAAGGAAGGAAGGAAGGAAGGAAGGAAGGAAGGAAGGAAGGAAGGAAGGAAGGAAGGGAAGGAAGGTAAGATAATGTAATTAAGCAGGTACTAAGGTGTTGCACGCCCCCTCTCTGAAAACTTCACTTCATCATCCACTCCAGCATCATGTGGCTCAGCTGCTGACTCAACAGCACTCCCAATACGATCAACGAGTGCATATCAATGATACAATCACGTAGACCAAGACCTGCAGTTCTGATCTGACGATGCCACTTGTTTCCACTTCAAACTTACCTGTACTTTTGCGTAACTACAACAATCAGGTTCTGCAACTAGCACTGCAATTAACTTGCCAATAAGCGATCGGAAACACATTCGTCCGCGTTTGGCTGAGTAACCCCCATTAGAGATTTAACGTTCACACTCGACGCCACACCTCCATTTTGGCGGCGTGCTTGGCCGCCAGCTGCTTGACGAGCGCCGTGTCCAGGGAGCTCTGCAGGGTGGTCCGCGCCGCCTTGTACGGCTCCCACGCCTCCAGCAGGTTCACCGTCGAGCCCATGTAGACGCTGATCACCTGCGGGAGCCGGCCGAGCGGCGTGACACACTCGTGTGGACTGGCGAGGACGTGGCCGTCAGCACACCCGCTCTCGTCTTCACCAGCAGAGAACGCTCATGATAGCGTTATTATAATACTGATAATAACGCTCATGATAGCGATATTGGCGCCACCTTCTTCGTGATTTTACGGTTGGGAGGGAGATTAAGAGCATTGACGGCTCTACGATGAAGGCAGTGAGAGATGCGCCATTCACAATGTCTCTGAAGTATAAAGTCAGACATATGCATTGCACGGACAGGATCAACATAAACGGTACGCCGTCCCTGACAAAGTTCAGTTGACGAAGCTGCTGCTGATTCATGTGATTACCAACACCTCATTATATTGTTTTTTTTTAACTTTCACACACCAATTTTAATTTTACACACCGTGGTGACTTCTTCTTCGCGAGCAGGCTAATCGCAGCCGACAACTAGAGCCGAGCTTCAACAACCAATATGAACAAATCCTCCACCCCACCCCCACCCGTCGGCGCCTCGCTCCATACCCAGTTGTCGGCGAAGAACTTGTCGACAATCTCGCGCATGACGCTGGCCTCGGCCGCGAGCACCGCCGGTCGGAAGTAGAGGCACACGTACAGCATGGCGGCCTGCGTCGCCAGCGCCACGCTGCGGTGCTCGGGCAGCGGGAAGTTGGCGCTCTGGCAGTAGATGTCGTCCGAGCGCAGGTGGTCCAGCGCGAGCGAGACGTAGCGCGCGTCCACCGGCACACGACTGCCGACGAGGGCAGGGGTCGGACACCGCTCCCGATCGTCGCTCAGCTACAGTGGAGAGCCGCACTGGCGGGAACGACTAGTCTAGGGGTAGGCTGCCCGTCTCGCGATCGAAAGATTGTGGGTTCGAGCCTCACCTGTCGCTAATCTTCGCCCGCGACCAATCGGCGTGAGAGATTGACGACGATGCGTGACTCAACGGTCGACGTGTCGCAAAAACCGATAGCCACCACCGGTATACTGCACTGGGGGAAGGTGCATAGCACACACCAGGGCACCACCATAGCAATTATTGGCAATGTGTATTGAAGCCGTAATAAGAAACAACACTTGAGCATAATGGTTCCTGCAGTCTACCGCTTTCCAACATATTAACCTCCAGCAGACGCTCGTTTTGCGTGGAGGAAGAATGCGAATGTGGAGACCATCTACGACACATTCATCTGCTGGACTACATATACAGCGTCGCCAACCTCTCACACCGGTTGGTCACGGATACAACCGGAAATGCTGCCTGTTGTGGGGTTCGGACCTACCGTCGTACGATCAAGAGTGCAACGTCCCACCGATTGAGCTAGCGTAAAACCGACGAAATAAAGCTTCAGCTAAACTGGAACACTATACTGGTGCAACACTATACACACATACAAATTAGAATTAGGGGTAGTTTGACGACCATTGAGGTATTTTATACCGTCACGCACCTGAAGTAGTGTTCGGGGTAGTTTGACGACCACGATGAATTCTACACCGGCACGTACCTGAAGTAGCACTCTGGGCAGTTTGACGCTATATGATCTGCACGGTCGATCGCGACCTAAAGCTCCCCCTCCCCCAGACGACCACACTATCCCGAGGAATGCTTACAGCGTGACACACGCACCTGAAGTAGTGTTCGGGGTAGTTTGGCGGCCGCTTGCCGGCGTCCGTCCTGCCGGTGGCCCGCAGCAGCTTGCACACGTCGTCCAGGTGGCAGTGCGCCGAGCTCGACACCGAGCCGCGGTGGTAGGCCACCAGGAGGCGCTCGCGCGTGCCGCCCTCGATCTGCTCGGCCGTCAGCAGCTGGACGCCCAGCAGGTACAGCGCCTCGCACTGCGGCGGCCGCCGTCGGTCGGTTATTGGTTTCACGACACAGCGGTCGCTACGTCACGTAGCATCGCCAGTCTCTCACGACGATTGGTCGCGGGCGAAGAGTAGCGACAGGTGAGACTCGAACCCACAGCCTTTTGATTGTGAGACGAGCAACTTACTCCTAGACTACTCGTCCCCGCGGCCGCCATCGCCACGAGTGCCACGTCATACGGGCGCCACATGTGCGACGTCATACAGGTGTCACATCGGTGACGTCATGCAGCAGAGCCGTAGTTACGTCAGAACACAGCCAAGTCACAGTCATACAAAATGGTTGTAGTGACGTCATACATTAGTCGTAGCGATGTCACAAACCAGGGTGGCAGTGACATCATGCATCGGGTCATAGTGACGTTATACAGTGCAGTCACAGTGACGTCACAGAGCTGAGTTGTAATGACGTCATACAGCGGAGTTACGCCGGTGACGTCCTTGATATTTTGGGACGTTATACGCCGTCCGCGGCGTATCCGGTGACGTCATACGCCGCCGGTGACACCACACAACAAAGTGACGTAAGACGTCACACAGCTGGCAGGCCAGTGACATCAGCAATCAGAGTAATGGGCGACATCATCGTCTACCACATAGCAACGTCGCAAAGTTTTCGCAGCTGAAGTCTCACTCTGGATTACTTCTTTAATGTCACCATAGCAAACAACTCATGTGCTACTGGTGCTCCCTACTGAAAACGGCAACTGACCTGCCCTGACCATCACTGCTGATGCCCCGCACTGGGAATGGCAACCGACCTCAGACCATCACTGCTGGCGCCCCGCACTGGGGATGGCAACCGCCCACCACGACCATCACTGAAGTCAAGCTCTCAGAATTCCCTACACCACGCCAGCTGATATTGCCAGCATGCTGCACACAATGATCACAAAGTCAGAATGGTAGGTTGGCGGATTGTCTAGGGAGGGACAGACAAGCAGGCTGGGAGAGAATGTCAAATATTCAAGCTTATATCTGACATGAACTCTTGTATTGTTGCGACATCCCAGCAAAGACCCACCATTAGCTGTTTTCCATCTGCATCTGAGAAGACGTCTTCCATGGAGTGCTGGAAGTACACACCATCGGAGAGATCTCGTATGAAGTTGTTCAAGTCGGTGATGTATTTGAAGATGCTTTCATAGGCCACATAGAATCGTGATATGACCTCCAGGTAGTTGTCCCTAAACTGAGTGTCCAGCTTCCGCAGTGACTGGAATGCATAGGTGACAAGGGTCATCAGATGAGGTGGAGTGGTGGGCAGGTCTCAAAGTATATCAGCTGGTGAGAGTTCTTCTCACTAAACAGAGGCATCATGCAACATAATTTGACATAAAATTGTCAACATAGCTTGATATAAATGGGTTGCTTTATGATGGCAAGACACCATCACTGGAATGGGCCATAAGGTTGCCCATTTGGCATTGTCAAGTCAGCCTTTAAAATATGTTTCTCAGAGAATGCAAGGTTTTGGGAAAATTACCTCCTCTTCTGCAATTATCAAGTGTTTCTGAACAAACATAACCTCACTATAGGCTAACACTAGATATAAAACAATATCAAAGTCCATCATAAAATTGGCAGACTGCACACATAACCAAGCAATTAAAAAAGCGCAGTTTGACTAAGTGTGACATACAAATTCTGCTTAAGGTACACTTTCCAGTTCATGTCTTGCCTTGTCTAGCTGAAACCATACTTTTATTTAATCTAGGGGACTGGCATTCCCGCAGATATGAGCTCCCCTTGATTAGCCATGGAACTCATATCTGGGTGAGTGATGCTTGATAAATTGGGGAGCTAACCAGGTGAGAGCTGACAGTCTGGCATTGCTACCTTGTATACCAGTAGGAATTACTTAGTGATAATAATTTGCAAACTAGAACTTGAGGGCTGCAAAATTATCATAAACAAATATTAACTGAACATCAAGCAGTCCTACAAATTGGTCAAGATGGTGAAGCAAACACTAATCCTCACATCATCTGCCTCAATCTTGGCTTCCACAGCATCTGACACCTTGAAGTAGCTGAAGTCAAAGACAACAGCTGCATACTTCTTGAACTCCTGCTTCTTTTCCTTTCTGAAAACAAAAACAAAATGAATATAAAATGTCTACAAGAGTATAGCTACACACCAGAAATTGATGTACAAAAATATGTTGTGACATGGCATGTAATACTTAAACATAGCATTGCAAGCTTGATACAAAATATGGACATATTTAGGTACCATCATACAAACTCACCTGAATACATCAGGCAAATATTCCCTCAGCCTCAACAGCTCTGCAATTGTAGCATTACCATGAGAAACTAATGCTAAGAGATGCTGGCCACAAGGATCATCTGTGGCAAATGATGCCTCTTGATCCATGGCAGTCTTGAAATTGATTGATTATTTGGGCTTAGGGGTGCATCACCTGCCACTGGTTGCCACTAGTGCCCAGGCAGTCTTGAAATCAATATTTTTTCCAAGCTGAAAAGAAACTGGTTAGAAACAAATCAGAAGTGGCAACTGACAACATCCTGATCCTGATCATCTAGCATCTACATTACATTTATTTCTGGTTATTACCTTAATAAGACAATGCAGCTGACAGTGTTGGGATTAAGGTCTGGGTTAGAGGTACATGGCACAAAAAGAACTTCTTGATTGTATTCTTTAAAAAATTGCAATGATTGCTATCCTTCTACAGTACAGCTCAAAATTAAACAAAACAGTTTTGAAACATCAAGAATATGTCTAACCTATTCATAAAATATATTCAATGAGGGGATTTCAACATCACCAGGCAGCCTCTTCAAATGACCAACCACCCTGGAGGCTGGAGGGAGTAATGAGGGGAAGTGGAGAGGGTGCAACGGTAATTGTGCAGGTTGGAGTTAACGAGGTAGGAAAAAATAATACAGAGGAAACAATGAAAGCCTATAGGGCTTTGATAGGTAGTTTAGCAGGAAGTAGGAAAAGAGGAGTGGTGACATCCATCCTCCCTATGGTCCATGCAAGCATGGAGTGGTATTCGAGGGCCATTGGGCTCAATACCAGGGTGGCCAATATTTGTAAGGAGCTTGGGGTGCAGTTCTTGGATTTGTGGGGGGAGTTTTGGGGGAGGACGGAGATGTTTGCTTTAGATGGATTACATCTGAGCAAGAGAGGAGTGGAATTGCTCAGCAATAGGTATGAGGAGGCTCTCAACAGGAAACAGGGAAACTAGGCAGGACATGGGGGATGTAGCTGATAAAGAGAGAAGCATAGCAAGCAAGGGAAGGAATAATTTATCATGTTTTTATGTCAATGCCAGAAGTGTTAGGAACAAAATTGGGGAACTGCATGCATATATGTTGTCTGAACAGCTAGATTTGGTGTGCATAACAGAAGCATGGGTTAACGAAAGCATGTTTGGAGACAACTTGCAAGAATTTGAATTGACAGGCTACAACATGCATGCCTATCAAAGAGAGGCAAGGATAGGAGGTGGCATTCTCTTGTATGTTAGGCAAGTAATGAAATGTCATTCCATAGAGGATGGAGTACATAGTGCAGGAGTAGAATCTTTGTGGTTAGATATAATTATGAAGAATGGAACAAAATTTAGGATTGGGGCATTCTATAGACCTCCAGACCAGAATGAAAACACTGACATGGTTGCAGGGAAGGAAACAAAGGGTAGTATTGAATGGATGTAAATCTGGTTGGAAAGATGTTCTGAGTGGAGTGCCACAGGGCTCTGTTCTAGGGCCCCTCCTCTTTATCATCTTTGTGAACAACATTGAAGTAGGGCTGAGGAATAGAGTGTTCAAATTTGCTGATGACATCAAGCTGGTAGGAGTGGCTAACAGCAGAGATCAATCTAGTAATATTCAACTAGATTTGGACGACCTAAAAGAGTGGGCTGATCAATGGCAGATGACTTTCAACTATGATAAGTGTAAGGTTATGCGTATAGGGTCTGCAGGCGAGACATTCAGTTATAAAATGGGAGGGAGGGAACTGGATGTTATTGAAGAGGAAAGGGACTTAGGTGTGTTGGTCTCAAAAGACCTTAAAGCAGAAAAACAATGTATCTCAGCTAGAAATAGGGCACTCAGAATGCTGTGACTCATTAATAGAAGTGTGAAATATAAGAGCAGGGAAGTCATGAAAAAGCTGTACTTAGCATATGTGCGGCCCCACTTGGAGTACTCTGTACAAGCATGGAGCCCCTACCTAGAAAAGGATATAGATATGTTAGAAAGAGTCCAGCGCAAAGCCACTAGACTCGTCAGTGGATTAAGTAACTTAGAATATGGAGAAAGGCTTAATGCATTAGATATGTACTCACTCAAGTATAGGAGATTAAGGGGAGACATGATTGAAATGTACAAAATTGTTAGAGGGCTAGATCAGGTCAATTTGAATGATGCTCTGCAGTTTAGAGTATCCCATAGGGGTCATCAATTCAGGTTAGACAAAATGAGGTGCAGGACAGTTAAACGACAACAGGTCTTCAGTCAAAGGGTTGTTGACCAATGGAATAGGCTGCCTGCTGATGCAGTGGGGAGTCCCTCATTGAATGTCTTTAAAAGTAGGGTGGATAATTTTTTTAGACAGGAAAATGTTGTTTTTGAATTCTAACTTGTGATGCATGGGATATTGAGTATTTTCACTAGCTATATAGGGTATAACATTATGCTAGTATTATGTTGTACTATATGGGGTGTACCTAGCAGTGGATTTGGCAACTTCCTTTGCGATGTCATACTGATGAGATTGGCTGTGGTGGCACAGGTGGAGGGATTGCAGGGGTTTGGAATTGATAGGTGTGAACATGTACTTTCTAATATCTTCTAGACAGGCTTGACCCAGATGGGCCCTTGTGGCCCTTATTAAGCCTTAACACTTTATGACTTTATGACTTTATGACCCCTTCACTGAAAGCCTGTCAAGATTGAACTGTTCTACACATTGAATTGTCTAGCCTAAAATGATGAGCCCTGTGATTCCCCGAATTAAAGAGCACTTTTCCAATTGACATCTGACCCTTGAATGGTCTTAAACATCTCAATGATTGATCATAACACCTATTGGCCAAGTGTTCAGACTCACTAAGAGCAACAAGGGCCCATTAAGGTTAAGTATGTGAAGGGAGGATGTCATAACCCTGGCAGACACTCCATATTCTGATACTAATTGCAAGAAAATCCATCCACCAACATTCTACTACCTCCTGTATACATTATCTATCCGACCCTATCCACACAATCCCATGCAACATGTGCTGATTGGCTTGAGTGTCCTACAAAAAATTGTCAGACTCCATCCATGCCTGCTTAAAGGGGCCTGTGCAGTGCATGCCTACTTAGCATAAAAAGTGGTATCATACGTAGAACATTGTTCCATTCAGATGGCTTTGCATTGACTTCACATGCATGTTTGTTTCCCTTCACTTAGACCCCCTTCAATAAAGCCTAGAATGGGCGCTACTTGACCAATGTAGTCGATGCGCCCTAAAGCCCCAACAACTAACTAATGCAGCCTAGAAGTCTCCGTTAATCCCATGCTGGTTCAGCTGATGGATTAAGATACTATCAGATATCTACCTAAGTTCCGAAACATTAAGATACGTAGGTAGGTACCTACCTAGGTGGTAGATAACCAAGATAACAAGAGGCAACGCAGATACCTACCCAGACACTTGTGTTCAATTTCACCAAAACGTGTGTAAGTTCAAGTATCAGCATCATGTGCACCTTTTCTAGCATATTTTTGTCTGGTATTGATGCGCAGTAATTATACTAGGGATCATGTTGGATGGTGCATCAAAACATTATTATTATCACTACTAGTAGTAATGTCTAATAAGTGGCTACCTATCGCAACCTATGTGCCTACCTACCTCACAACGCTAGGTTTTGGTACGCACCAATTCGTGATTATGGAAAAATATGTGCAATTTCTGTGGTCCCCTTCTCCATTATACCACTTCACTGTCGTCACTTTGGGAAGCTGATTGTAGTTTATTTCTTATAATCTAACCAAAATATGGTATAATTTGGTATATAGCATTGTTTGATGGCATGTCATCGGAATTTGTTCATTTTGTGATACCTGTTATTCCTTTACCTTGGACGGTCCTCTACTTTGGCGCCTGTTGCAGAACAGATTGGGTGGGACGAGGGCGCTCCATTTTTGGCGCTGCTTGCAAAATTGGTGCGAGTTGGTTGAGTTTTGGCCCGACTAAATAGGTAAAATACTGTAATTCTATGATCTGCGCAATATCTGCCCCCGTGCAAAAGCTGTAGTAAGTTTTTTGCATGATGCTTGCCTGTGCGTCGGATTGGTCTCAGTAGGCGGTGCACCTGTTCGATAGGAATTATTAGGTGTGCCTGTCGGTGCTTTTTCGTGAGCTTGTGGTAGTGATGAGAACATATTGCCAGTGATCCCAGTTACACATGTGTGGAAGCATGTGTCTAAACTGTGAATATTGGAAGTTGTAAGGGGTAGGCTGGCTAAAGTTTAATTTCAATGTTCAATGGTGATTTCAACATATTTAAATGTAATTTCTTGTTTTTTTATAGGTCTAGACAAACTGATACATGACATGTCTCTTGGTGCTTATGTTTAATATGTTGACCACCTATGTTGCTTATGGCATGGCTGGTTTGTGCAAAGCAATGGTACACCTAGTGTAATAGTAGTCACGTTGATGGGCCTGAGCTTCCATATTGTTCAGCCTTCAAGTAGTGAAAATGTACCATACATGTGCATTTGTTTGTTTATCTGTCATTATGACCCAGTATTTTAAGGACATGGATGAACAGCATGAACATGATAATAGGGGTAAAATTAAATGCATAGATAATATGAACTGATTCAGATTGATGGTTTGGATATTTTATAAACCAGATGAAAGTGTGTGTAGGGTATTATGAAAGGCAGGATAATTTAACTGATTTCTGATCAGGTCGGGCCCAGACCGTCTGGGTATATTGTTATTATTAAATCCAATTTGGATAAGAAAATTAGTAGAACATACGTTTCTTGCATGCCAGCATGAAGCTGGTCATCCCACATGGCTAGTTAGCCCCATAATCAGGGTCATTTTGTTAACTCTGTGATGATCAGTAGGGATGCAGCTTGTTCTCTCTGGAATTTGTATGTGGAATTGCTAGTTTTCCTGAAGCTGGTCCTGATTTATTAATACCTACCTGCCATGTGTAAGCTATAAGCAAGAAAGGGATATCACCTATTGTATTGCAGCTTAGACCAGTAATCTAAGGAAAGTTATGCTAACAAAATGATTGTTTTGTTATTCCTGATTTTGTATAAGATAAAACATTGAATTGTCTCATTTAGATAGATCAGATATTTGAGCTATATGCAATGCTGCACAAAATATATCTTGTTTTAAAATATCTAGTACTGTTTCCTTTATTTCAGGTGATTTATGTTCTACAGTGGCATCCTATGAGACTGATCTTCATTGAACTGATATTGTATGTTGGTTTTTCTTTGTGTGTGGTAATCCACATACAATGGCTCTTTTGAATAACTGAAGCATAACCCTGTATGCTGCCCTTGTATATTTGAAGCTTAGGGCAATGCTGTAGGCAATCTGACATGGCCACATTATGCTTGGAAGTTCAACACTAAACCTACTTCTAGGGTTGGAAGTACTTCAGGTCTTGCTTCTCCAAACTGACTGTAAATTGCTGTGGTGTGTTTGTGGTTGATTCTGTACTGTTTGCAGACTTCCTTGATGTTGCCAACTTTTGCTGATGAGGTGTATGCATGTTATACCAGTGACATCTCTGCTTCTGTGTTTCCTTGGCATTACTTAGCACATTGTTACATTTTTGTATTTGGAGCACAGTTACAGAGCACTTGGGAGCACATAGCACATATTGAAGTGCAAAGTGATCAATACTAGCTCAAGCAATAGATTATGGGTGACTTTGGTGTTGAGCAGTTGGAATAGAGTGCATTGTGAAGGTCATCGGCAGATAAAAAAATTGTGGAAGAGAGTCAACAACAGCTATCTCTGAGTTCCACATGCTGTGCCTTTCATGTCTTGGTCAGATCGAGCATAGCCTGTCAGACATTGTGTAGAACAAAGCATTTTCAAGCTAGTTCCTGTCTGCTATAATAACCTATGCATTTGCATGATGTATGGTGACATGTACTATGTAAGGCTATCAAATGCCTGTATATATGTGTATAGTAAGAGTCAAGAGTAATTTTGCAATATCATAGGTTAGCTTTTAGCTTTCTTCTTCACCTCATTTCTTTGATTTTGGAAAGCACTGATATAACCTGGGAGTAGTCAATGAGTGGCATATTTGTAGACCTCTTACTGCTTATAGTTGGCTGATTGCAGGCAATTATTGTTCATTTTGATTTGTTAAGTGAATTAGATTATTTGTTCTTTATCACAAAAATAGTAATTTGGTTTTCCATTTATAATCTGGTCTTCATACTAACCAAAATCAGACTAAACAGATAATTCTGAGATGAATCTCAACAGAGGTGAGAAGTGGTTTGAGAATATCCAGATCCCCACCAGGGACCCTAAGGGATGGCAAGGCTTGCATGTAGCAATTTGGGGAATTCAAGGGCAACAGTTAAAATCACTTGTAATTGTATGTTTATTGATTAATTTGTGATGATCAAAATAATGTGTATACTATTGAGGCTCTTTTTCCTCAGAAAATAAAACAGGAAATCTAAAAACTGGCATCCCCAAGCCATATGCTAATTTCTGGTGCATCCCCACATGCATATTTGGTGACCATGTGTAGCTCAAGAATGTGTTCTTTTATATTTGAATGCCCTTGGTACTGACCTCAAGCAGTGTGAGCTACGTCTACTCAATTATCCTCCCATATAGTTTGGCATGACTAGTGAATGTGCTATCTGTATGGATGTTTTGCTGTCTTTTGAGTGATGGCCACATCAGGTAGTCACAGTAAATTATGCCAATGCATTCACCATATAGGAGATTCATTAGTGGTAAATCAACATGTGATCAAGGCATATAGTTCTTTTTTACATTTCTTGTCTGTTTGCATGAGTCAGGGAACCACAGCAATGCATCCATCTTAATGTTCAATTCAATGTCAGATGAAACTAAACATTCCCTACTTCTGTTATTAAAGATTTGAGATGATGCATAATACACCTTCTCTTCAGCTGTATAGCAAGATCTAGGCATGCACACAGGCCAGCACCACCTTAAAACATAATTGCAATTTGAGGCCCCTCATGCCATCTGTTATGCTTTTTAGGTACCCATTTCTTTGTTGCACTGGCATATACTTACGGAATATGCTTCAAGTTGCACATGCAAAAGATCATTGCAAAAGAGCATTGCAAAAGATGCAGATCATTATCCAATTATGTGTTGTCTTCCATACAAATTTCAGAGTTTGGATACACTGTGCACAAAGTTTGTCAAAGCATGGAAATGTCAGCTTTAGTGCATATTTATCTGCCATTTAGAAGGATGATTTAATTTTTCAGCTTAGATTGGTGATTCAAATGGTTCCACACACACACACACACACACACACATATATATATATGTATGTATCCCTTGCTACTTTGAAGCTGGCAATCAGATTATTTTCATAGTTTGAAATCCAACAGAAGTTGTTTACAGCCATCTCAAGTGGAATGCTCATTATGGGGAAGCTTGTATAACCAATGGAAATGTCTTTATGCTAAAAAGGAAGGGTTGTCTTTAAACAAATGCTGCTCACATACAATTTATTGAAAACTACTGGCTGTTCTGAGAGTGACCTGCTTTGTGTGTGATAATTTTGGTTGGCATGTGATGAAATTGAATTTCACCTAATCTTTAGGTTGGTTGGTTATTTGAGTTTTATGGTGTATCAACCAGGTTTGGTCATTTAGTGCCAATCTTTAGATTTGTGATCATGTCCAAGTTCAAGTGTCAGAGTTGAAGTCTTGTAAGAATATAGTCCTTGAATTACATTTTCAAGCTCTGCATTTTTTACTTGGAATTATGTATGCTTATGTTCCATCTTACTGCATGTTGCTGGCAGAAATCTGATGTATACATTAAGCTATTCATGAACCATATCCCTATTCAAACTGGAGAAAGTGTACACCACATCTCATTAATATACCTTCTGTTTTCTTCACTATGTGGATCTGGAAACCATTGAGTGGTATATGGGAGCTGCACAATCTTGGCCCTTTTGGGTGTTTGACATATGCGCATTGCTTCTTTCTATTGTCCTGTGGCTAATGCTGATTTGCTTCTTTAAATCCTCAAATGATTGTCTTTTCCTTGAAGTTTTCACGTGGAATGCATGTGCTTCCAATTTTTGTCAACATGCAATATCGTTCCAAAAAGCATGTTGAGGACAACACTTGGTTGAAGCAGTGTCCCAGCAAGTTAGGGACACCATAGTGGCCATATTATGGCTGTCAGGCCACTTCTATCCGATGGTGATGGCCAGTAGTTTGACGAAAGAAGCAGATTGACGAAGCAAAGTAGTTTTACAATGTTGGATGCAGGCTCTGTGGCTTCCGCACTCTGGTGTGATGAGCACGCTGCACCTATGCCGGTATGACCTCCAAGTGTGCCCTCCGGGCATGCCCGGTGACCGTTAGTGTGCCACGTGACTGCGCGACACCGTGGGTGGTGGGATATTCCGCCCTGCTTGGCAGCAAATGTAGTATGTGCTGTATATTCCAGCTGAAGCATGTAAGTAAGCTGTATATTCCGGCCAAGCATGTACGATTGATATGGTTTGCCAATGGTGGTGGGCGTCCGTAGTTCCGTAGATTGTAGGTCTTCATAAGACTGATGACGCAAAATTAATGAAATGTTTGTTTATGCGAAGCATCAACAGATATCCTTCTTGAGCGTGGTACTCATGCACCCTGGTTTTCCGCAAATCAGGGAAGTCAAATCACAAATCAGACAAATCACAGGCTTTTCATGTGCTGTGTTGAACAAAAAAAATTTCAACAGTGTCCTAAAATTACTTCATCATTAACTGTGTGGATGAAGAAAGAAGTTGCTTGGGAATAGTGAAAGATTGGAAGAAAATAAAGGATCGCCACTTAAGGATTAAAAAAGAGGAATGCCTTTCAATTCAGTCAGATGCATTTTACAGTATTTAGCAGTTGTGTGCATGATGACTGCACATACCTCATGTGGCAAACTGGTAACAACCTAAGACAAGGATGAAATAGTACAATTCCATTAACTGTGAATTTTCAGGTCGCATGGTTAATTATTTTACACTGTTTTGCAAAGGTGATGTGGACTGAAAACGTCTGGCAAATTGCAGGTGTATGTACTGTTGCCTGTACACGAATATGCGCGCGTGCGTATGTATATGACTGACTGGCAGGGAGGAGGCATTGGAGATCACCGGGTCCACATGACACTTCTTGTATCCCACATCTATATGCTATTCAAGGCTGTGAAGTGCTCCCTTTCCCCCAGTGACCAGTAGGTCCATGCCAGCTTGTCTTCCCTGGTGTGACCCCACCATTCTCTGTTTTTCTTTAAGTTAAATGTATTTTCGTTTTGCTCATACTCCTTCCTGATGGCGGTTCCGTGGCTATCGTGTCTGCTGCCACAGGGTCAAAATATTGGTTTTCTCTAGGCGTGAGATGTTGAAATGGGCGCAGGATGTCAAAATTATCCATGGAATTAGTGTCAATTAAAGTGCTTTTGATGTCTCTCAGACTCAAATTTGAGCCAATGGTGTAGGTACCTATGACCGTACATTAGTCATTTGCTTTGAGATTCATAATTTAGGAAGAGCTGTATTCGGGACAGGGATAAAATTACCTATGCTATAATTTGGTACTGTACGCCATATCATATAGTTAATCCCTTTGCCCAAAATTATGTTGCAAAATGTCCGTGTATCACTACTCCTCGCTATGAGCATTGACATATGTATAAGCAAGATACTGCTAGAAAGGAGACATGAAGACTTCATAGCATGTATCATGGAGCAGGGTGCTGATACTTTTTGGAGAAGGATGTCGATTGAGTGTCCAGAAAGTGGTATTTTCCACCCTATTTGACGAAGAATTTATAACTGTGCTGCCATGATCGACTTTCGCCGCCAGTAGTCAGTGCATGATCATTCACGGTGATCCGCTATCCCCTCCCACTTGATCACATCCCTTTATCCTCTGATGACTGTGAGTGTCCAGTGCCGAATGAGTTGGTGTGTGTACATGCCCCTCACCATGATCAGTGTGTCCCCTGCCCCTGACGGTGGGCAGTGTGTCCCATGACGGTGGGCGGTGTGTCCCCTGCCCCTGACGGTGGGCGGTGTGTCCCCTGCCCCTGACGGTGGGCGGTGTGTCCCCTGCCCCTGACGGTGGGCGGTGTGTCCCCTGCCCCTGACGGTGGGCGGTGTGTTCTCTGTCCCCCACGGTGGGCGGTGTGTCCCCTGCCCCTGACGGTGGGCAGTGTGTCCCATGACGGTGGGCGGTGTGTCCCCTGCCCCTGACGTTGGGCGGTGTGTCCCCTGCCCCTGACGGTGGTCGGTGTGTTCTCTGTCCCCCACGGTGGGCGGTGTGTCCCCTGCCCCTGACGGTGGGCGGTGTGTTCTCTGTCCCCCACGGTGGGCGGTGTGTCCTCTGCCCCTGACGGTGGGCGGTGTGTTCTCTGTCCCCCACGGTGGGCGGTGTGTCCCCTGCCCCTGACGGTGGGCGGTGTATCCCCTGCCCCTGACGGTGGGCGGTGTGTCCTCTGCCTCCCACCGTGACTGATGTCCCCTGCCCCTCATGGTGGACAGTGTGTCCCCTGTCCCCCACCCTGGCTGGTGTGGCCCCTGCCCCTCACAGTGGTGGTCTGTCCCCTGCCTCTCACGATGACTGGGTCCCCTGTCCCTCACAGTGGCCAGTGTGTCCCCTGTCCCTCACAGTGATCAGTGTGTCCCCTGCCTCTCACAGTGACTGGCATGTCGCTTGTCCCTCACCATGGCCGGTGTGTCCTCTGCCCCTCGCTGTGACCCATGTGTCCCATCGCTTTGACCCGCGTGTCCCCTCGCCGTGACCCGTGTGTCCCGTGGCCGTGACCGGTGTGTCCCTTGGCCGTGACCCGCGTGTCCTCTCGCTGTGACTCATGTGTCCCCTTGCCGTGACCGTGCGTCCCCGGACCGTGACCGGCGTCCGCTGACGGCGTCCGCCGGGTGCCGTCAGAGCGACAGTCAGCTGTTTGGTGCCGGCCGGCGGCGCTCCCCGCCTCCTGCAGCGGCCGCCCGCTCGCCCCCGCCGGGCCGCCGCCATGCCGCTGGTCAGCCGGGCGCGCGTCTACGCCGAGGTCAACTCGCACCGGCCGCGCGAGTACTGGGACTACGAGTCGCACGTCGTCAGCTGGGGGTACGTGGCCGCTGACGGCGGGCAGCTGGGGTACGGCTGGACAACGTCCTGTGGTTGCGAAAATTTACCCGGAATCCAGCACCTGTGATGATGATTGGTTTGCCCTCCTCGAATAGTTTTGACGTTCCGGATTTATGGCCGTGAAATGTGAATGCATTAATGAATTGCACTGCATTAATTATTTTTAATTGAACTGCATTAATTAATTGTGTTTTTAATCTAAATTTTGGCATGGTTATGAAAATGCTTTGTCAGCCATGTGCTGTGTTTTTCACTGATATGTAGTATTGTTGACGTCTTTCGACGTCATAGCTTGTTTTGACATCTTGCTCCTATGTCCGTGATATTGATGGCACTGTGATGTTTGATGTTTGATGCTCTCCATCGTACGAAAATCAATTTCAGGACACGGTCGTACCAGGATCCATACGTGGATCCCACGTTCACTTAACCCACTTCCCTCTACTAAGTTGTGATTGAAGGTTGGCGACACCTGATATCACCAAAGTTTTCAGCATTTGGGCTGTGAGCAGTCAATCTGGCTTTGACCTGAGCATCGAATGAATATTTTGAGCAGCTTGCATCATAATATTGTGTTTCAAGTGCATGCAGTGTGTCCGGATTCATCTGCACTTCGGCGTTAGGTGGAATTACTCATCGTCTAATTTTGCTATTAAGGATATAACTAAGATATCGGTTGATACATAATGCATCTTATTTCCAACTGTGTAGCATGATTTTAGGTATGCACACAGCTCAGCATCGCCTGAAGTGGCAATTGAAAGTCAGTTATACCAGCTGTTTTGTTGCCAGATACCCATTTTTACCTATGGAAAATGTGAGCAAAAAATAGCTTTGTATTTATACAAGTGCAATTTTCAACTTTGAGCAGACTGATTATGCGCAAGCATTGTTCAAAGAAAACGTTTTATGACTCAGCTTAGTCGGTGCTGACTAAGCTGAGTCATAGAACGCCCCTGCCCCAGTCGTACGCCACCAGTCCCTGGTCACGCGAATATAGCGTAATATCACGTGATCTGCACGCTAGGAGGCCGGGTCACAGCGTGACCCGTGTCAGTCCGATAAAGGGTGCCACGCTGAAAGGTTGTACGTGGCGTAGACCGAGCGAAAATCCGTGACAAAATGGACAGGGACATGGTTTGGCTTCCATAGTAATTGAAGAGTTCGTTATAGCACATTCGAGCGTGACATGTTTGCACAGTATATTTGGGAGTTGAGCCTGAGCTTGGTAATATTGCAGCCTGAATTGGCTTGTCTTCCAGTGCACCGGTGCTGAAATTGCCGCGTCCTTTCCACAATTGGGCCACGCTGCCGAATATGGCGCACACATCCCAAATTTGAATGCACCTGTGGCGAGCTGTCAGAATAGTTCTGAAGTTTGCGCACTTCCACGGAAATTTGGCTCAACAAGGTCTATGCGTTCCCGTGGCTGCCAGGAATTCGCGTTTGCGTTTCGTCCTCAAGTTCCCTGTCACTGTGTGGAGCTCGATCCTCCGCGTGCAGCTTTGAGATCCTGCTGCCCGGCTCTTGCCATTGCTCGTCCAGTCGTCTCAAGGCTTGTGCTATCATGTATGCTGGTACTTAGGATGTGATATTTTTGGCCTAGTTGAACGCATGTGTGATGTTTTGCATATTTTTTTTGTAATTCAATCCAGATGTTCAAAATTCCGATTGGAAGGGTGTCAATGTAGGACTTCAGAGGTGGCGTCGTGCGCTCATTTCTCCAGACGTGGAGAATTGACCATTTCTAGGCACCCCGCGCTGTGCGGGGTGCCCGACCACGCGGATCACGTGACTGGGCCGTTGTCGTCAGCTGACTACCCGGAACCGCCGGCGCCTGTCGCCCTGCAGGAAACCCGGCGCCCCATTTTCCTCGTGCCCTCCGCCACGGCATGTATTGTCAACCGGCTGGGCCATTGTCAGGAGGTGCGGCTTTTTCTGTGCCAGATTGCATCGATCGCCAGGCTACTTAGTCTGCAGGAGGTGGCCGCGCGGAATCAGTTCTTTACTATGCGCGTCCGTGAACACTGCTCGATGAAAGTAACGGCTGTACTGTTATGGCTGGCGTGCTTAAGGACATATTGGTCACGAATGAACACGCCATTTTCAGCCAGCAAGATGACTATCAGCTCGTCCGTAAGCTGGGTCGGGGGAAATACAGCGAGGTGTTCGAGGCAATCAACATCAACAATAACGAAAAATGTGTTGTGAAAATACTGAAGGTTAGTGACGGCGAGCTGTCTGGAAACCTGTCACGAGGCGTACTGTTAGAGGCGCGTGTTGTGATAGCGTGCAGTTGTTCCGTTGTGTGTCGGTGGACTTGCTCGGTGACAATGGCAGCCGGCTGGAAATGTGTGCCAAGAGGGTGAGCTGTGGTGCAGATGTGGCAATCTTATCGTGCCGGAGTCGTAATCGTGTTTTATTGTCTCGGAACTTTTAACGAAGTAGCGTCGATTCGAGTACCGCAACTGGTTTGCGTTGTTTCCCGTGGCCAGCCAGGGAGCATGTTCGCTGACACTTTATCGTGCAAAATGAGTGAAAAATGGACCGAGTGAGGCGCCGAATAACCGGCTGCGGCACCGTCCTTGTGGCGTCTGACTCGTCCAGTCCTGCTGTGGTAGTGACGGTGACTTTTCCCCACGCGACGATTGTCCTGCGCGCGGCGGCCTTTGCCCGCGTGCGCCGCAATGTAGCTGGCCTGACACGTTGGTCACCGGTCGACGGTGCGTGTGACCGCAGCCTGAGCGGCGGGTGGTGGGGGGGGGGGGGCGCCTCGACCAGTTTTGATGAGCTGCGGGTCTGGCACGAGGCCCGTGTGTGTGTGTGTTGTGGCACGTGCCCACGGTGCCGCCGACCGTGGCCGTGGTCTGTCGTGGACGGTCCGTGACCGGCGGCCACGCGTGGTGTCCGGCTGTCGGTCATGCACTGTGACCGTGAAGTGTGACAGTGCTGCATGCCTGGCTGTGGCTCCTGCTCCAGTTTCACTGCAGCCCCCGCCACCACTCCAGCCTCAAGCCCGACCAGATCCCTGACCGTATCACATGCCTGGCTGTGGCTCCTGCTCCAGTTTCACTGCAGCCATCGCCACCACTCTAGCCTCAAGCCTGACCAGATCTCTGACCGTGTCGCAGGCCCGGCTGTGACCCCTGTTCCAGCTCTACTGCAGCCACCGCCACCACCCTGACGTCAGCACCGAACTCCTCCCCATACACAACCCTGGTCACAGCCCAACCCACAACCCAACCCACAGCCCAACCCACAGCCATGGCCACAAGCCTGGCCGGGGCCATCACCACAATCCTAGTTCACAACCACAATCCGAACCACAGCCGCAACTGTATGGCCGTAACCAGAATCAAGTCCGCAAACCCAGCGTACGCCCTCGTAGCCGTGATCGCCAGCTGTGGCTGTTGTCATAAGGTCGTGCGTGTCGTTGGAGTTTCAGCTAACAGCGCCGGCCTCGATGGCAACCCTCACCTCACCCATAGTTGTGTCTCTGGCCACGATCCAACGTATCACTGCAGACGCGACAGCGGCCGGCTATAGGCGACTCTGTTGCTGACGTCGCCTTCGCGTCCACAGCCGGTGAAAAAGAAGAAGATCAAGCGTGAGATCAAGATCCTGGAGAACCTGCGCGGTGGCACGAACGTGATCACGCTGCAGGCGGTGGTGAAGGACCCCGTGTCGCGCACGCCGGCGCTCGTCTTCGAGTACGTCAACAACACAGACTTCAAGCAGCTCTACCAGACGCTCAACGACTACGACATCCGCTACTATCTATTTGAGCTGCTAAAGGTGGGCGGGCAGAAGGCTAGCTGGTGCGGTTGATGGTCGTGGGGCGCCGAGGAGCTCCTCAGGCTGGGTTGGCAGGTGAGTGGCGGTGGGCAGATCCACGCTTCTGAAACTGTTCTTGGTGGGAACACGCACCATCGAAAGCGCTCCGACGACCATTGTAATTAACCCCCGCGGGCAACAAATGACCTTGTAGTCGGCGCGCCCTTAAACACAAGTAATCGGCGATCCATCACCAACTTTCGGCCGTACGAGGGGGGTATGTTTCGCTGGACAAAATACGTCCAACGGTTTTACTCTCCCAAGAAGAGCCCGCGGTTCTTTTATGACTGCTGCTAGGTCATCTGGCGTCGTCGCCCTCTGACGCCGATTTGTCGCGGGTGAGCTCGGTAATCCCGCTGACTGTGATTATGACCCACAGTTTTAAAGCTCCGAACACACTACAGATTGTGATCCGTCTCAGCCATCTGTGTTGTGCCTGCAAAAGCCTTCAGGATACGGAGGAAACTATTTTGCGGTGGTAGTGTCTGTGTATATATCGCCCAATGTCGTCCGCCGCATTGTTGGGAAATGATTTTCGTTATGTGTTGGAAGGCACAACTGCTTGTTTTTAGTCCAGTGGCTGGTGCATGTTGGCGACAGCTGGCCTAGCTTTGTTTGTTGTAAGCTCAACCACAAAATACGTGGTTCTGGTTCCGTCCAACTGAGTAACCACAATTTAACAACACAAATCTGATACGGTAAGAGATGAAATGTAATTTGGGATTCCACGTTAGGAGTTTAGAGTTGATGATTAGCCACATGTTACAAAGCGAATTTCGAGCTTGATTGTCGGCGTTGAACATCTTTATCTGAAAGGTTAGTGGAAGAGTGGGAACTTGCAGCAAGAAGAGCACATAATGCAGGATTTCAGAAAAAATTATGATTTTCCAGCTTATTAGCTTTCTAGCTATAGCTTATTCACCTGAGGTCCCTTATAGTCATTGGTGGCTACGTTGGCTAATGGATTTTTAATGTAGTTGATTAATTGTTTGCTTGGTCAAAAGCGATGCATGCATCCAAAAGGGCGATGCAGGAGCGAAAAATTAATGGTTCCATGAGGTGGTGGTGGAGTATTATTCCTAGTTGCGTGCCGTTTTCCATTCATGTTCTGGTGATGTTGGGGCACTGATGCAGGGCTGGATTTGTGCTATATAATCCTGGATGTGGATGGTAGGGAATTTGATTGTAGTCAAATATGAAGTGACATTTCTCTAACTTTTTTTACATCGGATTTTCCGCTTGCACTTTCCGATAAATCTTGAGCACTTTCACGGAACAGTTCATGTTCAAACAGCACCATTTGACATCTAAATGATAAAAACGGAGAATTATTTTCTGTAGAGGACAGTGTTCTGGATGGCGACAATCCAGGAGCAGCCTATTTGTCCAGCCCAGCACTGATGTGGAGTGACAGGTGATGCTGGTGGATAGTCGCCAAGCCAAGATAGCATCAACACTAGTTTCGTTGGCGGTGGGGCAGTCACCGTGAAATATATCAACTGACATCTGCTACGTGGCCTCCATTATCCATGTCCGCTTTCAGTCATATTCAAGCCCATGGAGTTGCGTCCTAGCATCTCAGTGGTTCGGTAATGGACCCTGTATACCCAGTTCATTAGATATGTCTAAGCTCAAAATGTATCCCGCCTGTTGGTTCTTGATTAGTCATTTTGACCATTAACTCAATTATCATACAATTGATAGGTCTGATTGGTCCTATTGGAATTTTTATCATCGGTGGTTTTCTTTCGTTGTGAGTTATTTGGCGCCAAATGTTCTAGCAAATGCAGCAGTATAACATTTATTAGTGCATGTTTGTAATGACACCAAATTAACATGAACGGTAAATGGAGATGGTTCGTGGGCGCTGTATGACCGAAGCAGTCGATGCGCCCCAAAGCCCAAATAACCAACCAAATGGAGATGGTTCTGTGTCATCCTGCTGGTGAACACACATGCTGGACTGTTGCCTAAAATCGCATAGCGAGTCCTTTGTTATGTTGAATGTTCGATTTTTCCAGCGCATTATCTAAGGTAACTGCTGTTCTTAGCCTTCCACCTGTCGCGACACGGCCTATGTTGCTGGACTCCTGTCGCGATACAGCCTGTGCTATTGGATTCCTGTCACGTGATTGGCTGTGTTACTGGCATCCTGTCGCGGGATAGGCCGTGTTACGAGCCTCTCGTTACATGATAGGCTGTGTTACTGGACTCCTGTCGCGGGATAGGCCGTGTTACGAGCCTCCCGTTACATGATAGGCTGTGTTACTGGACTCTTTTTGCGGGATGTGGTGTATTACTTCAGTCCTATGGCGAGGCAGGCTCTGCTGCTGGACTCCTGTGGCGTGATGGGCTGTGTTTTCCCACCTGGTGGCCGCTGGGCTGTGTTTTCCCAGCTGGTGGCCGATGGGCTGTGTTTTCCCAGCTGGTGGCCGATGGGCTGTGTTTTCCCAGCTGGTGGCCGATGGGCTGTGTTCTCCACTTGGTAGCCAATGGGCTGTGTTTTCCCACCTGGTGGCCGATGGGCTGTGTTTTCCCATCTGGTGGCCGCCTGGCTGTTTTCTCACCTGGTGGCCGCTGGGCTGTGTTTTCCCACCTGGTGGCCGTTGGGCTGTGTTTTCTCACCTGGCGGCCGATGGGCTGTGTTCTCCCACCCGGTAGCCGATGGGCTGTGTTTTCCCACCTGGTGGACGATGGGCTGTGTTTTCCCACCTGGTGGCCGATGGGCTGTGTTTTCTCACCTGGTGGCCGATGGGCTGTGTTCTCCCACCTGGTGGCCGATGGGCTGTGTTTTCCCACCTGGTGGCCGATGGGCTGTGTTCTCCCACCTGGCGGCCAATGGGCTGTGTTTTCCCACCTGGTGATCGCTGGGCTGTGTTTTCCTACCTGGTGGCCAATGGGCTGTGTTCTCCCACCTGGAGGCCGATGGGCTGTGTTTTCCCACCTGGTGGCCGCTGGGCTGTTTTCCCACCTGGTGGCCGCTGACCGTCCGTGTGTGGTGTGTCCGGCAGGCGTTAGACTACTGCCACAGCATGGGCATCATGCACCGGGACGTGAAGCCGCACAACGTGATGATCGACCACGAGAACCGCCGGCTGCGGCTCATCGACTGGGGCCTGGCCGAGTTCTACCATCCCGGCCAGGAGTACAACGTTCGCGTCGCCTCGCGCTACTTCAAGGGTCCCGAGCTGCTGGTCGACTACCAGGTGAGGCGGCCGCCGGGCGACCGCGGCTCGGCTTTGTGTGTCCGAGTTCTGTTGTTTGGGAGTAACGTTTTAGGCGTGCCGAGACGGAGAAGATGGTTTTGCGATCTTTGTGACATCAATGGCTCTCTTTTTGGCGCGCTTTGCAGCTAGTCTTGGGCATGTTTATCCATCAGCAATAAGCTTGCAGTCATTTTCGGGCAAGTCGAGCAAGTCGAGAGGTTAAAGTGTTGCGCACCGGATGCCAAGGTCCCGAACTCGCCGCTCGCACCACTCTGGACGTTTTCCAGTCGCGCGACCCGCCGGCGAAGCAGCCTGGGCGGCGTCGTTGGCCGTGATCGTGCATAATGTGCATCGTAACCCACCCAGCAAACAAACAGACGACCCCGGTTGGCACCTGTCCACCTGTCGCCCGCAGATGTACGACTACTCGTTGGACCTGTGGTCGCTCGGCTGCATGCTCGCCTCCATGATCTTCCGCAAGGAGCCGTTCTTCCACGGTCACGACAACTACGACCAGCTGGTGCGGATAGCCAAGGTGCTGGGCACCGAGGAGCTGTTCGAGTACCTGGACAAGTACCAGATCGAGTTGGACCCGCGCTTCAACGACATACTGGGCAGGTGTGTGACGCCGTCTCCGCCCGGTGGCGGTGGCCCGGGTCGTGAGGCGCGTGCTGCCGGACTGTGTCAGAATAATGGCTTGGCTTTTCGTCCGGTGTGAGATGACGTGATAAGGGTGGAATGCCGTGGAATGCCATGGAAGCATGCCAATTTAAATATCGTTTCAGTTCTTGCAGTTCAATTTTGAGCCAGTAGTGCGGCCATAAGTGAATGCTTTCGTTTGATTTGTGATACACCGGTTATAAGGATGCCTACACTAACGGTAACGGTTGCGGTACCATGGCATCAGCAGATGGCATTGCTTAGCAGGCAGATGGGCGCTATATGACATTCACAGATGATGCGCCTCTAAACCACAATGACTAGCTTACCAGGCAGCATCATATATATTTTTGCACCTGCAATTGTGTTGTGAAGTGATTGTGTATCACAGTCCATGATGGTGAGCATGGACGTGATGTTTATGCACGAAATACTCAGAAGTGTGTCATCGGTACTTTATAAGCACATAAGTACGGTGTCGATGCTTTCTTTGAAAGGATGATTATTCAGTGTTCAGAAAGTCGTACGTTCCACCCGATTTCACGAATAGTGTATCACCGCCGTCGGGCTGTGTGGATGGGGAGCCGCTCGGATTTGACCAGCAGAGCCGCCGCCGAGTTCAAGAGTCGCTCGGGAGAGTTGCAGAGTCAATGGCCGGTTGTATGGCTGTGTGATTGTCAGATATGTCTAGGTTTGCCGGGTTGGACAGTTTAATGTCAGAAAAACGTCTGAACGATGTTTGTGAGAAGAGCAAGTTGTGTGCGAGAATAGCAAGTTGTATTAGTGGCTGGGACAGTTGCCGAGTTGCTAGGGAGCTGCCGAGGAGTTCCGATGGAGAGTCGCTGAGCTTTTTGGAGAGCTGTCTGTGAGTATTTGTGCACGTCCGCCCGGTTATGTGACCGCATGGTTATTCTTCAGTTATGCGCCCTAAAGCCCAAATAACTAACATGGTGATAGGAGGTGGCTCGACGGAATGCTCAGGGTGAGCTGGGGCGGCCGTCCACGTCTCGGATGCTGCGTTATCTGTACAACTCTGGCCCTTCCCGTGGCGATACAATCTCAGGTCCTCGCTGACCTCATGTGCGTATGTTTACTTTTGACCCTGCGATGGTGCCGCGAGTGTTAGCGTCAGTATCGGATACTTTGTATTGTCCGTCAAAGGACAAAGGATGGCACCTTCGAAAGACCACGCGATTTCCTCCGAGACCACTCTGCGAGTGTGCCAGTGTCTGCGGTCGGGTGAGTGGGTGACGTGAGCCGGCACGACCGCCCCGATCGACGGACACTCCCCCTGGGGACAAACAGTCTAGGGGTAAGTTGCCCGTGTTACAATCGAAAGGTTGTGGGTTCGAGTCTCACCTGTCGCTACACTTCGCCCGCGACCAATCGGTGTGAGAGATCGGCGACGCTACATGAATCAACGGTCGATGTGTCGTAGAACCAATAACCAGCCAACAGACACTCGCCACGATGTCCCCGTGACTGTCCCCGGGTGTCTACGCGTGAGTGTGGACGGCTGCACCGGCTCACCAGACACTCGCCACGGTGTCTCCGTGACTGTCCCCGGGTGTCTACGCGTGAGTGTGGACGAGTGCCCCGGTCGACAGGCACTCGCGGAAGCGCTGGGAGCGGTTCGTGCACGCCGACAACCAGCACCTGGTGTCGGCCGAGGCGCTCGACTTCCTCGACAAGCTGCTGCGGTACGACCATCAGGAGCGGCTCACCGCGCGCGACGCCATGGAACACCAGTACTTCTGTGAGTCGCGCACGGCCGCACGCTGCTCGTGAATAGTTCGTAACGGCAGGCGCCACTTGCTGAATGCTTCCACTTGCCACTGCAGCACCAGCACTGATGTAGGCCATGGGGTCGGCACCGCTGTAGGTCACGACATTCAGGTAGACCACTGACCAATGGGGGCAGGTATGGGGATGGCCGAGTGGTTACGTGTTGAGCTCGGGGTACCAAAGTTGCCGGATTCAACACTCACCTCTTGGAACATTTCCAAATCCTGCTGCCTACCGGCGAGACAGCGAGGGCGGCGCCATTAGCCGTGAATGTGCATAAAGTGCGTCGTTAATCACCCAATAAACACACAGGTCACAACACAGCTAGGTCGCGGGGTATCACCACTATGAGTCAACACCGAGGGAGGGAATGTGAAGCCATTGGTTTTGTAGGTGAAGTACTAGAGACATAATATACCAGAATGTCTGTGATTGAGTGATGGAGCACAGATTTTGTGTCGGGCTTGTGCTAGTACATTGTCAGTGACTTATCGGAAGAGCTTTGTAGCGATGGAGTTCAGTAAACATGAGGTATGCTGGTGCGCATAACTCCGACCCTGTCTACCCACGGGCGTGCCCGAGACATGCGGAGGGGACGAGTAGCCTAGGGGTAAGTTGCTCGTCTCACAATCGAAAAGCTGTGAGTTCGAGTCTCACCTGTCGCTACTCTTCGCCCGCGACCAATCGGCGTGAGAGATTGGCGACGCTACATGACTCAACGGTCGATGTGTCGTAAAACCAATAACCAACCAACCAACCAACCGAGACATGCGGATGTCCGCTGGTAATGTGGTCTGTTGAAATACCAGTAGCTGCCCACTGCTTGCATATTTGGTGCAGTTGGTGACGAAACTTCACAATAAGCGCTGTATGGCCAGCTCAGTCGGTGCACCCGTTACGCCAAATATATAATAATCCTATACTAACCCCGATGCATACCAACCTCTATGCATACCAACCCCTATGTATCCTAGACCCCTATATATACTAGACCCCTATATGTACAGATCCCTAATAACTAACACCCCTAATAACTGAAGAGGCTTCAAGAAAACAGCTCACGTATGGGTTCAAGTGCGCTCCACTGTTCGGTGGCGAGTTGCGCACCACTGTCCCGCGACTGACCCCCGCTGCGTCTCTCCGTCCGCGCCGACAGACCCGGTGGTGAAGGACTCGGCGCGCCAGCAGTCGATGTCGTCGTCGCCGACGCAGCTGACGGGCGCGCCGGCCGGCGGCCTGCCCAGCTCGCCAATCCTGTCGCCGGCGGCGCCGCCGCTGACGGCCGCCGCCGGCGCCAACCAGTGAGGGCGCCGCCCCCTCGCCGGGCACATTCCCGCCGGCCGCGGCCGCCGCCACACTGCCAGTCGGCCGCCGCCGTGGCGAGTGCGGGGCGCGGCGCCGAGCCGCGGCGGTGTGACGTCAGTGGGCCGCCGCGCGACCGCCGCGGTCGGGCGCGCGCAGTGCGGGCGCCGGGCGCATCTGCGGTGATCTCCGTGACCGGCCGCGACGTCGTCGGGCGCGATGACGACGTCGCCGGCGGCCGGTCTCGACCTCGGAGACGGTGCCAATGGGACGGGCGCGGGCGCGCGCCGCCGGTCGCCCGCCGCCGACGCGGCCGGACGGTGGGGCGCGCGACCGCGCCGGGTGTCCTCCTCGGCGGGGCGGCGCGCCGCTGTTGAGAGCCGCCGCCGCGCGGGCGGCGCCGTGTTTGATTGTTGTGTGCAGTCGTGTGCGACGCCGCGGGCGGGTGTTGTGTAGTGAGTGTTGGCGTGTGTGTGTGTGTGGCGGCCAGTGCTGTTTCCGGCCGCGAGTGACGCGGTGACCTGATGTGTGCGAGGTGGCCGCGTGCGACCCAGCGCCTGTTGCGCGGTGCAGTGTTACTGCCGTGTGTACCGGAGTGACTGAAAGTGTGACCGACTGTTGTGCGGCGCAGTGACGACCGTGTGTGACGCAGTGACCGTGTGTGATGCGACGCAGTGACTGCTGTGCGGCGCAGTGGTGACCGTGTGTGATGCGACGTAATGACTCCTGCGCGGTGCAGTGGTGACCGTGTGTGACCCAGTGACCGTGTGCGATGCGACGCAGTGACGTCCGTGTGTGATGCGACGCAGTGGCCGCTGCGTGGTGCAGTGACTGCTGCGCGGCGCAGTGACGCCCGTGTGTGATGCGACGCAGTGACTGCTGCGCGATGCAGCGACGCGCCGACTGTTGTGTGATCCGGTGGCCGGGGTGTGGCGGCCGTGCGCGGCCCCCAGCTCGTGGTGGGGCTGCGGGGGCGCTGAGGCAGCGCGTCCGGCGGCCAGGCCGGGCAGAGGGGGCAGAGCGGCGGCAGTAGACAGGGCCGAGGGACACCCTGCGGCGGTTGGGTCGTGTCAGCCCGGTACAGGTACCGCGTACTCATACCGCAGGTATTTAACATTCTCCATCAGTTGCGTTGAATTGTGTGTCACTTGTGTCGGCTGCAGCTAATAAAAGATGCATTGGACCCCGTATGGGCCGTTTCGTGCGGGCTGACGGAACTCCAGATCGTTGTTGGTGGCAACATATCTGAGGTGGTTTTATTTTTCATTAGTGAACACCGACACCGCTAAGAGAAATTTGGAGTGAGGTCTGTACGTCAATGCTTTTATTCACTCGCCAATGGGCGGAATTTAAAGAAACCCGGAAGGGTGTGTTGGAGTGAGCTCATTGATCAACTCTTGGGGGCTCACCAGGCCTGTGCGAATTTCCTAATATCGGTACCACGGTCTTGATCACACCATCTATTTGTGAGGCTACCGGTATAGGTATATTTCTGGCATCAAAAACCATGTGTGCGTGGGGGGTGGGGGGTAACGTTGGGTTTTCCAAAGTTCCGGGGACGTGTCTCCCGTCATGACCAAGAAATCAAAACGAACGACGCTCAACAGAACAAAACATCCTGACAATTACTCGTTAACAATTATACATTTCTTCGGTCGCCAGTGATAATGACCTGGCAGCATGGATGGCGCACATGATCCATGCTGGCAGGCTTCTCAGACAAGTTGAAATAATGACAGGAATGTATGATGACGTTATTGAGGATAAGGTGACCTTTGGTATCGCAAAGTTGCCAGGTGTGGCGCCACGTCAAATTTCTGGGCAGCCTGAAGTAACAGTTTAGTTGGCGCGACTGTGACATTCAAGCGTCGTGTCGTTAAAAGCCGCGCCCCCTGTCCCCCTCACCGGTCGTATCGGGGAGGGACTAAAAAACAGACACCATCTCACCGACACGGTTTGACCGACACCATCTCGCCGACATGGACCATCTCAGCAACCGCTGGCTCGATCTTCATGAAACCTACACCAAACGATCGCCAGTGTGCCAGAGGCGTGCCGTTTGGACTTTCGTGACCTTGGGTCAGGTCAAAGGTCACCAAATTGAAGAAAAACATAATTTTGGAATTATTGACATGGCTGATCTCGGCAACCGCTGGTTCGATCTTAATGAAACCTTCACCAAACGAACGGCCGTGTGCCGGAGGCGTGCGGTTTGGACTTTCGTGACCTTGGGTCAGGTCAAAGGTCACGAAATCGCAGAAAAACCATAGTTTTAGGCTCACCGACATGGCCGATCTCGGTAACCGCTTGGTCGATTCCAATGAAACGTTCACCAAACGAACGGCCGTATGCCGGAGGCGTGCCGTTTGGACTTTCGTGACCGTGTGTCAGGTCAAAGGTCACGAGATCGCAGAAAAACCATAGTTTTAGGCTCACCGACATGGCCGATCTCGGTAACCGCTAGGTCGATTCCAATGAAACCTCCACCAAACGAACAGCCGTATGCCGGAGGCGTGCCGTTTGGACTTTCGTGACCCTGTGTCAGGTCAAAGGTCACGAGATCGCAGAAGAACCATAGTTTTAGGCTCACCGACATGGCCGATCTCGGTAACCGCTGGGTCGATTCCAATGAAACCTCCACCAAACGAACGGCCGTATGCCGGAGGCGTGCCGTTTGGACTTTCGTGACCCTGGGTCAGGTCAAAGGTCACGAAATCGCAGAAAAACCATAGTTTTAGGCTCACCGACATGGCCGATCTCGGTAACCGCTGGGTCGATTCCAATGAAACCTGCACCAAACGAACGGCCGTATGCCGGAGGCGTGCCGTTTGGACTTTCGTGACCCTGTGTCAGGTCAAAGGTCACGAGATCGCAGAAAAACCATAGTTTTAGGCTCACCGACATGGCCGATCTCGGTAACCGCTAGGTCGATTCCAATGAAACCTCCACCAAACGAACAGCCGTATGCCGGAGGCGTGCCGTTTGGACTTTCGTGACCCTGTGTCAGGTCAAAGGTCACGAGATCGCAGAAAAACCATAGTTTTAGGCTCACCGACATGGCCGATCTCGGTAACCGCTGGGTCGATTCCAATGAAACCTCCACCAAACGAACGGCCGTATGCCGGAGGCGTGCCGTTTGGACTTTCGTGACCCTGGGTCAGGTCAAAGGTCACGAAATCGCAGAAAAACCATAGTTTTAGGCTCACCGACATGGCCGATCTCGGTAACCGCTGGGTCGATTCCAATGAAACCTGCACCAAACGAACGGCCGTATGCCGGAGGCGTGCCGTTTGGACTTTCGTGACCCTGTATCAGGTCAAAGGTCACGAGATCGCAGAAAAACCATAGTTTTAGGCTCACCGACATGGCCGATCTCGGTAACCGCTGGGTCGATTCCAATGAAACCTCCACCAAACGAACGGCCGTATGCCGGAGGCGTGCCGTTTGGACTTTCGTGACCCTGGGTCAGGTCAAAGGTCACGAAATCGCAGAAAAACCATAGTTTTAGGCTCACCGACATGGCCGATCTCGGTAACCGCTGGGTCGATTCCAATGAAACCTGCACCAAACGAACGGCCGTATGCCGGAGGCGTGCCGTTTGGACTTTCGTGACCCTGTATCAGGTCAAAGGTCACGAGATCGCAGAAAAACCATAGTTTTAGGCTCACCGACATGGCCGATCTCGGTAACCGCTGGGTCGATTCCAATGAAACCTTCACCAAACGAACGGCCGTATGCCGGAGGCGTGCCGTTTGGACTTTCGTGACCCTGGGTCAGGTCAAAGGTCACGAAATCGCAGAAAAACCATAGTTTTAGGCTCACCGACATGGCCGATCTCGGTAACCGCTGGGTCGATTCCAATGAAACCTTCACCAAGCGAATGGCCGTATGCCGGAAGCGTGCGGTTTGGACTTTCGTGACCTTGGGTCAGGTCAAAGGTCACGAGATCGCAGAAAAACATAATTTAAGCTCACCGGCATGACCGATCTCGGTAACCGCTGGGTCGATTTCAATGAAACCTTCACGAAACGAACGGCCGTGTGCCGCAGGCGTGCGGTTTAGACTTTCGTGACCTTGGGTCAGGTCAAGTCACGAAATCGCAGAAAAAACAGTTTTAGGCTCACAGACATGACCGATCTCGGTAACCGCTAGCTCGACCTTAATGAAACCCTCTCCAAACGAATTAAAAAAGCATGTTTCGCTTGCAGATCGCCGGACATCTCATGTCAGCGATAGTTTAGTATTCGCCTCGCTTGTACTATTGGCGTCATAAATAGCTCGGCGGCAGTCAGGCTGGGCATCCTGGCACCTGTACATCCTGCATGTGTATAGGGGTGGTGGGAAGCAGCATACGTAAGCAGGGCATTCAGATGCTGGGACGTTCGGCCTGGTTGCCAATCCATTTATGAGATCAATGGCGAGTATGTGTGGTTGGAAACAATATATCTATACAGGATGTAGGTGTCAATACGCCCAACCTGACTACCAAGCTATTTGTGACGCCAATAATACAACTGACCTTTAAGTCCAACAACCCTTACTGGCCTTGTATTGGCCTGGGTGATAACTAACTAAACAGGAACAGCTTGTTATAAAAACAGTTTTACCGGCAACTGAAGCGTACGACGGCGCGTAGTTTTGCAATGAAGTATACGACGGCGCGTGGTTTTGCGAGATTCGTATCTGAAAGTTTTTAGACGCATCCGTCACGCACAACCGCTCAATTTTGGCTCACTCAGTTACACATCGCGGTAACATGATCAATTACGCGGTAACGTGACCGGTAACGTAGAAAGTAAGATGTCACCTAGGCAGGTACATATATGACTTGAACTAGTATCTCCGCGAGGAAGGCCAAAACTGCTCTATTGTATACAAATCGGGAATCGTTTGCAAGTAAGTCCACTAATCAGGGATGCGGAGCCGGAGCCGCCGGAGCCGGAGCCGTCAAAAGCAGGGCGGCTCCGACTCCGAGACGGGTGAAATTAAACAACCAAAATTAGCAAACGTGAAATGAATGCAACACATCATACCTAGTATGGTATGGTATGGTATGAAAACGGACTTTTAAAAGCAAAAATGTTGAAATACGAGTAACATGTATAAATATCAGCAAACAATGGTAGAATAACCAAAAACCATATTCTAGCCTCAGTAGTCAATGCAATAGTTCCATGTTTAGTTTAGTTAAGTTCATTGTTTCAATCATCTACGGGTTCTTGTACCTTATTTGAGATGAGGTCAAACATTACAATTTACAACGGTATTCCTTGGACCATTCGCGGGATCGGGAGTGTTGTTGATTCGAGTCTCCCCTCTTCTGATTGCTCCAATACGGCACGAAGCAAGCGTCAGTTTACGAGGTCATAACACCGAGAAGTGATTTGGGCGGGTGCTGGTGTTTATTTAAAGAGAGATACAGGGTTTATATTGGAAAGTTACTTATAATTGTCTGAAGTTAGCGCCTCTGAGTGGTCGGGGCTAGTTTAAAAAAAAATTATCCTAGCTCTTACTTAATGGATCTATCACGTTTGGGATGTACGGAGCCGGAGCCGGTACATTTTTCCCGGAGCCGGAACCGGAGTCGCCGGGAGCCGGAGCCGGAGTCGTCCAAAATTTCCCAGGCTCCGGATCCTTGCCACTAATCTAAGAGTATGCGCTTCATATCCGAAGTGCCGCCTGCGTTCTTCTGCATATGCTGGGCACGTCACCAGCACGTGATGCACAGCCAGCGCGGCATTACACTTCACGCATTTCAGCCTGTCGTCCCCCACAGTAAGTATATGTGTTGCTAGCGTGTGTCCAATTCTGAGTCGACAAATGGCAACTTCGTCCCTCCTAGCTCGGCCGAATGACGATGGCCATAGCGTTAAGTGTGGTTTGATTCACTTTAATTTGCCTTGCTCCATTCGGTGCCAGCTTTCCTGTCACTGCCTGTAAGGAAATGATGATATAGTTTGGTAGTGGTCACTTGCTGGAAGTGGAAGCGCACGACATTGCGCATATCCCGCACGCCCTGCAGCCTGATCTGCCAGCTCATTTCCGCGGATTCATACATGTGTTTGAATCCAACAAAGTGTGACTTGCTTTCCCATACGATGGAGCGAAGTGAGTTGTAATAAAATGTCTTGTACAATGACGTTTTGGGGATAGAAACTACGCAATGCCAAGAGACTGCTGAGAGAGTCAGTCAGGATAACATGTGAAACCTCGTCATCAACCTCGATGTATGCCAGTGATTTGCTGATGGCAATCAACTCGGCAGTGAAGACCGTGGCATGTGGTGGCAGGGAAAATGATCTTTTGACGGATCCTGTCACAAAGGTACCACCCACTCCGGTGTTTGCCTTCGAGCCGGCCGTGTAGGTGGAGGCAATTTTGGTACATCGTGGATATATGTTCTAACGAGTTTAAGTGCAACTCCTCTTTTGTGACATTTCGCTTTCTCCTGTCAGCAAGGGGAACATCGATAGACGGGGAGATCAGCTCCCACGGAGGAACAGACAGTTCTTCATATTGCCGAATTCCTTGTAGTCGTATTTCCATTTGTCCCAGGAGCGTCTTCATTCGCACATAGTATGACGTTCCTCTCCTAATGTGATTTCGAAGAATCGCGTGCGCGTCATGAGAAAAAACTGCCGGATAAGATGGGTGTGTCGGGAACTGTCGCATTTTGCAGGCGTATCGAAGGTCTAGCATGTCTCGTCGCATAGACAGTGGAGGCTGATGAGCATCTACTAGCACGCGAAATGCCCCCGTAATTATGTGTACCGCGGCATGATGTACTGGGTCAAGGGTACGCTTTGTAGTAGCTCACGCGCCATTGTATATAAAACAAGCGTACAGGGTGCGCGGAAAGTCCTGGCGCTTTTCAACATTTTCGCAAACAAATGCAACTGGCTCATATATATTCAACAACAGGTCGTAACAGTGACTGGGAACAACAAGCCACATCCTTTCACCAACCGCTCACTCGATGTAACCGCCCTCGGCGGCGATGACGGCCTCGACGCGAGAGCGGAAGCCCTTGCAGGTCCTGATGATGTAGGCCGCCTCCAGCGCCTCCCACGCCGCCACGATGCGAGCCTTGAGCGACTCCAGGTTGGGATGAGAAGTGGCCTAGACCTCATCCTGCAGAACGCTCCACACGCTGTAATCGAGCGGGTTGAGGTCGGGCGACTGAGGCGGCCACATCTCCTTCCGCCAGAAGGCCACATCTCCTTCCGCAACTTGCGCCTCGGTTAAGCCGAACCCGGCCGCCGCGCGCAGGCAGCCAGCAACAAGGTGCCGCTTCGTCTGTTTATCCATGACTGAACGCGATTCGAAGGTCATATTTGCACGCCCCCGGCTGACCGGGTCGGCGAGGGTCACGCCTGCGGCCATTGACAGACTGGCCACCAATCACAGCGCGCGCTGGCAAGCATACCAGAAAAGCGCCAGGACTTTCCGCGCACCCTGTAGTCAAGCTTCGAGCGGATCAGACTACAATACAACAGGTGTAGTGTCTTTCTATCAGCACCGTATGACGTACGAGCCACATACTTCAGTATTGCAATTGCTTTAAAACATTTGTCTCTGAGTGTTTTTATATGATCTCTGTATGTTAGATGATGGTCAAGCTGCACACCAAGGAAACGAGACACTGTTGTAGGTACATTTTGCCCATACAAACTCAACGCCATGTCAGGGCAGCTACGCCTACGTCGACAGAAATGAATCTTGAATCCATCACAACACGCATTGTGAAGTGTCTTCTCCGGGCGGGGTGACTCTCGCGCCATCACCAGGTGACTTCTTCGTCCTCTTATGCAGGACGTCCAAGAGTTGGTTGACCAGTCCACCTGTCAGATACTTGTCCAGCCATGATACTCAGGCACCTGTTTGCTATCATGAACTGTCTGTGGCGCGTGATGAAGTGAGCTGGACCGACTCATCCAGCTTGATGATCCTGTCAGACACGCGCTGACCTGCCGATCGGATGTCAGCTCGTCTTCACCAAGCGAAAGGGGCGGGGGTCGATGGCTGTCCTGGGTTCTGGGGAACAGAGATCGTTAAGTGGATGAGGACGTGATGGCCAGGTAAATGGAAAACGATTTTGACTGCCATATACATTCCACCAACCGTGGTGGTAAATACTTCGTATTTTTTGCTCGCATATTTAGCCACTGGTATCATGGTCAAATCCGACCAGATCGGGTGGGACCTCCAGATATTTACACATATCTCAGGACATGTAACAGATAGAAACAAACGGCCAATGCTATTCGACAGTCCTTGAAATGTGCTATCGACAACAGCCGGTGTGAGTTAAGGTCAGGACAACAGAAAGTCACCAGAAGTCACGAAACTTCGCAAAATATATTGTAATTTTCCGGTACAAACTTTCACAGCATGGCGATGGGAAGCTGATTTTGCTTTATATGACGAAAGACGCTTCCGATGACATTTAATAGTTGTCAATAATTGACCCGTACCTCGGTTGACCCGAGGTCAAGACCATTTTCTGGCATAGGTAGGTCATGTCACATACCATTCAACGCATCTCACCGAGAGTATTTCGCTGGCGTTAGTTATTTGGGTTTTCGGGCGCTTCGACTGCTCTAGTCATATTGCTTTCGCTGGTGCTATAATTTTACATAACATTTGGCTTTATACCACCTTGATGTTCACTATCACAAATGTTTGTGATCCATGCGCCGTGTCCAGCACTGGTACATTTCCGAATATTGCGTGACGATTCGCAAGAGAAATTATAGAAAGGCACGATATTTAAGACCGGGTCTTTATTGTAGTGGATAGGTACGGGAACGACGCATTCCATTACAACAGAGGATATACCTGTATTCAATGCTCATATAGAACAACACACGAGGCTTCGCTGATAACTCGCCGCTCTGTGTGTTATTGAACTGCAGATTACAACCCCCAGAACCTTTTGTTTATAAGCTCGGATCACATTTCCCTTACACCAATCGCTGCGGCGGCGATTTCAAACGCGACACCACAAACAAAGCCGCGAAACTATCGGGTGGCGTTGATTATCGTGTGGCGCCCGCCAACAAAGTACGCGCGCTTCCCACGCTAGCAACGAGCTGCAAATATGTCCCACCTCTTGACATCGGACCGGACTGGCTCTGTAGCAAAATTTGTTCATATGTATTTCATGTATTATGCAGTCAGTCATGGGATTCCTGCCTTACACTTTTAATGCAAGACGAAATCAAGTAGCTATGCAAAAGGGTTCGACAATTTACCACATTTTGCTTGGCTCGACCTGACCAGACAAAATACCACATATGTGACAGACTGAGGGAGCTAAGTGACCTAGGATCATTCCACACCTATTTTTGGCGCATTGAGGGGACAAACCGATTGGCATTGGTTCCATCACTATAGTCCAACACCGTGAGAAGTAATTTTCAGTGATGTGCAATGACCTATGATGACCTCGCAGAGGTCATAGAGTAAATTATTGACTCGCATATTCATGCACAACCTCAAAGTGCATGAGATTCACAGCGGACAACCGAGGCCAACTATGTACCCAAGCAGGAATATGTTTTACTCCAAAACTGACCTCAGTCAAGGCAGTGATAAATTATTCGTGAAATAGGGTGGAATATACCACTTTCTGAACACTCAATCGACATCCTTCCCCAAGAAGTATCAACACCCTGCTCCTTGGAACCTACACCAACAGCTCGAATTTGAGTCTGAGGCATCAAAATCATTTTAAATGACACTAATCCCATGGCAAATTTCGACATCCTACTGTGCTCGTTTCGACATCTCACACCTAACGAAAAATCAATATTTTAACCCTGAATCAAGGTCATGATGTAGCATAGGGAGGTCATGTAATGTATCAATCAATACATCTTGTAGACACCAGAACAATGACGGTAATTACAGCCTTCTATCTCAATGCAGTGTAGTATAATGTGCAGAATGTACTAGTGATCTCAGGTGACCTCAGATGACCTTGGTGAGCTCACTGAGCACACATGTCAGTGGTAACATTGAGAATAGCTTCAAACTACACTTATTCTCAAAACATCTGCCCGCCTACAATTATTGTCAGCATGGAATCCAGTCCAGTCATATGACTGCTTTTTAGTGCATACATTCTGAGCTCTCACTTTATCTGAATCATGTTCTCATTAATGTTTCAAAAACATGAAATCAAGGAGATATTCTCATAACATGACCATGAAAACAAAGAGATCTTTTGGCAGGAATCCAGCCATGTCTTCAAATTCATTACTCTCCCAAGCAGTGATAAATTACTTATGAAATAGGGTGGAATATACCACCTACCGAGCACTGAATCAACACCATTCCCAAAGAAGTATCAACATTGTGCTTCTTGGGGCATGGTAGTGAGGTATTCATCCCTTGCTTCTTACAGTATCCCATTGATAAATAGCATGCTTATGCTCACCATAATGGATATGGTGGTGGCAGTGGATTGGAGTTTAAGGTAGCATCGACATCAAGGGTCATTTTGTGCCAGAACTGAGTTTTAATAAATCAGATTTTAATATTTTAATAACGGATATGGGATTCAGTTAGTTATTTGGGATTTAGGGTGCTTCAACCTGAATTGATCATTTGTGGGATCTAGCATTGTGATAACGAACATTCTGTAGTGCAACTCCAGGTAAGGGATCATCCATGTGCTATGTTATACAAGGGGACAGGTAGTCTAGGGTCAAGTTTCTCACCTAACAATCAAGAGATTGTAGGTTCGAGTCTCAGCTGTTGCTACTCTTCACCAGCGGCCAATCAATGTGAGATTAACAAAGCTATATGACTCAGCTGTTGATTGGGGTTAATTTTGTGGATATATGAAAAAAAACAAAATGTATTTGGAATGGGAAAAGGACAGCCAAATTGACCAGGGCTATAATTTTTTTGGGGACCCCGATATTTTTTGTTGAAAATTTTGAGCTTTCAAGTTTTCTTTAATTTTCCTTTTCCAATGGGTAGAGCAGACCGAGAAACGTTGTTGGAAGTCAACTTGCCCCAATAAGAAATCCGTGCTTTAGCCAGAATCCTCTATTTGAACTGCCATTTGGAAAATAAGCAAAATATATTAGTCAAAAACGAAAAAAAAAGAATTCCACTCGTACGTTTTGTTGCATTCATAAAGGTAAGCAAACTCTGAAAGTTTCATTGAAATATCTGCATCCGTTAAAGCGTGACCACTGGTTGAACTTTTTTCGAGGTGACCTCACTTGACCTCGACTAATTCGTAGATTCTAGATGACCGGACTTCAAAATTTTGAAACAGCATGCCAAATTGATGTGGGAAAAGATTTGCGAAATTTGGGTACGCTGACGCGCGCCGTTCGTCCGCTATCCGCAAAAAAAACCTGAGGGGGCGTTTGAAGACCCCCCCCCGAGACGGGACGGGTGAAGGATTAAAAAAGTGGAATGACTTTCACTTCAGTCAGATGCATTTTACAGTATTTGGCAGTGGTGTGCATGATGACTGCCCATACATCATGTGGCAAACTCGTAAAAACCTAAGACAAGGATGAAATAGCACATTATTCCATTAACTGTGAATTTTCAGGTCACATCGTCAATTATTTTACACTGATCTCAAGGTTTCTCCTCTGTAGACACTGCATGACAACCTCAGTTGATGTGCCCAGGAGGCTCCAAATGGCTCTAGGACAGAGCCATGTGGTACTCCACCATCATTAAAATAATTCCTTGTTAACATGCGCCTTGGAGGGGAGGGCGAAATCCGCCCACCCCTCCGGTTTTTCGTAGATAACTCCAGATTTTACTGGCCAATATACACGATTGTTTGTGTACCTGCTTATAAATGACCAGCATGTTGTTTAAAGTAAGAAAAATGAAAATCGACCATAAAAATTTCAAGCTAGGGGTCGCTAGTCAAAAATTTTATCGGCATCAGATCACAAATATCAGCGCTGATGTGCTTCCCGTATATTGGCAAAAGGGAAGTGTTCTTGGCAAAACTAGCGACTTGTTTGGTGTACATTATTATGTTATATTGCTTCAAAGTCATTTCAGGTCACCGAGGTCAAATCAGGTCAAGTTTATGACAGGCTAACACACGAACTGGAGGGGATGGCGAAATCCGCCCACCCTCCAATTTTTTCATGCATAACTCCATATTGTACTAGCTGATACACACCATGTTTTGTGTACCTACTTGGAAATGTCCGGCACATTGCTTAAAGTAAGAAAAATGAAAATCGGCCGAGAACTTTTCAAGCTAGGGGCCGTTAAAATAAAAAATAATTCGCAGCGCCAGATCACAAAAATCGGCGCTGATGCCCTTCCGGTATATTGGCAAAAGGGAACTATTCTTGACAACAATAGGGACTTGTTTGATGCATATTGTTATGCTATATAATTTAAAAGTCATGTTAGGTCGCCAAGGTCAAGTCAGGTAAAGTTTATGATAGGCTAATAGAGCCAAACTTGGTCAACTGGAATGTTGTCAAAAAGGCAAATGACTGTCATGCAACTGATGTCACTTTACATGTTACTCCCTACACATCCCAAAATATACTGTGTCATTGTGTGCCGAAGCATTTCCATACTTTATTCATGTATTTCACTCCTTTCTTTGCAAAGTCAATTATGCTGAACCTCCCAACGGAGCAGTCGGGTGGGCAGCCCGGTTCTGGTAACTGGAGCAGGTATTGACCTGCTAAAGTGCTCCTACATAGGTGACCTGAGGTCAAATGGCAGATCTAGCATCTGTATTGGATCATTTGTAATGTCCATAACATCATTAATGCCAATTGAGCACTTAAACACAATAATAGCGATCCATAACACTGAGAAGCCAATTCATGCACAACCAGAACATTTTTCTCTTATGACCTCATTTGACCTTGAAGATATTGACCTAAGGTTATGAAATTTGCATACAGTAGAGTTCACTGTGGTGCCCATCCACCCTGCGAATTTCATTGCTCTAGCCTCAGTAGGAGCTGAGATCTTAGAGGGGGTGGAATCCACCCCCCTTCAGTGTGCCTAATTTTCTAAGGCCCTCCATGGTGCATGTTAAGTGAGATGTCAAAATCACCATGGAAGCAATGCTATTTATAATCATGTAAGTCTTGCAAACCTAGTTTAAGATAATTGCATACATATGACTGTTCCAATTTTGCATATTCTGAAAGGTGCATTCTCTGGAGATAATGATACCAACAATAATTATGCAAACACCTATGCTATAAACTGGCATTGTTTAGCAGTGCATCATAGATAATCTCTTCACCTGAAATTTCACTAAGGGATGTTCTTCATCATGATCCAAGATATGCTGCAGTGGGCAAAATATTATGATGCTTGTGAATGGGATACAGTTACAGAAAAGACATGCAGACTTCACAAACATGCACCAAGAAGCATGATGGTAGTACTTCTTTCACAAGGATGTCAATTCAGTGTGTATTAAGTGATATTTACACCCTGTTCCATGAATAATTTAACTTCTTTCAACACTCCCAACAATCATGTTGCTGAAGTTGATGACTTAGCCTCAGATGTGTAACTTTATTAAAAGCTTTGCTAGTTTTAAATGAGGTTTGCAACATCCATCCTTGGATGTTGTAGAGATCTTCAAGATAAAAATGCACATTGAGAACTTCAAGATCAAATTCTGTGTTGAGTATCCCTTAAAAGACTGTGCCTATCAAGATGGTGGTGGTTATTGATTTTGGCAAAACATTGACCACTGAGTCATGTAGTGTCACCAATCTCTCACCTTGATTGGTCATGGGTGAAGAGTAGCAACAGGTGAGACTCAAACCCACAATCTTTCCATTGTGATGATGATGATAATGATGATGATAGCACAATGTCTATAGCATGCCTTGTAATACAGTCCCAATGTTGTCTATATTTTTGGCAATGTAGGTGTCCTCAGGGACTTCAACTAGCACTTATGTTTGCCTATGGAATGGACCAGGCAAGACCTTTCATCTCATTTGAGGACTAGACATTGAAGCACTAGGCATTTGAGCACTAGGCATCTCCATTTTGCAGTTTGTTACAACCTGCCTTTTTAGCATATAGCTTATAATCTGGTGTCTGGACTCGCCATGCTCCCTGGTTCCAAGGTGCTTCTCTACCAGATGCTAACTTTTCCCATCTTAACTCACTCAACCTTGATGATTGGAATTTTAGTTCACACCAAATTGCAGCACATCCAAATCCAAATAGCACCACATTGTGGCAGATCCAAACTGTGGAGTAATAGTCTTCCCTTAGGCTGAATGACAGATCAATGACCACAAAAAGATGTGGTCTGCATCTGTTACTTAGATTATTGTTCATAGTTGTGACAATTCCATATTTCTGTTGCAAAGAATGATCCTGGTATTCTGTCAATGCAAGCAGATTATATTCATTTGACATGAGGATGTTGTTCACCATCAAATATATGGATCAAGTGGATAACCTTACTCAAAGATTTACCACTCACACTTTCTTTATATCAACAGTGCATCTGAGTCGCCATCAGCAGACCACCAGTCAGCTATTGGTGACATTACTCAAATGTACACACACATCCAGCCAGGTGCAATGAATAACCCCCACAGAATCACCAGGGATATCTCCAAGGGGGTGAAAACATAACCTAGCCTAACCTAAACCTTCTGGGAGCTTGTCTTGGTATGTTTGATGTCACCATCAGCTGACTGGCTGAGTAAGCTGATGATGGCTTGCATACATTGTATATTTATTGGCTGGTTCTCACCAAACTTTATGCACAATCACAGCTAATGGCTCCACCCACTGTTTTGGTGGAGGGCTGAGGGATTGGGAAATGTCCTGAGTGGTGCTAGTGTTGAACCCAGGACCTTTAGTACCCAGAGCTCAACACCTTAACCATTAGGCCATTGTTGAATACATTGTTGAGATAAAGGAAATGTGGATACATTGTTGAGATAAAGGAAATGTGATGGCTCTATGAATACTGAGCAAGTGTGCCATGACAACCTCCAGTGAAAAATCACAATTGGACCCCGCTCTTCTGATGGTGAAGCTTTTGCTCCACTGGAGGAAGATGGCAGCATAAAAATACCCACTGGGTTTGACAGGAATGACCTGTGGATGTTTGTGAAGCCACAGAAACAAACCCTGTAACTATTTTTTGTACAAAATGAAAGCTCAACACAAAATTAGCTTTTCACACTGCACACAAAAGTTCATCCAATCGCTAATTAAACTACAATATTCTGTTGAGCAAGACCATATTACATGATACGAGTTGTGTGCACAAAGCTTAAACCAACTTGATGCACAGACTAAAGGTAAGACATTACAATTTACCATTAAACTGACACATATACCAAACTAAAATCACAGCTAAAATTACTTAACACAACTACCTACAATAGTAATTGCAATGTTCATCACATGCGCACTCCGAAAATGTAGTGAATAAATTTTGAAGAATTATAAGTAAACATTGTACTTTATTCGGAATTGGTTAACTCCTACCGCTAAATAACATTCCATTCAGATATACATCCATTAAAGATCCGGAAAAGGACGAAAATCAGCCTCATACTAACACAAGCAGCAACTCCGCAAACCACATGGGCCAAGAGAACTATCCAAGGTTGTTGAAATGGAACGTTCATTGAAGTCACTTGCTAACAAAACAAGTGTTGATTGTATCATTACTGACGTCATATAAATAAATATTCGTTAGTTCCTCGTGAGTGCTGTAAATAAGATAGGAAGTGAATAACATTGAAATCATTATAGAAGCCAAAAATTATGATTCAAATCTGACACACGGCCGATCGTTTGGTGAAGGTTTCATTGGAATCGAACCAGCGGTTACCGAGATCGGCCATGTCGATGAGCCTAAAACTATTGTTTTTCTGCGATCTCGTGACTTGACCTGACCCAAGGTCACGAAAGTCTAAACCGCACGCCTGCGGCATACGGCCGTTCGTTTGGTGAAGGTTTCATTGAAATCGACCCAGCGGTTACCGAGATCGGCCATGTCGGTGAGCCTAAAACTATGGTTTTTCTGCGATCTCGTGACCTTTGACCTGACCCAGGGTCACGAAAGTCCAAACGGCACGCCTTCGGCATACGGCCGTTCGTTTGGTGAAGGTTTCATTGGAATCGACCCAGCGGTTACCGAGATCGGCCATGTCGGTGAGCCTAAAACTATGGTTTTTCTGCGATTTCGTGACCTTTGACCTGACCCAGGGTCACGAAAGTCCAAACGGCACGCCTCCGGCATACGGCCGTTCGTTTGGTGAAGGTTTCATTGGAATCGACCCAGCGGTTACCGAGATCGGCCATGTCGGTGAGCCTAAAACTATGGTTTTTCTGCGATCTCGTGACCTTTGACCTGACCCAGGGTCACGAAAGTCCAAACGGCACGCCTCCGGCATACGGCCGTTCGTTTGGTGAAGGTTTCATTGGAATCGACCCAGCGGTTACCGAGATCGGCCATGTCGGTGAGCCTAAAACTATGGTTTTTCTGCGATTTCGTGACCTTTGACCTGACCCAGGGTCACGAAAGTCCAAACGGCACGCCTCCGGCATACGGCCGTTCGTTTGGTGAAGGTTTCATTGGAATCGACCCAGCGGTTACCGAGATCGGCCATGTCGGTGAGCCTAAAACTATGGTTTTTCTGCGATCTCGTGACCTTTGACCTGACCCAGGGTCACGAAAGTCCAAACGGCACGCCTCCGGCATACGGCCGTTCGTTTGGTGAAGGTTTCATTGGAATCGACCCAGCGGTTACCGAGATCGGCCATGTCGGTGAGCCTAAAACTATGGTTTTTCTGCGATTTCGTGACCTTTGACCTGACCCAGGGTCACGAAAGTCCAAACGGCACGCCTCCGGCATACGGCCGTTCGTTTGGTGAAGGTTTCATTGGAATCGACCCAGCGGTTACCGAGATCGGCCATGTCGGTGAGCCTAAAACTATGGTTTTTCTGCGATTTCGTGACCTTTGACCTGACCCAGGGTCACGAAAGTCCAAACGGCACGCCTCCGGCATACGGCCGTTCGTTTGGTGAAGGTTTCATTGGAATCGACCCAGCGGTTACCGAGATCGGCCATGTCGGTGAGCCTAAAACTATGGTTTTTCTGCGATTTCGTGACCTTTGACCTGACCCAGGGTCACGAAAGTCCAAACGGCACGCCTCCGGCACACGGCCGTTCGTTTGGTGAATGTTTCATTGGAATCGACCCAGCGGTTACCGAGATCGGTCATGTCGGTTAGCCTAAAATTGTGTTTTTCTGCGATTTCGTGACCTTTGACCTGACCCAAGGTCACGAAAGTCCAAACCGCACGCCTCCGGCACACGGCCGTTCGTTTGGTGAAGGTTTCATTAAGATCGAACCAGCGGTTGCCGAGATCAGCCATGTCAATAATTCCAAAATTATGTTTTTCTTCAATTTGGTGACCTTTGACCTGACCCAAGGTCACGAAAGTCCAAACGGCACGCCTCTGGCACACTGGCGATCGTTTGGTGTAGGTTTCATGAAGATCGAGCCAGCGGTTGCTGAGATGGTCCATGTCGGCGAGATGGTGTCGGTCAAACCGTGTCGGTGAGATGGTGTCTGTTTTTTAGTCCTTCCCTTTCAATGGTAAGGGTTCGCCGCGGAAATGCGCTTGCCACTCAACAGCGTTGCCGGGTGGCACGTTCTGAAAAGTCGAGTAGTGTGTCTATCAATGGAGCCACCAAACTAATCTTTCAACAGCGCAAAATTACGCACCATTGCGTCAAGATCGCGACCCTAATCTTGCGGTCGCTCGCGGTCGCCGGTACAGCGACTGCAGGAACCGCGGCGGCCGCAGACAGCCGCAGACAGTGTGACGTCATCGTGCTCACTGCTGATTGGCCGCGGATAAGCTCCACCCCTTTGACCGCGAGGGACCCGGCGGCCGCAGACAGCCGCAAGCCCCGTGAAGCATGGCGGCCTCATCTTCTAGAAGATTCAGTAGATATATTTAATAAGAGGTGAAGTGAGTTTAGTAATAATATGCACTAAATTTGTATATGTTTAACAGCCATTGTTCCTAAAGTTTACCTATATAGGCATCTCAAGCGTAAACTGAGAACAATGGCCACAACTGAACCGAGGCACCCACCTGCCGTCACCGATCCCGACCACATAACCAAAACCATAAGGCATAACCACAAGACTGCGTGTTAAGAAAAAAAAAACAGGACAGTGAGTGCCCGCAGCCAGCCACCTTTACTTACACAAAAAACCCACGGTTATGAAATGTCAACAGGAAAAATTATCCTCCACGACGTCGTCATTTCCGATGACACTATATATATATATATATATATATATATCCATAAGTAACTTCATTAGCATTGTCTACTAAAGATCTAAATTTTTAGTAAATATTCCTATGAAACCTATCTTCCTCTTCACCATAATATCTACTAAACTGTTTCTAGGTTGTACCCGACAAATTCACCTTCTTCAGTGGCTACGATCGTTGCGCTTTTGTTTCTCGTGAGGACATGCATTCGATTGTATGTTTCTATAAGTATATTAAAGGTTCTGGAGGAGACTGTTTTTCTCCGTTGCTGTTCGGGTTTCGCGGTCATTAATTGCTGCTCGAAGACCCATATAGTTACAATGGAGCAAAATTCGAGCAGTGAAGATCATAATTTGGTCGGAGGTTTAAAGAAGAAAGTTGGCGTTTTGTACCTAGCGTCGATTCCGCCTATGATGACTGTAACAAAACTGCGATATTATTTTAGCATGTACAGCGGCGGAAAAGTGGGAAGAATGTCCCTCGTAGAAAGTAAGTGGCCAGTGTCGAATGATCTTTAACTACACGCTCATGTATTGAACATATATATTCCATTGAATCGTATTGCTGACAGTGTACATATTGGTGATGGGACCATTCATTCTGGTGTGAAATATTTGTATGACACGTATATTGAACGAATAATGTAATCAAACCTAACTGCATCTAACCTTCATTTTGGAATGCTATGTTTGTTAATCAGATGTGAACCCATTTTTGGTGCTGATTATTTTTAATTTTTAATGATCACATAAATTTGTAGTGTAAGGTATTTTCTGATTTTTTAATTTTTTTTTCATGAATTTTATAACATGATGTGACCAATAGTTTCCCCTGGAAGTACATACTTTTCAATTTGGAGGCAAAATAACACTAGAAAGAGTTTCCTCCATCCCCCTCACCTGTGTTCGAGCAAATGCAAGATACAAAGCTTCATGCATTGTTTGCCTCCATGAAGCAAACAAATGCATTAGGCTTACTTAGGTTAGGTTAGGTTTTTTACTTATAAAATTTTGAGAAAAAAATGTGAAATTAGTCCTTTTTCATTATGTGGGATATTATGTTAAGTTATATTCCATTGTCATAAAGTCATAAAGTGTTAAGGCTTAATAAGGGCCACAAGGGCCCATCTGGGTCAAGCCTGTCTAGATGATATTAGAAAGTACATGTTCACACCTATCAATTCCAAACCCATGCAATCCCTCCACCTGTGCCACCACAGCCAATCTCATCAGTATGACATCGCAAAGGAAGTTGCCAAATCCACTGCTAGGTACACCCCATATAGTACAACATAATACTAGCATAATGTTATACCCTATATAGCTAGTGAAAATACTCAATATCCCATGCATCACAAGTTAGAATTCAAAAACAACATTTTCCTGTCTAAAAAAATTATCCACCCTACTTTTAAAGACATTCAATGAGGGACTCCCCACTGCATCAGCAGGCAGCCTATTCCATTGGTCAACAACCCTTTGACTGAAGACCTGTTGTCGTTTAACTGTCCTGCACCTCATTTTGTCTAACCTGAATTGATGACCCCTATGGGATACTCTAAACTGCAGAGCATCATTCAAATTGACCTGATCTAGCCCTCTAACAATTTTGTACATTTCAATCATGTCTCCCCTTAATCTCCTATACTTGAGTGAGTACATATCTAATGCATTAAGCCTTTCTCCATATTCTAAGCTACTTAATCCACTGACGAGTCTAGTGGCTTTGCGCTGAACTCTTTCTAACATATCTATATCCTTTTCTAGGTAGGGGCTCCATGCTTGTACAGAGTACTCCAAGCACATATGCTAAGTACAGCTTTTTCATGACTTCCCTGCTCTTATATTTCACACTTCTATTAATGAGTCCCAGCATTCTGAGTGCCCTATTTCTAGCTGAGATACATTGTTTTTCTGCTTTAAGGTCTTTTGAGACCAACACACCTAAGTCCCTTTCCTCTTCAATAACATCCAGTTCCCTCCCTCCCATTTTATAACTGAATGTCTCGCCTGCAGACCCTATATGCATAACCTTACACTTATCATAGTTGAAAGTCATCTGCCATTGATCAGCCCACTCTTTTAGGTCGTCCAAATCTAGTTGAATATTACTAGATTGATCTCTGCTGTTGGCCACTCCTACCAGCTTGATGTCATCAGCAAATTTGAACACTCTATTCCTCAGCCCTACTTCAATGTTGTTCACAAAGATGATAAAGAGGAGGGGCCCTAGAACAGAGCCCTGTGGCACTCCACTCAGAACATCTTTCCAACCAGATTTACATCCATTCAATACTACCCTTTGTTTCCTTCCCTGCAACCATGCTTCAATCCAATGTAGAACTTTTCCTACAATCCCATGTTGTTGTAATTGATGAATTAACCTTCCATGTGGAACTTTATCAAAAGCTTTGCTAAAGTCCAAGTACACAACATCCATCCTGCTTTCATTGTCTACTTCTTTGGTAACATACTCAATGAACTCCAATAGGTTAGTTAAACAAGACCTTTGAGATCGAAATCCATGTTGAGTATCCCTTAAAAGGTTGTGCCTATCAAGATGAATCTGAACATTCTGTTTAACCAGCTTTTCTAGTACTTTGCAAACTAATGAGGTCAAACTGACTGGCCTGTAGTTTCCTACACTCTTCCTATTTCCCTTTTGGAAAATTGGTACTACACTTGCATTTTTCCAATCTTCAGGTACTTCTGAATACTCCATAGATCGCCTGAAAATGATACCTAGGGGAGTTGCTAAAGCTTCCACAGGGTAGTGGAACACTGGAACCAGCTGCCAGAAAACATCGTCATTAGCAGCACATTGAACATCTTTAAAAACAGCATAGACAATCATTATAAGAATAGAGGGCTTGCTTTTCAGTATTACAGGGAGGGCTGATTGGCAGATTTGGTGGGCAACTGGTTCAGTGTACAGAGTGCAACCAAGAAGGGCCCTTGTGGCTCAGAGTTGCACTAATCTTTTATGTCTTTATGTCTTTATGTCTTTAGCACACTCTACTAAGATCCTAGCATATATTTCATGTGGTCCGGAAGCTTTATTAGGTTTTATATTCTGCAACTGCTTCTCTACGGCTTCTGTAGTTATTGTAAGATCCTCCAGCATATCACCTGCCATGGCATGGCCTACAGATGTTCCTATTGTACCAGAATTATCTTTAGTGAAGACTGATGAGAATTGCTTGCTTAGGGATTCCACAATGTCGCAATCATCAACCACTATTTCCCCATCTACCTCCAGTGGTCCTACACTACACTTTTTAGCCTTAAATTTATAGAAGCTAAAGAATCTCTTAGCATTACCTGCTGAACATTCTCGAGCAAAGTTGATTTCAGCAAGTCTTTTAGATGCTCTAACACACCTCCTAACTTTATTTCTAGCTATTCTATATGATTCTAGGTTTAACCCAGAGTTAGTATCTTTTAGTTTCTTGAATGCTTGTTTCTTTGAGTCCAGTAATTGCTTAACTTCCCTAGTCAGCCACGAAGGGTGCTTAGCCCTGTTTGATCTAATTTGCCTACTGGGAATGAACCTATCCTGACCCTGAAATAGCTTATCTTTTATCATTGTCCACATTTCATAAGCATCTAAGCCATTCAATATGACTTCCCAATTAATTTCACTTAGGAAGCTCCTGAACTCACTGTAATTCCCTTTTGTAAAATTCGGAATCAATGTTCTGTTGGTTGCTACCCTTCCAACATATAATGAGAAGCGTATAATGTTGTGATCACTATTACCAAAGGTCTCTCCTACGTTAACATTTTGCACAAAATTTTCCTCATTAGTAAGCACTAGATCTAATATTTTATTTTCCCTTGTAGGCTCGTGTATCATTTGAAAGAAGAAATTGTCCTCAAAACAAGCCATGAAACATCTTTCTGATTTGCTTACACCTATTGTTTTGTTTCCCAATCCTGTTATGTTGAAATCCCCCAACAAAATAGTTCTCTCCTGTACTCTCCTACTTATCTCTTCCTGCATCAGCCTGTCAGTGTTTTCATTCTGGTCTGGAGGTCTATAGAATGCCCCAATCCTAAATTTTGTTCCATTCTTCAGAATTATATCTAACCACAAAGATTGTACTCCTGCACTATGTACTCCATCCTCTATGGAATGACATTTCATTACTTGCCTAACATACAAGAGAATGCCACCTCCTATCCTTGCCTCTCTTTGATAGGCATGCATGTTGTAGCCTGTCAATTCAAATTCTTGCAAGTTGTCTCCAAACATGCTTTCATTAACCCATGCTTCTGTTATGCACACCAAATCTAGCTGTTCAGACAACATATATGCATGCAGTTCCCCAATTTTGTTCCTAACACTTCTGGCATTGACATAAAAACATGATAAATTATTCCTTCCATTGCTTGCTATGCTTCTCTCTTTATCAGCTACATCCCCCCATGTCCTGCCTAGTTTCCCTGTTTCCTGTTGAGAGCCTCCTCATACCTATTGCTGAGCAATTCCACTCCTCTCTTGCTCAGATGTAATCCATCTAAAGCAAACATCTCCATCCTCCCCCAAAACTCCCCCCACAAATCCAAGAACTGCACCCCAAGCTCCTTACAAATGTTGGCCACCCTGGTATTGAGCCCAATGGCCCTCGAATACCACTCCATGCTTGCATGGACCATAGGGAGGATGGATGTCACCACTCCTCTTTTCCTACTTCCTGCTAAACTACCTATCAAAGCCCTATAGGCTTTCATTGTTTCCTCTGTATTATTTTTTCCTACATCGTTAACTCCAACCTGCACAATTACCGTTGCACCCTCTCCACTTCCCCTCATCACTCCCTCCAGCCTATCCCTAACATCTTTCACCTGCGCTCCCGGGTAGCAAACACGCATCCGTCTGCTGGGGTTGTCTTCTTTACATTTCTTATATTTGACATTACCCAACTCAAAACACTTTTTTGTTGTTGTCTTCCCACCAAACATTTGTCTATTGTGCATTCTCCAATGCTGGTGTTTTTCAAATATTGCTGGTATCTAATTCTCAATTACAACCCCTACATCCTCTTGGAATGTTCCTACAGCTCTTGTGATTGTGTGGGCACTACATAACCAGTATCAGTTGATGTGTTCCTAAGCACAAATAATCAATCAATCAATCTCTTGTGATTTCCTGAAATAACAAATAGGCATTATTGTCAATTATGTTGTCAAGTGGTCCGAAGAATGGCAAATGAAATTTAACTTTGATAAGTGCAAAATCATGCATGTAGGTAAGCAGCATATGAAGGCTCCATACTTGATGGGTGGCCAAATGCTATCAGTGACTCAACAGGAGAAGGATTTAGGTGTTATTCTAAACACAAAACTGGGGGCATCCGAACAGACCAAGGAAGCCAGGAAGAAGGCACTGAGAATGCTCGGGGCAATAAATAGGAATGTATCATACAGAAGTGAGGAAGTGATCAGGAAGCTTTACTGTGCATACGTCAGACCACATTTGGAATACTGCATCCAAGCTTGGTCTCCTAGCTATGAAAAAGATTGTTGGCTTTTGGAGAGAGTACAAAAGAGGGCTACAAAAATGGTTAATGGCATAAGCAACCTGGCATATGAGGAAATATTGAAGAAATTGAATATGTTTTCACTTAGATATAGAAGGCTGAGAGGAGATCTCATCGAGGTCTTTAAATTTGTCAATGGTCTGGAGAGGGGATACCTTGGGGAAATGTTTGAATTTAACAGAAATGATGCAATTAGAGGTCATAAATTCAAAATTAAAGTTAACCACAGCAGAACAAGGTTAAGGCAGACTTTCTTCACCAACAGGGTAGTGGAACACTGGAACCAGCTGCCAGAAAACATCGTCAGTAGCAGCACATTGAACATCTTTAAAAGCAGCATAGACAATCATTATAAGAATAGAGGGCTTGCTTTTCAGTATTACAGGGAGGGCTGATTGACATATTTGGTGGGCAACTGGTTCAGTGTACAGAGTGCAACCAAGAAGGGCCCTTGTGGCTCATAGTTGCACTGATCTTTTATGTCTTTATGTCTTTATGTCAAGTTCCTGTGTCAAGGACCCAATATGGCTAGACAAGATGAAAAGTACTCGAGCTAGGAGTGGATCTTACAATCAACAGTAGGTGACCATAGCATATAGACTAGCAAAGCATGCTGCTACCTCTCCTTCACAGTTATCATTATTATGTACTAACATAGAAAGCTTGGAATTGTTGCTATTTGTAGCTCTTTATCTGACATCTGGCATTGCAAGGAGGCAATTTTTTTGCATGTGTAGTAATTTGAAGGACAAAGCTCAAAAAGGTTCATTTCCCAACAGTGTTCACATTAGAAGGTTGCATAGATTGTTCCTGTGACTTCATCAGTATGCTAATTCACTGTACTCTAATGAGTGGAATGGCAAAGCATCAATTGCCATTCCACTTATTGCCATACCATACTTTGCCATTCCGCTCATTAGAGTTCAGTGAATTAGCATACTGGTGAAGTCACAGGAACAATCTATCCAAAACTTCTAATGTTAACAGTGTTGGGATTATTATATTCATTTGGACTCATTGAGCCTATTGAGAATAAATATGTCTGCCTTGAATCTTGCTTTGCTGATTTTTGATATGTATGGAATTATGCTGTATTTTTGGCTGATGTATTTACTGAGAATGGCTTATGTTTTGTCTTTGCTTTTGTATAGCCTTATTGTAGCATTTGTTGACCTTATTGTTGGTACATTGCAGAAAATAAGAAGATGAAGAAACTCAAGGCTGGTCGTAGGATTTATACAGAAGGCTGGATTGAGATACTGAGCAAAAGAGCTGCCAAAGATATTGCTTTGCATATGAATAACCAACCAATTGGTGGTAGCAAGAAGAGTCACTGGTATGACTACATATGGAACATAAAGTACCTGTCAGGGTATGCAATTTTGTTTTATTTGTTCTTTGTCCATTTGTCATGCTTAACAATTTTCTAATTTGTGTGTTGCTCTTCCAGATACTGATGCGTGTTGGTGATAATATTGGCAGGTATTTATATATTCGCAATTGGTCCTTGGATATCATATCTCCTTCCTCCTATTCCCGTCCATCAGCTAACTCCACTTTTGATAACTGCTGAGACTGTTGTCAGGACCCTAAGCATGTATATGAGTCCTTCTAAACGTTTACAGGTCCTTGTAAATGTCTGCAGACCCTTCCGAACCTCTACGGAATCAGTAGACGCTTCGGGACCTTTACGAACGTCTGCAGGCCCATACAAAGGTTAGGGAATCTTACAGACGTTCTCGGGTCTTACGAACGTCTACTGACCCCCACGAACGTCTAAAGGCCATTACGAACGTCTACGTGCCTCCGTGAATGCTTATGGCTCTTGCGAACATGCACAGGTCCACACGGATGTGTGCGAGTCCTTGCGATACTCTGAGCCCTTACGAAACTCTACGACCACTTAGAATCCTCCATGCTATTACCGAATGCTGAATCGGCACCTTTTCCAATGAAGTTTTGGCATCCCCATGTGGGTGCATGTGTAGGCGGTCTGCATTCCTGGTTATGGCGGTTCCATGTTCATTTACATTGCGAGAACGAATGGGATCGGATGATCCGGTGCTCCAACGAGGATTTAATAGAAGCTTCGTTGTTCCAAGGACATAGCGGACCCTTTTCGAGGTAAGTGGCCAAAGTCCTAGGGCTTTAACCCTATTTCGGTAGAACGTCGGCTTCCTCCCCCGCGGTTTTCGTCTCCGTCCCCTATATCCTTGTGATAGGTGTGTTAATCTCGGTGACTTTTCCCAACTTTTTATCCATGGTCCAAAAATTATAACTTCGTGGCTATAAAACAGGTCTAGAGCAAATATTAAGGGACACCTCTAACGGATTTTGTGAAATCTTGGAAGCAAGGCACGTATATGAATATTTGCATTGCTTTGTTGTTCAGTTGATTATATTTTGTAATGCAACTGCTCATAGTGCCTTGCCTACCTACGGAAATGGCCATTTGTCAGCCTAGTCATGTCAGGGTACGGAAGGGAAAGAACAATTGGCAGCAAGTTACCGGTTTTCTTAACGTGGTATCATTTACATTGCCGTTGTAAATGTTGATAATGGAGCAGGACAGATGGTAGTAATGCATCACAATACGCGGCGGCGCCAGCAATTTTCCCAATGGCGGTTCCGGGAGATTATTTGATACGAAAGGTATTATTTGATAACAAGGGAAGGCGAGAGCCATGACGGCGCTATCAGCAATTAGGCGGAATCGACGTCAGGGGCAAGGGTGAGAACTGCTGCATCGTGGAGAGTCAGTATTTCCCTGCTCTGGAAGTGGTATTGATTAGCGATGCCTTTTGTCTTCGACGTATTCTGCATTGTGTGTATCTTTGTTTCTGAAGATTCAAACCTGTGGATTTCAGCCGGCCAGAGATGTTGAAGTGTCACGAAATATAAGGCTACGAGGCCATTTTTGCTTTCTACTTTTCTCTTTCTTTCCTTTTCTTTTCTTAGATTATATTTTGCTGGCAGACTCCATCGGAATATAACTTGAACATATGCAATCTAAATATATATCAGGTAATGATTTCATATTTCGTGGTGTAAAAGATACAGGTTGTTGGAAATAACAACGATTTTTACCTCTTAAAACTGCCCGAGGGTATAACCTGAAAATTGTTGGTCTGCTCGGCCGAGAAATTGAACAGGCTGATTCACAAAGCCTGGCTATCCGGTGAACAAATTTTATTTGCAATCTGAGAGATGAGTGAAAACACTTGACGATCTGTCTGGGAATGCATACCTAGTTAAGCACGCCCTATGTGCATAAATAAACGCGTGCATTCTATCTTCAGGTTCAAGTGGGCTCATCTGAACGAGCAGATGCATTTCGAGCGCGCCGTAAAGCAGGATCGTCTGCGCACAGAAATCGCGCTCGCCAAGAAGGAGGCGAACTTCTACCTGGAAAATGTGGAGCGCTCCGAGCGACAGTCACAGCGCCGGGCGCGTCTGCAGGAGCAAGGCAAGGAAGCGACCAGCGCGCGCGCCTCGCTGCCATTCACACAGAAGCTGACTACGGCAGAGATACTGAGCAAAAAGGGGCTCACCGAGGGAAGAGAGGACCGACTGAGCGCCATGAGGACGGTTGGACTGTTCGGCGACAGGCGTGCCCCGCCGGGGGGCGACTGACGCGTGCCGCGCTGTGGTGTTTTGTGCCGCCGGGGTGTTGGTGAATCTCGCAAGTGAGCGGTAGGCGGAAAATAGCCGGGTTGGCGTGGCTCAGTGGCGTTGAGATGCCTCTGCGGACCTACATGAAGGATATGGTAGAGGTTTTGAGGTGGGCATGCGTGGTTGAGGCCTGCATTGCTGGAGCTGTTCGCTTGCCTCGTGCATTCGATGTGCACCGTTCACATACGCCAGAGCCCTGCTCGTGGTGTGTATAAGCCTCCGTGGAGCGGTGATACATGTTACGTCCAGGCAGTGCGTCACGGTGAGGTTTTCGTGCACGCAGCCGTGAGCACAGTCGTGTTGGTTTGCTGGTATGCGATCGACTCTGACTGTTATTCAGTGTTCTGACGTCATGAACTTTGACTCCAGGCCCACACGTAATGATAATTGTTTTTGTATCCTTTTTTTGACATTACGTACCACTCGCTATTTCTCAGTCCAGGTTGTCAGCGAACTTTACAAGCTAAAGTCTTTAAAAGCGCTCATGGCCTCTGGCAACAGCCCTGCCCATTTGTATAGGCAGCAAGTGCATTACAGACAATGACCGTCGTCAAACAATGAGCTTAGATAGTATAAAAATGCTTATTAATAGGCATTGTCTATGCATTTTCCCACTTATATCAGTTGGTTTTTTCGCTCACCCATTCTCCCTCCACTTTACAGTCAATTTCAGGAAACTGCTACTGGTCCTGTTGGTTTGCTGGTGTTTGTTCAGTTCTGGGTGCCGGTCATGTTGCTGGCACTTGATCAGTTCTGACTGTTGATCATGTTGATGTATAGCGTTATATGTGTAATACATACCGAGCCTTGGGTACATCATCAATCGGGCGGCATGCACATATTGCGTCAGTGTCCCAGGTTGCGATATCCAAGACACTGCAGAACTTCGTGACGCAGCCAACTGTATTCACAGGCGATGTCATCGTGGTTCGCGAAAGTGCCATTGTCGCTCTCACTTGCTGTTACGCACACAGCAGACTGTACACCAACTGTCAATTAGTCATGCGAACAGTCATGTGTCGTACCAAATAACAATATCGCTGGGTGGAGACCAGCTCTGTACAAAACACGTATCACAAAACATCGAGCAGGTGCAACTCGGTTCACGTTAACGAATCTCGGGAGCGTCAAACACAGTGGAACAGCATCTCTGCTATTGTCATATTTACATCTTCCCTGGTCTGCATACGTCCACATTGGTAATGGGAGAGCGCTGCCACACACAATCCGGGGGGATGGTATAGTCGTCGGAAGGTATACCTCACTGCTATATTCTAGAGTTCGGGTGAGTCCACGCCGCACGTGACATGCTAGTTGTTTGTACGTTCCGCCTCCTACGGTGTGGCGCTACTTTCGGCACTAGTGCGCGGTTTGCACGAGCTGGCGGTGACTGCAATCGGGGTGTGTTCGCAACGTTAGGGTCCGAAACCCGGTGACGTATCCGGCGGGAGTTGGCACGATTTGCACTGAAGTATCGTCAGCCGTCGGGCTCGACGAAGACCCGGCGGTCTTCGATCGCCGAGGGGCGTCGTGTGGACGTCCGAGTCCACATGGCGGCTGACGCGTGCGGCGGCGGACACAAGTACGAAGAGGAGGCCACCGTCCTGGGCTGTAGTTCAGCGTGCACAGATACTATGGGAAGGTTTGCAAAATTTAGACGTGGTCGTGGAGGTCGAAGTTTTAGAGAGATGAGTGTGTGTGGTGTCCGAAAGGCATGAGCAGTATAGCTTTCTTTTCGAGTGTTCCGTTCAGGTGACGGTCGCCTGTTTTGACGGTGTTCTATGTTTTCCCTGAACGTCCGACGCGCAGTGCCAGCGCGTGGATACGTGACCATCGGAGCACCCGACACGACAGGCGTCCCGTCGCACAACCTCTAGTTAATCTCTCGTCCAACGCACGGCGCCACCGTCGCCGGCCTGGCCGCGACCGGTCAGTGGCGGCGTGGCCGGTCCTCGCCGTGGTGGTGCCGGTGGTGGTGGTGGTGGTGCTGGCGCCGCTTCTCGTCGCCTCTGTACACGTGCGCCACGTCCGCCACGGCTACCTCGCCGGCGTCGCGGTAGCCGGAGCCGGAGAGACGCGAGCGTGGACTGGGGTGACTGGGCGGTGGCCGGCACGCCCAGCCGCGATGTGATCGCTTGCTCAGGCCGCGTGTCTCCGAGTCGGTGGAGTAGCTGGACGAGATGTAGTGCCGGTGCCCGTGGCGCCGCGGCTTCACACGCGACCTGTGGCCCGCCAGTGATTTACTTCATTACAGTACTTTCCATGTTTTTTTTTTGTTGATATTGTCCCTGGGACCAAACCACCTAAGCGTACATCGCACGCACCGATGAAGGAAAAACAAACAAGAAACGTACACTTGCTCGAAACTTGGCGGAATGTGATATGAATGTCTACTAAACAACCTACTACTACTGACATACATATGCACATACATACACATACATATACACCATTCATTAAAATATCGGATATCAATATATATATATATATATATATATATATATCCATATATAGATGGATAGATAGATAAATAGATATATATCTTGATATCCGATAACTTAAGAAATAATGCATTGGTGTAATGGTGCAAAATATTATAGTTCCACCATTATTCCACGACAATCCCCATGGCACTTTCCGAAGGGTGTAAAGGTTTTCTGCACAAAGTGAGCACAGAGTTTTCTGCACAGAGTTTTCCAGCACAGCGTTTTCTGACAAGTTCATTAGTATCGACCATCGCATGCTTGTCTATGGGCACCGGGTGCTATGGCGTGTCTGGGGGTGGGATATTTCTATCCACAGCCGTACCGTCGGCCCCAACTGGTCTGACCATCACTGTCGGCCGCGGTGCCATTGACTGTGTGCCGGTCGCACCTTCTGACGATGAGCACGATGGTGGTCAGAACCGCCGACAGGAAGACGAAGCCGCCGAATACGCCCAGTGCAATGATGCCGCCTGGAAACGCCAACCGTCGTGTTAGCCGACTGGAAACGACACGGAAGTTTACATTTACTGACGCTTCGATTTAACGATTACAGCTCAGCGAGGACACGAAGTCAACATCGTGCTAGTTACAGATGTAACGCGGTGCGTTCAAGTTGAACCAACAAAGAATATATTTAGGTTATGGTGCCAACGATACGGCTTTCCAAACGTAGGCAAAGTGTGGGTGCTTTTCCTCGTGATTCAAGTTGATGCAAGGAAGGACCACCAGCACCTAATTCGCGTCTAAACTGTCCGCGACGACTCTGCAAACTCATATGTATCGCACATCTGGCGGGCCAGGCGAGGTTTGTTGAAATGTTCGGTACCGAGCAGCAGGGCTGCGTCAGGTAGACTGGATTTCAATTGTAACTCGTGACGTACCCAAGTTCGGTTTTGCAGGCTTCAGACCAGTAAGGCCGAAATTAGCATTCACCCAAATGCAGAATCTGCATTGTACCACCCAAGAGGTGTGGAAAGCATGCCGTACTTAAGAAAGTTTCTTCATGCCATCATTGAGCTGCTGCGGAATATGAAAAAAAATGATGTCCCCGCTTCCGTTTATCAAACCGAAAATGTAGCATGTGTGTTGTACTAGTGGCAGATGATACAATGTGAATTGGTAGATGGGATGTGATGCCCTACTACAGCCTGTCTGGCACCGTTCAAATCAACGCATGCTAGCGTGTCTACTGAGGGTACTCACCTAGGTCGAGGCGCGGCCTGGCGTACGTCTGGCTCCACGTCTGGTGAGGGTACTCACTGAGGTTGAGGCGCGGCCCAGCCTGGTGCATGTCTGGTGAGGGTACTCACTGAGGTTGAGGCGCGGCCCGGCCTGGCGTACGTCTGGCTCCATATCTGGTGAGGGTATTCACTGAGGTTGAGATGCGGCCCAGCCTGGTGCATGTCTGGTGAGGGTACTCACTGAGGTTGAGGCGCGGCCCGGCCTGGCGCACGTGTGGCTCCACGTCTGGCAGCGGTACCTCTGGCTCCACGTCTAGTGATAGTATTCAACGAGGTTGAGGCGCGGTCCGGCCTGGCTCCACGTCCGACTCCATATCTGGTAAGGGTACTCACTGAGGTTGAGGCGCGGCCCGGCCTGGCGTACGTCTGGCTCCACGTCTGGCAGCGGCACGTGTGGCGGCCTGTTGGCGCGGATGAGGACCGTGTCGGGCGTGCGACTGTCCTCTGGCCGGTCGTAGCCAGCCGGCTCCGTGGCGGCCGTGCTGGCCGGCGCTGCCGCTGTGACAGGAGTGGCTGGTGACGACGCCGGCTCGGACACAGCCGTACGTGCCGGCTCCCACGGCTCGGTGGCAGGCGGGCTGGACGGGCTGGGTACGTCGGCCGGCTGCGGCGCGTCGAGCTCGACCGTGGAGGGGCGCGGCCGTAGCCGAGCCGGGTGGTCGGGCTCGGGAGTGGACGTGGATGTGTGCGGACGTAGCCGCGCTGGGTGTTGAGGAGTGGACGTGGTGGTGCGCGCACGCAGCCGTACTGAGCTAAACGGTGGTAGTGCGGCGGGGTTGGTCGCGGTGTCGCGCGAGGCGTCTCCGTCGCCGTTCGGCCATAGGTCAGGCTGGACTGGGGTGGAGCGGGAGGTGACGTCCACGCGTCGGCCGGTGGGTGGTCGCCGGCTGAGCGGCCCGGGGTACCGGCGTCTGTCGGACGGAGCCGACGTGCCGACGTCCGCCCGCTCGGACGGCTGTGGCCGGTAACGATGGGTGCCGGGCGGGGAGTACGGCCCGACTGGCGGCGTGACGGACCGATAGCGGGGTCGGTGGTTGAGGTGCCGGCGGACGGGGGCCGCCGTGGCGTCCTGCTGGTCGGCCGGCGCCGGTGCCGGACCGGACGGGGCGGGCGTCTGTGCCACCGGCCAGCGGCCAGCCGCCATGATCGGCCCGGGCCGCGGCCGGCTGCGGTCGGACAGCACGGAGGCGGCCGGCGCCACGGCCGCGTCGCCCGTGTTGGCCAGCGGCACCGTCAGTCTGGGAGAATGTCCCGACCGGGCGGACGGCTCCGGCTGCCGTGACGTCAGCCGCGGCCAGCTGGCGAGCCGGTCGTCGCGCCCACCGCTCGCCGCGCCCTCTCTGGGACGGCCAGACCCACCCTGCGGACGCCCCAAGCGGTGCACGGGGGTGAGCGCGGGGCCGCCCTCTCCCCGTGTCTCTACTGGCTCACTGTCGGCCACCGGACGAGTTCGGACAGACACATGGACCGCAGTCGGGCCCTCTGTCGGCCGATATGCCATCGAGATGTCTTTGACAGCCGCTAGGTGGCCGGCCGCTACCGCACTGTCCAGCTCGTCGCCGGCCCCGTCGTGGTCCCCCGCGCCTCCCTGAGTAGTGTCGCCGCCGCCGAGCGTACCGACCAGCTCGTCCCAGAAACTGACGCCGGCCGGTGCCAAGCCACCCAGGTCAATGAACTGCTGGTGGACGATCTCTGACGCCGATGCAGCCAGAGCGTCGTCCAAGAACGAAAGGTCAATGGTGTCCGGAGTGCCGTCGGTGGTTACAATGGTGTCCGGAGTGCCGTCGGTGGTCACAACGTTGTCTGTCGCTGAAATTCGAGACAACACGGAAGAATGTAAGAGGCGAAGATGTGCATCAGCGAGGCGGTGAGAGCATGCACTTCTAACACGAAAGATGAAGCACTTAAACATAATCAGATGGCACACGAACCGGTGCTTGTAAACCGTCATCACACAGAAATTTAACTGGAAGTGAAATCGGATGCTATCAGATTGCACTATTACTTGGAACGCAGCAGAACACCACCCTTCAACCATCACAAAGAACGGAAAAGATAAGGAGCCTATCTCTGCGGTCTTGGTACGTGCCAGACAGCCATCATGTACCCACTATCCAAAGTCCATGACACCGCTAATGTCCGTCACACAGTGAACAGAAGCCATGCAAGCTGAGGTGAAGCTGAGGTGAGCAGGCAAGCAATCGTATGTAGGCAATGGGGACAAAAGTCATGATCATTGTCACGCCATTGATAGTCTTACTTAGCGAGCAGCAAGGAACCCATCGCCGAGCATGCAGAAGATTGAAAACCCGAGTATGTCGTCAGTCGGGACCACAGCTGGTCAGGATATCTCGTGTTGTAGGGAGGATGACAGATGACATAGGTGTCGGGACCACAGCCTGTCAGGATATCTAGTGTTGTAGGGAGGATGACATATAACATAGGTGTCGGGACCACAGCTGGTCAGGATATCTCGTGTTGTAGGGAGGATGACATATAACATAGGTGTCGGGACCACAGCTGGTCAGGATATCTCGTGTTGTAGGGAGGATGACATATAACATAGGTGTCGGGACCACAGCTGGTCAGGATATCTCGTGTTGTAGGGAGGATGACAGATGACATAGGTGTCGGGACCACAGCTGGTCAGGATATCTCGTGTTGTAGGGAGGATGACATATAACATAGGTGTCGGGACCACAGCTGGTCAGGATATCTCGTGTTGTAGGGAGGATGACATATAACATAGGTGTCGGGACCACAGCCTGTCAGGATATCTAGTGTTGTAGGGAGGATGACATATAACATAGGTGTCGGGACCACAGCTGGTCAGGATATCTCGTGTTGTAGGGAGGATGACATATAACATAGGTGTCGGGACCACAGCTGGTCAGGATATCTCGTGTTGTAGGGAGGATGACATATAACATAGGTGTCGGGACCACAGCCTGTCAGGATATCTAGTGTTGTAGGGAGGATGACATATAACATAGGTGTCGGGACCACAGCTGGTCAGGATATCTCGTGTTGTAGGGAGGATGACATATAACATAGGTGTCGGGACCACAGCTGGTCAGGATATCTCGTGTTGTAGGGAGGATGACATATAACATAGGTGTCGGGACCACAGCCTGTCAGGATATCTAGTGTTGTAGGGAGGATGACATATAACATAGGTGTCGGGACCACAGCTGGTCAGGATATCTCGTGTTGTAGGGAGGATGACATATAACATAGGTGTCGGGACCACAGCTGGTCAGGATATCTCGTGTTGTAGGGAGGATGACAGATGACATAGGTGTCGGGACCACAGCTGGTCAGGATATCTCGTGTTGTAGGGAGGATGACATATAACATAGGTGTCGGGACCACAGCTGGTCAGGATATCTCGTGTTGTAGGGAGGATGACATATAACATAGGTGTCGGGACCACAGCTGGTCAGGATATCTCGTGTTGTAGGGAGGATGACATATAACATAGGTGTCGGGACCACAGCCTGTCAGGATATCTAGTGTTGTAGGGAGGATGACATATAACATAGGTGTCGGGACCACAGCTGGTCAGGATATCTCGTGTTGTAGGGAGGATGACATATAACATAGGTGTCGGGACCACAGCCTGTCAGGATATCTAGTGTTGTAGGGAGGATGACAGATGACATAGGTGTCGGGACCACAGCCTGTCAGGATATCTCGTGTTGTAGGGAGGATGGCAGATGACATTCAGCAAAACACATACATATGCACGATTTGCGAGCGGGGACGGGGCGAGCTTCCCGGCAGTTTATTTGCGCACATTATTGCTCCCACAGAAGCTTAAAACATGCACTTGATGCCAGACTTGTCCACGGCCATCATTGTAACTACGCCGTTACTGCATTGTAGAATAGTGTTAGTATATTATTCAGCCTTAGAGCTTCAAGCTTAAATGCACTGAATGGAGGAAGAGGTGGTGCATGTGTGAGAGAGGACAAGAAGGGTTGAAAGAGGGAGGGATTATATATATTGATATTGATATATATATATAGAGAGAGATATTGATATTGATACATATATATATATATATATATATATATATATATATATATATATATATATATAGATATATAGATATTGATATGGATATTTAGACGGATTTATCGGAACCATTTCCTTATGTAGCACCACAGGCCCCACTGCCGTTTTCACCAGTAATTTACCGAGCGACTTGAACAGCTTTTGAAGTACCCTCCTGCGAATTGCCAGCTGTAGCAGGCATCACACGACTTTCGGACAGGTGCCACCTCGGCTTACCTCGGCAAATTGGAGCCTCCTGGTCATATTTGCCGTCACGGCCGCACCGGAGAAACTTGGCGCCAATCAGCGTGAACTTGTCGTCCAGGCAGTAGTACTCGAGCAAGGCGCCTACGGCCGTCGAGTTAGTGATGCTGCGGAACGCGCCATTCAGCACAGACGGTGCTGCACCGCAGGTCACAGCTGTCAACACCAGGTCACGGCTGTCAACACAAGGTCGCAGCTATCAACACCAGGTCAGGGTTGTCAACACCAGGTCGCAGCTCTCAACACCAGGTCACGGCTGTCAACACCAGGTCGCAGCTCTCAACACCAGGTCACGGCTGTCAACACAAGGTCGCAGCTATCAACACCAGGTCAGGGTTGTCAACGGCGAGGCTCAACCTGTGTCAACACCAGGTCACGGCTGTCAACACAAGGTCGCAGCTATCAACACCAGGTCAGGGTTGTCAAAACGGCTGTCACGGCTGTCAACACTAGGTCACAGCTGTCAACACCATGTCAGGGTTGTCAACACCAGGTCACGGCTACCAACATCAGGTCACGGCTGTCAACACCAGGTCACAGCTGTCAACACCAGGCCACGGCTGTCAACACCAGGTGACGGCCGTCAACACCAGGTAACAGCTGTTAACACCAGGTCACGGCTGTCAACACCAGGTCACGGCTGTCAACACCAGGTCACAGCTGTCAACACCAGGTCAGGGTTGTCAAAACGGCTGTCACGGCTGTCAACACTAGGTCACAGCTGTCAACACCAGGTCAGGGTTGTCAAAACGGCTGTCACGGCTGTCAACACTAGGTCACAGCTGTCAACACCAGGTCAGGTTGTCAAACATCAGGTCACGACTGTCAACACCAGGTCACAGCTGTCAGCACCAGGCCACGGCTGTCTACACCAGGCGACGGCCGTCAACACCAGGTAACAGCTGTCAACACCAGGTCACGGCTGTCAACACCAGGTCACGGCTGTCAACACCAGGTCACAGTTGTCAACACCAGGTAACAGCTGTCAACACCAAGTCACAGCTGTCAACACCAGGTCACGGCTGTCAACACAAGGTCACGGCTGTCGACACCAGGTAACAGCTGTCAATACCAGGTCACGGCTGTCAACGCCAGGTCATAGCTGTCAACACCAGGTTAAAGCTGTCAACACCAGGTCACGGCTGTCGACACAAGGTTACGGCTGTCAACACCAGGTCACACCTGTCAACCCCAGGCCAGGGTTGTCAACACCAGGTCATAGCTGTCAACACCAGGCGCACATCAGACGCGCAAAATGCACAACTATATGAAGTTGATTGTGGACACTTGTTGCCAGGGAACACTCCAAAATATTGGTGTCGTGTTGGGACCTAAAGGTTCCGACGCTAAAACCTGGAAATGTGCCCGCGACTTAGGAACTAACCCGTCCAACTAAACAATGCCGCTAGAGATGTCCCGGCAGACGCCTGTACAACATTATACAGGAGCTCGAAGGTACCATGGTTAAGTAACATTCAGCCGTGGAACAGATAATCTGCATATGAAAAAGGCACAGTTACCACACAATGGCTACAAAAGTTGGACCACGCTGTGTGTAGCTCTGCGTGCCTGCAGGCCAACGTGCGGTGGCACGTGCACACGTGCGATGTACTAACGCTGGCAGCGGGGCGGCGGTCCGTTCCAGCGCTCGTCGACGTCGCAGATGAGTGTGCTGCGACCGACCAGTGTGTATCCCTGGTCGCAGCGGTACTGCACTGTCGACAGGTAGGCGCGGCTGCCGTGCTCGAGCTGGTAGTGTCCGCTCAGGATGTCGGCCGGCAGACCGCACTGCAGACCTGTGTGTCACCCAGTGGCCACGTCAGTCATGTGCTGGAACTTCGCGCTATTGTGGCGCGCTCATATATCAGATACGGAAGAGAACAGAATCAGAACAAAAAGTACGCCTGGACCTTACAGTATAAGTACAGTGAACCTAGTCAAGTAGAATGCCTTGGTTAGTAGTATGCCGTGCCGTTTGGAAAAAGAGGTTCTTCCCGAAAACATTTCTCTTTTTCCCATCCTGAAAATTTCGACTTGCCAGATCGCCCCCAAGGACGGCGATTAGGGAGGACATCGTGGAAGTGGTGCAGGTTCTGGGGTGAAGAGTCGAAGGTCGTGCTGACCGTGCTTGGCGTCTGTTGTATGGCGTGCCGTCGTGTCGTATACTGACGTGCTGAGCGTCTGTTGTATGGCGTGCCGTCGTGTCGTGTACTGACGTGCTGAGCGTCTGTTGTGTGGCGTGCTGTCGTGTCGTGTACTGACGTGCTGGGCGTCTGTTGTGTGGCGTGCCGTCGTGTCGTGTACTGACGTGCTGAGCGTCTGTTGTGTGGCGTGCTGTCGTGTCGTGTACTGACGTGCTGGGCGTCTGTTGTGTGGCGTGCCGTCGTGTCGTGTACTGACGTGCTGGGCGTCTGTTGTGTGGCGTGCCGTCGTGTCGTGTACTGACGTGCTGGGCGTCTGTTGTGTGGCGTGCCGTCGTGTCGTGTACTGACGTGCTGGGCGTCTGTTGTGTGGCGTGCCGTCGTGTCGTGTACTGACGTGCTGGGCGTATGTTGTGTGGCGTGCTGTCGTGTCGTATACTGACGTGCTGGGCGTCTGTTGTGTGGCGTGCCGTCGTGTCGTGTACTGACGTGCTGGGCGTCTGTTGTGTGGCGTGCCGTCGTGTCGTGTACTGACGTGCTGGGCGTCTGTTGTGTGGCGTGCTGTCGTGTCGTGTACTGACGTGCTGGGCGTCTGTTGTGTGGCGTGCTGTCGTGTCGTGTACTGACGTGCTGGGCGTATGTTGTGTGGCGTGCTGTCGTGTCGTGTACTGACGTGCTGGGCGTCTGTTGTGTGGCGTGCCGTCGTGTCGTGTACTGACGTGCTGGGCGTATGTTGTGTGGCGTGCCGTCGTGTCGTGTACTGACGTGCTGGGCGTCGTGTTATGCTGTGTGGCGTGCCGTCGTGTCGTGTACTGACGTGCTGGGCGTATGTTGTGTGGCGTGCCGTCGTGTCGTGTACTGACGTGCTGGGCGTCTGTTGTGTGGCGTGCCGTCGTGTCGTGTACTGACGTGCTGGGCGTCTGTTGTGTGGCGTGCCGTCGTGTCGTGTACTGACGTGCTGGGCGTCTGTTGTGTGGCGTGCCGTCGTGTCGTGTACTGACGTGCTGGGCGTCTGTTGTGTGGCGTGCCGTCGTGTCGTGTACTGACGTGCTGGGCGTCTGTTGTGTGGCGTGCCGTCGTGTCGTGTACTGACGTGCTGGGCGTCTGTTGTGTGGCGTGCCGTCGTGTCGTGTACTGACGTGCTGGGCGTCTGTTGTGTGGCGTGCCGTCGTGTCGTGTACTGACGTGCTGGGCGTCTGTTGTGTGGCGTGCCGTCGTGTCGTGTACTGACGTGCTGGGCGTCTGTTGTGTGGCGTGCCGTCGTGTCGTGTACTGACGTGCTGGGCGTCTGTTGTGTGGCGTGCCGTCGTGTCGTGTACTGACGTGCTGGGCGTCTGTTGTGTGGCGTGCCGTCGTGTCGTGTACTGACGTGCTGGGCGTCTGTTGTGTGGCGTGCCGTCGTGTCGTGTACTGACGTGCTGAGCGTCTGTTGTGTGGCGTGCTGTCGTGTCGTGTACTGACGTGCTGGGCGTCTGTTGTGTGGCGTGCCGTCGTGTCGTGTACTGACGTGCTGGGCGTCTGTTGTTTGGCGTGCCGTCGTGTCGTGTACTGACGTGCTGGGCGTCTGTTGTGTGGCGTGCCGTCGTGTCGTGTACTGACGTGCTGGGCGTATGTTGTGTGGCGTGCTGTCGTGTCGTGTACTGACGTGCTGGGCGTCTGTTGTGTGGCGTGCCGTCGTGTCGTGTACTGACGTGCTGGGCGTCTGTTGTTTGGCGTGCCGTCGTGTCGTGTACTGACGTGCTGGGCGTCTGTTGTGTGGCGTGCCGTCGTGTCGTGTACTGACGTGCTGGGCGTCTGTTGTGTGGCGTGCCGTCGTGTCGTGTACTGACGTGCTGGGCGTCTGTTGTGTGGCGTGCCGTCGTGTCGTGTACTGACGTGCTGGGCGTCTGTTGTGTGGCGTGCCGTCGTGTCGTATACTGACGTGCTGGGCGTATGTTGTGTGGCGTGCCGTCGTGTCGTATACTGACGTGCTGGGCGTCTGTTGTGTGGCGTGCCGTCGTGTCGTGTACTGACGTGCTGAGCATATGTTGTGTGGCGTGCTGTCGTGTCGTGTACTGACGTGCTGAGCATATGTTGTGTGGCGTGCTGTCGTGTCGTGTACTGACGTGCTGAGCATATGTTGTGTGGCGTGCTGTCGTGTTGTGTACTGACGTTTGCAGGTGGGCGGGTAGGCGCTGTAGAAGCCTGTCGGCAGACAGTGCCGCTCCTCAGGTCCCACCAGCAGGTGGCCCGGCTGGCACCGATACATGATGCGCGCACCCACGCCGAAGTCCACCGCCGTCAGGGTCGAGTTGGGCGGCTGCTCAGGTCGGCCACAGGTCAGCGGCTCTGCACGACGTCGGGTCAATGGTTAGCCTCGGGCTGGTGCGGGTCGCATGCGGCCAACAGTGGAAGGTGAACATCGCACATCGCTGCTTTTTTCATCTCCTGTATGCAGCGGTGGGGCAGCTTCGATCATAATTTCGCCTCGGGTGCTGAGGAAAACATTTGGAGACTTTGGGTATGGTAATGCAGCATGTGGTAATGTACATGTCAGCCTATGTGCCAGGTTGACATTATGTGACCGACAGGTTTCCGGGTACGTGCTCCCAAACACACACCACTAGCAAGACTTCCGGGCAAGTGTTCCCAAACACACGCCATCGCAAAATTTCCGGGTACGTGTTCCCAAATACACGCCAGTAGCAAGACTTCCGGATACGTGCTCCCAAACACACATCAGTATCAAAATTTCATGGTACGTGTCCCCAAACACACATCAGCAGCAAGACCACGACGTCGAATTAAGGTACTGACGCGCAGTTCCTTAGATGTCGCGTGCCGACCATGAAATTCACACATGCAGTTGTTTTGAAATACAAGCTCTACAGCACAAAGCCTGGTAACTAGAGAAGCCGGATGACGCATGCCAGACGAAAAATCTTATCCTCTACACCATGCGCCCTTAAGCCCTAATAACTAACTAACTATCCTCTACACCAAGTACACCGGATCATTCGACAGACCCGGTCAAACCAGATGAGACAAAAACAGGTCAGGTCAATCACGCCAGGCAAGACCAGACCAAGCAAGATCAGGCCGGGCCTGATCAGATCAGACCAAATTAGACCGAACTAGATTAGCCCAAACAGACCTGGCCAGACCATATCAGATCAGACCTGGTCAGTCAAAATCAGGCCGAGCCAGTTCAAATCAGACCGGGCCGGGCCAGATCAAATTAGACCAGAATAGACCAGATCAGACCGGAGTAGACCAGATCAGACCGAACCAGACCAGATCCGCCCCAACCATGTTAGAGCAGGTCGGACCGGTTCAGATCATGCCGGATTGCACAAGGTTGGATTACGTTGGATCATATCAGACAAAACCAAACCAGACCAAAAGCCAAGTCAGATCAGTCCGTAACCAAATATAACCAAACCTGGTCGAACAAGACAAAGCTAGACCAGACCAGACAAGTTCACACCGAATCAGACTAGACTAGACCGGATAAGACCGGACCAGAATGTACATAACCAGACCAGACCATCGCTGTACGGACCGTGTTGGCAGACGAAGTTGATGCGGCGGCCACAGTCGGACGGCGCCCACAGCCAGTCCTTGGTGGCGTCCATGCGCGCGCAGTCCCCGCCGCCGCCGCCGCCGCCGCCGGTGACCGCCCAGAAGCTGACGGCCACGTCGTCGCCGTGCAGCCAGCGCCAGCTGTTGGCGCGGCGCGAGTCTCGCACGGCGCCCAGCCAGTACTGGCCGTCCGGCTCAGTCCTGCAACAGCCGGCCGGCACGGTGAGCTGGATATGCTGGATACCCGGGCACAGCTTGAGGCGGACGGCGCCGGCTCCAGTCCGTGCGGTCCTGTGCTTCATGATGCACCCTAGTCAAGACAAACATCCGTAACAGGGGTAGTAATGGGTGAAGATGTCGATTATTTTCCCCGCAAGAACAATGATCTAGACACGCAGATACTAGTAATTGCTGTCTATGTATGCTTATAAAGCTCAGCATGGTTATCCCCTAAATGGTTGGCTAATGTACATGAAGCATATGCATAACATTAAGTGCATGGCCGATGGGTGCCAAATGACCCTGTAGTCGGCGAGCCCTTAAACCCAAATAGCCAATGAAGCGCATGGCCGACAACCCACAGTGGCACAACACACCGAGGCACGTCACAGTGAGTGCACACCTGAACACCTCTCAGTGAAGCACTCCAAGATACCTCACAGTGAAGCACTCGAAGATACCTCACAGTGGATTACTCCGGGACATCTCACAATTACTGCACACCGTGACACCTCGTAGTTAATGCACACCAAGGTACCTGACAGCGACTACAACCGAGACAATTCACAGCAACCGCACACCAAGATACTTCAATCTTGGACAGCAAGGTTACCATAGTATAAACTGGAGCCAATACCGTGGACCACGGACGTGGACCACCGGATGGTGGTGTGGACCACGCCGGGGTGGTGTGGACCACGCCGGAGTGGTGTGGACCACGCCGGGGTGGTGTGGACCACGCCGGAGTGGTGTGGACCACGCCGGAGTGGTGTGGACCACGCCGGGGTGGTGTGGACCACGCCGGGGTGGTGTGGACCACGCAGGGGTGGTGTGGACCACGCAGGGGTAGTGTTGCGGCCGAATCCACCCACCTGTGCCTCCTCCAGAGCTCCCAGCTGAGGAAGCCCTGCAGTGCTGGGCTAGTCTCGGCGATTAGCGAGCCGCCGCGTTCTCTGCAGAAGGCGCGCGCTCGCGCGAAGCTCTTGGGCTGGCGGCGGTAGAAGCTGTAGCAGTTGCCGTTGTAGGTGGCGATGCTGCCGGGCGGCAGGTCGCGGAAGTACGGGCACCTCTCCGCCGGCAGCGCCTACGCCAGGTGGCACTGGTCAGATGAGAAGTGCTAGCAGAGCAGCAGCAGTTTTTCCGTACTCAGATTTCAGGTAGTCGAATTGTCAAGTTCAACAATGAGCAATCAGCAAAGCTTTGTGAGATCCCCGGTGATCACTCTTTTGCTATTTTCACCAAAGTCGAGTGCATCCATAACCCGACTCCTTTAGTATTTCAGCGTTGCCTAGGTATACGCTACGGGCCTAAAATATAATTATTGGGAATTTAAATTTATGACGAAGCATGTCATCTTCTCATAGTTTCGCAGCAAAATAAAAAAGATTACTAATGATCAGCGTGCAACACACACAAACAAACACACACACACACACACACACACACACACACACACACACACACACACACACACACACACACATTCATGCACACACACATATAATTTGTCTTATGTCGCTGCGAAACTATGAGATAATGATGACATGCTTCGCCATAAATTTGTATCTATCTATCTATCTATCCATATATATATATATATATATAGATATATATTACCGTCTTCAATGCTCAAGTCTAGGGTGGGGATGACCGAGTGGTTAAGGTGTCGGGCTATAGGCACCAAAGGTCCCGGGTTCGACACTAGCGCCGCTCAGGACGTTTCCCAATCCCACGGCCCACCGGCGAAACAGTATGGGCGGCGCCATTAGCCGTGAATGTGCATAACGTGCGTCGTGAACCACCCAATAAACAAACAAACAAACAAACAATGTTCAAGTCTTAACTGCCAGCAAAGCTGCTGAGGAGGTCGGGATGGGCTCTGAGGAGCCCCCACCCCACCCCAAAAGACTCCACAGAGTGCTGTGGTTTCCCAGTGAGCCTATCAGGGTATGTACCAGCCATCCCCATAGGGTCGGATTCTTGAGAGGCGTAGGAGTACAGGGACCTAGCCCCTATGCACATGGGCCCTCTGACGGATCAGAGGGCCCGTCACAACTCGGAGGACCATATCACAGCTTAGGGGCTATCTCACAACTCAGGTGTCCTCTCAGATCTCGGAAGGTTCTCTCACAGCTCAAAGATCATTCACAGAGCAGCGGGCCATCTCACAGTTCAGGGGCTTCCCTACAGCTCAGGGGCCGTCCCCTCAGCCAAAGGCCCCTTTCACGTCTCAACGGGTCCTTTCACTGCTCAGGGCCCTCTTGCAGCTCAAGAGTCCTCTCGCAGCTCAGGAGTCCTCTTATAGTGCAGGGATCCGCTCCGAACTCAGGGGATCTTCGTTTACCTCACAGAGCCCTCTTGCAGCTATTTATCAGGAACATCGGTGTAGCGATAACTGAACCGAGGGGGACAACAATTTGTGTTGACCCCTTCCATCGAAACCGAAACAAATTGTAGGAATTCCTCGAGTGTGGTTGCGGGATCACTACATTGAAATTTATGAAAATATCTAACAAGCTAATAAATTCCCAGCCTATGTTTCCCTTACAAAATAATTATGTGGGCACATGTGGGCGCAATATTTGTCTGCCACCCTGCTCAGAACGGCTCCCGGCTGGTGCGTGGCGCCGTGGGTACGTGGAGACTCCTCACCTGGTCCGTGTGGACGCCTCACCTGGTCCGTGTGGACGCCTCACCTGGTCTGTGGTGACTCCTCACCTGGTCCGTGGAGACTCCTCACCTGGTCCGTGGAGACGCCTCACCTGGTCCGTGTGGACGCCTCACCTGGTCTGTGGTGACTCCTCACCTGGTCCGTGGAGACTCCTCACCTGGTCCGTGGAGACTCCTCACCTGGTCCGTGGAGACTCCTCACCTGGTCCGTGTGGACGCCTCACCTGGTCCGTGTGGACGCCTCACCTGGTCCGTGTGGACGCCTCACCTGGTCCGTGTGGACGCCTCACCTGGTCTGTGGTGACTCCTCACCTGGTCCGTGGAGACTCCTCACCTGGTCCGTGGAGACGCCTCACCTGGTCCGTGGAGACTCCTCACCTGGTCCGTGGAGACGCCTCACCTGGTCTGTGGTGACTCCTCACCTGGTCCGTGGAGACTCCTCACCTGGTCCGTGGAGACTCCTCACCTGGTCCGTGGAGACGCCTCACCTGATCCGTGGAGACTCCCCACCTGGTCCGTGGAGACGCCTCACCTGGTCTGTGGAGACTCCTCACCTGGTCCGTGTGGACGCCTCACCTGGTCCGTGTGGACGCCTCACCTGGTCTGTGGTGACTCCTCACCTGGTCCGTGGAGACTCCTCACCTGGTCCGTGGAGACGCCTCACCTGGTCCGTGGAGACGCCTCACCTGGTCTGTGGTGACTCCTCACCTGGTCCGTGGAGACTCCTCACCTGGTCCGTGGAGACTCCTCACCTGGTCCGTGGAGACGCCTCACCTGATCCGTGGAGACTCCCCACCTGGTCCGTGGAGACGCCTCACCTGGTCCGTGGAGACTCCTCACCTTGTCCGTGGAGATGCCTCACCTGGTCCGTGGAGACTCCTCACCTGGTCCGTGGAGACTCCTCACCTGGTCCGTGTAGACGCCTCACCTGGTCCATGTAGATGCCTCACCTGGTCTGTGAAGATGTCTCACCTGATCCGTGTAGACGCCTCACCTGGTCCATGTAGATGCCTCACCTGGTCTGTGAAGATGTCTCACCTGATCCGTGTAGACGCCTCACCTGGTCCATGTAGATGCCTCACCTGGTCTGTGAAGATGTCTCACCTGATCCCTGTAGACGCCTCACCTGGTCCATGTAGATGCCTCACCTGGTCTGTGAAGATGTCTCACCTGGTCCGTGAAGACGCCTCACCTGGTCCATGTAGATGCCTCACCTGGTCTGTGAAGATGTCTCACCTGGTCCGTGAAGACGCCTCACCTGGTCTGTGAAGATGTCTCACCGGGTCCCTGTAGACGCCTCACCTGGTCTGTGAAGATGTCTCACCGGGTCCCTGTAGACGCTTCACCTGGTTCGTTTAGACGCCTCACCTGGTCCGTGTAGACGCGTCACCTGGTCCGTGCAGACGCTTCACCTGGTCTGTGGAGACTCCTCACCTGGTCCATGTAGCCACCTCACCTGGTCCGTGCAGACGCCTCACCTGGTCTGTGGAGACTCCTCACCTGGTCCATGTAGCCACCTCACCTGGTCCGTGTAGACGAACGCCTCGCAGATGCTGAGGCGCTGCGGCGTGGTCGCCTCCAGGTGGACGGACACGAACGCGCCGGGCATGGCCGGGTTGCATGGCAGAAAGAGCGGCCGACCCTCCTCGACGAAGCCTGATGACACGAGAAGCGCTTACGCACCGCATTGCAAACGCAGACCGTTGCTGGCCAGATAGCATCGTGTGGCTGTTGAAGCGTCCACAGCTCGCGGGCGCGCCAGTAATGAGCTGTGGCCGCTGATCAGATGATACACGGGATGGATGCTGATTACCGAACTGTCGGTAGTGGGGAGAGCTGAGACTGGTCTGAGCATCGGCCGTGGGTGGCGGTCACTGACCTGCGAACTTGGCATAGGTGGGTATCATTGGGGCCCACTGGCATATGCATGTCGATGACAAGTTCATGGTCCCACAGACTGCCTTCTGGCTAACGATGCACAGCGCTATCCTATGGCTCGGTGACCCGCTGTCCTATGTTTCGATGACATGTGAAGCGAAAGGTTACTCAACTTTTGGCCTGTGTACGATGCTAGGGGAGATCATATCTGGCTTTGCTTGGGAGAATATCGTGCTCATATCTGATTGGTCGAGAACTTGGGTGCATTCTTTAATTACCCGACTGCATTTCATTAAAGAATCATATTGTCGATTTGGTGGGGGTAGGTAACTTCAAATTGGCCATGGCTGGCTTTGTTTCAGATATATAGCAATTTTATTACATCTAATTAAGCTAATTAGTTTAACTGGGTGGTGCTGATGAATTTCGAATTAATCAATTATTTTTCGATTTTTTGCTCGACGTATGATCAAATGACAGCGAAAAATGACCAATGTCCCTGACATTGGTCATTTTTTGTCATTCATTGGTCAGGGACACATGGAATCCGCCATGCACGAGCACAGTTGCAAAAGCTGACTCCATACCCATGACCCCCACCGTGAGCCGTGTTAAAGACATTGGTCTGTATGCTGTGGCTAGATGTGAGGGTGTGCTCAACCGTGAACCGTGTCAGGGACACTGGTCTGTCCAGATGTGAGGATCTGATCATCTGTACACCGTGTCAGGGCCACTGGTCTGTACACTGTGGCTAGATGTGAGGGTGTGCTCACCTGTGAACCGGTTGCAGATGGGGTTGGTTTCCAAGTCTGGGCGATTGTTGCCCACTCGAACCACCAGATTGGCTGGCGTGTTGTTCTCTGTTAGCGGAATAGCGGGTCAGTGACCAAAAACAAAATATCAAGCCGGCACTACATGGCATCAGGCAACTGTGTTGATGAAATGTGTTTGACTACACACTACACATGGCGAAGAAGTTATTAATCACTGTTTTTTAATCCAATCGTTGAAATTAGCCCATTAGTAGCCAATCAGTATTAACCTTCACAGTGCGAGATGGTAAGCGAATCAATTTGGCCTCGAGTGATAGTTTTCTGGTGTAGCTAACAACCCCAACGACCTAGAGCCCTAACGCTATGGCCTTGAAACTTTGCATACCTTCCGTCACTTGTTTTTCGCATATTGCGTTGGAAATTGTGTTCTAAACGCTTAAGACGCCTAAGTTAGAACGAACCGGTCAGGTCACGATCTCGTCTCGATACGGTTTGTAGATGTACATTGAAGCATTTCCCAAAGCCAAACCATGCAAAACAATTAAAAGTGACCATTGTGGGTGCATAGACAAATGACCCAAGACAAACCAAAAACTATAACATGTGACTTCAGGTCAGGTCCTAAGGTCCAGTAGTAAGACAAAAAAGTTTTTGCGCCATGTTGTAAATCAGTATTTTTAAACAGTGTGAACAGAAATGGGCTTGGACTTAAAACGCTCTGAACAGACGCACCGCCCTGGACGGGCGCCCCGCCCCGCGGGCGACTCACCGCAGCAGGAGCGGCCGAAGTCGAGTCGCACCAGTTGCACCATGTACGGCTCCAGCAGGTTGACGTACCAGAGCGGCCTGCGCTCCGACTGGGTCAGCGTGCACGTCTGCGGGTCGAACAGCGCCGCCGTGCTTCCGTCCACCGCCTTCTGCGGGATGCCCTCCTGCGCCGTGCTCGACTGCATTGGCGCCTTGCCGAACGCCACGTTGATCACTGCGGACAGAATAAGGACGTTGGGTCCTTTGAGGCGCTCGGCTGTCGTGCTAGCCGTTGGTGAAGGCCGCAGGAGTCCGCGCGGGCTGCAGGCCTCGAACCCAGGTCACTTTGGTGACGAGACGGAGACGTTGACAGCCATGCCAAGGTTCACACTCTCACCGTGGTCAAGCGGACAGGAGTAATCACTGTGGAGGAGAGTCAAACTGGGTGTCACGTCGGATGCAGCATTGGTGGGCGCATGGTGCTGACCATGGCGGCAAGTTCTTCACGTTTCCTTCGATCATTTCACAAAGCGAGTGACGCAATCTCATGTCAAGAAGCTACCGTGTTGATTGCCATAGAAAGTAAATGAAGTATGCCGCGACAAGAAATGCCCGAACATTGATCATGGTGAAGGTTGAATGGCATTGGTGACTGGAAAAGGGAATAGCACTGATTGCTGTTTAGAGTGAGTGAAATTAACCACTGTGAGGACAGAATGGCACTGATAATTTTGCACGAATGTGGCACGCCGATCACCATGTAATTATGCATGATGTGAACGGGAAACGGTTTGGGTGTAACACTGGAACAGAAATACATTGGCTATTAATCCAGGAGAATTAGACAGTTCTATTAGCTTCCAAGATAAAGCTGAGGATTCCACCTTCTGTGTTGCGAGCTGTTCAGCTTATGATGGTGTCAGACGGCAATAATCTGTCCACATGTGACTAATAGATGAGCTTCTCTGTTCCACAGTTATTTGCGTCAATCGGTGACCAAATTATGATTAACAATTAAAAATTGTGGTCAAAGTATTTGGAGAGATCTAGGAACTTCTAGACGATGTTTGCTGATGGTTACGCGGCTGCCAGAGTTGTACCAGATTTTTAACTCGAAATTTCCCATCGGTTTGAGCCGTGATACGTAACATCTTCGCTGTGGGTTATAATATGTAATGGAGCATTAGGACAGCGAAGGGAAATCGTTCCCTCTTTGTCGTCGCAGCTTTCTTCGGTTTCCCATTGGCAAGCGCCGGTATGAACTCTCGCCCTCACCGTCATCGTTCGCTTTCCCCTTCCTGAACAACTTATTCTTGCACTCTTCCAATTGCATAACCGGGGACAATGTATTCCATCAGCTATAATTTCTGTTTAAAATTATACATACAACAGCCATTGCAGTGTTCACATCGTCATCTTTACTGTCGGAAACAATACTACTAAGGTCATCAATTGCTGTTAAGATGCTGCTGCTGATGGATTATGGTTTGAGCCGGGTCATATCCGAGCTCATTTGCCGAGCATTTCTTCGTCGGCCGATAACTTGAAGCTCGAAGCCATCACAGATAGATGTGTAGAGGTACATTTAATATCTCTAGCTATTTGACTTCAAGGAACCGGTGAGGCATGACGAAGGTGCACGAGGCTTGAACGCACGTTGTAAATTCCTGTCTTGAAAGCTATCCCATCATCAGCAATATAACGCTTAACCACCATTAAAACACTGGACGAGCGAGTGCAAGAGACGGCTATGGTACCTCCTGCTGCAGGCGTGCAACGGCTACCATACCGTGACCGGAACCTTGTAGATTATCTGTAACTGCGTCAAAATGTCAGATGGAAATTATAACATATCAAAAGTATATTTTGATCGAGGATGGTGCCGATTGATACATATGACGTCATGTAAGAAATAGAAGCATCTACCCCACCCTTGACTTTCCATTGCATAGTATCTTACTACACAGAGAGCAACTCAATTTTCCAGAACCATCTTAAGTCCAGCTGCGTGAGGCGTACTAATTCTGTAAAGACACTGCCACTTTAACGTGACGCGAAGTTTCAGAGCATGCGGTCAGAACCTACGTTCTACAAATGCCGCCGAGGAGAGGATTAGGTTCATTGTTACATCTGTGTCCCGAGAATGCTAATCAACCCTCAGCCCACAATGATTTGTTCAGATTCAAAATAAGTCCTTCAATTAATTAACAACACACACGACTGGCCACATCCCATCATTTATCGAACCCAGCAGGCGGTCGCCGGCAACGTACACAACTTTCCTTCCTCTGGATTCTGGACCACGTCAAGATCCTAGGAAACTAGCAGCAAATTGGCTGCCAGCCTTAGTATCGACCCTTCATTTAATGGTGGAACACGGGCGTCGGTGGCTCAGTGGTTAAAGTGAGTGTCTGGCACGTCAGAGGTACGAGGTTCGATTTCCCGCGATGCCCGCCCTTCCTGACAGGGTGAGAGGCAGGCGACGCCATATGACCTCAGCTCCTAAGTGTGTCGTAAATCCACAATCATCCCACTTCAACGTGGAATATTCGGTAGACGATCACAATGCGCTCCTGCAACTCCACATACGTCAGCATCACCAGAACACATGGACACAACACAACTCGACACATCACCTCTCCTCTCCAATCACTCCCACACCACCAAATCAACGCTAGGTACATGGAGTACATCAAACCAATTGCACCGCCAAAAGGAAGTCGTCCTCACTAGACTTAGAACTGGTTGCACAAAGCTAACACATCCTCGACTAGAGGCTGACCATTATGCAGCACCTCATTGCGACACCTGTTACACCAACATTAAGTATAGGTCACATCCTGCGAGATTGTAGATTCAAAGTACCTTTGAAGCTCAAAGACAACCGCCCAAAGCCTTCTGTCGCTTCCATCGCTTCTGGGTGGCAAACACCCATAACTCTTGCAATCACTATTTGGCTATCTGCACGCCCCCAAACTGGCAAGAGCAGTGTAGCCATCAAACCACCAACACGCACTCCGACACGCATCCAGCACGCACTGCACATCCGAGCATATATGCATAGCAGTAACGGAAATACCTACCCACGAATGGCATCGGACGTGCATGAGCCGACTCGCCTTCCCATTCGAAATATATGACTACCTAGCGGTGCCGTCGGACGTAGATTAGCCGATTTGCCTTGCAATGTACAACGTAGGAGCCAGAGGTACAACAAACGTAGATGAGCCGATTTGCAAAACACCGTACTAACCTTACATACAACCCTACGTGAGAGTAAGCTGCTACTAACCACTACCAACGAATAACATGCGGCAGCCGACGTGGGGTGCGGTGTGGAAAATTACCTCCTTGACCCACGATAAATAGCCTGCAATGCTTTTGGACAAGAGCACAAGGCTAATGACGGCGCCGTGACAAAATTAACTTTATCGTCAACCCTCTCCCACCCCAACTACAAAATATCTTGCGGAGCAGTAAAATAAACTAAAACTCTAAACATCTGGAAGATATCCCCCGTCCACACCCTGCTTTCAGCACAGTAACGTTGCATACACCAAAACGTAAGAATATGTTAACGTAAATGCACACTTGCCTTAAACATGCTCGCAAATCCGATTCACCTGAAAGACGGCGCAAATGACCTACATGGCTCAGCACGCCTCTGGTAGGCACCCCCCCCCCCCTTTCAGCTCATGACTGAGCCCGTACGGAAATCCATATGGTCTAAATATTTTGTGTCCTATCTTACTGTTCTTTTCTGGACGAAAAGGCCACAAAGTCCGTGCGTAGTGCTGCGCGTATGTTTATCGCCATGCAAGGGATCGTCCAGCTTGGTTTTTTTCGTTGTCTCGTGGACTAATTATTCCAATGGCTCTCTGGCATATGACACCCGTTGGTGTCTTATTGTGTCTAATTGTGTCTCTTCATAAAACGTAGTCGACAGGCCATATATCGCTCCGCTGAGATGACCAGTCAGTGGGCCAGTTGGTGGTCATGTCATAACGGACTCAGTGGACGAGCTTCACCGGAAATAACATATACACGCAAGCTGTGCACTCAGCCGACCGAGCGTGAGCCTGCCCAAACCACCGACCTTGACCTTCACACCACCGACCTTGACCTCGACACCACCGACCTTGTACGGCACGTCGATCACATACACAGTATCAGCGTACCCCGACTGTACCCATATTCTGAGACTCGTGTGACCCTATCCGCGGTCCCCTCTCCAGTCACCGATTAAATCATGCATCTTCCCGCCACGCCTGACAGGTAGAGCCTGCCTGTCCGGCTGGCCTATTTCCTCCGTACCCATCGGCGCAGCCATCGATGGCCCGTACAACTCAGGCGGACACCAGCCTACCAGGGCAGCAAGTAGCCAAAACAGGAGTCCCAGAGGGGGAGAAGCCCACCACCGCAGTGCTATCGGCGGTCCCGGGCGCGGGCCACGTGGCGACACGGCCAGTGGACCGCCGCTCGCGGCTGCCGAATGACCTGTCGGTTCCCACGCCGTCGACATGCCGACGCCGCACGGCGGGGAGGTTTATACGGAGCGGGAGCCGCTCCGGGAACGGCTATCAAGACGCTGCTCCGAGTCTCAACGGAATGTATGTACGTTTTGTGCGAACGAGGCGAGCTCCAGCGAACCGTATGCTGGCTGTCACGGCAAGAGATAAACATGCCGCTGAACAGAGTATACAGTGCTCCAAGAAAGACGAGGGAAGTGGCATCTACGGCCATGTCGTCCACACTTCATCACCACAATCTCGGTCTCTTCTTGGATGCCGACCTGAGCGGCAGTTCAGAGGAAGAGCTACAAGAAGTGAGCCTCATTGTATTCGACCGATGACAAAGTTAGGATCACCGGAGATTGGGATCAAAAACCGATTTCAAAGGGAGGAGGTTAAAAAAATGGGATATCGGACCCGAATTATGAATAACGCAGGCAAATCGCTGTCCGACAGGCGTGCATAGCACAAAGGTAGAGTTTTCAAAGGGTGACCTCACAGCAGCAGATTCCCCGAGATGCAAGCCACCAGAAGCACCCAACTGGCGGTGCAGCTGGCGGTGCAGCTGGCGGTGCAGCCGACGGTACAGCTGGCGGTACAGCTGGAGGTGCAGCTGAGGGTGCAGCTGACAGTTGGCGGTTCAGCTGACGGTACAGCCGACAAGTGGCGCCGTCCAGCATGCTGTTCCACAGCCACACCGCAGTGGCTACTTGGCCATGCTTGTGAGGGTGGGTCATCACTTGGTTCCTGAAAACGGCTAGTGAAATTAACGTGAAAAATATCATTCTGAACTCACATTAACTTTTTTTTCAGATTTTTTAAATTAAATTTTATGGGTGGCCCGCTCTCGTTTTGTTACACCATGTTTGCCAACATTTGTACCAAATCGCCTTTTTGAGGAGGATATAATTTATACATGTGCTTCAAACTTCCGTTGTGGGTAGTTCTGGGCGCATTTCATCATATGTGTAAGTTTCGTGGTCCTATCGCATGTGGTTGTCGAGATATTCATTTTATTAAGTCGGGTTTTGGCAACGCCATCTATTGAGCGCAAGAAGAACCATGAATGAAAACATTCTTTTCCAACGCTTTCTTGAAGCGCGAATGCGGGGAAATGATATAAGGCGACTACAGCAGATATATTGCTTCCGAAATCACATGTTCCAGGCTTCTAGATACCTCCGTTCCCCATATATACGTAGACCAATTAATCCAGTTGATTGTGTGCGATACACTACGCCATACAATAGTTCGCGGTCGGTTCATCTGTGCGCTGTGCAGTTTGTGAAAGCGATTCCGTACTATTTTGAACTCAATCTGACACTATCGTAACATTCGGAAACAGCAGCACTGGCACCTCTTCCGGCGGCGTATTGTACTCAGAGACGCCCCCGTCCCTAGGGCTAGTATGACGTCAGCTACACGGATCACGTGTGATCGCCGGGTAGGTCGCTCGGGGGCAGATCGCAGTCGACACGTCCGCGGCCGCGTGGTGGGTCGTGCGCTCTGCACTCACTGCAGGGCATTTATTGAATATCCGCAGTAGTGGATATGTCGTGCTCCAAGAACAAACGTGTTTTGCGCACAACCTGGAAAGAGACTGATCATTTTTTGCTGGGACAGCTTGCGCATCTGAAAAATGACGTGCTGCCGACACGCCAGGATGTGATAAACTGCCTGCGACACGAGGCGCCAGGATGTGATAAACTGCGAGGCGCCTGTCCATGAGTCAGCAGGCTGGTGGAGGCACAATCAACGAAGCGATGGAATCAACCTGCCAGCAGGTTATGGAGCTATGGGGTAGGGAAGGCATACCGATTCTCACAAAAAAACGCATCACCAATTTGATGGAAGTGTGTTTCAGACGGTTTCAGAAACTGCAGAATAGGGAGACAGAAAGACGTCAAAGTGATGACTGGCTGAGTCGCGAGAAAGCCTGGTTTTTCAAACTGCTTGATGTGGCCAGCTGTAAGTGTGGCCGAGCCCGGCAGTGAGTATTTAACTCACTTCACCCCAGCGTCAGGAAAGGCGTGTGTTATCTTTAGAGAGCTCCATGCCGTCGCTGCCGAATATGATGGTGTTGTCGTAATCGGGGCGGACGGAACGGCCGTGAATACTGGGCGGCATGGTAGAGTGTGCCGTATGTTTGAATTATTTGAGGGGAAAGCCGTCCATTGGTTCATATGCCAGTTGCACCAAAATGAACTAAATCTCCGAGTAATTTCCAATGAGTTAGGTGGCGGTACAACGGGTCCGCGGTCATTCAGTGGACCGATCGGTACGCAACTGGCAGGCGACTTGGAACAAAGGCCAGTCACAGCGTATGAGCCTGTGCCTGGTCAGGCCCAAGATCTACCCGAGGAAATCGTGAAAGACCTCAGCACCGATCACCTTATTTTGAAATTTGTACCGCTTGTACGTTTCGACGACCAAACCAGATAACAATCTTGAAGTCCTGGTACACTTTGTCATGAATCACTATGACCCGATGTGGTTTTATATAAAATCACACCCGTTCTGCAAAGACGGGGCCAAAAACCTCTACCGCAGTGTAGAACTGCTCAGACATCTCTCGGACCGCGTGTAAAAGGTAATCCAACCGGTCATTCAGAGAAACGCCTACTGGGCCCACCCTGAATCACTGCTGCTGGCCATGCTATGCGACAGCGATGTGACGATCAGAGAGCGGGCGGTCAGGATCATAATCGAGTGCCGGCGGAACAGAACAGAAGACGCGGATAACGTAAGACCGTACGGACTGCCAAAAATTAGGTTTGCGGCAACAAAGTACAATCAACTGGGATCAGGAGCTCATAACCGAGCCCCCCCCCCTCCCTGACGCTGTCAACAAGTGAGCGAGACCTGGACGCAGCGGGGGAACGTGTACCGATGTACCCGGTGCACACCCAGGCGGTAGAGAGGGCTGTAAAATGTGTCACGGAGGCATCTGCGGCCGTTGTGGGCGATGCTGCGCGGCATGGATTCATCTGTGCGAAGATGAGCCATAGGCTAGCGGTGCCATCCTTTCAGTCGAAGCAGGACTTTGATTTTGACGTTGTGTAGATGACCAGATAGGATGGCTGGAATGGATGGAAGCAAGTTGTGTGCAGGTGTGTACTTGTGTTTGTGGTCCGAAGTTCGCTGGCTTGTTTGCGAAAGAATAAACCATGTTTGACTTGAAAAAATGTCGTTTCCTGTTAGCGATAGTCATGGTGCGGCTTTAGCTGAAGTTCGGTTTCACATCAATGTTGTTTGTTTGCCGCCCTGTGCTGTCTGGACACTACTCAGTCCTCGGTCAGTCCTCAGTCAGTTCTGACATTGACATATGGGCTCGTGAGCAGAGTAAGGGTGTGACTGATCACCAGTATCGAAGTGTCAGCCCGGTGTCGACCCGGCCCAGGCCCGTGGGCGTTGACTGTCACCAGTATCGGTGGAGATAAGTGTCAGCCCGGTGTCGACCCGGCGCGGGCCCGTGGGCAGAGTACGGGTGTGACTGATCACCAGTATCGAAGTGTCAGCCCGGTGTCGACCCGGCCCGGGCCCGTGGGCAGAGTCGGTGTGACTGATCACCAGTATCGAAGTGTCAGCCCGGTGTCGACCCGGCCCAGGCCCGTGGGCAGATTACGGGTGTGACTGATCACCAGTATCGAAGTGTCAGCCCGGTGTCGACCCGGCCCAGGCCCGTGGGCAGAGTACGTCTGACTGGTCACCAGTATCGAAGTGTCAGCCCGGTGTCGACCCGGCCCAGGCCCGTGGGCAGAGTACGGGTGTGACTGATCACCAGTATCGAAGTGTCAGCCCGGTGTCGACCCGGCCCAGGCCCGTGGGCAGAGTACGGGTGTGACTGATCACCAGTATCGAAGTGTCAGCCCGGTGTCGACCCGGCCCAGGCCCGTGGGCAGAGTACGGGTGTGACTGATCACCAGTATCGAAGTGTCAGCCCGGTGTCGACCCGGCCCAGGCCCGTGGGCAGAGTACGGGTGTGACTGATCACCAGTATCGAAGTGTCAGCCCGGTGTCGACCCGGCCCAGGCCCGTGGGCAGAGTACGGGTGTGACTGATCACCAGTATCGAAGTGTCAGCCCGGTGTCGACCCGGCCCAGGCCCGTGGGCAGAGTACGGGTGTGACTGATCACCAGTATCGAAGTGTCAGCCCGGTGTCGACCCGGCCCAGGCCCGTGGGCAGAGTACGGGTGTGACTGATCACCAGTATCGAAGTGTCAGCCCGGTGTCGACCCGGCCCAGGCCCGTGGGCAGAGCACCTCCGAACTCGGGACAGCGCTTGGACAACTCTGCATTTCCGTCGACTGGTATGACAGCTATGATTAATGGTGCTGCTCTGCCATCGCTGGCGAACTAGACATACCAGTTCGGTGGGTGTGGTTAGTCGAAAACCCATGCACAGATACGCATTTAACGATTTGCATTGCTCATTGACGATGTCGGTGTTTTCCGACGTGTGTGAACTAGCGTTGTTTCAGTTCGGTGCACGTGGGATAGAAGTGGTCCGGCGCCAGTTTCAACGGTTCCGGGCAATTAGTGTTCGGTCAGCCGTGCCACCAGGCGGTGTTGTTTCTTATCCATTATTCGGCCACCATGACTTATTAACATCGATATCGGCAACAACCGGCAATTTAAAACTTCCCCGGCCGATATTCAATGCGTTTCAATGCAGCCTGGGACCCGAACCGTGAGCAGCGTTCACAGCGGCGCGGAACTATTGCGTTGCCCACTGACCCAAAATTGCACTCTGCAACAACATGGGACGTGAGGTCGACCAAAGCCGGCACGCTGGACTGTACTGCTAACAGTTATTTACAATGTTTTGAGTGCTCACATTTTGCCAGCATTAACTGACACCCAGCACGGTTTTATTCCAAAAAAGGTCATGTGTTTCAAACCTGGCAGTTTTCTTGAGACATGGCTGGGATACGATCGCTGCTGGTTCCCAGACAGATGCAACCTATTCGGACTACTCTTTGGCTTTCCAAAGTATCAACCATAAGCTATACAACCTTGAAAATGCATATCATGTTTCAGACAAAATTATCTCTCTGATTCGCTCATACCTGACTGGTCATCAGCGGGTGATAGTCAATGGGGCGGTCTCTGACTGGGCTGACGTCATTTCCGGTGTACCGGAAGGGAGCTTGCTGACCCCTCTGTTATTTGCCCTGTTTGTGAACGACCTGCCATCCAGGATTGACTTGGAATGTCTGATGTTTGCTGATGACGTCAAAATGTTTAGGAGGATAGCGTCTGTGGACGACACGACCCGCATTCAGAGGGATATTGATTCCCTCTGTAAGTGGTCTGCAGACTGGATGCTATCATTTAACCCTCTGAAATGTAGGTTGTTCACAATGTCTCTCCGTCGTACTCCTGTGCGCTTCGAATATAAGGTACACGATAGAACGCTGCTGCGTGATACTGTGATGCGAGACCTGGGTGTGTACCTGGACAGCAAATTGACATTCGCACATGTGGCAAAAACTGTGTCATTTGCGAACGGAGCTCTCGGACTGTTTATTAGATGAATGCAAGTAGGGGTACTGGTAGAAAATTCTCTAAGATTGCTCTGTTGGCGGCATATAACGCGAACATTAGGTCTTACCTTGGGTATTGCTCCGTCATCTGGGCAGGCGCAGCCACAACACATCTGACCAGGATTGGCAAGGTAGAGCATACATTTTAAATGTGGCTTGCTCAACACTGTAGTGCCAAACCTTGACCGGGATCTCTGCGATATCAGGACCTCCTTCGCTTTTATAACATGACATCTGTGTCCACTCGTCGCGTACAGTCCGACATCACGTTCTTACGAAACGTTTTATGTGGTAGGACGGACTCATCAGTGTTATTGCATAACTTTTGAGTGTGTCCCAGTCAGGACAAATAGGCAACTTGTTTTATTTCATGTGCCGTATGCACGTGTAGAAATCGTTAGGTGTGGCTTATTTAATACAGTATTAATAGAAGCGAACACATTTTTAGCAATGACACGAGGTGCGGACATATTCACGAACCCGCTGAATGCATTTAAGGCTCCGGTGGTTAAATACTGTGCTGCGTCACACGCTCACATCTGAATCGCGTAATCCTCGGGGTTCGATACAGTTCTGACAGCCGTTCACCTGCTTGAACTGAAAACTGTTCACCTGTCCTGTTTACGTTTTATAGCTATTGACTTCTTCGGTAAAGGGCACAGTATGCTGTTGGAGATTGTGGACAACAGACAAATAAACAAATAAACAAAAGAGGGTTTTGTCGGATAAACACACTTGCATTCACACCAAGCTGCACTGCACCACAAATGCTTGTCTCCATCTGTTTCTTAACACAAAAGGGCGGTCCAAACTTTTGCAGATGAGCGTCGTATATCTGTTAATTAATTGTTTAATGGTACCAAGGTCGGAGTCCACTTCACACATGCCGTAACTTCGCTGAAGTCTCCCCGGTAAGTACAGGTGAAATCAAGGCACGTTGTGACAAAAAAACAGACTGCGGTAGGCGTCAGACGCAATGTTAATGCGGACATCAGGGGGACCCTCAGTAAAGAAAGAAAACAGGTAGGTTCCTGATGCCATTCAAGAACTAGGAAGCATGCGCACGCGGCAGGCGCGCCCGGATGTTCATTAGTGTGTGCGCGAAAAATATAGTTCCAATTTATCAGACTGTCTCCATAAAATAAGACGCGAATTACATGTATGAAAGCTAGTTTGCCATCAGACGTCAATTCCATTGTCATTTACAGTGATATATTGCGCATATTGTTACTTTGCGCATTGCATTCTGGAACTTTCAACCATAGACAGCTGGACGCTGGCGGCGATGCTGGTGGCCCCCGGCCTGTCCTCGACCGCCCGCTGCCATTCATAAATGGTGGGGCACAAACCAAATGTTAATGGGCCCCAACGCCAAAGTAGCAGGTGATTTTCAGATTTGAAACACTAGGCGATGTACCTGGCATGATTTCTGACACTAGTACAGTCGAAGCCGACAGGTTGTCTCGATATTGTCTAAGAATATTGCGCTTATGGGCGTTCAATGGAAAGAATGCATCTACAACCGTGAATTTCTCATATACCATTTTAGCGTGGCAGAGCAGATGCTGCTTAGTATTGTTGAAGGGTGGGACTTTACTTTACTTTTTATCATGCAACCCCTCGGCGGCCCTCCGGATCCTCTGGGCAGCAACTGTCGGCGCTTGACGTCAGGCGCGCACCCAGGATTTTTCCATGGGGGCCCAGAGCGAAAAGGGCACTTGGCCGGCTCCAAAAGGGGACCTAACCGGCTCCAAAAGGGCACTTTGCGGTCCGGGGCAAACTGGAAGGTTTGTTGACGGGGGGGGGGGGCGTGAAAAAATGTTTGGTCAAAAGGGCAGTTTTGGCACAGGCGGGGCACGTAAGGCAGGTCACTTTTTGGGCTAAATTTGGGACATTCCGGCGAAGAGGGCACTTTGTTGACCGAGGGACGGGGTGGGCGTTGAAAAAAAATCGCCAAAAGGACAGTTTTTTGGCCCAAAGGGCACCTTTGACACAGGCGGGGCACATCAGGCAGGTGATTTTTGGGCTGAATTTGGGACATTCCGGCCAAGATATGTTTCAGGCATTGGATGACTGCCCCCAGGATAGTAGTAGTAAGGAGTCAGTGCTGGTCCTAGGAGACTCTCGTGTGCGACATTTAGAGCGGGTATTTTGTAAAGGTAGGAGGAACAGGAGGTGCATCACCAGGCCTGGTGCCAAGGTGAAGGTCCTGGTACCTGTGGTGGCGCAGGTCACCAGTGATCACCAGTTTAGCACAGTCATAGTGCATGCAGGGGTAAATAACATAGGTCCTACTAGGAGTGAGGAGCTTCTGCGGGAGTACAGGGCCCTTCTGGCCACCCTGAAGGGTACCAATAGAGGCATTGCAACAGCAATTTTGCCTAGGGCTAGATCATCCCCTGAGTGGAGCTCTAGGGCACTGGCAGCTAACGCCAGGGTAGGAAAGCGCTGCCATGAGCTAGGTTTTACATTTGTAGACGAGTGGAGCAAGTTTTATGCATCGTGGGACCTCTATCAGAGGGATGGCCTGCACTTCTCTGAGAAGGGGGTCCATGTGTTAGGCAAAGTGTACGAGCATGTCCTTCAGGGAAACTAGGAAATGGGGTGGGGAGGGATGAAATTGCATTGCCAACTCAGAAATATTCCAATAGTGTCAGCCAAGGCAATAGAACCTCAAAGTCTGCAAATAGGGAGAGCAGCAGTTCAAGGGGACAGAGTGATAGTTCATCTAGTGAAAAAAGAACTCAGTATGAAAAAGCCAAAGGTGGTTATGGAGCATTTGTTAAGTGTATGATGTTTAATGCTCAGAGTATCCGTTCCAAATTTGATGAGTTCAAGTGTTATGTTGCTGAGGGGAACCAGATTTTGTTTGCATTACGGAGGCATGGGTCAGTGAAGGGTATTTTGGAGATGACTTACAGGACTATGAGATCCAGGGAAACAATATATTTTCGTGCAATAGGGGTCCAGCAATGAAAGGGGGTGGTGTAATGCTCTATATGAGTAGCTTATTCAGTTCTCAAAAAGTAGCAGGTGGGGATAAAAATGTGTCTGTGGAGTCCATTTGGCTTGATGTCACTGTGGGAAAAGGCAACAGCAATACTCTTAGGATAGGAGCTTTCTACCGATCAGGAACCCTGCCACATTCTCAGCAACTGGAGCTTAACAAGGTGATTTGTGAGGAAATCAGTAGAAACTTTAAGAGGAAGTGCCTTATTCTTGGTGACTTTAATCTAAAAGGTTATGAAAATGCTAGTGTTGGCTCCCCATCATGCAAAATGTTTAAGAAATGCCTTGAAGCGGACCTGTTCTTACACCAGTTTGTATCGGAACCTACCAGGCATGGTTCATTCTTGGACCTTGTATTCTCGGATTTAAGTGACTTGGTTCAAGACTTGACTGTATGCGAAACTCTGGGAAGAAGTGACCATAACATAGTTAGATTCAAGGCACATGTAGGGGAAATTATCAAGGATAATTTGGTAAAGGTTCCAAATTTCAACAGAGCAGACTTTAACTGCATGAGAGCGGCTTTAAGTGCCATCAGATGGGAAGAAGAATTCTCCAATTTAAATGCCTGTGAAATGTGGGAAAAGTTCAAATCTTACTTCAAGGAAATTCAGATTAGACATGTCCCCCAAAAAGAAGGGTAGGAAAGCCAGCATGGCTTACACCAGACTTGATAAAAGCAATTACGGCTAAGAAAACCGCATTTATAGTCTTTAAAGAAGCCTCAAATGTCGTTAATCTAAAGGCGTATCGAAAAGCTAGAGACATTGTGAAGCAAAAAACCAGAGCAGCAAAGCGAGCAAAAGAACTGGATTTAGCTAGAAACTGTAATGGGGACAGTAAAAAGTTCTTTAGTTTCTACAAGCTGAGTAAAGTTTCTAGCACAATTGGTCCACTGGAAGTAAACGGGACTACATTGGGTGAGGATAGTGAGATGGTTGAGGAGCTGAGCAAGCAGTTTAAATCAGTGTTTACATTGGAAGATATGACCAATCTACAGACCGTACACCATAGTTCAGTGACATGGGATCTGACAAATGATGTTGATTTCATTGATAGTGATGTTGTTTACAATCATATCAGGAAAATAAAGCCAAACAAGGCAGCAGGACCTGATGATATTTATGCTAGGGTGTTGCGGAAACTGAAAAGGAACTGGCATTTCCACGTAGTATAATATTTTGTAGATCAGTTTCACAAAATGAAATTCCAACCGATTGGAAAAGGGCAAATGCAGTTCCTATTTTCAAGAAAGGAAAAAGAGGGAAAGTTCAAAACTATAGGCCAGTAAGTCTCACATCCCTAGTCTGCAAGGTACTCGAATCACACACAATCACACAATCACAGCATATGAAGGCTCCATACTTGATGGGTGGCCAAGTGCTATCAGTGACTCAACAGGAGAAGGATTTAGGTGTTATTCTAAACACAAAACTGGGGGCATCAGAAAAGACCAAGGAAGCAAGGAAGAAGGTACTGAGAATGCTCGGGGCAATAAATAGGAATGTATCATACAGAAGTGAGGAAGTGATCAGGAAGCTTTACTGTGCATACGTCAGGCCACATTTGGAATACCGCATCCAAGCTTGGTCTCCTAGCTATGAAAAAGATTGTTGGCTTTTAGAGAGAGTACAAAAGAGGGCTACAAAAATGGTAAATGGCATAAGCAACCTGGCATATGAGGAAAGATTGAAGAAATTGAATATGTTTTCACTTAGATATAGAAGGCTGAGAGGAGATCTCATCGAGGTCTTTATATTTGTCCATGGTCTGGAGAGGGGATACTTTGGGGAAATGTTTGAATTGAACAGAAATGATGCAATTAGAGGTCATAAATTCAAAATTAAAGTTAACCACAGCAGAACAAGGTTAAGGCAAACTTTCTTCACCAACAGGGTAGTAGAACATTGGAACCAGCTGCCAGAAAACATTGTCAGTAGTAGCACATTGAACATCTTTAAAAACAGCATAGACAATCATTATAAAAATAGAGGGCTTGCTTTTCAGTATTACAGGGAGGGCTGGTTGACAGGTTTGGTGGGCAACTGGTTCAGTGTACAGAGTGCAACGAAGAAGGGCCCTTGTGGCTCATAGTTGCACTAATCTTTTATGTCTTTATGTCTTTATGTCTTAAGAGGGCACTTTTCGGTCAAAATGGCACTTTTGGCCAAAAGGGCACTTTGGTCTCATAGGGAGGGGGGCCTGCCCCCTCCCCCTTCCGGTGCGCCTATGCTTGACGTGCATCGAGCCATGCCAGAACCTCAATAATTTCGGACAGCTTCATGTCAAAAGATAAATAATGACAGGATTAGATAACTATAAAAGTGGTCGAGTATGACATCAGAAGGCAGCTTATTCTATCACGGTTTGTTTGAGACCATTGGAAATGAATTCGCTAATGTAGAACATCTGATATACAAATAAAAGTAATGCAATGTGATAATTTGAGATAGAAATCGTGGAGTTGAGTGCAAAATGACAGTGTTAAATATGTATAAAAGTAGTCGAGTATGCCATCAGAAGGTACCTGATTTTATGCCAGTTTATTTGAGACCATTGGAAATTAATTCGCCTATGTAGAACATCCAATATTCAATTTCAAGGAGTAGAATGTGATAAATTCAGACACAAATCTTTGGATTGAGTGCAAAAATGACAGGGTTAAACCTGGTTAGATATCTATAAAAGTAGTTGAACGTGGCATCAAAAGGCAGCTGATTTTATGCCGGTTTATTTGAGACTATTGGCTATTAATTCGGTAATGTAGAACATCTGATATGCAATTTAAGGTAGTACGATGTGATAATTTGTAACACAAATTCTGGAATTAAGTGTAAAAGTGACAGGTTTAAATCTTCATGGAAGTTATTCAAGATGATATAAAAATGTAGCACACTCGATTTTAGTTTCGTTAAAAACATTGGAAATTGTCAGCACATCACACGGAAGATGCATGACACGCACTTATCACCAGATATTGGGTGGCCAATTGCTGTCATTTCACTTTAACGGCAAAGTGACAGGGTGAAATGATTTGATAATGAAATGAACTACGCATCATAAGAGAGCTTGTTTCAATGCTGTTCAAATTTGACCATTGGAAATCACCTGCACTTTCCCTAGAAACTAGAATATAGCATTAATCAGACTCAACCCACTCTGGTGTTGCTCTTTCACAAAGCCACCACCAGAGGCGCCACCGGTATTATGTCCGCTCATGACGCTCAACGTACAATCATTTACTGATATGCAGATTGCCATCGGCCTAAAATAAAGGAAAATTAGCGAGAATTGGTGGCAGCGGGACATGGGCATATGGGGAGTCATTTTCATTGCAAAACATTTGCTGTTCCTTGTTAATTTATTACTTGTATGTTGTTACTGTTCATTGTTTTCGCTGTAGTCGGGAACATAGTGTGTGTGGAATGCCGGCAACTAATCTGTTCCAGCTGTAATCTTGAATCATGATGAGATCGTACCTGTCTGTGACGGACAACACCATGTATGTGGAGAACCTGGCTGGTGTGGCTGTTACCACCTGACTGTACTACTTAACTCGAAATTGTCCGGTGAAATAAACGACCTTCGTACTGATAAAACTCCGGACAGTCGCATGGCTGATTGACGTTTTCCATGGTAGACCATCTTCGCATAAAACCGAAAATACTGTGGTCAGAAAAGTGCTTGCAGCGACGCAACAAACATTCTTAGAGCTGAGGCTCTTGCATCGTCCGTCCAGCGGATGACACGGTGAGTGTACTGAATTTGCATACTTATAATGGGAACCCAATTACTTAAGCCAGCTGATTGCGAAGCTATTAGTCAGCAACAAGCATTGCATCAAAGCCTGGCAGGACTGCGGGCACAGATCTAAAAAATCTACCCTTTTCGTCAAATATTATCTCGGCCTTAGGATTTAACCATTTGCTACTGCATTGCGATGGGGCATAAACAAGAACGATGTTTTGAGTAATCAATGCTCAATAGTAAGTAGTATCCCAGGAACGGCAGCTACGGTAGCATGAGTTCACCACTAATTATTTGAGTTGTTTATAATGTCATACATTTAAACCTACCTTCGTGAACGAATGTAGTTACTTCTATTTCTGACATGCTCTCAATGGTACCACCTATGGCATCTCATTGTACATGCCCTGCAAATATGCTTCCCTGGAATACGCACTGATATTGCGAAATATATCTTAAGGGCCAAGTAAAGGAATGTACAAGAATAAAGAGCTGGCTAGTCCAACCAAGTAACCTAATGCAAAAGAAGAAACTTAGTCATATTCTAAATAGCTACTGGCTGTTGACAAGAGTGAAAATCGTGCTTTTCATTCGTGCTTCATTTCACGCCGCTTCGTGGCGTGCTTTGATATCGAATGCACAACACGTACTGTAATAACCACTCTTATGATCAATTGCTAATTGTAGTCGTCAGCATTCTTGACCTCTTTTACTGGACCAAGCCAAGCTGCTTTTTGGTGTAATCACCCACACAAGAAAAAGCGTCCGTTTCTCTCCGCAGCATACCCCAGTTGATGAACGGGTCCCGACAGCTTCCCAGTCAGTTCCGCTGGTGACCGTCAGCACGGGCCCACTTCCTGTACAGAGTTTGTGAGGCGATTAATGTGGGGCAGCTCCACTGGGCCGCATCGGTAGCGGCCTCCCGGCGTGGCACACCCACCGGCCGCTGTGTGGCTGGTGACTGTGACAGGCCATCCAGAGGATCCACCTCTACTGCCGGGCTACTCCATCGGTAGCGGCCTCCCGGCGTGGCACACCCACCGGCCGCTGTGTGGCTAGTGACTGTGACAGGCCATCCAGAGGATCCACCTCTACTGCCGGGCTACTCCATCGGTAGCGGCCTCCCGGCGTGGTACACCCACCGGCCGCTGTGTGGCTAGTGACTGTGACAGGCCATCCAGAGGATCCACCTCTACTGCCGGGCTACTCCATCGGTAGCGGCCTCCCGGCGTGGCACACCCACCGGCCACTGTGTGGCTGGTGACTGTGACAGGCCATCCAGAGGATCCACCTCTACTGCCGGGCTACTCCCTCGGTAGCGGCCTCCCGGCGTGGCACACCCACCGGCCGCTGTGTGGCTAGTGACTGTGACAGGCCATCCAGAGGATCCACCTCTACTGCCGGGCTACTCCATCGGTAGCGGCCTCCCGGCGTGGTACACCCACCGGCCGCTGTGTGGCTGGTGACTGTGACAGGCCATCCAGAGGATCCACCTCTACTGCCGGGCTACTCCCTCGGTAGCGGCCTCCCGGCGTGGCACACCCACCGGCCGCTGTGTGGCTGGTGACTGTGACAGGCCATCCAGAGGATCCACCTCTACTGCCGGGCTACTCCATCGGTAGCGGCCTCCCGGCGTGGTACACCCACCGGCCGCTGTGTGGCTGGTGACTGTGAGGCCATCCAGAGGATCCACCTCTACTGCCGGGCTGCTCTATCGTACACTACACTACCGCACATACCTGCAGTGTACAATACAGTACACTGCAGCACAGTACAGTACACTGCACTACCGTGCAGTACAGTACAGTACACTACACTACACTACCGTGCAGTACAGTACAGTACAGTACAGTACACTACTGCACAGTGCAGTACAGTAATGGTAGTGAATTAACGTTTGGTGTAGTACATTTGGAGAAAGGACCTCCTTAGGCAGCTGCAATCCTGAAATGCTGCGTTGTGTACTGTTTGACGCTATGGAAGAGTATTGTATGTCTATCATAGTTACCTTATGATTATAATTGTTACTCCCCACATAGCATATGTCCGCTAAATGCAAAGCATTGCAGTGACAGCGATGTAAATGTTGCGACAAAACTTGTGCTACGCATTGACATTAGGTGTTCTTAGGACTTCAAAGAGGATCTATTGCGTCGTGGTGTCTTATGCGAGGATCAAAACATGCGAGCGGCGCTTTGTGAGGGGATCACAACATGCGAGTGGCATCTTGTGAGGGGATCACAACATGTCAATCGCATCTGATGCGGGGACCAAAACATGCAAGTGGCGTATCAGGGCTTCATTGGACTTCACTAACGAGTCAGGACTTCACTGGTCGGGCCTGCAAAACGGCAATGTTCTGTTTCGGGTTTGAGTGATCAATCAATGTTTTGTACCTTTTATTGTTAACTTTTGGCAAGCGATAGATTCGCCAAACAGTGCGGCAAATAAGTTAGTTTGTGGTGTGTTGTATGCACCCGGGCCTAGCTGCCATCGTCAAGTAGCCACTTGCAAACTGACGAGCCCAAGATCTCGGTGTTCCGAGGAGAAACGCCAAGGTTCGTGCTCGTGGCCGTGTTGCTTACTGGGTCGCGGAAGAAGGTACAAAAACGATCGATCACTCACACGTCAACCACAGCCTGCCGCTTTCCAGTCCCGACTGTCGACCCTATGGACTCATGGCGTACTGCTGACGTCAGACAGCCCCGAGATGCCTCTCGCATGTTGTGATCCCGCACAAGACGTCACTCTCATGTTGTGATCCCGCACAAGACGTCACTCTCATGTTGTGATCCCATACAAGATGTCACTCGCATGTTGTGAGCCCGCACAAGACGTCACTCTCATGCTGTGATCCCATACAAGATGTCGCTCGCATGTTGTGATCCCGCACAAGACGCCACTCGCATGTTTTGATCCCGCACAAAATGTCACTCTCATGCTGTGATCTCGCACAAGACGCCACTCTCGTGCTGTGATCCCGCACAAGATGCCACTCTCGTGCTGTGATCCCGCACAAGACGCCACTCGCATGTTGTGATCCCGCACAAGATGTCACTCGCATGTTGTGATCCCGCATAAGACGACACCACCACGTTGTGATCCCCACAACGCAATATACAAACGAAGGGCACGCGAGTCACGACATTCGTCCAGCACGTGCCAATTCTATTGTTCCCGCAATGTTCGGCGGTTACACACAGCGCGAAGCGTCCCCGTTTTCCTCGTACATTCCCACATCACCACAGACAAGCCCTGCTTTTACCGGACACCGGTGCCTAGCGAAGCGAAAGGGCATCGCGTCGCCACTGGTAAGCCGCACACCGAGTACGGCACAATACTGCGTGGCACGTGACTGTGGCGCGGCTGCCGCCACTCAGCAAGGTCGACCACCGCCACCTGACTGTCCGCCACCGTTGGAGCCGGAACAGTGTCGCTCTCTTCTGAGCGGAAGCGCCCACTGTTGGCGGCCCTGCCTGCCGCGATAGTTACCGCTGCCATTAATTACCCCACTCAGTGTCTGCAGCGGTACGGGGTAGTCAGCCGACTGACGCGGCCCTGTCGCGGCACCGTGCACATCGTGCACACTGCGCACAACACGCACACCGTGCACAACACGCACACCGTGCACAACACACACACCGCGCACAACACGCACACCGTGCACACTGCGCACAACACGCACACCGTGCACAACACGCACACCGTGCACAACACACACACCGCGCACAACACGCACACCGCGCACAACACGCACACCGTGCACATCGTGCACACTGCGCACAACACGCACACCGCGCACAACACACACACCGCGCACAACACGCACACCGCGCACACTGCGCACAACACGCACACCGCGAACACCGCGCACAACACGCATAGCGTGCACACCGCGCACAACACGCACACCGCGCACAACACGCACAACACACACACCGCGCACAACACGCACACCGCGAACACCGCGCACAACACGCATAGCGTGCACACCGCGCACAACACGCACACCGTGCACAAAACGCACAGCACGCACACCGTGCACACCGTGCACACTGTGCACAACACGCACACACACTATACACACACCGTGCACTACATGGGTTTGTGCTTCGTAGGCTGCGTCGAAGAAGAGATAGCATGTCCCATCTTTTCTCTCCACCTAAGCATGTGAGGTTGTAGCGTTCGCTACACCGAAGAAGACCGTTACCACATGTGCTACCATCCGTGCGTGAATTGATTAAACCAGAGACGGACAGTATCAGTTCCTATGCGATCAAGCTCCGTATATTGTACTTTATGGAGGAATTGGCCCGGATTCTTGCGGGGTGGCTTCATGGAGCAGGGTCATGCTGCTTAGCATAACTTGTTGTGTGGCCCTTCCATCCCATCCATGAATTTCAGTTCGCAGAAAGCTAACGTTCCCCAGTTAGGGGAAGAAAATGCATTCTTTCATAAATCTAGCCAAGAAAATATGTTCATCATATTAAAAAAGAAGCTGTATATTCCGCTTCAGTGTAGATTGAGCGCTCTGTCATAACTGTGCAGTGCTTGCCTGATATGAAGGTGGATTGGTGGGCAGGCAAGCATGCTGCTTTAGGCCAGTCTGAGGTTTATATCAGAAGATAAATAGTTGTTTTGTCTCTGATTATAGCCGTTCATCATCTCAGCGTGATTGTTACTTGATAATCTCGGGTCAATCATTTTCGAAGATAAAACAAGCAACCTAAGAAACGCGTTCATTTTCTAAGGTAACAGGTCGACTGGAAAGTTGGTGAGGCCATGACAACACGGACACTGTGATGCCTTCCACACACACTGCACCTTTAATGCCATAGGCCGATGGGACCAATTCATATTCGTTATCCCAATGACTGCACACAAGTAAGACTATTTTCAGCGAGTATTGAGGGTAAAAGCTGTGGAGAAGAAGCGGTAACCAAATGCGGCATAGCCAGATCCTTTTCTATTGCACCAACTTTTCGTTATATTTGTGTGTTGCTTTTTTATCATAAAACTTTCTTCCAGTGCTGTCCGTGTTTGATCTCGATATTTCAGCACAATTGTACAATATTATTTTTGCCTATTGAACATGAAATATGATACACAATGTTTTTTTTTGCCCTGGGTGCGCCCATCAGTGACCGGGATTGACTCTATGATAGGAGATTGAAAATCTGGATGCCGATACTTCTAAGAAACCTGGAATTTTGCATAGTTAAATGAAACAAATGAACGCAGAAATGCATAGCGCGAGCATTTAATCAAGCGGTGAGAAACCTGAGTATTGGTTGGATACCCGGGCACCTGTCACGTATGTCTGTATGTATGCTTCTCTGTATGTCATGTGTGTGCCCGCCCTGAACGACGCTTGTTGCCGCCGTCTCTCAACCTTTCTCTCCTACTTGCTCGATACCACCGGATGCCACATAAGCCGGCTTAACGCAACTCTTTTCTAATGTGACTCTTCTCTAGCGGATGATACTTTATAACCGCTAAATATTGGTAAAAGAAAAGAAAAAGATGCAGTGTATCGAGATACACAAACTCAATTGGTCGGTTGGTTATCAGAGTTTAGGGGTGCATCGACTACATCGGTCATGCAGCGCCCTCCCAGCGCTAACTCAATTGGCCCAGTGTTCCTCCAATTTGCGAGTACTCTTGCTAAATTGGCGCCGCTGCTAGTGTTATTTGCATTTTCGTCTCCATTTTCAGCACAATACAATGCTGTAGTCCAATAATGATAGAGGCGGCTAGCCCCGCTGCGGCCCACACGGCCGTATGCCGTGCCTGCGCCGTAGTCGGCCCACACGGCCGTCTGCCGTGCCTGCGCCGTAGTCAGTTCCCAGAGGCGGCCGGTGGTCGGAGCGGCGCGCCCGGCTGCAGACAGACAGTACCGTTGGGGCCAGCGCCGCCTGCCGTCGGCTGTTCCGGATGGCTGGCTCCCGGAACTAAAAAGCCGCCGGCGGTGTCCGGCACGCTCCGACGCACCGTTCGCCGGCGACTCCTGAACGGCCGCAGATCGTCGCCGCCGGAGGAACGGGACTTTGTCGCAGATGTGCTATCGGCGACTGCTTGGGACGATGGACGACTGCGCGCAACACAGCGCCGCTACTGAGACGGCTCGGCTGGATGTGCGAACGTGCAGCGGGCCCGGTGTTAAGCCATGTACAGTTAGAGGGATGTCGCAGCGGGGGCTCGTTTACTGCTGATTTTATCTTTATTTTTCAGTGGGGACGGGAAGAGGTATACGGCATCGGCGGAGGCGTGGCATAGACAATGATTGGGAAGGCCACAGTTCTGGAAGATGTTTTGCGCCCCTGCCAACATCTGTAACGTAACCGATTTAATTCGTATCTGCTGAGTGGCTTTGCTGGGTAGGAGCCCACACATACAGGAATGAAGACCCACATACGGGACAGGAATCCACACAAAGCAGGGCTTGAATTCTATGTTGCTTGAGTCATGTCATTGCTTGAGTTGCTTGAGTCATTCTATGTTGCTTCTATGTTGCTTGAATTCCATGTTGTATGTTGCTTGAGTCATGAACGCATATCAACTGATTAATTAGAAGGTTTTACCAGTAATTCAGCGTGCGGGCTGTACCGACACGGCCAGAGAAGAGGAGAATCTCTCCGTCCGGCTGGAGTTCTAACCGATCGTTCGGTGTGCGAAACGTGTGACTCAATCCAACATGAGGCGACACAGGTTCGATACCAATCCGCGACTTCGGCACCAGGCTACGCGGTGGATCATACTGGGCAAAACCTACACTACGGGAGGAAATGATAAGGTCGACTTCACACAAATGGCGTTACATAGCCCAATATTGTCGACTAACCCGTGCATGGGAAGCAACCTACGCAAATGCAACGACAGAGAGAACGTCGCTTTTCAAGACAGAAGCGGTTGCATAAGTTGCGGAAGTGTGATACTGTGGCTGCGTGATACACACCGGTCTGCGTCCGGCACTTACACATGATACAATGCTACAGAGGTAGCATTTCGCCAGACAGCTGCTCTGCAGCCGATGTGATATAGAATGTACCACAGACTTAGATGGCAAAGAAAAGAAGCATGCATTATGATCGTGCATACAGCGAACAGGTGAAGGTGAAAGCTGGTCAGGAATGCCAGACACCTGGTGAAGTGCGGATGCAAATCGAAAGCGGCGGCCACGCTACACTTCAGTGGTCTGAAATATTTTCGCCTTGAATGAAGTGAGAGTGATGGCTGGGTCCACCAGGACCAGCCATCCGTCACATTACACCCACAAAAATAGGACTGTTTGGGAAAATGGTGCGTCGTCCGTGGTTGTTCGTAGTTTAGTGCAATGGCTCCCGTGATGATACATGTTCTCTCCAAGGGTGCGCCAAATGAAAAGTACCTCGATGCCATTGCTCAAGCTTTCTGACCCGTCATGGCATGAATCATCTAGCTACAGCGGGATCTGGCTGAAAATGAAAGAATGGCTAATTGTTTTTACGAAACATTTATTATGCGACACAAAACATGAACTTTGTTGCTTTCTGTCATCGACATCATATCCATACACCTGAGAATTAACTAGTTTAAACTATAAAAGTCTTTCTCAATTTTGACGAGGATCTATATTTCTTTTGTTTTTATTCTTGCGTAAGGACTTTTTTTTACACACATCAAGTAAATTGGCGCTGCGTTCAGTTTCAAACCTCTACCCGTGCTTTTCCTAAAGTGAACACAAAGCATTTTTTTACTCTCTCTCTCTCTCTCTCTCTCTCTCTCTCTCTCTCTCTCTCTCTCTCTCTCTCTCTCTCTCTCTCTCTCTCTCTCTCTCTCTCTCCAATAGGCTTAAACATAGCTTTTTATTCCTTACGCCTGCCTTACGACCGCTAGCATGTGCATACCCAAAACCCATCCACCTTCTATGTCCGGGTTTTATGTATTCTTTCGCCCGTCACTTATCTTGATAGTACCAGTTTAACTGGGACAGTGCTCCGAAATAGATTCGCATCGCACCACCATCAGGGCGCGCACCCGGTCTGGGTCCCGGCCCGGCGCTGTGTCGGCTGCATGCGGCGGTCAACAGGACTGCTGAGGGGAACTCCAGGCGCTGTCTCCGCACCGTCAATCCGGAAACCCGACAGAATAACAAACCGGTGAGGAACAGCATCAGTGGTTGATGCGGAATGGGCGGGGGAAGGCCACAGGGAGCCGACCCACGCAAACAGCTCGGTCCGTTTGAAGAGGGCGTAGGGAACGGTGCAGACTGGCGACGGAACTCTGAAACACGCGCTAAGGAGGGGGAGATGGGCGACGTACAAGCGAAGAAAAGGAATGCGGATGCGGTGAGGAGGCCACCCGGCGGACCAACGGCAGAGGCGACCGGCTACAGGTGCAAACATTTCGTTCAGTGGCTGGCGAGGCGGTGGCCATTATTGGCGAAGTGGTCCTTTTGTGCCCGGCGGCCCATCCTCCGCACCTAAACTTGGTGCCGTGGAGCCAAAGGATAGGTATGAGTTTATTGCAGTTCAATTACTGACTGATGTTAATTACCAGGCCCTACTAATTATTCCAAGTTAATTATTAGAAATCGCTCTGTTTCCACCGTTCATCATCCCCATGTCATCCGGCCTCATCCTGAAAGCACGAGGCCATTCGACGTCGTGCTATATGCAACCTCAAAAAGAGAAAATAATCTTACATACACCAAAATCCTCAAAAACGATTGAAAGGTGTCACTTACTTCACTGGTATTCCTACCTATTTCAGCCTCATAATCAGCGAAAATCATAAGGAACTGGACATATCAGTTTCGGTGTATGCAATGCAATTACAAAATAACATTAATTGCCGGATATTGTAGCTTGCTTGCCTCCTATCCTTTGAATAACATGCCTAAAGGTTATTGAACTGCAGGCTAAATCCCCCAATCACCTGAAATTCGTGATTCTGATCCAACCGGCATGCCATTCAGAGACCGGAACGCCCAATAAGTTTAAAACTGATGGACTTTGTGGGGAAGCCGGCCGCTGCGGCGGCCTCTCCAGCAATTTTCCCGCCAAACCCCTGGTGCGCATGTCCGCAGTTGGCCGTCATCCGCCACCAGCCGCATTGCGTAGCCTCGGGAGTATTTTCCGGCGCAAGGGCAGCCGACAGCCGGTACACTATGATGGTGTACACCGGGCTTAACAAAAGTGGACGATACTCACATTTTATCTGAAGCAATCTACCTGACTATCCTTTATTAATGCTTGGCTGGCCCGGAAACGTTTGTGTCCGGAACCCACGCTGATATAAATGTGAAAAGCGTATGCATTCTCTGAGAATAGCAAACGATCTCCTTTTCCCCGTTCAAATCAGACTACACAAAACAAGCACTCTGTTCGCGATATGCTAATAACGCCAGTCTCAGATGAGAATGCCAGTGCGTTGAGACTTACAAATGTACTCATGTGAAACCATTTTTAAGACTCAGGAAGGAGGACATCTTTTCATCTCAAGTGAAACCAGTCAGACTGAGAATAGCAATTGGCCTCAATTTAAACAGCTATGCTCAATTGAGACCAGTTCCAAGTGTCACCCTGACTCCTCGTTAGTCACAAATGTACTCATGTAAAACCACTACTTGGAAGTCTCAACAAGCACATTCTTGTTCTCGCTGAAGCCAGTTGAACTGAGCATAGCTATTTGATTAACATCCGAAGCCGTTACTCAATTGACGCTAGTTTCAGGTTTCATATGAACAATACTCTCAACTGAGAGTGGTTATTGGTATAAATGTCCCTCACTCTTCTCATATGAAGCTTCTTTCAGGTGTAAACACACGTTTTATTTTGGCATCGAAGCTAAGAAGGACGGATGCACAGTTGCCTTTTTCCAGTGTCATGACGTACTTTAATGTACAGCTCTAGTGTGCCGCACACTTATCGCCGGCGTCATCTGCTACACATGCGGCTCATCGCTGTCTCAGATAATGATGTACTGCCGATGGCCAGCGAAGTCACTGAAGAGGAGCTGTGAGCAACACAACATTCTGCTGATATGGCAAATGCATTTTAAAAAAATGCACCATAGAAACATGAATGCTTTTGTATCAAATATCATCGTCGTTTCCATCCCCGCTACGTCACTCGCATACAACAATTCTGAACCACGACAAATGGCTGGGTATACTGTCGACTTGCCAAGGCGTAAAGGAGACACCGGGTGCTCCAAGGATTTGTACCAAGAGCAAGCTCAAGTAGAACGCAAATGATTTGCCCGTTGTTTTCCACGCCGCGCTCTGGGCCTCCTTTATCCTCAAACAGATAGGTTGGAATAGACCATGGGGTACGGAGGAGAAACCTGCCTAAGTTATGGTCTCTGACACCACCAAGCCGTCTTCAACCGTGACGGGGCTGTCGGAGAGTGTCAATCGGCAGCCGAAGTTAGTTCAGTGAGAATGTGAGAGAAACATGAGACAGTGAGAATCCCAGCTAAGGTGCTGGTCGAAGAAGACACCTAACACTTCAACGTTAGGGCATAGTTTCACAGTGATTGCAGTCCGAAGTGTGCAGATGATTATGGAGAACAATGGTGAGTTTAATCGTATGACATCATAGTCCTTTAAATAATTGTCTACAGCTCATAACTATGCTTCCTCGCGCCATAGATCTCGTCAACTACAGAGCGGGAATTTCGAAAGCTCAAAATTCCAGGTTTTTATTGGATACTAATAACTTGTGCGACGAAAGCTACAGGTAACCCTTGTGAATTTGTGCAATCATGCTTTTTTCTTGCTCAAATGTACTAAACACCATTTGCATTGGACATAAGTGTTCGACAAACAGCACATGCGATTTTCGTGTGTTCCCCGAACCGAACAGCGGTGTTCGAAATGCAGCACGTGTAGCTGCACCTGTTAAAACAAGTGAAGTGTGTGCTGAATTTCGAACACGGACTATACGTATTTAAGCCCGCAAGGTTGCACTTGGCAAAGGTGGACTTAACTATAATTTGTAAGTGGCACAGAATAAAAATGCACCCATTTGGGTTGAAAAGGTGCCCCATCAGTAAACTTCAGTGCATCCCTCCCCGACTTAGCGAATTATTCCGCCGATGACAACAGTCCGAGGAAATTCCCCCAATAATATTTACTATTGCCGAGTGCATCATTGCCGGCTTAAAATGCTGAAGTCCGTGTTCGGAATTCAACACACACTTAACTTGTCTCAACGGGTCAGATGTCCGTGCCGTATTCCGAACACCGCTGTTCGGTTTGGGGAACACACGGCAAATCGCCTGTGTTGTTTGCCGAGCACTATTATGCCCCAATGAATACAGTGTTCAATAGACTTGAGCCCAATAAAATATGAAAATGTTACGCATTTAGCAGCTACTAATAACTTGTGCAGCGACAGTTTGTGCAACGACAGCGATTTTGTGAAACATGTTTTATTGCGCTCAGCTATACTAAAAACCGCTTTCATTGGGGTATAAATGAGTTTAGCAAACAACACAGTCGATTTTCCGTATGTTCCTCGAACCGAACAGCGGTGTTCGGAACACAACGCGTGCATCTGCACCTGCTAAAACAAGAAGGGTGTACTGAATTCCAAACACGAACTTAAGCATTTTAAGACCGCATGGCTACACTTGGTAAGGTTAGATCCAGTAATTATCATTGGGAAATGGCGCAGAAGAGAAATGCCCCTTTGGGTTGGAAAGGTGCCCCTTCAGTATGCATCAGTGTACCCCTCCTCCACTTAGTGAATTTTTCCGCCAAAGGTACCCTTCCAAGGAAATGAGCCCCTTTGGGTTCGAAAGGTGCCCCTTTGGTAAGCTTCAGTGTAACCCTCCTCACGTAGTGAATTTTTTCCGCCGAAGGCACCCCTACGAGGAAATGCGCCCCCAATGATAATTACCGGATCCGTCCTATCCAAGTGTAACCCAAGGCTGCAAGGCTTAAAATGCTTGTTAAACCCTTCTTCGGAATTCAACACACACTTCGCTAGCTTTAACGTGCGTAGGTACACGTGTCGTATTCCGAACACCGCTGGTCGGTTTGGGGGATATGCGGAAAATCGCGTGTGTTGTTTGCCGAACACGTTCATAAGCTAGAAACGCAAAACCATAGAGGGGAGATAACGCTTGTAGCGAACTCTCTTCCATATAAATTTGATAATCGTAGGCCAATGCCCTCAGGGCCAAATGAGGTCGAGATCGGATGGGATGCCGCGCCAGTGCGGGGCATGCCGGTATCTGAGATTTTCGGACTAGCTCCATCATCAGACAATAGCCGTATTTTCTACCCGACTTCAGGTCAGACTGCTTTTTCTTGTGAACACAGGAGGTATTTGGTCAGTCGGGTTATTTTACTTTCGTGCGATGATACTGAACGTGATTTTCACATATAGTTCCATCAACGATTGAAGTTTGTTCGTGGTGTCATGAAATTAATAGAAATATACCACCAACGGCTCATTGAATCACATTAGCTTTGATAAAATCAAACCACTGCATTGCTAACTCAAAATTATTGAGCATCGGGTGGCTGAGTGTTACCATCGAAGCTTGTTCAAATGTAAACTAAGGTGCGGATGCCTCCCTCCTTTGTGGAAGCACGTCCTAAGCCCACATACTTCGAGCAACACGTCCTAAGCCTACCTAATTGGTGCAGCAATTCCTAAGCCTACCTAATTGGTGGCCTAAGCCCATATATTTCGCGCAACATGTCCTAAGCCTACCTACTTAGTGCAGCACGTCCTAAGCCTACCTACTTAGTACAGTACGTCCTAAGCCTACCTACTTGGTGCAGCTCGTCCTAAGCCCATATACTTGGTGCCACAGGCCTGTCTGCTTGGCAATCAGTCCGCTTGACAACCATTGCAGCAGCCGTCATTGAATTCAAAACAGCATGGTCACTACAACATCCAACGAAATAGTAATACAGCACACGCATCGAAGCAATAAAAGCAGGCAACAAGCAACATCGCAACTGCCGATCGTCAATGTCACGTGTCTGTCATAGCATTGACCGGTGGCCGTAATTTGACCAGTGTAGACGGCAACCGAGCACAAGCGGCGGAACCGTCAGAACATTGGCTAGCGGCCGTAACCTGATCAGACGACAACCGAACACAAACGGTGAAACCACTACTTATGTACTACTTCGAAAATCCGAGTCATGTTTGTTTATTTGCTAGTTCACGACGCACTTTATGCACGATCACGGTTAATGGCGCCGCCCACACTGCTTCGCCGGTGGACCACGGGATTAGGCCGGTAACCCGAGTGGTCCAAGTGTTGAACCCGAGATTTTAAATCCAGGGCTTAACATCCGAATCACTCGGCCCCCCCCCCTACCGTGAGTCTTGTGACATTCACCCTGTTCACGTGACACTCGGGCGAAACTCGACCGGTGGTGAGCAAGTAGCATGCTTAGCATGTTCAGGTCACCCAGTTCAGCTGACAGAGGGGCCTCGTTGTGGTACCTAAGCTTTGTAGTGGCCACAGAGATATAAGCATATGCCTAGCGATACACGGTAGTTATTTTTAGAACATTTTGTAAATATTCGCTACGTTTAATGCGGCTGCCAACACTGGTAGTTTGAACACATCTGTCAATGGTTCACATAGGAGGTGTACATATTGGTGGATGGAAGGCACAGGAGCCAAGAAACCGCTAACACTTGCGCAGTTTTCCAACTAGTTGCTTGATTGGCATCCGAGATATCGGGTTCTGGGTGAAGCAAATCAAACTAGTCGGCTGAGCAAGCTTAGTTTTGCTTCGTAGTAGGTCTTGCGAAGTTCAGGTTCACCAGTAGGACAACTTTTTGTTATTGTCCATGAATGCATATTGGTGGGCAGGTGGAGCAACTTTTCGAAGTCGATGACATTGATCGGATGTCGAAACATTCCTGGGCTAATGTGTGCTTCATTCAGGCGGTAAACTATGAAGTGACAACAAAATAGTGAAAAGTAGAATATTAGAGTGTGTAGCAAAACGTTTGCCGGGCTACCGAAACTCTAGTGTAACAAAACTCCAAAACAAAACTCGAAACGCAAACGTTGACATCAAAATACATTTCGACCATAATTCTGGCTGAGGTGGATTAGCATATGCTATGATCTATCGCTCCCACACGTAGCCATTATTGTTGAATGCAGATTAGGGATTGGTATGGGCTCTGCCTGGATCATACACGTAAAACATAGGAGCATGACATGCGGGAAATTATGGGATACCTCCTCACAGGGTCCCATCTCATTTCATTTTATTGGGCGAGGGGCATGGGAAACTAGCAAAGGTAGCATGTTCAAGCACCCCAAAGCGGTCCTAACACTCCCATTATCCGCCATGCATGAAATGACACATCTAAAGAACTACCTTACAGATCTCATTGAGCTATAGACCACCTAGCACACCAGGATGCAACCGTTGTGAGTGAGTGTTGCAACATGTGTGTTGAGTGTATTGCAACAAATACAGCCACTATCGGTGTGGCAAGAAACTGTGAGGAGCAAACGTTAGTAACTCCCCTGTCCATGGACTGAACACAAACTATGCACCTCAGCCTCGCATGTGAGCCAGCCCAGGGCAGAAGACTGCTACTAGCGCACAAGAGCACAATAGCGACTGCGCGGTGACCGCTGCTCGGCACAAGAACAAAACCGCCATCGAGAAAAGCGCACCACGCGTCTCCGCGGTGTAGCAGGTGACCGCGGGTAGGCTGGCTGGCTGAGAGTGAAATTATTCGATGGGATGAGTGGTTGTGTTTTCTTTCGTTAGTTAGCATCGCTGCCATGAAGTTTACTGGATCCGTCATAATGAGCGGACGGAAGCATATACAGAAAGTGATAAGATATGAAGTTGTTTTCCACAAAACATCAAAATGTGTAATGTTGCAGATTTAATTTACCTACTTTTTAATGCTCAAAATACTTCGGTGGCAATGAAAAACAACTCCAGCTGTCTTTCCGCGAGAGGTTTCAATAGAACAGAGGCATCTGAAAGACTACTTTCCATGTTCATTTGCTTTTTCGCAGACTTATCAAACTTCATTTGGTCAATGGACCATAAGAAAGAGTTATAATGAAATCATGCAAGCTCGTGCACCTAAGATTCAATTGCAAGCCGGGCAGATGGTAGCAGTACACGAGGAGCAGCTGATCAGCGCCTTTGATGGAGCATAATTGTTGACCAAAACTCAGGAAAGTAGCTGTGCTGTGGCGCAAGCTGAGGTCTGGGGACGCAGGTTGCTCCGACTCAGTGGAAAGTGATAGCAGTCTTGTAGAAACCTTGGTGGAAAATATGCGCCATGCAGCTTCAGTGAAGCGTGGCCTCGGTCTCACCAGGTGCTCCTCAGGACTGGAGAGGTGTTCCTGATCCTCACTCAAAGCGGCTCTAGTGATCGAACATGAAAATACGTCTTTTCTTTCTTCAGCCAGCATGTTTAATAGCCATATAGTTTAGCTGCTGTTTTTATCATGCAAAATATCTGAACTTTTCTTCTCTGATATATATTTTATCATAAATACGTCCGGCACCTTATGTGCAGTGCATATATGGGAACAGTGCAGCGATGAAAACTGGTACGCTCAGCTTTTCAAAGGCAACAATGAAACATGGCTGGTTCAACTTTATTTTACTTCCTTCGTTCTTTCACTTTGTTATACAATTATCACGGATTTGCATGGTGCAAGTTTCGCATTACAAGTCCTCTGTTGAGTGATGCATGTCCTCTGTTGAGTGGTGCATGCCCTCTGTCGAGTGGTGCATGTCCTCTGTCGAGTGGCGCGTGCCCTCTGTCGAGTGGTGCATATCCTCTGTTGAGTGGTGCATGTCCTCTATCGAGTGGTGCATGTCCTCTGTTGAGTGGTGCATGTCCTCTATCGAGTGGTGCATGTCCTCTGTTGAGTGGTGCATGTCCTCTGTCGAGTGGTGCGCATTCTCTGTTGAGTGGTGCATGTTCTCTGTCGAGTGGTACATGTCCTCTGTTGAGTGGTGCGTGTCCTATGTCGAGTGGTGCATATCCTCTGTGGAGTGATCCATGCCCTCTGTCGAGTGATGCATGTCCTCTGTTGAGTGGTGCATGCTGCATGCCGGTGCTGCATGCCGTTCCACGTTGGTGCTCATTTGCGTGGGCGCGTCCACTTACCGCAGAACGGAATGCTCGACGGCGCCCAGGTGCCATTCGCTTGGCACACTCTCCTGGTGGGCCCGAGCAGTTCGAAGCCGCGCTCGCACGAGTAGGACGCCACGGTGGCCACCTCCATCACGGCGGTGGAGAATGTGACGGAACTGTGCGCTGGTGCGCCAGGAAAGCCGCAGCCGCCGACTGAAACCACAGCAGCCGAGTTAGCAGTGAAGGAGACGTAGCACGTCAGCAGTAAGATAAGCGCAGTGAGCAAGTCTATACCGACAAAGCAGGATCCGGTGTTGAAACCAGCTACCGGTGAGGGAGAGAAGTCCAGGGCAGCTACCAGTGGGGAGGAGGAAGTCAGGGCAGCTATCGGTCTGAAAGCGAGGTGTCAGTTTCTCAGGTTAGATGTGACCGCATGGAACAAGCGTGAAGAAAATTCGCACCAGGAACTATTGTCCTGTGATTCATTTATCATACAACGAAGAGTAGTTATGGGACAAAAACGTCAAAACTTACGTAACACCGCTAAAGTTAGCGGTACGACGAAACTAAAATGACACTTATACGCTACTAACGATACCTCATTAAAACAATGAACAGAATAACAATTGAAATATAACATGGTGAAGTAGGGTGCAACTTGATGCTGTCGAACTGCATTGCATTGAGTCACTGAATCACATGAGCCAAGTCCTGTCTTTCTGGAATTAATTCGCAGGGCATCCCAGGAAGTCAAAGCTTGAATCACGAGACTTCAACACATGTTTCATTTGCGACCTGGTTCCCATTTACACTCGATAATTTGAGGGTTATTCTGAGTTACAACTGGCCATCCTAGTCATTCCCGAGACCGTGCCGTTTTTTTATTGTTAAGTGCAGATTGGAGTTGACAAAATGATTGGTAGTTGTCCAATTAGGGGTTAATCGGACATCCTGTTCGAGATAGGTTGACATCCGGTTCGAGATAGGTTGACATCCGTGCAATTATCAATGCATATGTGCATCAGTGCATTGAGAACCTTCGTATTCTCAAAGGAGCCTTGTGCACTCTGATAATTTAAAAGGGTTTCCCTTCAGTTAAAAGCAGATCATACAAAATTAAAAAGGGATATTGCAATATTTTAGGTACGACCACTTTGAAGTAATTGCATGGCTTAATATTTACATATTTTCATATGGCCTCAAACGATTGTGTATCCACCATTGTATGATGCAACCCGTGCATTGGTGAGTGCAACGATTGTAACAGTAATTTCAAACATTTTCACTTCATGGTATTGTCGAACTTCATTAAAATAGACAACAGCAAGGCCATGAATTCAATTCCATACATGATTCCCTCAGCATTGCTCTGCATTGTTAAGAATAGCAAGCACGTTGAATATAACGTAAATGTCAGATACCATGACAATTACATTACGTACACTAGTAGTCTTCCTTCGTATTAATAGAAACAACTAAGATGCTCAAATTCATATATATGAATGCAAGTATAGACACAAAGGAACAAAATGGCTATAGAAATAGCGCATAATTCAAGACAGTATTAAATCGATCTGCAAATAGGTGAATGAAGTATGTCCCAAAAATACACATGAACTTGACAACTTTACCAGAGTGAAACAACCAAACCAAACCGAAGAAATACCACAGGTGCACAAATCATCAAAGTTGTATCCGACACGGAAACGAGTCGCCCCAACCAATGCACACTTCTCACTCACAAGCTCTAGCCTTCGTCGGCAATTTACATGATCAACTCGCGCTTGAAATATCCCCAATTTAGCTGTTTCATTGGCTGCACACTGCCTACAGGTCTGCATCGTAAGACAAGAGAAATCCAATTTGGAAGTCTTACGAGACTGCCAGTGTAGGTTGTCGAGGACGACAATGTGCAGCGCGGGCTGTCAGGGTCAACATAAATAAAAAATGAAGTTGGTGCATTAAAATATATGATGAATGTATCCAGCATGTATATTAAATGAACAAAGTTGAAAAAATGATACCAATGTTGTAACTTGTACTCATTTGCGTTTGCGGATTTTTGTCTTCTCATTTCTAACACTCGAATGACCGAAGAGTCTGCCTCATGAGAGTCCATCTTCTGTCGTTTACATTGTGGGTAAGGAGGTAGTAACATGCACTCTCGACAAAATCATTGAATGCATGATGTCAGTTATATACCACAACCACCACTAAGACATCATGAGTTGATCTGCTTGGTTAGAAATATGCTGGGCATCAAGACAGTGAGTATGTCCAGGCAGTTCGTGGCGTGCACCTAATCCGGGGACTGCGGTAACGCCTGTAATTAAACCAGTTTTTTATTACTGGCTCAAGGAGCTCTTCAAACACAGATCAAGCATATATTTATACAGAGACTACAACATTGAAAAGAAGGGTTAAAAGAGGGGTGAAAGAGATCTCGAGTAGAGAAGGAACACGACAGATAAAAATGCACGAAGAACAAATGTAGTGTGCGAGAGAAAGACAGACAGAGAGATAGAGAGACAGAGTTAGAGATACAGAGATACGGTACGACGGTGAGACGGAAGGATATAGAGACAGAGTTACAGAGAAAGAGAGAGACAAAGACAGAGACAGAGACAGAGAGAGAGAGAGACGGAGAGAGAGAGATAGAGAGGGAGAGAGAGAGAGGGGTGAGAGAGAAAGAGATAGAAACATAGAGATGGAGACACGGAAACACAGACAGGCAGATGGACAAAATGAGAGAGGGAGAGAGAGGCACACACACAGAAAGAGGCAGAGAGGGAGAAGAGAGAGAGCGAGAGAAAGAGAGAGCGAGAGAGCTTGGCGGACAGCTGCCCGGCGTGTTCCCATTCCAGCTTCACCTTGATCCTTCCGCTGCACGGATGAGTGAACACTGCCTGTTCCGACACCACCAGAGACTGCGCGGTGTGCACCGCGTGCACTGATCGCCGTGCACGTGAATACAGTCCAGGTGCACGGCTCTCGCCAGCCGTCGGTGAGTCTGACCGGGCTCACACCTGGGTCTTTTGCTCCAGGTGACTGGGATTGCCTGTATGGGGTGTCAGTTATCGTGTGACAGCATTGCCGATACAATAGTTATGATTTTCACACATCAGTTATGTCACACATCTCGTCATGTCAGGAACAGACGGAGCCACTTCCGTTCCAATGACAGCACCACAATGAACAGCATGATAGCAGATGCCACGTGGTAATTGTGCGAAAGCTGGAGGGAAGCAAGTGAACTTGGAACATGGCACGCTTTCGCCGTTGCACTGATTGCGGTGATAAGGCTACGACACGGTCATGGTATTCTGCACTCAAAACATCGTCTCCCGGTGGCATATCAACATCCGTTCATTTGTCGAATGGCCTGGTCTGACGCTCACCATCCAAAATTGAGGCCGGCTGGTAAGTTCGTCGGCTGGTGTAGCTGGTGGTGAAGTAACCGGTCCCCTAGTGATCTAACCGCAGCTCCATATTCGCATGTGTTCATATGCATGCATGCGTACATACGTAAATACATAGAACAATGAATAATACTCTATGGTGTATTGTATATATGTATATATATACATATATTTGCATACATATGCATGCACACCCACATACATGTACATATATATATATATATATATATATATATATATATATATATATATATATATATATATATATATATATATATATATATATTGTTTTTTTTATTATATATATATACATATATATATATATATATATATATATATATATATATATATATATATATATATATATATATATATATGTATATATATATACGTTATATTATATATATATACATATATATATATATATATATATATATATATATATACATATATATATATATATATATACATATATGTATGTATATATACATCATATGCAATGAGGCACGCTTTGACAAAAGTATTAGAGGAGCACATCAGCTAAGTACTCACTGAAAGCTCAATTTCATCTTCTGCTCGTCTATAAGGCTTATGTTAGGAATAATTGATGGGTCGGACCACAACCACAACCACAACGCCGGTGTGATAGCCGTCTTCAGGCGGTCGATGGTGCTGGGGTTCGTCCTGTATACTACACTTCATCGATGATCTGTGATGTGTAATCTACCCATGTAAGGAAATCTAGGTACGAGTAGGAAATCTAGTCTTGCGAGAGTACAGGTCACGCGGATACTTGAGCTATGCACCTGTTGTCTGCCGTTGCCACGCCTGAAAATCACATAATCTGGCCGAGACTGGAGTCTGACACTGAACGTAACGTGAGTCAGGTATTCTTAATTATGTTCACATCATACCATTGAAATACCCGGTGACTTCGATGGCACAAACCGGCAGCGGTGTATGGTGTGCTTTGTGTGTGTTTGAGCAAGCGTCAAATGACGCCTCAAGGGACAGACAAATGTTTGACTAATCAGCGGTTGGTGGTTTCGTCAGCTGACGTCATGACACCCATGACAACCATCAATTGAGCTGAGGACACCCCTGCCATACGCTTGATGGCTGTTCATCGAGCTCGTGACAGAGCGCCGACAGTCAGCTGGGCTGATGACAGTTCGGACGACAGTCAGCTTAATGGATGACAACTGTCAGAGCCGTGGCGATAGCGACCGTTAGTGGAGCTGATGACAGTTCCGACAACTGGCAGCTGACCTAACAATACCCGTCAGGTGAGATGGGTCAGGTGAAATGGAACTAAGGCTAACGATACCTGTCAGGTGAGATGGGACTAAGGCTAACGATACCTGTCAGGTGAGATGGGACTAAGGCTAACGATACCTGTCAGGTGAGATGGGACTAAGGCTAACGATGCCCGTCAGGTGAGATGGGACTAAGGCTAACGATACCTGTCAGGTGAGTTGGGGCTGAATGTCCGGTGTCAGCTCAAATGTCGGTTGGATTCCCTTCCGAAGCGATGACAGACTGACATGTATTTTCGAAAACAGTCATTGTGTTGTATAATTCTTCCTGTTACATATTGCCACTCACAAGGTGACAACTGAAGCCCGATTTGGCAAAATGAAACAGTTGATCGCAAATGGTAAGTTGTGTAGCTTAAAGGAAGATGACTGGGATGGTAGCACCCGGCCAGTTCACCCGTCTATTGCATGTTCCATGCCCACTCAGCCCACTCAGCCACCTCGTTCAGGTGTGCAGGCGCACTTGCCGGCGGCCAAACGCCGACTTCATAATGTCGCCTGCAACACATGTCCTATGGAAAGCAACTCATCACTTGCTAAATTGCTTCTCATCTATCTCGTTCCATTGTTGTGGTCGTTGATTCAGTCGACTGTTGAGTTATGTAGCGTCGCCAATCTCTCTCGCCGATTGGTCGCGGGCAAAGAGTAGCGACAGGTGAAACTCGAATCATCAATCTTTCGATTGTGAGACGTGCAACTTACCCTTAGACTAATTGTCCCCTCGTTCCCTTGCAAATGCATCCCTTGTGTCAAAACAAAACAAACAAAAAACAAAAAAAAGGGAAGGGTGTGCCATTAAAAAGGGGTAGGGTCTTCTGAAGCAATGTCTATTTGCTCTCTGGTTCAGTGGACACCAATGGCTGGCCGTCTGAGGCCACCACTCTGTGTGATGGATGTCGTCAAAAGTGGCCGACATTGCCTCAGGAAATCGGAAATTACCTTCCGTTGTAGTAAAATTATATATACTAAGTAAACGCTGAAACGGCGTATTCGCATTCAGATTTACTTATGTAGATGGTCGGATGGCTGCAGGCACCTCACATGCATATTGAAGCTGATGCTAGCCCTCCCCTGTTCAAGTGGCTGGTGCAGGCGCGTTACTGGCAATTCATGTCATTTATTAATCGCAAATGGCCGTTGTTGAACGTTGTAGGGTTGTAGGGGAGCTAACTTCTGCAGTATCTTCAGCAATGAACCATACAGCAAAATGATGGTTCACCTGTATGTGTGAATGTGGCTTGTATTGAGAAGCTCCTGTCAAGGACCAACATGCGTGTGGAAGCCTCCATCGTTCTGTTAGTGACATAGTAAGCTGACGTGGTAGGTTGACGTAGATGTGGTAAGCTGAAGGTATGCGAACAGTCGCACTACGCAGTGAGCCGGGACCGTCGGGTATAGTTTAGTTTGATCAGCTTCAGGGTGTCATTGCTGGTCGGCACTCGCCTGCGGAGACTTCCGCCATGTGCCATGTGAACAATGTCCATGTAGGGCGGATCCGACCGAGTGCCGTCGACCAGCCATGCCTCCGAGGTGCTGGTGCTGCGCTGACTTAGTGCAGGTACGTCATTAGTGCGCTGACTTAGTGCAGGTACGTCATTAGTGTGCTACATGTGTGGACAAGTGCAATCCGGTCGCGTCCGAGCAGGGCGACGCGGCTGCTCAGGCCAGACGCGGCTGCTCCGGCCAGACGCGGCTGCTCAGGCCAGACGCGGCTGCTCAGGCCAGACGCGGCTGCTCAGGCCAGACGCGGCTGCTCAGGCCAGACGCGGCTGCTCCGGCCAGACGCGGCTGCTCCGGCCAGACGCGGCTGCTCCGGCCAGACGCGGCTGCTCCGGCCAGACGCGGCTGCTCCGGCCAGACGCGGCTGCTCCGGCCAGACGCGGCTGCTCCGGCCAGACGCGGCTGCTCAGGCCAGACGCGGCTGCTCCGGCCAGACGCGGCTGCTCCGGCCAGACGCGGCTGCTCCGGCCAGACGCGGCTGCTCCGGCCAGACGCGGCTGCTCCGGCCAGACGCGGCTGCTCCGGCCAGACGCGGCTGCTCCGGCCAGACGCGGCTGCTCCGGCCAGACGCGGCTGCTCCGGCCAGACGCGGCTGCTCCGGCCAGACGCGGCTGCTCAGGCCAGACGCGGCTGCTCCGGCCAGACGCGGCTGCTCGCGCACGGGCTGCTCGGCCAGACGCGGCTGCTCAGGCCAGACGCGGCTGCTCCGGCCAGACGCGGCTGCTCCGGCCAGACGCGGCTGCTCAGGCCAGACGCGGCTGCTCCGGCCAGACGCGGCCCAGTGAGCCGACTGCTGAACGGTGTCCGAGAGGCATTCGGTCTGTGCTGAACGGTGTCCGAGAGGCACTCGGTCTGTGCTGAACGGTGTCCGAGAGGCACTCGGTCTGTGCTGAACGGTGTCCGAGAGGCACTCGGTCTGTGCTGAACGGTGTCCGAGAGGCACTCGGTCTGTGCTGAACGGTGTCCGAGAGGCACTCGGTCTGTGCTGAACGGAGTCCGAGAGGCACTCGGTCTGTGCTGAACGGTGTCCGAGAGGCACTCGGTCTGACGCGCCGATCTCGGGAGAGACACGCGACCGTGTCTCTGAAATGACCATCGAAACTGAAGTCGTTGTTGCAAGCCGTTGCAGTTCTGTTTTGCCATACACCTGGACGATGGGGGTTGGATATCGGCAGGTCTACTTTCGGACACGTTGCAGTTTGATTTAGATACACATCCAAAATATCATGTCAGCCAGAAGACCTCTGCAAGGTGATGAGCATAATATCACTCACTGTACTCACACACTCACTCTATACAACTCACTGATCTTCCAAAGTTCACTGGATCTCATTAGATCAGCTTGATCTCTAATGTTTTTCGGATTTTGAGCCACTCGGGAATTAATTTTGACAACCAAGCTGAATTTACCGTCGATTATTACCCCTAAATGGTGGTGTATTCTGGTACTATTACATAACTCTACAAAACGAGGTTAACATTCCAACTAACTGAACCTTTAACCCATGGATTGACATGCAACATGCCACGATTTGTCAGCAATCTAAGATAATGAGAAATAATACAATGAATATTCATGCGCACATCGGCTATTGCTTTTTACAGAGAGCGGTTAAACGCAAATATTATCCATTTTATGAAACAAAAAAGCCTTACCTGGGAGGCTAACCATTAATACGATGTGTAGTGATCTGGTATCAATTGCGGTATATCGCCAAGTACAGCACGCTAATCTTGATTGTTTCATGTAAAGCACTCTGGGTTTGGAAACACTCCTCTGGTCCCCTCGGCACTGTGAATGTGCTGAGCTGCCTTTCATGACGAGGGTTCAAGTTGTGTCCTCATGTAAGTCATGCATAAACTCATGTGTCAGGACGGCCTGAATACTTCTTAGTCATACTAACGGCATACAAAAAGAGTTAAAGTCGTTCAGGTTTGAGATCACTACTCTTTAGAATCTTACGCTCGTTGTCATCTTTTTCTTCAAAGAAATGTAGGCAGCAGTTCGGTTCACTCGCTGACTAGTGAACCGTTCACTTAGTTCTAGTATGAGACAGCTTTTGTCTTTTTCTTCGAAAACCACACTTATCGTCACCTAATGCCACCCGGGCTGTGCCCCGTTCTGACATGTAAATGGTAGTGGATGCTGCTTTACGACATTCACCAACTTAACACTGCATTTACTTACCCAGTGCCGTACAGACGGCGATCAAGCAGATGGACTTGAACATGTCCACACGTTTGGGATGGCTGTCCCGGCCACGGACGGGATTCTGCTGATAAACGGCCGCTTCCGAGCAGGTCGGCTCCTGTGCTCGCTCCGCTCGGTCCAGTCCGCTCCCGGCTGGCTGAATCCACACTGACCGGCTGTCGGTTTGACGTGCCAAGTCCTGTTTGTCTCCCGCTCGGCCGGGCCTGTCCCGGTTCAGTTCCGGCTCAGCTTGATCCACTCCTGTTCAGCTGGATCCGCTCCTGCTCAGCCGGACCCGCCCGCTTCAGTTTCGCTCGGCTGAATCCGCCCCGGTCCGTCCGTGCTCGTGAACACACTGCACCCTTCACCAGACAGCCACTGCGAGTCGAGCTGTGCCGGCCGGGAAGACTGTGCCACCTGGGCCGTGTGACGGGTCGGCGAGTCTGGCCGGCTGAGGCGTCACCACACCGCGGCAGGCTGGCCTACACTGGGTCGGCCACCTCATGTCGACCAGCAGCGGCCGGCCGACGGCAGCGCCCCGCGGCGGCCGCCACTCACACCAACACCCGGTGGAATACCGCTGCACACCGCGGTCAGCAACTGGATAAATAATTGTTGACCGAACTTCTGCGAGCTAATAGCATGTGCACAGATGCAGAATGGACATATTCGTTTGGAGTAATTCAGGTGATAAAAAATGATTGCTGGAATGACGTGATCTCGGCCTGCTTCCTCTCATAACATTGTGTATCTCCAATTATATGCACCAATTGAATATAAATAGTTTGAGTGCACTTGACCAATGCAGTGGCGTGCCGAAAGGGAAGGGGCCTTGGGGACAGTTGCCACCCCTCTCGCGAAAGGATCGCGCCGAGGTTTAGAAACATCGCGCCAGGCTCATTAAAAAAAAATCCGCTGAGCCCCCGAAAATCGCACTCGGCCCACAAACATCACACTTGGAGTAAAAAGGAGTCGCACAGAGGCCCCAAAAATGACCTTTGGACCTAAAGATCTCACCAAGTCCCCTGAAAATCACACTGGAGGCCAAAATTTCGTTCCGATCCCACTGAAAATGACATCGGAGCTTCAAAACATGGGACCGAGGTCCCAGAAAATATCACAGGTCCCCGGGAAGTCGCGCCAGAGCCACTAGAAAATCACCCTGGGGGCCTCAAAAGGTCGGGCCGAGTCCCAGGAAACCACGCTGAGCCTGAAGCTACCAAAACTTCGCACCCCTGAAAATATCGCTAGAGGCCCGACATGTCGCACCACGGCCCGAAAAGTCTCATCGGGACCACATCAAGATTGAAGTCGAGGCAACAAAAAAAGCAGGCCGGACATAGAAAATATTCCTAGGGTCCCAAAAATCGCTCCAAATTCCTCTAAAGCGTGATGGGCCGCCAAAAAAGTGTCGATGCCGCTAAAAATCATGCCAGGGGTCGCAACAAATGATGAAGTCCCGAAAATCCCACTTCCATCCAAAAACGTCGCACCGCAGAAATTTATTAAAAAAAACACCGGGGCCCGAAAAATCGCGTTCGAGCCGCACAAGTCTTCCACTGCCTTCGACCCAAAAAAACAAATTTCCACCCGGAATGTTCCACCCGGAATGAAAACTCGCGGTAGAACACAAAAAATATGGCGTCAGGGCCCCGGACATTGAGGCAAGGAATCGATCTTTGGGAAATTCATAAGTCACCAAAAATTGCGCTCAGCCCCGAAAACTGGCGTCGGTTCCCCTCGGAACCACGTGTCTGGGCCCGAGACGCGCGCCGGAAACTACACCGGAGCCTCCAAAATTGTATTGATATCCCACACATGTGCGTCTGGAGCCCAGCATAAACACAACACGGCACACTAAAAGCACAACTGGAGGAAACAATGCACAGGGCCCTCCAAAGAACGCCGAGTCTCGCAAAAAGCCCTAGAACATACGTTGTAGTTCTGAAGAAATACATCGGGAGCTTTAGAAAAACATAGATCCACGAAGCACACCGGGGCCCCAAAGCACATGAGATCAGATGGTGACCTCAAGCACAGGCCATGGTCAGCAAAATGCGACACGGTCCTAAAAATGGAGCAAAAAGGCCGGGCACTAAATAAACACGACACATCCGTAGACGAAAAACGCAACAGCCCCCACCCAAAGAAACAAAAATAACCGCCAGCGAACCAGGGCCTCAGCTCGGTAGCCAATCTAGAGGTATACTTTATCAAAGAGATGAGGTACATCAAAGGTCAGAGGTTGTCCGGATTCTTTTAAAGAGCAGAAAATGTACAAAAAGAGAACGAATAATCGAATGAAATTGATCGAATTTTCCAAGTGAACCCAATACAAAGCATTCCACGCACCAAATATGGCACAAGACTGTGTGCCAATTAGCAATAGTGGCAGTAATTAGCAAGAGGCAGGGGGCCTTGCAGAAGCCGGAGAATCGCACGAAGTGTGGCGAATGCGCCAAATGCGCAAGGTGGGTGTACACGTGCACGAAAGTCCACGTTTTGGTGACTGGGCGTTGTCCACTTGAATACCTGTCATTTGGAAATTATTAATTTTTTAATGATTTATACAGATGTATTTTTTGCAGACTTATCAAGGGATGCCAAAATAAAAATACTCGAACTGGATGAGTGGGAATTCGGTGACTGAGAAATGATGGTGGTAGATTGGGTCTCATTTACAGGACAATTAATTTGGTCACTAATTATTTTATTTGAAGACAAAATACATGGGCACCTTTGATAACATAATAGTCGAAACCCGGTGATTTTAATTGGGGGTAGCTCAGTCCGCTCCAAATCCGTTTCCCACCCTAACGCAAATTCTAGGCCTGCCACTGGACAAATGCAAGATTGTTTCGTTTGTTTAATTTATGTTGAATATCTCCCGCAATTTTCTTATCCGACCAGCTTCCGGTGAATGGATGACCATTGACTAAGAAAAAAAAAATGTTATGCGGGACATTCTCGTCAGCAATGACGTCGCCATCTCCAGTACCCATGTGGGGTCCAATCACATGGGCGCAGTAACGATGTGCAAGCAGAGGATTAAGATCGTGAAGGCCTTCTTACCGTACACCCCACTTATATAACGTAGCTAACCCGGATTTGGGAACATTATTTCTGCAGCCCAACATTCATTCGGCTTTTAGTTTCACGGCTAAGATTTTCACTTCAGCTGCTCAATAGCTAGGCATTTGCTCTTACAATGTGTTGTATACTCGTGCCTAAGCCGGGCACAAGCAGCTGATCCCCTCACCTCCTCGTCGTGGAGACGAAACAACTCCGCGGCCATAACATGGCAGGTCATTACAGGCATGCATCCTATGCTTTAAGACCTTTTCGTGCTGGCGTACCTGCCTACTAATGGCTATCGCTATTGCTGGCAATTACGATAGAAGAAAAAACATTTCATTCACAACGGGCAACGAAAGTCGCAGTGATGATCCTTCGAGCACAAGCATAGAAGGGGAAATCGCGTTTGCTATTTTGAATGTTACATAATGGTACGCAATAACTAAACAATCTTTTCAAAGGCAGCGAACCTTTAATGAACGGTCAGACAGGCAGGCGAGCCACTCGTGGGGTCCGTCGGGGGCCATGGTGGTCTTGGCCCTGACTGAGGCCCGCCCGGCGGACCCGTGGCGGGCCATGGTGGTCTTGGCCCTGACTGAGGCCCACCCGGCGGATCCGTGGCGGGCCATGGTGGTCTTGGCCGCGACTGAGGCCCGCCCGGCGGACCCGTGGCGGGCCATGGTGGTCTTGGCCGCGACTGAGGCCCGCCCGGCGGACCCGTGGCGGGCCATGGTGGTATTGGCCGCGACTGAGGCCCGCCCGGCGGACCCGTGGCAGGCCATGGTGGTCTTGGCCGCGACTGAGGCCCGCCCGGCGGACCCGTGGCGGGCCATGGTGGTCTTGGCCGCGACTGAGGCCCGCCCGGCGGACCCGTGGCGGGCCATGGTGGTCTTGGCCGCGACTGAGGCCCACCCGGCGGACCATGGTGGTCTTGGCCGCGACTGAGGCCCGCCCGGCGGACCCGTGGCGGGCCATGGTGGTATTGGCCGCGACGGCGGACCCGTGGCGGGCCATGGTGGTATTGGCCGCGACTGAGGCCCGCCCGGCGGACCCGTGGCCGCACCGCCGAGCAAATCCATCCACGCGACTCGGATGTCGCCTGATACAGAAACTGAACACTTCCGGCAAGATCAGGTTTATCAGACTTCAATAAAACATTAGGTGAGGCCCGGAGCCCAGCGACGCCATCGGTGGCGATACACATGCATACAAAAAAATTGCTTTAAATGAAATATCGAACTTTTCTATTTTGAGACTACGATTTTCGCATGGGACTAGATGGGTAGTCCGATATGGTTTCGTGGGCCAGTGGTTGTGAAAATTTGGAAAGGTACAAAGACCGGAAGCGAATGGCCAGTCTCGTGAGAGTCGTAGCACGTGTTCAGCTTCTCCGCCCCAGTCTTGCTTAATATAAAACCGGTTGTGCAGCGTACAAAAGCCCTCACAGAAAGCCGGTCTTCATTTGACACCTAGGTCAATGAGTGCCGTATGTTATTGCTGTCCCGACCAAAGGTTGCGGGGCTCACCACAGGCCATCCGACGACTACCGGGGCAAGCCCCTGCTCAGTACGTGGAAGCATCAGCGCTCGATCCCCCAGTCAGCCGTCCTAAGATACGGTACGCCTTCTGCTGCTCGTGTGTATTGCAAATTGCGCAACATTCAGAGAACACGTCTGAGATTGCAGTTTCCATTATGTCAACATAGGGCGACAGTGTCGCGCCGAATTTGCACGCCACTGCCGTCGGCAACAGTCCGCTCTGGGAACCGAGAGTGCGGGTTCAAAACCCGCTGCCGGCAGCCAACAGTCCGCGGCTGGCGACCAGCCATCCGGCCAAAAACGCCGCGGAGCCCCACCTAGGTAAGTACAGGCATAGTTACTGAGCGGCCGTCGCGCATGCCATGGACGGACCGGCGGCACCTGTGTTCCCCCGGCCGGTGGATGGACTCGTCCAAGTGATTAATTTTAGACTCGACAGTGCGCTCACCGGCGACGCCACAACGCTAAAATTCACGCCGCACTTAAAACGTCGACGAACGAAACACATCCAACTGGTCGAACAATAAATAACTGGAACGGGTGACCATCTGTAGTCTACCCCGCGGGACTGGAGGCGGCCGGCCTGGCCGGGCCGGGCCGTTGCCAACGACACAACCCGCCGCGCCTCGGCCACCGTCACACGTCGATTCGTTGGGAGCAAGTCGATTCCTACAAAACTCGCACGCGCACGCACACGCACACGCAGACGCACACACACACACTCATAAATGCATGCCGCGTGTCTAATCTCACTGCCAGTTCGCCAGCTAGCGCAGAGATTGGTCGAGGACGTGCCGAAAGTGTCGCTGGCCGTCGCATACGCCGGCAGACAATAATATCCAGCGCGCCGGTAACTGAGGCGGTGTCGATCCAATTTGCCACTACCCAGGCCCAGCTGTTGCTCGTTGATAAGCGACACGTCGGCAGCAAGTCATTGGAAGCGGGTTGGGGCCGCATCGGAACTCGCCAAGCGCGAAAAATATAACATCACAACTGGCAGGAAACAAACCGGACCGAGAACGCGCATGCAGCGTGAAAATGCAACAAACCGTTGTCAAGGCTGGCCAGCCGCACGGTACACAGTCGGTCGATTCAGACCTAGCTGGTTACCTAGCGGGGTGTTTATTGTCGCTGATTGGCCACCTGACGAGTTGTGGAAGATCAGCGGTACATATTCCCAGTAGACAAACTGATGTCAACACACCAGCACGTTTAACTGCGGATGGGGCGCGACCGATGGGACCACCGCTGCCACAGACACACGCGCAGACAGACCGAGCAGACGGGCAGACGGGCAGACGGGCAGACGGGAAGACGGGCAGACAGACAGACGGACAGACGGGCGGACAGGCAGACGGACAGGCAGACGGGGAGGCAGACAGTCAGACGGACGGGTCAGCCACAGACGGCCGGCGTGTGACGGCAGCGTGCGAACGTGACGCGTCCGCCGACGTCAAGCTCCAGTTTGAACATGGTGTTTGGCATTCGAAACCGAGTCGAAGATGGTGGTGGCAAGAGCCGTTGCACACCGCTATTATGCATGGTTGGGCTGGGCGGTGCCACCCGCCTGATAGGCTGAGCCGGTGGTACGTGATGCTTGCGAGGGTGTTTGGAGTGCTACTCGGACTTATGCTTCTCCTCCTCAGTCATACGGCCGTGCCAGGTGAGGAAAATCTTGGAGTATTCTGGTTTCTTTCGCGCATGCGCGCGGAACTCCTCTGAAAGGTACAAACATGACTGTCACTGGGCAAATCTGAGGTTTAGCAACAGCCGACATCACCACACGGTGGCAGGCTGGTAAACACATAGACACACACAGGTCTAGCAACTTCAGAGATCAGAAAATCGACATAATCCTAAGGGTCATTGGCTCGGCAGCACGAGACTCAGTCCCAAAAGGTAACAAACCTATGAAAAAGGCATCTACGCCATGGTAGACCGCGGACTGTCATAGGGCGATCGCCGCACGGCGCCGTGCTCACAATCAATTAAAAAGATGTGCGTGCAAAACACACCTATCAGCATACAACATAAAAAACACTGCTGGCAAACAATTCGAACAGTACGCCAAAACTGTTGCTCGTCTTTTGCATCTCACTTCAATAGGTTCATCCCTACTGGAAGTATCTGGTACCTGATGAAGCGTTTCAGCCCGAAACGCACGCCACCAGGCCCCTTCCCCCCGCTGACGGGGAAAGGACAGCACATCACTGACCCACAAGTCGTAGACCGCTTTAAACTACACTACGCCAGCATGTATGGCAACAGTAACTACGACACTACTATATTAAGTGCACTAGACGCCCTTGCCTCCAAAACACATTTTGGCTCCAGCAATATATAAAACTGCAATCAGTCGTTTACTATGCACGGATTACACTTTGGCCTCAGCAGGTGTTGCCGGACGACATTCATTACCAGTTTTTTTTAACGTCCTAGCGAAAATTCCCTTACGTACCTATAAGCGTACCTACAATAAGTACCCTGTTTCATCAGTGCTAAAAATAGTTCTTAATTGTACCGCTAGATGCCACTGTGAACGGTCAACGGAACCAGACCTTACCAGGGTGCCGACAGATGGCAGAATCACGTGGTGGCTGCACAGCTTAATAAAGGTTATGTTACGTTATGTTAGGCTAGGCTAGGTTATGCTGGGCTAGGCTGGGTTATGTTAGGTTGGGTATTCAACCTTTTTGGAGCAATGCAGCCACGACATGCTCCTGCCTCTGTCGGCATATGAGCAAGGTCTGGTGCCCTGGACCGTTCGGTATCTAGCGGTATAATTCAAGTCATCATGTCGTCTAGTGGCATAATTAAAAACTATCTTTTAGCACTGATGAAACAGGGCACTTATCAGATGGAGTATTTGTGAGCCAACCCAGCCCCGGTAATTTTATAAGTTATTTGGCAGCCTTAGCACTTATAAGCTGAGGAACTTGTGAGCGTGATTACTTGTGATATGGACCCAACATACAAGTATAGATACCTCCTCTCCAAAGCACACATTGATCCACTTATGCCGAAAACTATTATATTCCTACACTGTAGGAATTCCCAAGGAATCAGCCATGGCATGATGGTGTGTCAGGGCTTACTTTGTGCTGAAAACTACCATGAACCCCACACTTCCTTATCTTGAGACCGTCCCTGCTATTTATCTGCATATTTAGTGACACAGAATGTGCAACACATGTGTTCTGCATCAATGGTGTTGGCTAGAAGCTAATACTTATAAAACATGATGTGTAAATATCTGACTGGCTTTGAAAGCTCATCAAACTAAAAAATTTGTCTAGCACGCCTTCCCGAATGTCAGTCTGGAGCCGCCTATGACCAACCAAAAAATGTTCCTGGCATAACACGTTTATCAGAACGCGAAGAAAATTAACGAAGTTGAAAACGATATCATAATACTTAATAAATGACGAGCAAAAAGCTGAAGGAGGGCTTCAGAAGCCCACTTGAGAAATAATGTTACACACTAGAGCAGTCAAAATATTAAATTTGCGTTACGTGCAAAATGTCGAAAAGAACACAGTAGGATGTCGAAATCGCTACGGAAATACTGCTGATAAAATACGTCGGTCCTAAAACCTGGTCTTGAAACAATTTCATACATATAATTATAACATATAACATATATAGCATACAACATAATGGACATAACCCGTTTTGGGTGTTTTTGGAGATACGTAATTTGCGGATACCGATATCAACGATAACAATATAAATAGCTGTGCTATAACCTGATATTGTCTAGCATAGCACTTCATAGGCAATCCCTTCACCTGCAGTTGCGCAACGGGACTGGGTCAGCGTTCACGGGCCAGCCGGTGATAGTCCTGATAACATCTCCCCCACGAATCGGGCCAACGTGCTGCGGCTCCGTCCACCCACCCCGCGACTCCGTCCACCCATCCCCGGCTCCGTTCACTCACCCCGCAGTTCCGTCCACCCACCCCGCGGCTCCTTCCACTCATCCACGGCTCCGTCCACTCACCCCGCAGCTCCGTCCACCCATCCCCGGCTCCGTCAACTCACCCCGCAGCTCCATCCACCCATCCCTGGCTCCGTCCACCCATCCCCGGCTCCGTCCACTCACCTCGGCTCCGTCCACTCACCCCCGGCTCCGTCCACTCACCCCCGGCTCCGTCCACCCATCCCCGGCTCCGTCCACTCACCCCCGGCTCCGTCCACTCACCCCCGGCTCCGTCCACTCACCCCCGGCTCCGTCCACCCATCCCCGGCTCCGTCCACTCACCCCGCAGCTCCATCCACCCATCCCCGGCTCCGTCCACTCACCTCGGCTCCGTCCACTCACCCCCGGCTCCGTCCACTCACCCCCGGCTCCGTCCACCCATCCCCGGCCCCGTCCACTCACCCCCGGCTCCGTTCACTCACCCCGCAGCTCCGTCCACCCATCCCCGGCTCCGTCCACCCATCCCTGGCTCCGTCCACCCATCCCCGGCTCCGTCCACTCACCTCGGCTCCGTCCACTCATCCCCGGCTCCGTCCACTCACCGAACGTGATGTAGTCGGTCTGCGCCTTGTGCACCTGGTGGAACAGTCGGCTGCTCTCCTCAGCAGTCATGTTCAGCGTGTGCGACAACGCCTTGGTGACGTCACGCAGCGTCACGTGACCCTTGCCGCCACGATCGAATAGGCGGAACGCCAGCTGGATGGTCTCCTCCGTGTTGCACGGCTTGGAGATGAGGCTGACGCCCATCAGGTACTCGCGGAAGTCGATCACGTCATCCCGATCCTGCCGCGGCGGTGCCGGTGGTCACTCGGTGGTCAGGGATCAAATCACGGTCAGCCATGGGGCAGACTTGGGTTTGACCTAGCCGCTTAAGATATGCGGCAGCTGGCGCGGAGCAGTCGGGTCCCTCTCCTTAAGACAGCTTTTACGTGTACCATGAAACATTATTCACAAACAAATCGTACAAGATAATCGAAAGTGAAATATGGGTTCCTAGAAAAATTACGCAAATGACAAATGGGTGCCTTGAATATGCAACATACCAATACGTCCTCAGGTCATGACCAAATTACGACTAAAGTATTAAAAAAAAGTTTTCATGCACACATTTACAGCTCATAAACATTTTTCAGAAGGAAACAAATTGAATACATATAAAGGTGTTCGCGTTTCGTACCTGGTCATGTACCTGAGAGTATGCCCAGACATCCCCCAAAGGCACACATATTGCAGGTGCTGTGGATGCTGAACTAAACCGAAATGGCTCAACCAGGGTAATTATTCGCACCAATGTAACCTCCGATGTCGCTACGGTCGCCGAGTTCGAACTTTGGGAGGGGGATAAATAGTTGAAACATTAACCCCCCCCACACACACACACAAATCCCATTAATTCCATTTCTCCTCAAATTATTTTTTTGAATTGGTGGAAAACATTTGGCTTGGCTTTCGTGCAACCAATTACCTTCTCTTCAGCACAACCCGTTCCAAAATAGTCATCTATAACAGTTCCAAAGATTTCCAGATATTTGACTGAATCGCTCGATGACCTCGACGTTTGCACGCATCACTTGTGTTGACTAAGGCTTCAGTTCGCTTATCATCAGCATTGAAGCACGAAATGACAATTTGTACACGACCAGCGTGCCAAAAAAACGGCGAAGATGCGCGACCAACTGCAATCAGAGTCAACTGTTTCATCTGATCTACAATGTGGACCCAACCAGATATAGAAAAATGTTTCGAGGAACTGCAAGTTCAAGGATGGATCTGCATCATGTCGTTCATCGCATCACTCTACCTTGCTTGCATCAAACATTGGCATGGGGTAGTGTGGGAGTAGGGTGGTAGTGGGGAAGAACCCAGCTATTTCGAGGGATGCACAATTGTCAGACACTGCGACGGCTGAAACACACAAGGGTTGAACAAACACACTGGTTCAAGTGCACAACCAGCTTTGCTACTCGTGGATAATCACAATTTCTTCGGACTAGCTTTGTTAGTGCTTCGACACTGGAGTACCACAGCTCACAGAAAACAGCCGCGTTGTCTTCGGAGTCAATCGTCGTCAAAGCCGTAGGGAATCCAACACCACCACCCTCCGAGACTCCGACTGCCCGTGGCAGACTTACCTCATCATAGAGGCTGAAGAGCTCGACCAGGCCCGACTCCGAGCTGGGTATGCCGAGGTACTCGGCGAACTCGCTGAGCCGGATCAGGCCGTCGGTCTGGCGGGCAATCTCGGCAAACTGTTCCATTTCTGCCTCGATTGACGACATGTTGAGGCCCAGCCGACGCATCAGGTTGGACACCTCGACAAGGCCCGTCTCGCAGGGCAGGTTTTTGGAGCGCGCCTTGCTCATCAGCCGACAGTCGTCGTACGTGTAGTCGGTTACGGGCACCCCTAACGCGCTGCAAACCACGCCGCCGTCAGTGGGCAGTCGCAGTTGTCAGCGCACATCGAACAATCCGTGGCGAGTGCCGTGACAACAGTCGCACTGGCTGCAGCGGTATCAAAATGTGCAAATCATTACAGGCTGGTTGGTGACTATAAATCTGCCGATGCTTAATATTACAACAACCAGAACATACGAGGCATGCAAAATAATTGTGCTGGATAACAAACTGGAACTAGCACATTGTAAAAGTAGTCAAACCGTTCAATGAAAACTTGCCAAACGCACAATACGTCCGCAAAGCATTCAATTCAGTATTACAATGTTTACGCCTACCACAGCTCATTAAAGACAATTCAAAACACCACAGAAGCCAAGCAAAACCTTCCGATAGCCATGCCATGTAACTCATTCACGCGCGAATTAATTTTAGTTCAAACACTGATTAGTCGAGTGGCATCGACCGGGGCGATGATGCAATGGATGGAAATTGGGTAGGCGGGAGCGCGAGGCTATCGCTTCCTAGGGCTGCCGCACAGGTGGAAGTAGTCCTCTGGCGTCGTGCATGGATCGATCGGCCGTGAGCAGGACGCCCGTCGCGGTGAGGCCAGCCGCCCCGCCCAGTCGTCACCACTCACGCAGCCATTTTGGCGCGCACGTTGTTAGCGTAGAGGCGCGGGTCGCACTTCTCCGCCTCCGACGGCACGTACACCGGCAGGTACTCGATCTCGCAGAAATTGACAAACTGCGTCAACGTCAGCCACAGGATCGTCAGCCTGACGAACACACGGATCGTCAGCCTGTAGATATACGGCGCCGGTCAGCCCGCGCATGTGCCGCCTGTCCATATATGGAGACGTCAGTTTGTATGTATGTATATATATATATATATATATATATATATATATATATATATATATATATATATATATATATATATATTTTTTTTTTTTTTTTGGCAGTCAGCAGGTCAGCCAGTAACACGACAGAATCGGATGGGGCTTTCGGGGCCAGTGTAAAATTGCAACGAAACCAACGGAACAAATGATCCACAGCTCATACTTATGAAAGCGATATAAACACGCACCTTGCCAAGACATGGTCCATTCCAACATGGTCCAATTAAAGTATTTCAACACTTGCTTCCAAAGTTTCATTGTCTATCAGCGAGTGTGGAGTAACCTGTCTGGAAAGGCACAACTGACAGTAACCCAAGTGAAGGCTCGTTTGCTGAGGAGACATGCAAGCAAAGCATGTGACGATAATTACCTAAATAAACCCTTCTGCCTAGATATACACCAATTACGATAATTGTATCGAGGTAGATTGTTTATTTATTGGGACTTAGGGGCGCATCAACTGCAGTAGTCAGGCAGCGCCCATAACATAGTTTGTCACACGGTATTGACAAAGCGAAGGCTAGTCTAGACAACTTCACATACACTACATTTCCAAACGAGTTCAGGTCGAGATGTAAATTAGAACGTAATGGCCTTACTACATACTAGGCAAGGTGTTAATGAGGAGCATACACTACATAAAACTATATGTCTGAGAGAAAGCGAGAGCTGTTCCGCTTGAATAAACGGCGACTCGTCCCCCAGCAAGTCTTGTAACGAGACTAAAGTGCTTCCAAAATGTCGTCTTCGCTCCTGGGCAAGTCAGGGTCACGCAACCAAGACATGCTGAACTGATAGTGGAGCATGACACCTTGGGCACAGTGGCTTTTCGTCGTCACTCAAGAGGTATCTGTGGGTGCTGTATGTGTGACCTATTCGCAGCCGGCATAGTGCCACCTCGTGGGGTCTAGTTCTACGTGATGACGATGACCAATCACCAATACGGTGCTTGATCCTTCCTAACTTGTCAGCCGTTGAATCCCAGCTATCCTGCCATTTCTTCAAAATGGTGCTTCTAATATCTGGGAAGAAGCCCCTCGTTGGGAGGGGAAGAGTATCGACGTAGAAGTCGGATTGATGGAGATGGTCCGAGACCAGACACTGACCACAGTAACGGTGCCGAGCCCAGACACTGACCACAGTAACGGTGCCGAGCCAGGAGGCTGACCACAGTAACGGTGGCGAGCCCGGACACTGACCACAGTAACGGTGCCAAGTCTGGATACTGACCACAGTAACGGTGCCGAGCCAGGATACTGACCACAGTAACGGTGCCGAGCCCAGACACTGACCACAGTAACGGTGCCGAGTCTGGATACTGACCACAGTAACGGTGCCGAGCCCAGACACTGACCACAGTAACGGTGCCGAGCCCAGACACTGACCACAGTAACGGTGCCGAGCCAGGAGGCTGACCACAGTAACGGTGCCGAGCCCAGACACTGACCACAGTAACGGTGCCGAGCCCGGAGACTGACCACAGTAACGGTGCCGAGCCCATACACTGACCACAGTAACGGTGCCGAGCCCAGACACTGACCACAGTAACGGTGCCGAGCCAGGAGGCTGACCACAGTAACGGTGCCGAGCCCAGACACTGACCACAGTAACGGTGCCGAGCCCGGAGACTGACCACAGTAACGGTGCCGAGCCCAGACACTGACCACAGTAACGGTGCCGAGCCCGGAGACTGACCACAGTAACGGTGCCGAGTCTGGATACTGACCACAGTAACGGTGCCGAGCCAGGAGACTGACCACAGTAACGGTGCCGAGACCAGACACTGACCACAGTAACGGTGCCGAGCCCAGACACTGACCACAGTAACGGTGCCGAGCCCGGAGACTGACCACAGTAACGGTGCCGAGCCCAGACACTGACCACAGTAACGGTGCCGAGCCCGGAGACTGACCACAGTAACGGTGCCGAGCCCAGACACTGACCACAGTAACGGTGCCGAGCCCAGGAGACTGACCACAGTAACGGTGCCGAGCCCAGACACTGACCACAGTAACGGTGCCGAGCCCCGACACTGACCACAGCAACAGTGCCGAGCCAGGAGGCTGACCACAGTAACGGTGCCGAGCCCATACATTGACCACAGTAACGGTGCCGAGCCCGGAGACTGACCACAGTAACGGTGCCGAGCCCCGATAATGACCGCAGTAACGTGCCGAACCCCGATAATGACCACAGTAACGGCGTCGAGCCGGGGGAGGAGGCGGCAGCTAGAGTGTCGGACTCTTAATCGCAAGATTTTGGGTTCGAAACTCGGAGACTCGAAGACGAGGTTAGTACGAGGTTGGTCTATTAAGTACGAGGTTGGTCACTGTCTACGTAGCAGCGTACAAGGCAAACCATCATACTTCTTATGGTCGTTTTAAAATCGCCTTTTTAACGAAGCAGACATATGCCTTCGAGGTCTAGCACAGACGGGCCGGATCCCATTCCAGGTGCAATCCTGCCGGACGGGACCTTCTGCAGACCTCGAAGTGGCAGAACAGGTCAATACTGATGGAGCAGGTCCCTCCCAGATACAATGCTGACGGACCAGGTCCCTTCAAGGTCCAGTACTAACAAGTTAGGTCCCCTCCTATGTCCGGTATTGACCGAACAGGTCCTTAGGTCCAGTACTGACGGACCAGGTCCCTTCTGGATGCCGTACTGACGGACCAGATCTCTTCCAGGTTCAACACTAACGGACTAGGTGCATTATGGATTTAATACTGACGGACCAGGTCCCTTCTGGATGCAGTACTCACGGATCAGGCTCCTTCTGGATGCAGTGCTGATGAACCACGTTCAGTACTAACGGACTGGGTCTCCCTTCTAGAAGCAGCAATGCCGGACCAGGTCTCTTCCAGGTTCATCATCGGTCGACTGGATTTCTCTCAAGTACTGATGTATCATATTCTGACGGGCCAGGTCCCGCCAAGCATCACGATTCATTACCGACCGAGGCGCCCCGGCCAAGTAGTAACCAGAGCCGGCTTTCCGCCACGTCCAGATGAGGGGGATACTCACACCCCTGGCCCCTCCCACGTCCAGGTGACCGTGTCGAGTCGGTTTGGATACCGCACCACCACTGGCTGTACTGGAGCGCCTGGATAGAAGGCGCCCGGCTTGAACTGGATCAGACACGTCCGATTCGTGCATGTGCCCTCGGGAAACAGCAGGATCTGCCGAGAACGGTCATGCAATCAGGTCGTAACACCAGCTCGCTTCTGCACAGACCTTCCACCCACCCTTCAGTCGAAACATTATTTGGTTCCATGGATACATCAGCCGCACTTGCTATATAGCGCCCATAAATACGTCACACAAGCCGGGTAGAAATGAACCTGACATCCAGTAACGAACAATAATACGCGTTACAGCATACTACGACATGCAATGATCAGGTTATTTTGCGAGATCAGAAAATATTTGTTATCCATATGCTATACTTGTCGGCGAGTGTGCAAAACGTCATAACCAACCGCAAACAGAAACGGGACGAGTTCAACAACAAAGCGCGAACCATCACTCAGTAGTGCCGCCAGGGTACGCGATGACGTTCCAAAGAAGCGGCGACGTCCGGGTTCGAAAAGCGACATGCGATGAGAGTATGGGTTACATCAGGTAATCACTGCAATGGAGACGGGCTGGTCGTTTTTCGCCACAGAGAATGTTGTGATGTGAAAAGTATGCATATCCTAGATGATGATGATGACTTGGGGTTTAGGGGCGCGTCGACTGCTATGGTCATTTTGCGCCCATAACTGTGTTTAATATTTAAATATTTAAATATTTAGCAAGATAAAATATTCAGGGACGGCGATAGATAACATCAAAATTCGCTTCTCGAAGGAAGGTAAAAATGTGCATATCCTAGACGTAGATGACACGGGGCCACTTCCCCACCTCCGGATCGTCCCAGGCACGACTGCCATACACCAAAGTGAGGCCTCGACGCCTTCAGTCTTCAGAAATTAGCAGCAAAATGTCTTGTACGAGTGGATTGGGTGGGTAAGATATCTCCAGGGTTGAAAGGCTGCCGAGTGCTCGACAAGACCAGGTGTAAATTCTCGCCTTCCACTTGAATGAAGAAGCTTTGGCAATTTCCACCGGTTTCTTCCACAAAACGGACGAACGTGGCGGGGGGTGTAGACCTTCCGCCCACTATCACTTGGATCGATCTCGCCTACGGCCCTTGCCTTTTGCACTTCCACTCATCCGGCGTAGCTTTCCATTCCATCAGATGTGGCCCGGGCGCCCTCCGTTAGACCCGATCTCACCTGAGGCCACTCTCCTTTGGAGTGGGCGCGCCGCTGTATCTCGCGGATGGTATTTTGGCGAGAATTCGGGTCCTCCCGCGAAACGTACACCGGCTGGGTATAGTCGATCAGCTCTGTAGCAGGCCGTACCACACGCGACCCTCAAATCACTTACAGAGACACGGCTGGGGCTGTTGGGTCGTCAGTAGCGAGGGCACGGCGTGGGGTACAACAATGGGGCATGCTGATGGAGCCGAATGACGTGTATGTGAGAGAATTCGAGAACGTTATATAACACATTGAGTACATGTAACCTGCTCTCTATTTAGCATATATAGCTGTGTGCAATTCAGTTTACATTAATTGTGATACCAATATCAAAGTCAACCCATGAAGAATGTTAAAATGTAATGCATATTGATGCATATTTCGTGAAACATTACATTTTTACCACACAAATGCGCATATCCGAAAAAAAAGTTGTTGACACACATAACACGCGCACTGGAGGGTGGGGGACGAAATCCGCACACCCATCCGATTTTTCGTAAATAACTCCATATTTTGTCGGCCGATATACGTCATATTTTGTGTACCTGCTTCGAAATGTGCGACACGTCGGACATTTCGAACATACATCCTGAAAAAGGGAAGTGTTCATGGCAATACTAGTGACTTGCTTGATATATATCGTTATGCAATATTGTTTCAAGATCATGCTAGGTCACCGAGGCCAACTCAGGTCACGTTCATGACAGTTCAATAGGACCAAACTTGTTAAACTCGAAGGTCGTCATAAAAGCAAATGGCAGTCGTACGATTCATGCCATATTGCATGTTACTCCCTGTTGAACACTTGATTTTGTCATTGTGAACCTAAACGTTTCCACACTTCACTCATGTCCTTTCTTGGTGAAGCCGATTGCACCATTGGTCCGCCGGTCCGGCGAGCGGCCTGGTTCCGATAAAGTGCTGATGTACAGGCGACCTGAGATCACATGCCGAATGTATCATCTGTATTGCGTCATGGGCTATTTTCAAAACGTCAATGATGCCCATTTTGGAGCATCTAATCATAATCGTAGCAATCCATAACCATGTTAAGCCAAGTACCGCAACGCAAACCAAATATGACATGTAACCTCATTTGACCTTGAATATATTGACCCAAGGTCATGAAATTTGCACACAATAGTTCACCACCATACCCATCCAACCACGCAATTTTCTTTATTCTAGCTATCATAAGAACCGAGATCTTATGGGTTGCGGAATCCGCCTCCCCCTCTCCAGTGCGCGTAATTTTTAGAGGCACTCCGGGGCTCGCGCTAAGGATTGTCAAAGAACGTATTATCTTACCACACTAATCGGTACCACAACAGCAGCTACTTAAGCACATCCACTGAACACGAAATTACCAAATACTCAGAAAAATACACTAAAGAAGTGTACAACCAATCCCGCATTTTTAGGCTACCAAGGGCAACCAATGCGGTGTTATATATATATATATATATATATATATATATATATATATATATATATATATATATATATATATATATATATATATATATATATACGCATAAACATGACAAAGGATCAGGACACTGTCTACAGGAGCTTCCACAAAGCATTTCATCTTAATCCATGCAGTATTGCAGCTTTGGGGCGCATCGACTGCAATAGCACCCCAGGGCGACGGTCATATAGCACCCGAATCCATGCATGTGTTCTGCATGCTTCAACTACTCTACAAATATTCCGCAGCGTGCCGACATCTATTGTCATCCATCACCCGACGGACAACAGCGCGCTCGTCTAAACATTAGGCCGGCGCCGTGGCGTGTTTAGGCGACCACTCGGCGTGTTTACAGTTGTGGCGCAGACCGGCCGAGGTCGGCCGACCCTCGACCGACGGTCGGCCGATGGTCGGCCGCTGCCCAGAGGCGCCGTCTCAGCCCACCGAAGGGCTGGCATCGCGTGGTGCTGGCCGGAACTGTCCAACTTACCTGTTGGCCGGCAACGCGCTACTGACAGTGTTGGGCACGTAAGGCGGCACGCGCACCGGCGATGCGTCAGCTAATGCCGCACTTATGCGAGGCATTAGCTGACGGCCTGGATTGGCGCGTGCTCATATTTCTGTTATCTGCACAAGCAGGTTGAGTGGAACTGATACTGATAACAATTCGCATAAACATGGATGGATACAAGGGGGAGGAGGGGCACAATCCATTCATACTTGCCCACCGAGGAGCAGATTTTTGCGTGATGTTTGCACCAAAACAGTATTTTCTTGTAATCTAAGAACATTTTATTGAATAAGTATTGTTCAAGAAAGACCGGAACGAATGATGCCTGTTCAAATATGATCCATTTTCGAAATTAAAGTTTTTTTGCATTGTTGCCCCCACCCCAGAAGAACACGCGTCTAGATACGTCCAGGTGAATAAGTTGAGTAGCGAGCGAATGCGTTGTAACGGACTGTCGTCAACTCAGCTAGTTGTCAGATAAATTAAACATGCGGCCGCCACAATTTTTTTTTCTAAACACAAAGGGTCTCCACGTAACCTTGAATAAGATTCTGAAATAATTAGCTATCTTGCAGTGAACTATAGAGCTACATGAACTACCCGTTTTGAAGTCCCACAAATTATTGATATTTGAAACGGACATACGCTAAACACTATACTGCAACAGCTCTTGTGTGGATCCCTTCCCCTAACGGACTTTGTAATCGATTAGACTTGTATTTGCCACTCTTAACCCATCCTGTCGCGGAGGGGTTGATATTCGCCCCCCCCCCCATAAGGTTTTCGGTGTATAGAGAAAGAACGGCGTGCGTGAGCGCGCCGAAATTTCGGATACCTTTTTTGGTATGTTGTGTGCAAATTTTGAAGTCAGGTCATCTAGGGTCGACGAGTTAGTGAGATAATGACACGTAGTGACGTCATTTTTGGTGGATAAAATTTCGGGAATGGTTTCTGGCCCTACTCGTCGAGCGTTTTCCGATGACACCTCTTGTTTTTGTGCGACGCTTAGTTTGGAGATTAGGGGGGGCTGATCAACCCCCGACCGATACGCAGTGTGAGGATCCGACCGGAAATACGGGAAGGGTTAAAAGGGGACTTTTTCTCTCTTAAAAATGCATCTTTTCATAGCCCTGTACAATTACAATTCTGAATTACAGCATGTAAAAGAAAACATGGCGTTTCAAAGTGGAGAAGCCCGCAGTTTCTTTTATACTCTGGCTGTTTTCAGCCTGGGACAAAGCGAGGACAGTGTGTATTTCGGCACCGGAATTATCCGCGAAAGGCAATTGAGTAGTTAGTTAGTTATTGGGGATTTAGGGCGCATCGACTACTTTGGTCATGTAGCGTCCAGGCAATTGAGTAGAAACACACTGATAGCTCAGATGGAGCGGGGGTTCGCCGAACGCCCAGACAGGCAACTCTACCCGCAAAAACATAATGAACACCCGTTTAGTTAACACTACAGGTCAGGGTAGCCAAATGACTTAGTAGAGCTGTACCGGGTCGTAGGGAGGATGGGAAGTAAACGCAGTATATTCTGATATCAGCGCCGGACGATGTACAACAAATTAACCGTTCCACACCAAGTGACGAGATCAGATGTCGGCCAACATCGACACTTGCACTCAACTAGCGGGCCGGATCGTGCCATAGTGAGCCACTACTCTTCCGAGCACACACACTGGCAGGCGGGCTTCTACTCACGCCACAGGACAGGACACACTCCCAGCCAGTCAGGCAGAGGACAGACTAACAGGATTTGTCGAATGGCTCATTACTTGTTCTGACGGGTGTATCAACTAAACTGGAAGCGGACAAATGGTCATAAACCGCGCCAGCGCCTACCAGTGGAGGGTGCTGGAATGACTTGCCTTCGCTGTATAGAATAACGATGGTGACGGCGATGGAGGCAAACCGCCATACAGGAAGGGCACCTTGATCACATTCTGGATCCCGTTGCCAGAGGCCAGTTTTTACTGGAGATGATATTTGGGATAAGGTTTTAATAAATGGAGTAGACTAGCTAGGCGCCGTGGAGAAAATGACGCACCCACTCAGACCCAAGATGCATCGGCAAGCTGCTGTCCGCGTATACACAGATGAGGGACAAGTGGCCGACAGACCTGATGACTGCAGCGCTCACAGCCCTGCCCACCAGCTGCCTGGGCGTATTGCCTTCACCCACCCTGTCTGTGGACGTACTACCACACCATTGGCACCGTGGAGGTACTGCCGCCCCGCCCTACGTCTGCGGACGTACTGTCGTCCGCCATTCTATCCGTGGGCGTGCTGCCATCCCCCACACTGTGCTTATGGACGTACTGTTGTCCCCCACCCTATGTCCGAGGACGTACTGCCGAAGAAGGGCATGCCGATGGTCTGACTGCGACAGACGACTGAGGGCATGCCGGAGCAGAAGACGACAATGGCGTCTATGAAGCTGGAATGTGGCGCCACCACCAGCACGGGCGCGTGGCGCGATCTCTCGCCGCGCGTGGTGATGATCCAGCCGGTCACGTAGTAGAGCAGCCGGGCGTTCCACGCCTGGTATGGCCGGATCCAGCTGGCGACCACCGGCAGTGGTGAGCGTCACCACCGTCGCGCCGCTCGGGGGTCCACGCAGACAGCGCCGCCACCGCCGCCGCCACCGCCACCGCCGACACGCCGGCTACATGGTGTCAGACCGTGAACACAGCCGTGGATACTACGAGGGTTCGGACCTGACCAGCGTAGAAAAAGGGCATTTCTGGGCATTTAGCTGTCCAAAGAATTATACACTCCCAAAATCAACTCCTTGGGTTGCCAAATATCAGATGAAGAGCTAATGCATAACAAGCAGTCCAAGCTAGGTGTGAACTTACACGAACTTGTGAAGTGGTCCGAAGAATGGCAAATGAAATTCAAATTTGATAAGTGCAAAATCATGCATGTAGGTAGGCAGCATATGAAGGCTTGATGGGCGGCCAAGTACTATCAGTGACTGAACAGAACGATTTGGGTGTTATTTTAAACACAAAATTGTGGGCATCAGAACAGACCAAGGAAGCCAGGAAGAAGGAACTGAAAATGCTTGGGGCAATTAATAGGAATGTATCATACAGAAGTGAGGAAGCCATCAGGAAGCTTTACTGTGCACACGGGTTGACAATGTAGTAAAGCATGATCTTCATGATACTGGAATAGCTGTATGTCTGGAATACATGTGGATGACTTCACAGACGACGGCATGTAAAGGCCTTAATCTACTTGTCTCTGAGATACTAGGATTGGAACCGAACAAATGATTGGAGGGTGTTTTATTATTAATTCCAGGAAACAACATCCACTGTATTTTATGCAATGTGTTCACGTAATTATTCGAAAATGTATACTCTCCATTACTTAGTGTTTCAAGGGTATACACCACATTTTTGTAGACCCAAAATCATTGCTTAGTGTTTATCAAGGTTATACACTCAATATTTTGGCGAGCCCAAAATTACACACCCCGAGTCGAAGACAGAAGTGAAAATACAACACTAGACCTGACGTAACAGCCGCGCATGCCTTGGGCGGCCGGCGGCGCGCCGACAGGCACCGGACCGGTTAGTGACGGGAGGCGCGCCGGGTCGTATCGAGGCGGGACCACCGAGGGTGGAACCGGCCGACCGCCAGCCCGACATCGGCCAGACACACCGCGCCTCAGGCGACGCCGCCACCGCAACATGTAGCCCGACCGCCGCAGCCAGGCTACAGCAGGGCACCGACCAGCAGCGTCCTCCAGTCGGCCGCGTCACGGTCACGTCGGCTGGCTCAGCATGTCGGCTTGAGCACGTCGGCTATTGACAAGCCACGGCCACTTCGTGAGCCAGACGGCCGCGCTATGTATGCGCTACCGCGTGACTCATGAGCAGAACTTAGCGCTCCACTTCAGGAGAGCGTGCGCTACAGACCAGCTGCCTTCGCCGCAGAACTGATGCACCGGAAGGCAGAAGACTCTCGTGTGAGAAAATGGTGCAGTTCGTGATTGCTATCACCTCAGTGGTGCAGGCGACCCAGTGGTGGGCTGCTCTGTGCCACGGTCGGCCGGCCAGCGCGGCGGGACTGCCTGACTGCATCGTCTGCAGTACGGTGGCCAGGCGGCAGGCTGCCTCGGCCGCAAGCCGCACGCCAATGCCAGTGGTGTCACCGAGGCCAGGGAGCCGCCCGACGTCGACGCTCCGGTCACAGCCGAGCCGCCAGCCGACGCGTGCCTTACCTGTGTCAGCGCAGCGCGATGCCAACCCTTCTGTCTCCGGCAGTCCGGTCGCCGGCGCACTGGTCAGCTGATCGCCAGACGCCAGCTCCACGCGTGACGTCACGGACATCTGGCCGTGCTTCCACGAATCGCATCGCAAACACAGCAGCACACGACACGGCATGCTAAACCACATGCTACTGACACATGCCGAGACACCCATGCTGCGACACCGACACCAGCCATAGGGCTTGCTGAACAGGCAGACAGGCAGCTGATAAGCACATAGGACCGGCCGGGCGACCGTAAGCGCAGAAGCAGCGTGACCCACGACGGCTACAGTTGCGGTCCCAGCTACGGCTACGGTGTTGGCGAGGGGTGAATGCGAGTGAGTTCGGTGCGATCTCGGGAGTTGGAATGGTGGGAGGGGTGGGGAGGGCGGCGTAAGGCGAGGCGAGGCGAGGCGAAGCGTGGCATGGCAGGAGCGAGGCGGGGCATGGACGGTGACGGTGACGGTGACGGTGACGGTGAAGGCGACGGTGAAGGTGACGGTGAAGGTGACGGTGACGGTGATGGTGTGACGGGGACGGGAACAGGGACGGGGACGGGAACAGGGACGGGGACGGGGACGGTGAAGGCGACGGTGAAGGTGACGGTGGAGGTGACGGTGACGGTGATGGTGTGACGGGGACGGGAACAGGGACGGGGACGGGGACGGCGGTGTCGGGAAGCCCGCTCGTCCCCCTACTCCTGCCAGCGACACCAATGCGTCTGCTGGAGTGACCGGCGCTGGACGGCGCTGCCAAGGGCGGCCGGACGGCCGGGACTACGCTCACGTGCAGTAGGGCACCAGAGCCGACGGTGGGCGGTGACAGGCAGAGGCAGTGGCAGCTGGGCACACGGCAGCAGGCACGCGGGACAGACGACAGAGGGAACCGCACGAGTTTGAGACACGCGGCGGACACTTAACCACGGAGCGAGGACCAGGACAGACGAGGACAGGCAGCCGGAACACATGTCGTATACGGACGCAACGGCGCCGGGACAAACACCAACATCGAGGCAACAAAGCAAAATGTTAAGGGGCAGATACGTGTTCTCAAATTAATTTTGAATCCTGGGTATGGAAAAGTTCTAGGGATCAGGAAGAACGTAAATGACGTACGCTTAGGCGTAGATTTCGTGAAACGTTCAATTATAACATAAACTGATGCATTTGAGCGTTGTGTTCGTGTTTATTGGTTTTCCGACGCGTCAACGGATTTGGTAAGCATAGCGTCGCCGATGTTTCACGCTGAGTGGTTACGAGTGAAGGGTACCGATATGTGGGACTCGAACCCATAGCCATTCGGTTTGAAGACCTTACCCATAGACTATTCGTCTACGTTGAACTCGGTTCAAAGAAGGAACTATTTTCATGTGCGAATACAAAACATAGGTAAGAACTTTTCAGACGCAAGGTCTAACTTTTCAGACGATGTATATTTCATGATACTATACTCCCACACCCACACAATACATTGCGTCAGGTTGCCCAATTCAAAACAAATTTCATACGGAAAACGATTGCCCACCATGGTCCAGGCATGGCATGGTTGAGAAATTCCCGGTCATGTCTGGACTTCACCAGCAATACTAAGTTTTGGGAATCTTGGAACACTCGATTGCTGACGGCTTCTCCCGCAGAAAGGGATACGAGTGGTCTAGTGGTAAGTTGCCCGTCTCGCAATCGAAAGGTTATGGGTTCGAGTCTCACCTTTCGCTACTCTTCGCCCGCGACCAATCGGCGCGAGAGATTGGCGACGCTACATGATTCAATGGTCGATGTGTCGTAAAGCAAGTAGTCAACCAAACCCCCGCAGAAAATGCAGCCAAAACAAAAACACTTCGGACCAGATGAACACAAAAGTGCCCAATGACAGGAACGCTTTGATATGCCGCTGGCCAACAAACCAAAGAGTCAAAATTCAAAGACACATGCTACCAAACCGGGCCTCGCCTCTTCGCTACAAGAGGCTCAGACTGGTCGGTTCTCGTCTTTCAAGCAAAACGCATGCTTTCTCATATGACTCAGTTGACATGTTACGGACTGGAACGTCTTCTCATGCGCATGCTTTTGTATTATATGTTGCATTTACTCTGGGTATTCCGTCCCTTTGTTGGTTGGTTATTCGTTTTACGACACATCGACCATTGGGTCATGTAGCATCGCCAATCTCTCACGCCGATTGATCGCGGGCGAATAATAGCGACAGGTGAGATTCGAATCCACAACCTTTCGATTGTGAGACGAGCGCCTTACCCCTAGGCTACTCGTCCCCATGTCCCTTTGTGGTATGCTATATGTTGTCCAGGGGCCTTTCAGGTACCATGGCCCCGCACAACTTTTATGGATCGCTAAGCCGATGTCGTAAAGGGTAAACGAACATTTTGTAAACATGAGGTAGGGGCTGGAGATATCACATGGTGCTGCATTTGTATTTACCACCAAAGCTTCCATCAATGTAATAGTACTCCGGCCGTACTGCAACCACCTCCGTCAGTGGCGCAGCCAAAGTAGGAAAAGGCAAGTGGAAAATGATCCCTATTTTCAAAGCAATGGTCTGGACTGATACCTTATTTCTCCATGAATCTGCTCCCAAGGTATGGGAACAAGCGGGAGGCAGGAATGCCGTCTGACGTAAATTATTTGGACAAGTCACTGAATTTGGTCAGGAGGAAAAACCAGTAACGGGGTCTGCCTACAAGGTACATCGCTAAGTCATGAAAACATTAGGGAGCCCTTCGAAAAGAAGTTGGCACTCACATGACACCCACGGAAGAAGAACCCTTCCTGTGTCTCACCGCACAATATGGTACTCCACACTGTCGTTATCCCTCTTGGGCTGGCATGAAATACAATGTCAAAAGTTTCCCTCTCCAATTCTGATATAGGCCTTACGCATTCAGCTGCGTAATCATCAAAGCATGGTCCATCGTTCATTACTGGTTGGTTGTGTGGCCTTACGACGCACTCAACAGCTGAGGGCATTTGGCGTCGCCTGTCTCTCACCCTGGCAGGAGTGTACTGTAACTTATGGTGCTAACTTATGGCAGGAGGGTATAGACAGGAGGGTACTTAACTTATGGCAGGAGGGTACTGTGCTGTAACTTATGGTGCCAAGTGTTCGTAGGGAATTCGGCAATAGTGCAACGGAGTGGTGTGTGAAAGGGTGAGTGCAGGCCAAGCCTCAGGTCGAGATGATTTATTGATTATTTGAGCTCAAGGGCGCGCCGACTGCGAGGTTATTTAGCGCCCATAACTATTAATTGTTCGAACCGTCGTTATAGGACGTCCCTTGTACTACAGCTATTCTTTTTCCTGGTGCACCTTGATGTCAACGCCCCGAGTAAACATCATAAAACTTAACATCAGGTAGGAAGCTAAAGAGCCTTCCGGATTCCACGACCTGTGACATCCGGAAGGCTCTTCAGCTTCCTATCTGATGTGAAATTGTATGCTATTTACCCGGGGCGTTAACATCAAGGTTAAGATGTAAGCACGGTCTGTTCGCGAGCAAGATTAACGCGTGGATGATGGATAACTTATCCTTACTTCACTTTCAGTTACAAGCTTATACAATAAAATGAATACCTATCATTGCGAGGTGTATTGCGCGTTATCCATTGGCACAGTGTCCTCATTAAAGGATGCAAATAGCCTACAAGCAGCGATCAAGCGGTACAAGTTCCAACTAGTACCAAATCCCACTGGAGTTTAGGAAGTTGAGAACACTGGGGAAGAGGCAGACATCAATATCACGGCAGAAAGCAAGAGATCCAGACAGACAGACTGAGAGGAACAAGAGGTAAAACAAGATCGAGCAGTCAAATACGGGAAAGTAACATGAAGCACAAAACAGAAGCGCGCAATCCGTTGTCACACCGGATAAAGCAGGAAGGCAAATGCAGCAATAACGAGGAATCAAGACAGAAACTCGACTGTAAAAAGCGGGGACCAGGTCGACGTCACCGTAGCCGAACCAGCCCGGTGAGGCAGACAGGAGGGCGACACCACTGGATATTGAAACGGCGATGAGGCCAGAGGCGGACAGGGGAGGCAACGAAGCGGCAGCCACGCAGTCTCACTGGCCGTGCCGACGGGCTACCTACTGCCGAACAGCGCCGCGCGCGACGTCTCGATTTTGGCGACGACGCTGGGCGCCGACATGACGATGACGGTGAGCACGTCAAAGTAGGACGAATGCGGCGCCACCACCAGAACGGGCGCGTCGACTGGATCGGCTCGCCGGCCGCGCACGGACACCCACGGAAATCCGGCCGACACGAACACACAGCGCGTGCAGAACAGCACCACCCAGCGCAGCCGCCTGTGACGCCGGACCGAGCACAAATCGGAGATGCACGCGACACCACACAGACGCCAGCCACTCGCGCTGAATGACGGCATAGATCATCACTTGGACGCCACCACTCAGACCGATGATGAGGAATTGGGGGAGGTGCGGGGAACGAGTTGCCACAGAGGGGAAGCTCATAAGATCTACTTCCAGGGGATCTACGTTCAGAAGAATTACTTTCAAAATATCTATTTCCACAAGATCTACTTTAAGAAGATCTATTTTCACAAGATCTACTCTTAGGTCTGGATGTTCAGAAAATCTACTCCAAAATCTGAATGTACAGAAGATCTACAGATAGGCTTCAAATGTTCAAATCTACTCCCTAATGCAAATGTTCAGAAGACCTACTGATAGCTGGAAGTGTTCAGAAGATCTGCTCAGAGGAGGGAAATGTTCGCAATATCTACTAATGCTTTGAGAGGTTCACAAGATCAACTCTCAGGTCGGAATGTTCAGATCTACAAATAGGTCTCAGTTGTTCAGAAGATATATTTCTGGAAATGCTCAGATCTACTACTGGAAATGTTCAGAACATTTACTACTGGAAATGTTCAGAATATCAACCCGGATAATGAAAGTGTTCACAAGATCCACTCTCAGGACTGGATGTTTAGAAGATACATTCTTGGCCCCGAATGTTCAGAAGATTTACTCTCTAGGATAGGTTAGGGTAAGGTTAGGTTAAAACATTCCAGGCCAAGAGTAGATCTTCTGAACATTCAGTCCCGAGAGTAGATCTTGTGAACGCTTCCATCCTCCGAGTAGATCGTGTGAACATCTCCAGCTATCAGTATATCTTCTGAACATTTCCAGTAGTAGATCTTCTGAACACTTGAGGCCTATTTGTAGAGCTTCTGAACATTCCGATCTGGGAGTAGATCTTGTGAACACTTCCGTCTTCGGGCAGATCTTCTGAACAATTCAGACCTGGGAGTAGATCTTGTGAATATTTCGAGCTATCAGTAAATCTTCTGAACATTTGCATTGGGGAGTAGGTCTTCTGAACACTTGAGGCCTATTTGTAGATCTTCTGAACATTAAGACCTGGGAGTAGATCTTGTAAACATCTCCAAGTGTTGGCAGATCTTGTGAACACTTCCTCCTCCAAATAGATCTTGTGAACATAGATCTTCTGAAAGTAGATCTTCTAGACGTAGATCTTCTGAAAATGGCTCATCTGAAAGTAGATCTTATGAGACTCACCCACCAGGGAAGGGAAGTCAAGGATCCTGAGAGCGGCTGGAAATGAGACGAAAAGTGGAACAGGAAATGTGAAAGAATGGACGCAGCAAATGAGGCGGTATTGAGGACAAAGGGAGGGTGGAGGGGGTGGGGCGGTCACGACTAAAAAAAGATCAGAAACAAGCGAGTAATTGACGCCATGGCAGTGAGATCCCTGAGCGCGAAGTGGGAGGCGTTGCTTCTGGCCACAAGGTCAAATTAGAGGAATATGGTTGCAGGCGGGGCAGATTAATATTGTCAATTTTGGGAGCCAGCAGTCCATGGGTGGCCTGGAAGTGGTTCGACTACCGACGCTTGATTTATTCTTCATTAATGACAACTGTATGCAGTAATGTGATACCTAATGCAACGCCGAGGGATTAACTCTGAGTCGACGGAGTCTTGCACGATGGTCGCTTTGCAAAGCTTTCATAATACGACACATGACACATACGGCACAGGACACTTCATAATTATCATCACTTCTTCGACTTTGTCACTTCGATGTGATGACAGGATGACGACAGTGTTTGTTCTCCAGGCAACTGGAAACCACATCGTTGAAACAATTCCACCGAAAACCAATCACATGCTTCAGTCAAATGGTACGTCTGATCGCAATGACTACATTTGTGATCGTCGATACAATTTCGTTCACCTCGCAGTTTTTTCACGCTGGAAATTACAACAAAATATGATCATAAAACCGTTATTTTGTTCCATGTGAATATCCTGTATGGTGGTACTCCACTTCGCGAAGTGACTTCGTTCAACTCGTTTACCTGGCCATGGTTTATTGCGTCAAAATTGCACCTGGGCCATTCGGGGATATCACGAACTCAGTCGTAGCGTGGAACGGTGCATTTACCAGCTGCCATAACGACAGTTCTAATTCCACAAGCTGCCGAATTGACCGCTGAATTGAAGCAAAGCCCAACATTGACCGCGTACACATGACATCCAAATGAAGCAACCGTGAGACAGCGACAACACTATCAGTTCGCCAAAGTGTACCTCCTAGCTTATATTCTATGGTGACCACCACTCGATGGGGAACAAAGCCGATTAACATGCACGTAGAGCCCGATACAAAATGAAAAAGGTATAGAATCGGATACAAGAAAGGTGTAGATAGTATATCAAAGTATACATGAGAGTTCAATTAAACGATATATGGACGTTACATGAAAAACCTATTGTGTGTAAAATAGCGATGTAAATAAGCATAGCAATGAACATAAGCAGATCGTGACATTATGCACTACACCGATGCCCATTTTCAATTTTAATATGTACGTGTCAATCTTATCAGGAGGATGACAATAAACAATAAACCAATCTAAATAACCCAAGAATCTTTTACATCGCACAGACATGCAGTTTTTGTCAGTATTTCTGCCTCTGCGGCCCTACAACTCCATTTGTGCCATAGAATCCAATATCATAGATGATAAAGTCATACTGAGCTTTCTTTTGAAAGCACTTCTGGGGAAACCTGAAAAACGTCATGACCTGGATACAATGAAGTCGAAATGATAACCCAAGATGGGAATGGCATTGCCAGCGATAATGCACGGCCAAGTGCGTTGATTTTCCTTGGTGGCGGCGGCGGCGGCGTATAAAGCGCTACACCTGACACGAGCACGGTGCACGGTAAGCAAAACAACTGGCTGAAACTAATTTGGTCCACACCAGTTGTTTGCCGGTTATAAGCGACAAAATGTTGTATTTTAAAATATGATTTTAATTATTTTTGACACTAAGACATCGTGATAAGAATTTGCAAGCGTACATTTCACTCTACGCGCATCTATGTGTCACATAAAACATATACTTTACGTCTGCAACATAACTTTGGGAAATCGAGTATTATCCTGTTTTCACAACGCAACGGAGCATCTTAGTTTTCTCCGATCGGTTCAAATTGTTCATTGAAATAGCTGGTAACTACCAGACGGGCAGAACTTTTCGACACGAAGCACATGTGTCCGCGCTATTAAGAGGCGCGGCTCAGCGCAGACACACGTACGTGACGCGGCGCGAGCGTGGCGCATTTGTCTGACCTGCGCCATCCTCGTAGCGGCTGGTTGTGCTGCTCCTCGGAGAGACCGTACAGGCCGATAGTGGCGAATATCCAACCGAAAAGCACACACAGGCACACACCAACGATACGCAGCGGCAGCACAAACACGGTCAGGAGCGCCACCTGGCGAAACAGAGAGGCGTCACACAGCTGTACACAGCATAACACAACATACACCAAACAGTGCACAGCAACAGGTACAGCATGGGACGTCTCAGCATGGTATGCGCAACACAGCACACACCATACACTGCACAGCAACAAATAAAGCATGGGACATCACAGCATGGTATGCGCAGCACGGTAGGGAATAACAGTAACACACAGGACAACAACCACGTCACATGTGCAGCACACAGTACGACAGCCACGCCACGTATGCAGCACACAGCATGACAGCCACGTCACGTATCCAACACACAACATAACAGCCACGTCACGTATGCAGCACACAGTTTTACAGCAACGTCACGTATGCAGCACATAGTACGACAGCCACGTCACGTTTGCATCGCACACAGTTCACGATCAAACGGAGATCAGACAACTTGCGAAGCGAAAAAAACATCCTTAATCATCAACACAAAAACAGCCGGTTTCCGGCTCTTTGCATCACACCAGTGACGCTTGCGAAGCGTGTCCGTTGTTTGTTGGGACAACAGGCAACCCGGACAGTAAACAGCTGCGGACACTGCATTACCGAGGCCATTAAGCGCACCCCTAAAGCCTACAAGTCGCGTAGTCTGAAAACAATTGGTCTGCCTGTGATTAAAAGCTCATGATCGCTTGGTATTAAGGTGCCTGGCAGTGAGACCAGGTTACCACACACCAGAGCTGGGCGGTGTGTGCGTGACGCTGGACTGTTCCACGACGCCACCGGCTGGCCTCGTACTCTGCGCCACCAATCAATGACACCCATTGGCGGACGGTGACAGTCCCAGCCGCAGCCGAGCGTTAAACGCCGCCCGATGCCTCGACCGCTACCCGCAGGAGAACGCCGGTGGTGTCGGTACTGGTTCCCCGCGATCGCAGACAGCACGGGCACCGTGTCCGGTCGGCACCAGCCGCATGGCCGACCAGCATCAGCCACACCAGTGTCCGGCCAGCACCAGCCACACGCCCAGTATTTAACTGTTGTCTGCCGACTCATCCGCTAGTGGCGCCTCGCGGACGGAGCGCCGCACTGTGGCCCTGCACGCGACTAAGTGCGCCACCACGCCACCCCGCCTCGCCTGCGTGGTAAATGACACTTGATGCTCCCATAATTCTGCCAGGATCACCGGACATAGGGTGCATTACTTGTCGCAACTTTTCCACGGATTCGGCAGTGTATAACGTTGCACGTTCCGTGGACTACAGCTGTGGAGTTTCTGGAAGTTTCGAGATGCATATGAATTACGTGACCAATTTATGTCGCTATTTGTAAACTTTTGAACTTGAAAACTTGAGTGAAAACAAAACTCCCCGTAGTGGTGCTGGATCCGTAGGCGAACTTGTGTGGGTGGAGGGGCAAGTGTCCTCCCCGATAGCCATGTGGTGCCTTTTCGTTTGGAAAAAGGAACACCTCCAGGACGCTTGTGTGTTACCCCTGACCCTCCCCGTTTCCAACCGCACGCAACGTTTTTCAGCCCATGACGCCCCTCCAGAGTCGGTGTCTTCACAAAAATTCCTGAATCTGTCCCTGCACGGTTGGTGGCATAAATACCCACAAATAGTTGTTGCACAACTCAGCCAAATCGCATTGCGTTAACAAAAATACCTACAAACTTCCCATATATATCGTGGTCTGATGACTGTACAATCAACGTTTCCACCTTGCCATCTCGCACGTATACCTTGCCATCTCGCACGCAATCATGTTGGACTGCACATGGGCAGCTTATTACAGTCCGCGCGTTCCTCGCAGAATCCACGAAATCTAGACGCGAATTTCGTGAGGAATGAACAAGGAACGACGCACGTCATAGTCCGTGGACGGAATGTAACAAGACACGCACACATAAAACCTCACCACTGACGCGGGTCGGTTACCTTGACTTTGTCGTACGTTGAGTTAAGAGCGTCTAGGCGAGTGACGAACGGGTTGATGACGTCGTGCGGTATGAGGTGGTTGTCGGGGGCGTTTGGCGCTGGCCAGCTGTCCTCCCCGGCCTCGCCAGACGTCATAGCTGACTGCTGCTGAGTAGCAGAACACAAACATCACTGCCGGCTCTGACACTATGCTTGTCACGTGTCTTATCACCGGCAACCGACACTTACGCAACCGTTGGTACACTAGAACGGTGCGCAGCTGTTGCTAAATGCGTTAGGTTCGCATCGTCGTGATTTAACTGTAAGAGACGGTAGATCCGCGGAATAGCTTAAGTTAGTCTTAGTCTCCCCCATAGAAAATCATAGAAGCATAACTTACACAATTTGTATAATTAGTTGACCCCAATGAAGCTGATTGGTAGCAAAGATAACAAATTTGAAGGTTTCCAAAGGGCTGATCAAAGCCCCTGAAGTTGCTGTTTTGGGGGTTTAGGGGCGCATCAACTGCATAGGTTATAGAGCGCCCATAACTTCGTCAATCGAACCAGATATGAACGCATCGGCGTCAAGTAAATGAGAAGACTGAGGAAAAGCCGTTGAAATTGTACAATACAGGTTTTGTGTTAAATATGTGGCTTTTCCGCGTTGCATCTCGATAACTATTTATCGGACGGCTCAATTTGTGTCTCAAATGAAAGGGCACAGACAGAACATTGATACCACAAAAATGTTGGACGTTTATTAGTTATGTAGGCAAAACAAAGCAAAAACTTCGGTGAAAATGCCAAGCATGTACAATGTAATCATGATTTTCACCCACGCACGCAGGCTCGGGGTCTTCAACCGCCCCCCACCACCTGTTAGGTTTTTAGGGGAAGTGAACGAACGGCGCGCCGTAGCGCGCCGAAATTTGGCACACCTTTCCCACAACAATTTGGCATGTTTCGTCAAACTTTTGAAGTCAGGTCGTCTACGGTGAACGAGTTAGTCTAGATTAAGTGAGGTCACCTCCAAAAACGTTAAACCAGTCGTCACACTTTAACGGATGCAGATATTTCAATGAAACTTTCAGCGTTCTTTTGGGATGCAACAAAACGTACGAGATGATTTTTTCCCCCATTTTTGACTATTTATTAATTTTGCATATTTGCCTATCGGAGTTCAAATCGAAGATTACGGCTAGAGTATTATTTATTAGAGCAAGTTGACTTCGAACAACTTTTTTCGGACTGCTCTGCCCATTAGGAAAAGAAAATTAAGGAAAACTTGAAGTCAAAATTCCCAAATTAAAACAAAAAATTGGGTGGCCAAAAAAATGTATGCCCTGGTCGATTTCGCTGTCATTTTCAGATTCCAAATGATTATTTTTCTTCAAATATCGCCCTGAATGAAGTCCCAAGAGCCAAAACCATAATGTAAGTTATGAAAATATAGGCCCCCCCCCCCCAGTAGCATCACTTTTGTGGTATATTTTTGGTGGGTGGACCCTGGCCCAACTCGTCGAGCGCTTTCCGATTACACCTCTTTCGTTTTCGTGCGACGCTTAGTTTGGATATTAGAGGGGGTCACTACCTCCCCCCCTCCCTTGAGACGGGCTGTGAGAATCTGACCAGAAAGATGGGACGAGTTAACCTCGCCACGACGTGGCTGTCCCGATACGCTCAGCTTCTGCCAACTCCAAACCTAACTCCAAACCAAATCTGCCTCCACGGCCTCTTCCCACCACCATCGTCAGTGGGCGGCAACTAACGCTTCTGTACAGCCAGCTGTTTCTTTTTATTCAGCCAGGCAAAAGCGTCTTGATATTTTCCACATATTTATCTTACGGCGACGCTTCTTCGAAAGGTGGTAAGATTTCCAAACTACTCTCGTTTGTTTTCAAAGCTACTCTGGCCACAAGTTCAGCAAGCTGATACCGACAGGCTAAGTACAGAATATTTCTAACACACATATCTTCCAGCAGCTTCTCAGCACTACTTCTCCATCTAGTTGTGTGTTGTATCAAACATGCGTGCTCTTACCACCGTCAATCCCTGAAGACTGAGCATACTATGTGCTATCGGTTTTGACTTGGTCTGCTTTGGTTGGTTGGGAATTTGGCTGGTGCGGTCGCACGTGCGCCCTATATAATTTCCAACTGTTCAATTTGCCTGAAGCACTCCCTGATTGATCAATGGATTTCGAAAGGGCTTTAGCAAAAGCCATTTAGCCATTGACACAAAAGTGCTCCACTGTAATGAGTTCAATGGGTGTGAGCACAGATAAGAAACTGACATTGATAACAATCGTCACATGCGTCATACATGTAGCTAAACGACACCCCAGCAGCTGACGTTATTGTACAACCTGAACCAATAGGCCCTGGGCCTTATGTTCATGGTTTATGGCTATCTAAATTATCTAGCACTCTGACAAGGAACACTTCATTTCATCAATAGTATATGCCAACCTTTCTCGATGATTAGAGAAAAAACAGTTGAAAGTTATTTTGCTCTTGGTGTAGATTTGGGTACAACCCTTTGTCAAATCACAAAAAAAAACAATGGAGTGAAAAATATTGTTTTTTTTCTGGTTCAGCAAAGGATTATGCATATGTATCCTTTTATACATATATATATATATATGTGTGTATATATATTTATGTATGTATGTATGTATGTATGTATGTATGTGTGTGTATGTATGCATGTATGCAAGCATGGATATATATATATATATGCATGCAATAATATAATATAATTCAGATGATATATCTAACACATTGCATATACTTATTTATACATATTATATAGAGCAGCTGACATGTCTGCTGATGTGTGATTTCACAATCTTGTGTTCTAGATCCAGTCTTGATGAACTTCCATTTTCAAGGTCAAAATTAGCATGGAGTCCCCAACATCTGGGCATTCCATTGTGAAACAAGCAGCTGTGGAAGTCATGCTTCAGACATATGTATATTAAGTTGGGCTGTCCCTACTGCAAGTGCACAGAACAAAAACATCAATACATTATCAATTTATTGTAGACTGGTTGTCCTCCATGTTCTTACTTACTTTTCTGAAGGTCTCACAAATGCTACTGCTACCAGCAGAGCTTTCCATGGTGTCAAAGTCAAGTGGCTGGTAATTAGAATACATAGCCAAGCAACACAGATGTAAAGAATGGATAAGTATATATCAAATGAACATAGGTGCCTACATAACTAGAGCATCACATACTATAGTAGGTACATAAGTACTATGATTGTTTTTCTTAGCTTCAAACCCAATGTGGAATTTAATGGGGAAAATATGGCAGATGCATGCTTCTGAATAACAATAAGATGATGTGACCATTCATTCAAATCAGAGAGGTCAAATTTGTTTTCTAATTTTTGCAAAGTATTGATATTTTCTGAAGGATGTCAGACTAATCTTGGCATAAAAAGAAAGAAGGTTAGGTTGGTTTAAGCTATGTTAGGTTTGGTTATGCTAGGATAGGTTAAGTTAACTTTAGTTAGGTTAGGCTACAGTATGTTAGTAGCACAATACCTAGTTTGCTACCAACTGAAAGCATGCATTTCCTGCAGGAATGAACAGTCCATCATCTGATATTACTGCAGTTTAAGGTAATGATAAGACGGGTATTACACACATCTTACATCCCAGAAGTATACAAATTGGCTAGGTTTGGTTAAGTTAGGCTTTTCTTGTAAGTGATAAACATACCTTCTTTGTTGGTAGGGGGTCAGCAAAGTCTTCAGGTTACCTTCCCCCCCACCCTCCAAAAAAAATTACATTCTGTTCTTCAAAAACAGCTAAGGTTAGCTTTGGTTGTTATATAATTTTGCAATTTGGTAAACTTGTCTTAAAAGGTGTATTTCTTCTTCAACTTTTACATATTTTTCTTCAAAATACCATGTTTATGATGGTGACTAAGATGATAAGACCAATTATTTTCTTTCAAGTGTTATAATAGTCTTTCACTAGGGCTGAGATGTCAAAACAAGCCTAGTAGGATGCTAAAATTTTCCATGGAATTAGTGTCATTTGAAGTGTTTTTGATGTCTTTCAGACTAAGATTTGAGCTGGTGGCATAGGCACTTCTGACTGTACCTGGATCATTTGTTTTGAGATTCACAATTTACAAATAGGTTTGGGATAGGGAGAATAACAACTATGGCATAAACTGGCATTGCCACATATTATAGGCTGGCATTGGATGCCACATATTTACCTGAAATTGCATTGCAAAATGTTCATGTATGTGAAATGTTTGCATTACTAATCCTTCATTAGAGCCTGCACATGCCACTTATAAATGGGATACTGTTAGAAAGGAGACAGGAAGACTCCATAAGCATGCATCAAGGAGCAGGATGTTGATACTCCTTGGAGAAGGATGTTGATTGAGTGTCCAAAAAGTGGCATAGTCTATCCTATTTCATAAATAATTTATAACTGCTGTGCAAATGTTTACTTTTCAGGTTGTCAGCAAAATCATTCCAAAAGGGGCTTTGAGTTAGGTAACATAGCATAGCAAGAAATATTTGTACAATAAAAAATGAGCATAGCCCAGTCTAACCTAACTTACCTTTGGAGAAAAAATGAAAAAGAATAAAATCTGAAAAATGTCTAGCATTTTATTTTCTGAAAATGATCAAAATTAAAGAAACCTAACCTAACCTTAAGGTAATTTTGAGAAAGACAATTTCTGGGGGATTTCTTTTTAATTCTTGTAAAATGTTTGGTATTATCGTGCTTTGAGGTTGTAACAAAAAAGTTTTATTTAAGTTTAAGTTTCATACATTTCTATCCATAAAGCAAATATATGGTCTAAGTTTGGTTAGGCTGGTTTAGTAGTTGATATTTTTAGGTTAAAAAATTTATCCAGTTTTTTCCAATAAAAAATTAATTTCCATAGAAAATAAGTGGTATCAACATCTTAGTCACCTTGATAAACATGGTATTCTGAAGAAAATTTCCCAACCATGATATCCATAGATGATTGTTGTCTTCTGAAGATATTGCTATTAAAATTGCTTTAGCAGTGTAGGGTAGGTAGGTAGGTACCTACCTACCTACCTACCTGTCTTAGATAGGTAGGTAGGTACCTACCTAGGTGCCTGTAAAACACAAATCAGATGCGACAGGTCAACAAGGGCACTTCAGCTATGCATACAAGGAGTATGGCGAATGTGTACCGACAGAAAAGCCCCCTACGAGCGAAATTAGGCATATGGAGATTTTTAACACTTACCAGGATTGACGGACAATTACTATCAGTTCTTCCAGTTTTCAAAATGGGTAACTACCGGTACTCACGCATCGGATACCATTATACCCTGAGGAAAATGATCGGGAAATGCAACTGATGAATTTGGCCAACGTAGGTTGTTTTTCTGGTTCCACGATGCATCTACGCAAGGAAAGGGGTAAAATAAAAAATCGCTTCCTTCTGCTTATGACGTCACCCAGCAGACAACCCAGCCTTATTAGGCGATGACAATTCACTTGCCGACGAACTACTTTGGGTCTGTTCCTCACCCTGCTCCAAAAAAGAATAGAGTAGCAAAAAAAAGAGTAGAGAATTTCGGAGCAGGCTCGGTAAAAACGAGCCTGCTCGTTTTTACCGAGACGAGCGCTGGAACGATTGAGCGTTCCAGGAACGTCGAGCGCCAGACCAGCGCAGGAACATCTGGAGCAACTTTGAGTAGGAATCAGCTGTTTATGCTTGTATTCACTGACCTCTATGAGTCAGTTTCTGGCCCTGTTCCAAGCTGCTCCGAGAAACTTGGAATAGATATTCCGTATTCCCGTGCGCTTTTGGAGCAGATCGGATAACCTCCAATTTACTCCTAAATTTTAACTAGTAAATTTTTCCTCCGGCCGAGAGCGAGGACATCTTGGAGTAGCACAAATATAGCGCTGAAGATACATTTGCGAAGCTTTAATTTTCAAGTGTTTCACTTATCTATGAGAGAGTTAGTAAGAAAGGTTGTCTCAATAATGATTGTATTATCCTTGAGGATGTAATTTCTTTTCATACATACAATGAGCGCTGAACTTATGCATACTGAACAACTCCACGCGTCATATACGTCTGCCATAGTCTGTTACTGTTGCTCCACTAACCTCCACAAATCTCCACTGGTCGTTCCCGTCGCGAACCCAATGGAGATTTTTCCTCCACCAACCTCTACCAGTAGTGCAAAAGCTACACCAGCCGATGAGATGGGGTATGCTCCCGTAGCTCCACCGGAAGGAACTCAGTGGAGGTTAGTTGAGGCTAGTTGAGACCTGCCCACGTGAACGACCGGTGGAGAAATCAGCTGACAGCGGTGTGAATTCCGCGACAAAAAGGAAGTGTTTGGCGCCGTATCTGGCGCCATTGGTCAAATTGGTCCTGAAATGTTTGTCCAGATGATCGCACAATGTATATAGTATGCCTTATAATACAAACTCACGAAATTGTCTTTATTTATTGCAATGTAGGTACCCTCAGGGACTGCGGGGAGAACAGATGTTATTTTCGCCTATGGGATGAACCGAGCAATCTCTATTTCCTGTCGGTTGAGCACTAGGCATCGTCTCCCCCGTTTTGCGGTTGGTTACATCCTGCCTTCTTAATGTTGTCTGGACCCGCCGAGTTACCTGGACCCCGAGACGTTTATCTACCCGACGCTAGCTTTTCCTGATCTCAACTCGCTTGACTTCGTCGGTCGGACTCGAGTAGACTTGACTGTTCATTTTTCTGTCTTCTGACTGTTCATTTTTCTGTCTAGCCATAAGTGATATCAAAGGGATATTTATATAGTTGTCTACTTGTGTGGAAGACAATTAGATTAGACATCTTGTTTAGTTATTTAATTTATTTAAAAAGAAAACAAAACAAACAAAAAACAAACAATTGTTTAATAGTTTCTGCTTTTCTTGAGGCACTCAGATATTTAACTGACAGTATAGGAGGTAGCGATTTATAGTGAATGATAGTTAGCTTTTTTGTCGGTTGTTTAGCAAGTTAATTTAGCAAGTTAATTTGAATCTAAATCTAGGCATAAGCTGCAGCGTTTAGGATGGTTTCGACCAGGATGCAGGCACTAGAGGAAGAAATTAGGACCCTTAAGGCAGAGGTTTCCAACCTCAAGGCTGCCCTTGTTGCACAGGGTAGGCAAGATAAAGCAACAAGGGGTCAATCCGTAGCAGGGACATCATATGCCCAGGTGGTCGCAGGCCACCAGGTACCTGAGGTTTCCCCTACTGTGGAGGTGGCTGGGATCTCTCAAGAGGGGAGTGTTAATAATGTTAATAGTGAACAGAGGAGGGGTAGTTCTGGTAGGTCACAGGAGGGGAAGTGGCATGAGGTCAGGGGGTGGAGGATTTGGAGACGCGAACCTAAGGAAAGGGTCAGTGAGTGGCAGGTGGCAGGTGGTAGGAGCGGGAGGAAGTGTAGCCGACCGGCCCAGCGGGCAGGCATAGTAACAGCAAATATGTTCCAGGCATTAGATGACTGCCCCCAGGATAGCAGTAGTAAGGAGTCAGTGCTGGTCATAGGAGACTCTCGTGTGCGTCATTTAGAGCGGGTATTTTGTAAAGGTAGGAGGGACAGGAGGTGCATCACCAGGCCTGGTGCCAAGGTGAAGGACCTGGTAACTGCGGTGGCACAGGTCACCAGTGATCACCAGTTTAACACAGTCATAGTGCATGTAGGGGTAAATAACATAGGTCATACTAGGAGCGAGGAGCTTCTGCGGGAGTACAGGGCCCTTCTGGCCACCCTGAAGGGTACCAATAGAGTGCTTGTAACAGGAATTTTGCCTAGGGCTAGAGCCTCCCCTGAGTGGAGCTCTAGGGCACTGGCAGCTAACGTCAGGGTAGGAAAGCTCTGCCATGAGCTAGGTTTTACATTTGTAGACGAGTGGAGCAGGTTTTATGCATCGTGGGACCTCTATCAGAGGGATGGCCTGCACTTCTCCGAGAAGTGGGTCCATGTATTAGGCAAAGTGTATGAGCATGTCCTTCAGGGAAACTAGGAAATGGGGTGGGGAGGGATGAAATTGCATTGCCAACTCAGGAATATTCCAATAGTGTCAGCCAAGGCAATAGAACCTCAAAGTCTGCAAATAGGGACAGCAGCAACTCAAGGGGACAGAGTTATAGTTCATCTAGTGATAAAAGAACTCCTCAATATGAAAAAGCCAAAGGTGGTTATGGAGCATTTGTTAAGTGTATGATGTTTAATGCTCAGAGTATCCGTTCCAAATTTGATGAGTTCAAGTGTTATGTTGCTGAGGAGGAACCGGATTTTGTTTGCATTACGGAGGCATGGGTCAGTGAAGGATATTTTGGAGATAACTTACAGGACTATGAGATCCAGGGATACAATATGTTTTCGTGCAATAGGGGTCCAGCAATGAAAGGGGGTGGTGTAATGCTCTATGTGAATAGCTTATTCAGTTCTCAAAAAGTAGCAGGTGGGGATACAAATGTGTCTGTGGAGTCCATTTGGCTTGATGTCACTGTGGGAAAAGGCAACAGCAATACTCTTAGGATAGGAGCTTTCTACCGATCAGGAACCCTGCCACATTCTCAGCAACTGGAGCTTGACAAGGTGATTTGTGAGGAAATCAGTAGAAACTTTAAGAGGAAGTGCCTTATTCTTGGTGACTTTAATCTAAAAGGTTATGAAAATGCTGGTGTTGGCTCCCCATCATGCAAAATGTTCAGGAAATGCCTTGAAGAGGACCTGTTCTTACACCAGTTTGTATCGGAACCTACCAGGCATGGTTCATTCTTGGACCTTGTATTCTCGGATTTAAGTGACTTGGTTCAAGACTTGACTGTAGGCGAAACTCTGGGAAAAAGTGACCATAACATAGTTAGATTCAAGGCACATGTAGGGGAAACTATCAAGGATAATTTGGTAAAGGTTCCAAATTTCAACAAAGCAGACTTTAACGGCATGAGAGCGGCTTTAAGTGCCATCAGATGGGAAGAAGAATTCTCCAATTTAAATGCCTGTGAAATGTGGGAAAAGTTCAAATCTTACTTAAAGGAAACTCAGATTAGACATGTCCCCCAAAAGCAAAGACGCAAAAGAAGGGTAGGAAAGCCAGCATGGCTTACACCAGACGTGATAAAAGCAATTAGGGCTAAGAAAACTGCATTTAGAGTTTTTAAAGAAGCCTCAAATGTCATTAATCTAAAGGCGTATCGAAAAGCTAGAGATACTGTGAAGCAAAAAACCAGAGCAGCAAAGCGAGCAAAGGAACTGGATTTAGCTAGAAACTGTAATGGGGACAGTAAAAAGTTCTTTAGTTTCTACAAGCTGAGTAAAGTTTCTAACACAATTGGTCCACTGGAAGTAAACGGGACTACATTGGGTGAGGATAGTGAGATGGTTGAGGAGCTGAGCAAGCAGTTCAAATCAGTGTTTACATTGGAAGATATGACCAATCTGCCGACCGTACACCATAGTTCAGATACATGGGATCTGACAAATGATGTTGATTTCATTGGTAGTGATGTTGTTTACAATCATATCAGGAAAATAAAGCCAAATAAGGCAGCAGGACCTGATGATATTTATGCTAGGGTGTTGCGGGAAACTGAAAAGGAACTGGCATTTCCACTTAGTATAATATTTTGTAGATCAGTTTCACATAATGAAATTCCAACCGATTGGAAAAGGGCAAATGTAGTTCCTATTTTCAAGAAAGGAGAAAGAGGGAAAGTTGAAAACTATAGGCCAATAAGTCTCACATCCCTAGTCTGCAAGGTACTCGAATCAATTATCAAGGATAGAATAGTTAGTTATCTGGAAGGTAGCAGATTGATTCAAGATACTCAACATGGATTTAGAAAAGGACGATCGTGTCTCACAAACCTCTTGGACTTTTTGAACTTCGCCACAGAACAATTTGATCAGGGAAATCAGATTGATGTAGCATATCTTGACTTTAGTAAGGCCTTTGACAAGGTACCCCATAAACGGTTAATGATACAGCTTCAGTCCCATGGTATTGCAGGTAGCATCTTAAAATGGATAGAGTTGTGGCTTTCAGATAGACAGCAAAGAGTGATGCTAAATGGTACAAAGTCATCATGGCAAAATGTTCTTAGTGGAGTCCCCCAGGGGTCAGTACTAGGGCCATTACTGTTCATTATATTTGTAAATAACATTGAAAGTGGCCTAAGCAGTAAAGTTTTGAAATTTGCAGATGATTTGAAGGTCTTTAGGGCAATAACAGGTCAGGATGAGCATATCTCGCTGCAGAAAGACTTAGACGAACTTGTGAAGTGGTCCGAAGAATGGCAAATGAAATTTAACTTTGATAAGTGCAAAATCATGCATGTAGGTAAGCAGCATATGAAGGCTCCATACTTGATGGGTGGCCAAGTGCTATCAGTGACTCAACAGGAGAAGGATTTAGGTGTTATTCTAAACACAAAATTTGGGGCATCAGAACAGACCAAGGAAGCCAGGAAGAAGGCACTGAGAATGCTCGGGGCAATAAATAGGAATGTATCATACAGAAGTGAGGAAGTGATCAGGAAGCTTTACTGTGCATACGTCAGGCCACATTTGGAATACTGCATCCAAGCTTGGTCTCCTAGCTATGAAAAAGATTGTTGGCTTTTAGAGAGAGTACAAAAGAGGGCTACAAAAATGGTTAATGGCATAAGCAACCTGGCATATGAGGAAAGATTGAAGAAATTGAATATGTTTTCACTTAGATATAGAAGGCTGAGAGGAGATCTCATCGAGGTCTTTAAATTTGTCAATGGTCTGGAGAGGGGATACCTTGGGGAAATGTTTGAATTTAACAGAAATGATGCAATTAGAGGCCATAAATTCAAAATTAAAATTAACCACAGCAGAACAAGGTTAAGGCAAACTTTCTTCACCAACAGGGTAGTGGAACACTGGAACCAGCTGCCAGAAAACATCGTCAGTAGCAGAACATTGAACATCTTTAAAAACAGCATAGACAATCATTATAAGAATAGAGGGCTTGCTTTTCAGTATTACAGGGAGGGCTGATTGGCAGATTTGGTGGGCAACTGGTTCAGTGTACAGAGTGCAACCAAGAAGGGCCCTTGTGGCTCAGAGTTGCACTGATCTTTTATGTCTTTATGTCTTTATGAGTAGAATCTTTGCTGGCGCCACATTGCGGCAGTTGTGGCACGGGGATTGCGGCGGATCACGTCGGAAAAGTAACATCTTCCCCTTAGGACGAATGACGTTGATCAAAGCCCCAAAAAGGATTCTATATGGTGTCTGCATTGGACTCTGCTCTTCGGCTGGTGGAGCTTTTGCTCCACTGTTGGAGGTTGGTGGAATACAAATATCCACTGGGTTTGCGACGTTAACGACCAGTGGAGGCTTGTGGAGGTTACCGGAGCCAGGGGAACAGACCCCAGGTTCCAATTGTGAATTTGTCAGTGGAGCTCAATCACGGCACACTTACGCCATATATGAGCGCGTAAACAACGTCCTCCATCACATTAATCTCATCTTGATGTGTCAACTGAATGCCTGGAGCATCCTTTGCAAAGAAAATATGAAATTATACCTATGAACAATTTTTAACAGGGTATCATTATTCATCATCATGGAGCAACGAACACTTTATAAAACACACGTCAGCAGGCACCGAAAACCGCAAGAAAGCGTATTGTGATAATGTAATAACAATAACCAAAGCAACAGGTGCAGACCACATAACATCCTTTTTGTGGCCTTTGATCTACGTGATTCAGCCTAAGGAGAAGACGTTACGTTGCCGATAGGATCAGCCGCAATCCCCGTACCGCAATGCGGTGACGACTAAGATTCCACTCGAGCCCGTTAAGATGGGGACAAGTCAGCATCGAATAGAGAAGTACGTCGGGGCCCAGAGAGCCTGGGGGACCCAGCCACCAGATTATATGTCGTACGTTACAAGGCAGACTGTAATCAACCGTAAAACAGGAGAGATGATGCTTAACTTCTGCTGAAAACTCACGGGGCACACTCAATGATTCTAAAGGACACATTTTCATCTAGAGAGGCGCCTTTAGCTGAAAATTAGAAAGTGTTGCACTCGAGCCTCAGGGCATAGGTTGACGATCAAACAGCGGTCCTGTTGTATATACTTTCGAGGGGGCAAGTGCGCACCCATGATGGTTTTGGCCTCCCCGAAATATTTAACATGCGAGCCAGTGGAGTGTGCTCCCCCAATCCATTTGGGCCTGCCCATTGCCTTCATGTATTTTTCCCCTGCCACAATACTTTTTTTTAGAAATCAACATCCGTGCGCTTAGGACTTCCTCTTTAATTATGGTTCATTCCATTAGCCCTGGGCCCTTTCCAATGGCGTAGCCAAGAGGACAGGACGGGTCCAGGACTTTTCATGGAGGGAGGGCGTTCTGGAGCTACTGTAGTCCTCGGGCGCACCTCCATCTGAAACTTTCGAGAGGGGCACACTCAAAGCTCGTGGAAGGAAGACTTCGGGTAAAAAATTAAGGGGGGAAAGTGCACTCAATGACTATAAGGGACACATTTTCATTTTGAGGGGCGCCTACAGCTGAAAAACTATAAAGGGTTCCACTCGAGTCTGACTGGAGGACGGCTTTTCTTCGTAAAATAGGCGCCAACTTGCCATGAGCGGACACATGTCCCCTGTGCCCTCTGTATCCGTCTCCGCAAAGGGATTAACGCCGGAGACGCGGCAGGTTGGAATACAGGCTTCACCCGTCCCGTCTCGGGGGGTCTTCAGCCGTCCCCTTGGGTTTTTGCGCGGATAGCGAACGAACGGCGCGCGGCAGCGCGCCAAATTTTGGCATACCTTCTCCCACATCAATTTGGCATGCTGTTCCAAAATTCTGAAGTCATATAATCTAGGATCAATGAGTTAGTCATGGTCAAGTGAGGTCACCTCCAAAAAAGTTCAACCAGTCGTCACGCTTTAATGGATACAAATATTTTAATAATACTTTCAGAGTTTGCTTATCTTTAGAGATGCAACAGACCGTACGAGAGGATTTTTTCATTTTCTTCCGTTCTTGACTACATATACATTCGGCATATTTGCCTATGGCAGTTCAAATCGAAGATTCTGGATGAAGTAAGCATTTTTTATTATTGAAGATTGACTTTCAACAACGTTCCTCGGTCTGCTCTACCAATTAGAAGCGGAAAATTAAAGAACACTCTTGAAATTCATAAGTGTGAAACTTAAAAAAAAAATTTGAGGGCCAAACAATGTATGGGTCTGGTCAATTTCCCTGTCCTTTTCTGATTCTAAATAATATTTTTCAAATATCTCCAAAAAATGAACTCCCCAGAGCCAAATCATAATTGAAGTCGTGAAAAGTCGTGAAAATCTATCCCCCCTAGTGACGTCACTTTTGGGGTAAATTGTTTCTGGGGTGGATCCGGGCTCTACTCGTCGAGCGCTTTCCGATGACACCCCTTTCGTTTTCGTGCGACTCTTAGTTTGGATTTTAGAGCGGGGTTACTATCCGCCCCCCTTCCCCGAGACGGGGTGTGAGAATCTGACCGGAAAGACGGCGCGGGTTAATGGGGAATATATGATGTGGTTTTTCCTTGGAATATGAATATATATGTCAAGCAAAGTTTGTGCCTCACATATGAGAACATCATTTGAACATGAAAATGAAAAATGAAAAATGTTTTCACCACAGTGTCATCGCTTTACATCCAGAACACACTGAGCAGCGCCTGCCAACGACGCCGTTTTGCCCATATGCGGCGCCGCCGACGGGACCGTTTTGAAAAGTCGAGTTCTATGTCTAGTTATATATATATATATACATGTCAATGCCCAATACAGATAATGCTTCAGAACCGCTAAATCGTCGTCTTTGGGGATATTTCAACATCTATAATTCTCAAGACCTATAATGTCTCAAACCTTATAATGCTTGAAAGCATAGTTGTTCAGAATATATAATATCCAAATCCTGTAATGCTTCAAAGCCTCTAATGCTACGTCCTGTGGGAACTTTTAAAATATATAATGCTCAAAACCTATAATACTTCGAAACTTTTGCTCAATTCCCATAATGTTTCGTTTCAACTAATATTCAGAAGGTATAACTTGAAGCATCTATTCCTTCAAAACCACTAAACCACTAAACATGCGTCAGGCGCTACCGCGGTCAGCCGTACCGACATCCGGCGGCCTGCCTACACAGCGCACCGGCTTTTGACCACTCCACCCAGACTGACCGCACGGCAAACAACCCGTTTATGTGACCAGCCGGGCGAATAACGACCGCGACAAGATGGCAATATCACGATGGCTCACTTAAATATCAACCACCTGATGCCAAATCGATGATGGGAACATTTTGCTCAGCTCACACGATTTAGATATTGTGTGCATCAGTGAGACGTTTTTTGAGTGAGGACGTGGATAGCAAGTTCCTACTATTAGCTGGATTCCTATATTAGTGGATAGCAAGTTCCGACTGTATCGTGGAGAGGCGCGACCGCGCGTCACGCGGCGGTGGTTTATGCGTCCTATACAGGGACACATCGCGCGCGGAAATGCTGGCGGTACCCACTCCAGCATTTCCGAGTGGGTATGGCTCTCCATTAGAAAGTCTGTGGGTGTGTTTCCTAGGCAAGTCTCCGTTCATACTCGGTGTGTTATATCGACCACCGAAAACGTCAGTTGCTCCAACACTGGAGGACCTCCACAGTCAGCCAAGGCATGTGCTTACCAAGAATCAGCCGTGCTACGTGCTGGATGATATAAACCTGAACCTACTCCAACCAAATGCGACAAGGGTTCAGCGGTACATCGAGATGCTTCAGGAGCTTGCGTTCCAGCACCTCATCAGCACGCCAACCCGTACCACCCCAGCTACGGCCACCACATTGACCACATTATCATGACGCGACCTGATCTCACGACCGATCCAGGTGTCGTGAAATGCTCCCCCGGCGACCACGACCTCGTCGCTGTCAACGTATTGGCTAAACGTGAGCGCCCCAAAGCGCAGGATATCCAAGTCCGGTCATCCAGAAACATCAACAAGGATGCCCTGTGCCTCGATTTATCTCAGGCCGACTGGGGACAAGTTTACATTGTTGAAAAAACCGCAGAGAAGTGGGACGCCTGACGTTCTGTGTGGCAGCTCCGGATTGACGTACACATGCCTCTCCGGGAAGTCAAACTCAAACACCCACCATATGGGTGGCTACACGATAACGAGGAGCTCAGAGACTCTATGGAGAGTCGCGACCGAGCGCGTGAGACCAATGACCAGGATCCAGAAAACGCGACGATGCAGCAGATGTACAAGAACAACGGAAACGCGGTCAAAAAGGCATAGTACATAACCTGTTCAGCGTTTTGCCCTCTTTCGTACCGAAATTCTAGGACCAAAACCTGGACAGATGTTCGGCGTTTCCTGCTGGCATCTAACACCGGAGCCCAGAATGGACACACCAGCACACAGCGACCCTGCCTGGGCGGAACGACCGAACCGACATTTCGTGAGTGCTGGTACAGATGTCGCCACTGCGCTGGCCGCTGCTCCGCGAGGGGAGCCACTGTCCCCACGGCCACCTCACGTGTGCAGTAGTCCATTTAGAGTTAGGACTGTGACTCTTCCCAAACTTTAATTTGCGCTTAAGACGATGGGAAATTCGCGTGCTTGTAGCAATGATGAAAACAATATCGAAGTGCTGAGGATGACCTCAAGCGTAATAGAGCCGCGTTTGCTGCACGTAGTGAATAGTTCACTGCGCACTGGTAACGTTCCAGCCGGATGGAAGGAGGCGAGCGTTTTGCCGCTGAATAAGAAGGGCGATCGTAGCGACCCAGGGAATTTTAGACCCATATCGATATTGAGAGTTGTTAGGAAGGTTTGCAAAAAGTTGGTTTGTCTCCATCTTTCCACGTATTTGGAAGATAATCATATTTTATGCCCAAATCAGCACGTCCGTGAAGTTAGCGACTTATTCAGCGACGGATTCAGCGACGGATTCAGATTTCCTTCAAAACCGGTGTATAGGTCAAATATGGCACGCTGAGGACGAATATGACCTTCATTTGGCCGGTCAAGGTCAAATTCGAGGTCAAATTCAAGGTCAAAGGAAGGGGTACCGCATAACGTCCCGAATTTACCGCACGATTGCCTCTAAATTGGTGTCTGATGATAGCCAGGCCTGATGTCTAGCGTCCGTCAAGGTGACCTGACCCATGACCTTTGACCTTGGGAGTCAAATTCAAGGTCAAAGGACGGGGTACCGCATAACGTCCCGAATTTACCGCACGATTGTCTATAAATTGGTGCCAGATGATGCCAGGCCTGATGTCTTGCGTCCGTCAAGGTGACCTGACCCATGACATTTGACATTGGGGGTCAAATTCAAGGTCAAAGGACGGGGTACCGCATGACGTCCCGAATTTACGGCACGATCGTCTCTAAATTAGTGTCAGATGATAGCCAGGCCCGATGTCTAGCGTCCATCAAGGTGACCTGACACATGACCTTTGACCTTGCGGGTAAAATTCAGGGTCAAAGGACGGGGTACCGCATAACGTCCCGAATTTACCGCACGATTGCCTCTAAATTGGTGCCAGATGATGCCAGGCCTGATGTCTTGCGTCCGTCAAGGTGATCTGACCCATGACATTTGACATTGGGGGTCAAATTCAAGGTCAAAGGACGGGGTACCGCATAACGTCCCGAATTTACCGCACGATTGCCTCTAATTGGTGCCAGATGATGCCAGGCCTGATGTCTTGCGTCCGTCAAGGTGATCTGACCCATGACATTTGACATTGGGGGTCAAATTCGGTCAAAGGACGGGGTACCGCATAACGTCCCAAATTTACCGCACGATCGACTCTAAATTAGTGTCAGATGATAGCCAGGCCTGATGTCTAGCGTCCATCAAGGTGACCTGACACATGACCTTTGACCTTGCGGGTGAAATTCTGGGTCAAAGGACGGGGTACCGCATAACGTCCCGAATTTACCGCACGATTGCCTCTAAATTGGTGCCTGATGATAGCCAGGCCTGATGTCTAGCGTCCGTCAAGGTGACCTGACCCAGGACCTTTGACCTTAGGGGTCAAATTCGTTAGCGACTTATTCAGCGACGGATTCAGCGACGGATTCAGATTTCCTTCAAGACCGGCGTATAGGTCAAATATGGCACGCTGAGCACGAATATGACCTTCATTTGGCCGGTCAAGGTCAAATTCGACGTCAAATTCAAGGTCAAAGGAAGGGGTACCGCATAACGTCCCGAATTTACCGCACGATTGTCTCTAAATTGGTGCCAGATGATAGCCAGGCCTGATGTCTAGCGTCCGTCAAGGTGACCTGACCCATGACCTTTGACCTTTGGAGCCAAATTCAAGGTCAAAGGACGGGGTCCCGCATAACGTCCCGAATTTACCGCACGATCGTCTCTAAATTGGTTCCAGATGATAGCCAGGCCTGATGTCTAGCGTCCATCAAGGTGACCTGACCCATGACCTTTGACCTTAGGGGTCAAATTCGTTAGCGACTTATTCAGCGACGGATTCAGCGACGGATTCAGATTTCCTTCAAAACCGGTGTATAGGTCAAATATAGCACATGAGCACGAATATGACCTTCATTTGGCCGGTCAGGGTCAAATTCGAGGTCAAATTCAAGGTCAAAGGAAGGGGTACCGCATAACGTCCCGAATTTACCGCACGATTGTCTCTAAATTGGTGCCAGATGATAGCCAGGCCTGATGTCTAGCGTCCGTCAAGGTGACCTGACCCATGACCTTTGACCTTGGGAGTCAAATTCAAGGTCAAAGGACGGGGTACCGCATGACGTCCCGAATTTACCGCACGATCGTCTCTAAATTAGTGTCAGATGATAGCCAGGCCTGATGTCTAGCGTCCGTTAAGGTGACCTGACCCATGACCTTTGACCCTGGGAGTCAAATTCAAGGTCAAAGGACGGGGTACCGCATAACGTCCCAAATTTACCGCACGATTGTCTCTAAATTGGTGCCAGATGATGCCAGGCCTGATGTCTTGCGTCCGTCAAGGTGACCTGACCCATGACCTTTGACCTTGGGAGTCAAATTCAATTAATTCAACAATTAGACACTATTTAGGATTTCACGGTTCTACATCATAATGTCAGATCGATCAAAAATAAATTAGATGATTTGATAAACATATTTTTCAGATCATGGATAAAATGGTCACTTTTTTTGCGTGACCGAAACATGGCTAAAGAGTTTGTTTAACTTAAAGTTTACAAACTGGAACATTATTTAAAATGTGTTATTTCTCTATTTGTACATGATTTGGAGTAGAGTGTAGTTGAGTAGAGTGTAGTAGAGTAGAGTAGAGTATAGTAGAATGTAGTTGAGTAGAGTGTAGTAGAGTAGTGTGTAGTGGAGTGTAGTAGAGTGCAGTGTAGTAGAGTAGAGTATCGTAGAATATAGTAGTAGAGTAGTGTGTAGTGGAGTGTAGTAGAGAGTGTAGTAGAGTAGAGGGTGTAGTAGAGTGGAGTGTAGTAGAGTAGAGTGTAGTAGAGTAGAGTGGAGTGTAGTAGAGTAGAGAGTAGTAGAGTAGAGTGTATAAAAAAATGGAAAAATAGCAAAATAACACATTTTTATGAATTCCCCCATCGGAAGCCAGTGCATGGAAGATTATGATGGGCAAAAAATACAAATAAAATATTTTGTATACTGGTCATATTGTGATATTTTTTGCCAATTTGCTTTTTCAATCGAATTCTCAAAATTGTGATTTTGATAATTATAGCACCAATCTATGGCTCATGAGCATTCGAATGGTATATGGGTTTGTATGATATATGGTATATATGGGTTCGCATATTCCATCTCGGAGACATTGCCGTGTTAAGATTTGTGTTTTGAGGCAACTCCGAACATTTCCTCAGGCAATAAGTCGGAAACCGTTGCCTGTACCGAATTTGTGCCACTACAGCATGAGTATACGCTCCAGATAACCCCTTAGACAAAGTTTCATTGAAATCTAAGATGTAGGATGTTATGGCTTGGTCGATCTGCCAGAGAAAATACGATTAAATACTATTACTATTAAATATTGATACACTATTACTATTACACTATTAAATATTGATACCTAATCGTTTTCCTTTCTCGTTCCAGACCTACCTATCCTGCCTGAGGCGGTAGCTGAGACTTCATCAACCTTCATCCTTATCATTTTGGAAGACATTGCTCTGCGACACATTCCCGTTCCGGGGAGGGAAGCAACGGAGAATCGTGCACAACTTCGCTCGTCGCGCGCTCCGCGAGTTTACCACGAACACAGATTTCGCCAACGAACTCCTAACAGCACAGCATCACTTTGTTCGAGGGCAACGTATCACTCATCTACCAGATGCCGGCCATACCCCTCTCTATGTGTCGTTGGGGTCGTCCAGCGACAAAGAAGTTACACCAGATTCCGACCACGTCTCTCCGGATGTGCTGATGAGTTCATCCAGCGACAAAGATCCACCAGATCCCGACCACGTTTATCCGAATATGTCGTTGGGATCGTCCAGCGACAGGGAAGACCCGCCAGATTCTGACCACTTCTCTCGGAATATGTCGTTAGGATCGTCCAGCGAGAAAGAAGATTCACCAGATTCCGACCACGTCAATCCGAATATGTCGTTTGGATCGTCCAGCGACAAAGAAGACCCACCAGATACCGAAAACGTCTCGCCGGATGTGTCTTTGGGATCATCCAGCGGCAAAGAAGATCCACCAGATCCCGAGCGCTTCTCTCCGATTGTTGATTTCGGCGCATTCAGTGATGATTTACCAGATTCCGACCACATCTCTCCGAATGTGCCGGTCTCTCCGAGCGAGGAAGGTTATTTTGGACGCCGCTCATCCAGTGTGGTGGGGGAAAGTCCTCCACAAGGTCCTGATCACGTATCTCCAGATTGGCATTTGGACTCGTCCATCGACCAAGAAAATCCGCTATCAGATCCCGAGCCCTCGGAGAATATGCGACTAGAAACATCAGTAACGCTATCAACTGACGAATGGAGGGAGTTTCTTTCACCAACCGGCACTAAAATGTGCCCAGGGTGGACGGGCGCAATGTCCGCGAAACTGCAGAGTGTTATCGCCCCTCCATGCACGTGGACATTCAACCATACAAGTGTCACGACACAAGAGGGACGGAAACGCGGAAGTTACTTCCGGTCGTATGCCAGCTGCAAACGCGACGGATGTGCGTGTAATTTAAGACTGATTATCAAAGATGTACCATCAATACAAGACATTGACGTTGTGATCCATGTTGTCCGGATGGGACTGCCGAACCATGAAGGCCAGTCGTCATCTGGCGGGGCTGAACCGAAAGAAGGCAGCAGAGGCAACGATCAGTGTGGGAGCGTACAACGTGAGAAGAGATTTTCTAAACAAGGCCACTGAAGATGCACTAAAAGAGGGTGATTTTTCTGGAGTCCCTAGCATCGAAGTGCTTCGCAAAGCGGCGTATGAGGAAGCAAAGAAATCAAGATTCAGCGAAGACCTTCATGTGGATATAGGCACCACCGCGCTTGCCTCAGTGGCGTGTGACACACAGTCTGAGAAACTCATGGGCGCGATTCACAGTGATTCTTACGAGCCCTTTTTGGTCCACATCTATGTGGAAACCATGCTGAGGAAGTACAAGGCACAACCGACAGCTCTACATTTCGATGCGACTGGATCCATCGTCAGAGATGTTAATGGCAAGAAGGTCTTTTGTTACGCCGTGGTTGCAGCAGGCAGTGATGGCAAAGGATACCCACTGGCTGTTATGCTCGCGAATGGCCACACAACAGCAACCATCACTCATTTCCTCATGCGGCTGTTCGAAGCCTTCAAGATCGTTTTCAACGCGCCAGATTTCCCGCCGGTGATCGTCACAGACTTCAGTTGGCCATTGATGCACGCGTCTATCACATGTTACGCCCAGAGCAACGTAAGAGAATACCTTCAGAAAGTGTGGGTGGCCGTCAACAGCCCGCAGAATGCTGACCAAACAAGCGTGCAGTTTCGACTGTGCATCGCTCATGTCGCCAAGAATTGGGCAACGTTGCTGAAGAAGGAAGTAAGAGACAGGGCAGTGAGGCACTGGTATATGTGGATGTTGACCAGGTTGGCGCACTGCCGGAACATGGAGGAGGTGACCGAAACGTACACCAACATCTGCAAACTCGCCCTGTCTCATGAGCAAGTTGATGTTCAAATATCGATGGAGACCACCGATGACGATGAACAAGAAGAAGAGAAAGAGGAGGATACCACAGATGAAGAACCGATGTGTTCGGTAAAGGGGCCACTACGCGACAGCACCCCATTCGGAAGGTACTTTGTCCAGACCGCCGAGTCAGTTCGGTGTGGGTTAAGTCAGGACGGAGATGTGTCAAACCGGTTCTACTGCCCGCACCTTCTGAAAATACTCCAGACCAACATCCTCCCGCTGATCCCATTCTGGGGCCTTGTGGCCTCTGACAGTGTTCGACCGCACTCCAATGCGGCTGTGGAGAGTTTTTTTTAAGAAGCTGAAGGTAAACATCCTACGAGGCAAGACTGGGCTACAGGCTGGTGACTGTGTGAGAGTGATACTGAGCGACATCTCCGCGTGCGACAAAGAAGATGTGATGGTAAAGAAAGAAAGGCTAGCAAAGGGCGCCAAACATGCATCCATAAATTCGGGACGTTATGCGGTACCCCGTCTTTTGACCTTGAATTTGACCCCCAAGGTCAAAGGTCATGGGTCAGGTCACCTTGACGGACGCTAGACATCAGGCCTGCCTATCATCTGGCACCAATTTAGAGACGATCGTGCGGTAAATTCGGGACGTTATGCGGTACCCAGACTTTTGACCTTGAATTTTACCCGCAAGGTCAAAGGTCATGGGTCAGGTCACCTTAACGGACGCTAGACATCAGGCCTGGCTATCATCAGGCACCAATTTAGAGACAATCGTGCGGTAAATTCGGGACGTTATGCGGTGCCCCGTCCTTTGACCCTGAATTTTACCCGCAAGGTCAAAGGTCATGGGTCAGGTCACCTTGACGGACGCTAGACATCAGGCCTGGCTATCATCTGACACTAATTTGGAGACGATCGTGCGGTAAATTCGGGACGTTATGCGGTACCCCGTCCTTTGACCTTGAATTTGACCCCCAAGGTCAAAGGACATGGGTCAGGTCACCTTGACGGACGCTAGACATCAGGCCTGGCTATCATCTGGCCGCAATTTAGAGATGATCGTGCGGTAAATTCTGGACGTTATGGGGTACCCCGTAATTTGACCCTGAATATGACCCCCAAGGTCAAAGGTCATTGGTCAGGTCACCTTGACGGACGCTAGACATCAGGCCTGGCTATCATCTGACACTAATTTAGAGACGATCGTGCGGTAAATTCGGGACGTTATGCGGTACCCCGTCCTTTGACCTTGAATCTGACTCCCAAGGTCAAAGGTCATGGGTCAGGTCACCTTGACGAACGCTAGACATCTGGGCTGGCTATCATCTGGCACCAATTTAGAGACAATCGTGCGGCAAATTCTGGACGTTATGCGGTACCCCTTCTTTGACCTTGAATTTGACCTCGAATTTGACCTTGACCGGCCAAATGAAGGTCATATTCGTGCTCAGCGTGCTATATTTGACCTATACACCGGTTTTGGAGGAAATCTGAATCCGTCGCTGAATCCGTCGCTGAATAAGTCGCTAACGAATTTGATCCCTAAGGTCAAAGGTCATGGGTCAGGTCACCTTGATGGACGCTAGACATCAGGCCTGGCTATCATCTGGAACCAATTTAGAGACGATCGTGCGGTAAATTCAGGACGTTATGCGGTACCCCGTCCTTTGACCTTGAATTTGACTCCCAAGGTCAAAGGTCATGGGTCAGGTCACCTTGGCGGACGCTAGACATCAGGCCTGGCTATCATCTGACACCAATTTAGAGACAATCGTGCGGTAAATTCGGGACGTTATGCGGTACCCCTTCCTTTGACCTTGAATGTGACCTCGAATTTTACCTTGACCGGCCAAATGAAGGTCATATTCGTGCTCAGCGTGCTATATTTGACCTATACACCGGTTTTGAAGGAAATCTGAATTCGTCGCTGAATCCGTCGCTGAATAAGTCGCTAATGAATTTGACCCCTAAGGTCAAAGGTCATGGGTCAGGTCACCTTGACGGACGCTAGACATCAGGCCTGGCTATCATCAGGCACCAATTTAGAGAGGCAATCGTGCGGTAAATTCTGGACGTTATGCGGTACCCCGTCCTTTGACCCTGAATTTTACCCGCAAGGTCAAAGGTCATGGGTCAGGTCACCTTGACGGACGCTAGACATCAGGCCTGGCTATCATCTGGCACCTAATTTAGAGACGATCGTGCGGTAAATTCGGGACGTTATGCGGTACCCCGTCCTTTGACCTTGAATTTGACCCCAAGGTCAAAGGTCATGGGTCAGGTCACCTTGACGGACGCTAGACATCAGGCCTGGCTATCATCTGGCACCAATTTAGAGACAATCGTGCGGTAAATTCGGGACGTTATGCGGTACCCCGTCCTTTGACCTTGAATTTGACTCCCAAGGTCAAAGGTCATGGGTCAGGTCACCTTGACGGACGCTAGACATCAGGCCTGGCTATCATCTGGCACCAATTTAGAGACAATCGTGCGGTAAATTCGGGACGTTATGCGGTACCCCGTCCTTTGACCTTGAATTTGACCCCCAAGGTCAAAGGTCATGGGTCAGGTCACCTTGATGGACGCTAGACATCAGGCCTGGCTATCATCTGGAACCAATTTAGAGACGATCGTGCGGTAAATTCGGGACGTTATGCGGTACCCCGTCCTTTGACCTTGAATTTGACTCCCAAGGTCAAAGGTCATGGGTCAGGTCACCTTGACGGACGCTAGACATCAGGCCTGGCTATCATCTGGCACCAATTTAGAGACAATCGTGCGGTAAATTCGGGACGTTATGCGGTACCCCTTCCTTTGACCTTGAATTTGACCTCGAATTTGACCTTGACCGGCCAAATGAAGGTCATATTCGTGCTCAGCGTGCTATATTTGACCTATACACCGGTTTTGAAGGAAATCTGAATCCGTCGCTGAATCCGTCGCTGAATAAGTCGCTAACGAATTTGACCCCTAAGGTCAAAGGTCATGGGTCAGGTCACCTTGACGGACGCTAGACATCAGGCCTGGCTATCATCTGGCACCAATTTAGAGACGATCGTGCGGTAAATTCGGGACGTTATGCGGTACCCCGTCCTTTGACCTTGAATTTGACCCCCAAGGTCAAAGGTCATGGGTCAGGTCACCTTGACGGACGCTAGACATCAGGCCTGGCTATCATCTGGCACCAATTTAGAGACGATCGTGCGGTAAATTCGGGACGTTATGCGGTACCCCGTCCTTTGACCTTGAATTTGACCCCCAAGGTCAAAGGTCATGGGTCAGGTCACCTTGACGGACGCTAGACATCAGGCCTGGCTATCATCTGGCACCAATTTAGAGACGATCGTGCGGTAAATTCGGGACGTTATGCGGTACCCCGTCCTTTGACCTTGAATTTGACTCCCAAGGTCAAAGGTCATGGGTCAGGTCACCTTGACGGACGCTAGACATCAGGCCTGGCTATCATCTGGCACCAATTTAGAGACAATCGTGCGGTAAATTCGGGACGTTATGCGGTACCCCTTCCTTTGACCTTGAATTTGACCTCGAATTTGACCTTGACCGGCCAAATGAAGGTCATATTCGTGTCAGCGTGCTATATTTGACCTATACACCGGTTTTGAAGGAAATCTGATCGTCGCTGAATCCGTCGCTGAATAAGTCGCTAACGAATTTGACCCCTAAGGTCAAAGGTCATGGGTCAGGTCACCTTGACGGACGCTAGACATCAGGCCTGGCTATCATCTGGCACCAATTTAGAGACGATCGTGCGGTAAATTCGGGACGTTATGCGGTACCCCGTCCTTTGACCTTGAATTTGACCCCCAAGGTCAAAGGTCATGGGTCAGGTCACCTTGACGGACGCTAGACATCAGGCCTGGCTATCATCTGGCACCAATTTAGAGACGATCGTGCGGTAAATTCGGGACGTTATGCGGTACCCCGTCCTTTGACCCTGAATTTTACCCCCAAGGTCAAAGGTCATGGGTCAGGTCACCTTGACGGACGCTAGACATCAGGCCTGGCTATCATCTGACACTAATTTAGAGACGATCGTGCGGTAAATTCGGGACGTTATGCGGTACCCCGTCCTTTGACCTTGAATTTGACCCCCAAGGTCAAAGGTCATGGGTCAGGTCACCTTGACGGACGCTAGACATCAGGCCTGGCTATCATCTGGCACCAATTTAGAGACGATCGTGCGGTAAATTCTGGACGTTATGCGGTACCCCGTAATTTGACCCTTGAATATGACCCCCAAGGTCAAGGGTCATGGGTCAGGTCACCTTGACGGACGCTAGACATCAGGCCTGGCTATCATCTGACACTAATTTAGAGACGATCGTGCGGTAAATTCGGGACGTTATGCGGTACCCCGTCCTTTGACCTTGAATTTGACTCCCAAGGTCAAAGGTCATGGGTCAGGTCACCTTGACGGACGCTAGACATCAGGCCTGGCTATCATCTGGCACCAATTTAGAGACAATCGTGCGGTAAATTCGGGACGTTATGCGGTACCCCTTCCTTTGACCTTGAATTTGACCTCGAATTTGACCTTGACCGGCCAAATGAAGGTCATATTCGTGCTCAGCGTGCTATATTTGACCTATACACCGGTTTTGAAGGAAATCTGAATTCGTCGCTGAATCCGTCGCTGAATAAGTCGCTAACGAATTTGACCCCTAAGGTCAAAGGTCATGGGTCAGGTCACCTTGACGGACGCTAGACATCAGGCCTGGCTATCATCAGGCACCAATTTAGAGGCAATCGTGCGGTAAATTCGGGACGTTATGCGGTACCCCGTCCTTTTACCCTGAATTTTACCCGCAAGGTCAAAGGTCATGGGTCAGGTCACCTTGACGGACGCTAGACATCAGGCCTGGCTATCATCAGGCACCAATTTAGAGGCAATCGTGCGGTAAATTCGGGACGTTATGCGGTACCCCGTCCTTTGACCCTGAATTTTACCCGCAAGGTCAAAGGTCATGTGTCAGGTCACCTTGATGAACGCTAGACATCGGGCCTGGCTATCATCTGACACTAATTTAGAGACGATCGTGCGGTAAATTCGGGACGTCATGTGGTACCCCGTCCTTTGACCTTGAATTTGACCCCCAATGTCAAACGTCATGGGTCAGGTCACCTTGACGGACGCAAGACATCAGGCCTGGCATCATCTGGCACCAATTTATAGACAATCGTGCGGTAAATTCGGGACGTTATGCGGTACCCCGTCCTTTGACCTTGAATCTTACTCTCAAGGTCAAAGGTCATGGGTCAGGTCACCTTGATGGACGCTAGACATTAGGTCTGGCTATCATCTGACACTAATTTAGAGACGATCGTGCGGTAAATTCGGGACGTTATGCGGTACCCCGTCCTTTGACCTTGAATCTGACTCCCAAGGTCAAAGGTCATGGGTCAGGTCACCTTGACGGACGCTAGACATCTGGCCTGGCTATCATCTGGCACCAATTTAGAGACAATCGTGCGGTAAATTCGGGTCGTTATGCGGTACCCCTTCCTTTGACCTTGAATTTGACCTCGAATTTGACCTTGACATTCCAAATGAAGGTCATATTCGTGCTCAGCGTGCCATATTTGACCTATACACCGGTTTTGAAGGAAATCTGAATCCGTCGCTGAATCCGTCGCTGAATAAGTCGCTAACTTCACGGACGTCAAATCAGCACGGTTTTCGAAGTAGGCATTCTAGGGAAACAGCAATGTTAGAGACCATACATTTTCTGTCAACAAGTACAGACTGTGGCTGTGTGGCGACCCTCCTAGCAGCGGATACGTCTCGTGTGTTTGACACTGTGGAAGACGGTCGGCTGTTTGACAAGATAGCCTGGTACGGCATTGGCGATCATTGGTTTAGGGATTAGCTGCGTGGTCGAATTCAGACAATTCAGGGCAGCTCCGTTGCGGCGCTACCAGTGACCCGCGGTGTGATTCAAGGTTCTCTATGCCGTACATAATTATGTTTTATTTTCACCAACGACCTTGGATTTCATCTCCCAGACGGGAAACAGGTCGCCTACGCTGATGACGTACAAGTCTTTTTACTCAGACACCTCTGCAAATTTGGAAGTATTAAAGCAACGAGTAGAGCACACCTTGAGTATGGCTCTAACTTGGTTTACCCAAAATCGGCTCAAAATCAACCATAGCAAAACGGAACCAATAGTTGTAAATTATCGGCGTCTGAAACTGGACGACAATTTCTGTATCACATTTTGGGACAACGAAACCAAGTCCTCGCCGCACTCCAAAATTATTGGCATCTATGTAGATTCAGCTTTGTCATGGCAAAAGCAGATATCCCAAGAAACTCGCCGCTGCTACTGTGTTCTCGTCTGGCTGTGAAAATTACGGCACACAATTCCCCAGAAACTAAAAAGTTACTGGTTCAGGCATTGGTTTTCCTTTATATCTATTACAATATGACTGTTTGGGGAGCTGCAACAAAGCTCAGAAACACCGAATTCAAAAGGCCATCAATTTCGGCGCACGTATCGTCTCTGGCTTAAGTTGACAAGAGCACATAATAACAACGCTAGAAGCCCTGGATTGGCTAAAGTTCGATAATATGCTTCAGCAGCGCGATTTTGCCATGGTTGGAACACTCCTTGCAGCATATGTCCCCCTTACGTTGGCTAGCAGTATTAAGTTCCGCTCCGAAATCTCCAGTAGGGGCACTCGAGGAACTGACTCGAACAAATTAGAGCTGCCCCGCACTAATACGGAAGCTGCGAGGCGCAGCTTTCTATATCGGGCGGCCATCACGTGGAATAATAGGGTTAATGCTCAGTATTTGACGGCATGCTTTATCATTTTATCTCTTTTCATTGACGTTTTGCGTTATTTATTGTTTTTTTTTAATAATTCCAGTGTCTCTTTTATGATTGAACCATGTATTGACGTGAGTGGTGAACAACCATGAATATGGAGAACTGAACATACTACTACTCCTACTAATGCTCAAACCATATAATGCACCGAATTTATAATGCTTAGAGCCTATAACGCTCAAAAGCAATCATATCAGATGACGACTGCATGCCATTATCGTACTTGTCGGTTTGTAGCGCCTGTGGGTGCGTGCGTGGATGTGTGGATAGGCGTAAGGCATCTGGGAAAGCCATGGGGAGACGTCGTTGCCAAATAGGACCTGGAAGGTGAACAGCTCGGCTGTACCCTTCCCTTAGTGTGGCTGAGACGTCTCTCTTAGGATATAAGGAGAAAGAAGTAGGATTCCGCGGCGGCGGTGACGCATGTCACCGCCGCGGCCCCGCCTTGCCCCTCAGACGACTTTGCGGGAGTGGGTCACGAGCACTCTGTACTGACATGAGGGGGAGAGTGTTTTTTAGGCGTTCCGGACCATAAAGGTCATTTGTGCCGCCTTGAACTGACATGAGGGGGGAGAGTGTTTTTTTTTATAGGCATGCCGAACCATAAAGGTCATTTGCGCCGCCTTTAAAGGAACACATTGCATATCTGTCTATGAAAGCGAGTGTTACGATCAAGGTACAGGCAAGTGAACATTTACGTTAAGGGAATTTTGCGTTATACTTTGTGCGAAGTTTTTTGGGTGCTGGACGCGGGGGCTGGGTTGGGGACGTCTCCCTGATGTCTAACTGGTTTTAATTTTACTTTACTCCTCCACATAATAATTTGTGGTTTGGGTGGGGCTGGGGTGTTTTGAGTGTCGAGTTGATTTTGCCAGGGTGCCGGCTTTAGCCTCCTCCTATCGAAGAGCACCGAGGGATTTTTACCGTGCGGACAAGGAGGCAATTGTCCACACCGCCTCTCACGCCGGCTGCCGCGTGTTAGTTGTTAGTAGTTGCTTAGTTTATGCATGCCATGCAGGGTTGTCAGTTGGGTTAGTACGGTGTTTCATAATTTGGCTCCTCTTCGTCCGCTGTTCCTCTGGGTAGCCATTTACGTTAGGTGTCGGAAGGCAAATCGGCTCATCTACGTCCGACGGCTCCTCTGGGTAGTGGTTTTGCGTTAAGCTAATAAAAAAAAGTTCGTTGTTTTCCTAAAGCAAGTCGGCTCATCTACCTCCGACGGCACCGCTAGGTAGCCAATTATTCCTAACTGGGAAGCAAATCGGCACATGTACGTCCGACGCCATGCGGAGATGGCTATTTACGTGTTTCGTACGAGTGCTTCGCGGTCATGTATTGCAAGTTGATGTGAACGTTGGTGGTGCCTAGAGAGCTCCTGCTAGTTCTGTGGCATACAGATATTCAAATAGCAATTGAATGAGTTCTGCGTGTTTGTCACCGAGAAGCGATGGAAGCGATAGGGTGATGCCCTCTCTCTGGCAGAAGGCCTCAAGTGGTTGTCTCTGAGAGCTAAAGCTACTGCAGTCTAGCAGGATGTGACCTATGCTTAACGTGGTGTTGCAGGTGTCGCAGTGAGGTGTTGTGTGTTGGTCCTCCTCTAATAGTGGCTGTTAGTTTTGTGCAACCGGTTCTAAGTCTAGTGAGGATGACCTCTTTCTGTCGGTGAGACTGATTTGATGTGTTCCATGTGCCTACGGTTGGTTTTATTGCGTGGGCGTGGTTGGATTTGTGTTGTGTTGAGTTGTGTTGTGTCCATGTTTTCTGTTGGTGTTGGCGAATGCGATGTTGTAGGAGTGCTTTGCAATCGTCTACCGAATGTTCCACGCTGGGGTAGGTGTTCGATGCTAAGGCTTGCTTTGCGAGCCGGTCTGCTTCTTCGTTACCTGGGATGTTGGCGTGGCCCGGAATCCAGAGGAAGGAAAAGTTCATGTTTACGTTATGGGCCACGATTTGTTGGATTCGATCAATGATGTGATGAGGACAGTTGTGGGTGTTGCTAATTGACTGTAGAACGAATTTGGAGTCTGAGCAAATCACCACGTTTCTGACTTTCCGCTTAATGAGAATGAAAATAGCGGCCAGAATGGCCATTGCTTCAGCAGAGTAGATGGAGAAGTTATCCGGTAGACGTTTGGAAAGTCTGAGACCTGGCCCAGTGATGCTGATGCCTACCTTAGCCTCGTGTTTCGACCCATTCGTGAATAAGAGTAATTTGTGATTGCTGTCATCGGCGAACTTGTGAAAGAGGCCTAGAATCTCCGCCGATGTGATAGTGGCTTTCTTCTCCGAGAGCAAGTACTCGACCTTTGGTTGACTGAAAGTCCAGAAGGGCCTAATGGGCGGTCGAGCTGCAGTGGATGGCATTGTGAGGTTAAGATCTGAGAGAGCCATGGCAATTTGAATGCTATATGGTGGAAGTTTGCGCGCAAATCGGCTCTTGTCGTATCTGCCAGGCATGAAGCAGCGCTTTGCCGCATGATCTTGAATGGATTTGATTTTGATGTGGTAACGGCACAGGTGTTGTGTCCTCCTGTGGTGGAGTGATGGTGTGTTTGAGTCTACTAGAAGACTAGCTATCGGTGTAGCGCTAAGGGCGCCTGTGGCTGCTCTGATGCAGCTGTTTTGGATGACTTCTAATTTTTTACTCTGACTTTCTGAAATTGTGAAGAAAAAAATGATGCTGATGTATTCTATGATGGGTCGTATGGTTGATGTGTACAGTTGCAGAAGTGTTTTCCTGTCTCCGCCCCAGTCTGTGACTGTTGATATTACTCTTATCATGTGAACGAAAAAAGGAGGGAAATTGCGAGTTGTTGGGGACGGCGTGTTCGCAGAACTGTTACGTTGCAATGCACGCTGGATAACGAATTTATGAAGTGTTTCTCAGGCTGCGTTGAGCTTCGCTGCTACCGTGGTGGTAGAAGCTGCCAAAACCGAGAGGCATCTGCAATTTTAAATGGATGCCACCTTCCGTGTCGCCACCAAGCTGTTCACCCAGCCGCTCGTCATTTTCGCGATAATCAACAATGCGGTACTTCCTACATTCTTTGTCGAGATGTGGAGAGCGAGTGAGAGTGAGAGTGAGAATAAAAATTATATGCGCAATATAGAAAGGGGAGAGTATCATAAGAGAGTGTCAGAGGAGTGTCAGAGGAGAGACAGATAGAGATAGAGTGTGTGCCAGAGTGTTTCAGAGAGTGTGTCAGAGATTGTGTCAGAGAGTGTGTCAGAGAGAGAGAGAGAGTGTGTGTCAGAGAGAGATATTCACAGAAAGAGAGATAGAGAGAGGAGAGAGGAGAGAAAAAAGAGTTTTTGACTGGACCGGATTGCAACAAATACGGATCCGTTTGGCAATCGGCAGGTGGGTGAGAGCAGGTCAACCTGCAGCTCCAGTATAAGCGGGGGGGGGGGGACTGCTCGTCAGGGCAAAGCTCCGACGAGCAGGCCGGTATGTCTGCCCCCGGTCGGGACGAGAGCAGGTCTTCCTGACTTCCCTAGCTCCGCTTCAGACGATCTGTGGCGACTACATCGTGTGGTTGAGTCAGGCTTGTGCGTCAACCCGCTTCTGTTGACCCATGTAACTATAATATAACAACACAACACTTCATTGCTGGCGTTGTGGGCGTATTCCGTCCTCTCTTTCGGTAAGGGTGTGAAATAGCCACTTATTTTACCTACATCAATCCTGTAGCACTTAGGAGTGCATAATACTGAAGAATACTGAGCTAATCACTGAAGACCATTGAAATGAAGATGTTCTGGGAGTAAATGCATCTGCAAGACGAACAGCTCCACATCTGTGGCCAAAGATCGTCCACTGACGGTAACACCGCGAAACGTTCGTTTCGGGATGAGGAGGCGTTTGCAGCGGTGATCGGTGTAGACATCAGTTCATCCTCAGTCACCGAGCGCTGCAGAAGAGCCCGGAGCAGAGTATGCCTAGGAAAAGAGGCACTCGCCCTTCTCAAGGGCGACATCAAAGTCGTACACACAACGGATGTAACTGTCATGACGTCCCACTCGTACTCAGCTGAGCGCCTTGTCGACTAGGACTCTGGTGACGGGAACTTTAGTCACACATATGTACACGCACAGACACACCAGAGAATATACGTTTAATATAGTGTCGGCGCGGTGGGTGGGATCAGTTTACTACCAACGAAACTAAGTACGTGTGTAGGTCATGTGTGACGTGCATGATCACATAATACCTATGCACGCACAGAAGTGTTAATGTTGACCTGTTGTGTAACCTGGGTGGTGTTGCACGATGTATATGCAATATAGATGTGGCCTTGCACAAATTGTCTGCTAAATTTAGTCATAATATTGATGTTCACATAATTAATTTCTATATCATACGATCACCTTTCTATGATGAGAAAATACAGGCGAAAGTTACTTTGCTCTGGGTGTATATTCTGGTACAACCCTTTGTTAAACCACAACAAAATAAACAATTCCATCTAACAGTCGAATTATCACTGCCATGCATTATTATCTGACATGTTGTGTTTAGCCAAGCATAGGCTTTTTGATTCCGGAGACACCTTAAATGCTGTTACGTACAAGACATCTGTCTTGTATGTAGCATCATTGAAGGTGTTTCCGGAATAAAAAGCCTACGATTAACAATGTGCGACATGCCATAGATGATAAAATATGGCAGTGAGAATTCGATCACTAGATGGAATTTCTTTTTTGCTGTTTGATTAAGGGTTGTGCCCGAATATACACAGAGAGCAAAGTAACTTTCGACTGTATTTTCTAATCACCGAGGAAACGTCATTGTATGATATTGATGAAATGATGTTCCTCGCCAGAGCGCTAAATAATTTAATTTATTGGGCTTTTTACTGTTGGCCACCGCACACACCGCATTAGCCGGGATCAGCAATTGCCGCATTATTCATAGCCGGGATCAGCAATTGCCGGAACCGACATTCGTCTTGGTACCAATTTACCAACAACCCTTAGGCGGTGAATTAGCCCACCCCCTTACCTTAGAATAAGGTGGGATGTCGAGGATCCTGGGGGAGGGGATCTATAAAATATCAAGGTAATGGTTCGCTCTATGGCTCCACGCTAGCATGTTTTACTCGCTATGCGGGCGTCAGCAAGTTTTACTGGCATAATTGTTTTTTATTGGCACTTGGCTTTGCGCCTGTCGATCGAATGTCTTTTTTTCAGATATGCGTGGTGTGCCTAAATGCATGGTCAAGAACTCTCCGAAGAAGTTATTTTGTTCTTTCGCGCAGCAGCATGTGCCGGATGCCTTACGACGGTGTTCATCACATGCCGCGGACATCCAAGGTGACCGCCTTGTTGGGGCACATTTGAAGAGCGTCCCTGGGAGCTGTACTTGTAAAGTTGTAGACGCTATGGAGAATAAAGGCTTTCCGGGCTCCATGGCGCTGTCTTATATTACAAACCTCCACGGTCACGGACAGAACAGATACGCGTGCCGTCAAGGTCAAGAATGCCACGCAACAGTGATTAGTCGGTCGATTGGTTGGTTGGTTATGGCTATACGACGCACTGAGCAGCTGAGGTCATAAGGCATCGTCTGCCTTCCACCCTGGCAGGAAGGGCGGGCACCGCCGCGAATCGAACCTCGTGCCTCTGTCACGCAGCAGTTCAGCTTAGCTACTGAACTGCCGCCGTCATCCGCAACAGAGACGCACAGGGTAGAAGTTGACCAACCAGCCGTCAGGTCACGTGACCCGCATCACAACCAGCACACTGAAAAAAAAATTGACGAACGTGACTAAGTCAACGTTGGTAGTCATTTTGTCCAAACGCAAAAACCAAGGCAATACCAAGGGAACTAATACTAAAACTAAGGGAACTATGGTTAAAACCAAGGCTTCGACTAACTGAACTAACAATGGGTACTAATATGACTAACCACGGGAACTAACATAACCAGCTATGAAAACCAACATAACTAACTGGGGCTACTACCAGGACTAACCAAGTTCACTAAGGCTACGAGCCAATGGTACTAAGGAAACATTGAAGGGTACAAAGGTAACTAACCCCGAGTACTAAGGCGACTAACCAAGGATAATAAGGTACTAGCCGAGGCGACCAACGTAACCAACAGGTAGACAGCCTGGACCGACTAAAGCAATAACGTGAATACTAATGCACAGGCTAAGACAATAAAGTGAACAACCAAGGGTACTAATACGACTAACCATGTACGCTAATGACACTAACGAAGAAAAGTAAAGATAACCAACGAAGAGTGCCAACACATACTTCTATGACTAACCATGGGTACAACCAGTAATAACGAAAAATACGGTGACTAATAAAGGCAAATTATGCGACAATCAACGTGGGCGATTCGGAGTAAGGGATGGATAGGAGGTCCGGTTATGGGCTGGTAGGGTTACAACCCACCTTCGAGGTTGCTTAATCCCACCAAGAAATTGCAACCGATTTTCCAAGACCTCAGTAGTGAGATCTCTTCTTGCCCGTGGCAGCAGCGACGGCCGGAGATATTTTCTATGCTGTTGATATTAGGCGACATCTGCTGTCGAAACACTGCAGGCGGCGCCAAATCCAAGCCATGCACGTTTCAGTAAGGCCCACGTCCACCAGGCCATGCACGTCTTAGCAAAGCCTACATTGCAGCCATATTCTTCCTCATTGTGGCGGACCGTGGGAGGGGGTTACGATACCATGCCCGCAAGAAGTTTGATTGCAGTAGGTAAGTGACATTCTCCTGTACGGAAAATGCATCCGACAGTTTGTTTTGATTTAGTTTTTGGGTAGAAAGCTATGTTTTGATATAGTTCGAAGGTTAAAATAAATTGAAACCCAAAGGGTTTTTCATAATCGTTTGATTTTTTTTTTTTTTTTTTTTTTTTGGGGGGGGAGGTGGAGAGGGACTTGATCCATCCACTAGCCACTACTGAATTTAGCCACCACCAGCCACCACCAGCCACCACCACTTTTGATTTGTCACTGATACTTGATATGCCAGTAGCCAATGCATGGCTTACCATATTTTCCCTGCAAGGACTTCTATCGGTTCTATGAATATCTGCTTGTGTTACGTGGTTTAGCCGTTCATCAGCGTGCCATGTAATTGGACACGTAAGAGGGAGGTGCAACTGTAGCAAGGTTACTACTGATTGGAGAGATACGAACAATATCGATAAGCATAGGGAAAATAAGCATAACGTTCGTTACCTGTCAGGTGATCAGTGCACTATACGGTCGCACTCGTTATTGGTAAAGCACCGCCGAAGTGGAATTCAAGAAGCCTCAACTAAAGTATATTTATAAGGGCGGCGATTAAACAATATGTGCATGCGAACATATAGTATGAGGTTCGCAGGTGTGACAAAGGTTAACAAAAGCCTTCATACAATTTTGCGAGACTACATACAGTATGTCAGGTTTGTTTTCATTTGGTTCCGTACCACTTCTGCCGCAGAAGTATGCGCCGTGGCTCGGCGTGCAAACGTCGATATCCCAATAGCCACAGCCAAAAAGTAGCAAGTGTATTCTATGCAAAATAAAATGGATGTTAAACAACTGTGCCGAAATGACCTGTCCATGCCACCACATGTCAAAAAGGTTAGAACAGGCTCGATGCCTTCAAACTCTGATCTGATTCAAACCTATGTTGAATAGCAATGCTATTCAAAACAATGTCGAATAGCAATGTTTGCATGCTGCATGTAACACTGCATGACAATACGATGACTCTAGACTAGAATATCACACGATTAGCACAGCCTTAGGAGCCTCATGCGACTCCTTGCACGACAACCCACATGTCAGTCAAACAGCGAACCTGGGTAATCACACAAACGAAACCGAGACAACATTCTCTCGAGATCGCAGACGCCCCCCGCCACCCTCTTCAGCTGGCGACCTATCCGAGGGAAGAGGGTGGACAGCGGCTGAGGGATGCTAGCAAGTCTAGCACTTTTCCCACTTCTCTATGTCCCTGACGATTGATTTATCTGGGTCCATCTCGCAATGGACTTTCATGATTTTCGTTCGAATGAACCAGTTCGTGTTTCTCACCGACCTCGCCGTTTTTTGGTGCAGGACGTAGTGAGACACGGACCATAAGCCGACCGCTCCTTCCAATTTCGCTGCGCGCACCACACGTTCCCCTTCAACGACTACACTCCATACGTCCTCCTCCTCGATAATGTTCGGGTATGGTGGATGGCCCTCGCTGAGGACCGTGGCCTCCTCTCCCATCACACGCAGGAGCGAGTTCATGGCGTTGTCTGCGAAAATAGCATCAGTCAAATAATGTAGCAAACTAAAGCTGAAATTTGCTTATTATGGAAAATGATCAAGGTGTCAGAAAGATATCATAAAAGGGGGAACAAAGATCGCATACCAGTTGCTCAGAGAACGCCCGACTGAGAAAGAACATTCATGCATATGTTGCGTAGGAGCTCTTGCAAAGTACAAGCGATCACATTGTCTTGTTCCCAAATGTTCTAACGCAATCACAAAAGCTTAGGGAAGAATGCAAAATAGCATTCAAGCACCCAAAAGGTGCACGAATGACATTTTTCATGTCAAATGAAGCATGTTACAAACATACGTTTTTAAAGAGATTGTACTCCCAATAGTGGAATAGTAACTTTGTGTGTCGATGTTAGCCCGGAACGGCCGCTGATCGGCCGACCCTCTCCTTCAAGAGGAGATTTGGTCCCCTACTCTTTTCCAAATTAGGCCCGTATAAAATTGGTTTATCTGCGTTGGATAGCTGCATCTCTCTGCGTGATAAGTCATAGGCTGTCATGAAGTGAAGGCTGAACGTCATACCTCTAATAGTTATACTAAGTGCTTTGATGTGTGGGTACGGTCAAGTTTTTAGAGTCAAGCAGATGACGCGCGCGTCTTAAGTTCGTAGTATTCCTGTTGTAACCGTTTGTACATTTCAAGAAAAAATGACACTTATTCCCAAAACATTAAGTTTCCTTCCGCCCGCCTTTCACATTCACATATATGTTTTGTCTTAAATATTCATCTCTTGACACATTTGTAATCCATCTGTGCCCTCATTTCATACAACGCCGGCTTCCATTGTACGCAGTCCGCTGATGTTATTACTGTTCGTTTGTTTGAGAACGCGCCGGCTGTATTCGACCCTGTGGACGCGTCGGCAGGGTGTCGGGGCCTCTAAATGACATCTGAGAGAGCAACTTTGAGGATACGTGGAAGCCATTCGCATTTTTGAAGTATTGTAAACAAATCGGTATAAATTTACCTCCTGATATATCAGGAAAGATTGGCCAAAATCAGGGAATCCCCCACACCAACAACCAAAAATGCATAACCTCATATCCAGTCTGTTTCCCGAGGGCGATTTCACGGCCCAGCACAAGCTTGGGCACTGACCGTGACCACCCATCCGTGCTGGGTCCAACCCGCCTACACCCGATTAGGACAGCCTTTGACGATGTTATCCTGTGTTGGGGCCTGGCATCGCGCTCAGAGAGGCACAATCAATATAAAATTATATGTGGAGGGTTGCAGTTATCTGATAACAACACAACTTCGATCCGATAGAGCTCAATGAGGAGGTAATGTGATATGGGTCTTTACAATACCTCGATACAATACCAAGACTGGAATGGTTTCCACGCATTCCTACAAACATTGCTCTCTTAGGGTTACATGCAAAGTGGGCGGCAAATAATTACAAAAGTCACAAATCATGAATATTCTAGATGTGATACATATGTGGATGTTAAACATACCCAAATATGCTAAAAGGTGAGGTGCGAAGAGTGGCCAAAAACGACTTCCAAAATGTGTTTTTTTTTTTGGTGAGGGGATTCTTTTTCTCTCTCAAAAGAGCATGGTTACAACAGCAGGATACACATATCTGAACTCAGAGCGAGTTCTGCTTTCCGATGTGAATCACATCTACTGAGCAGAAAGTGACGTGAGGGCCCGTGAGGGCCGCAGGACATCCACCAAAGTTGTAATGGCAAGGCCGGCTGGCAACTTTGTCAAACCAAACAGTTCTCAGATTTCGCCACTTAATTTTCAGATTAAGTGGCGAAATCTGAGAACTGTTATCACACTATCCCAGACAACCAAAATATCATCACACTATCCCTCACCTCCCTTACGAAAAGATTAACGCAAGGTATCCACTCTGATCAACATTTGAGCTCGAAAAAGAATCACCTGAATCACAGACATAGAAACGCTGCACATATTTCTCTCAGAACATGTTAAAAAATGGCAATTCATATGCATCAGTTCATCCTGTGTAACACTGAAGTATGCAGACTGAGCCGTGCAGATGGGCTTACAGCTGCGGCTGCCATAAATAGATCAAGTGCACCTTTCACTAACAACACCTTTGATCCGAATCACTTTACCTATGTGGTCAATGTAAGCCTTGTGCAAACAAAAACATTTGCCGCCTGTGTAACAGTTTGATTTTTAAGTTGCCCTTTTGTAGTTGCTTAATTATAGTGGAGCAATAATATCTCACCACTTCACGCCTAACTGGGAGATAACGCAATTGACAGGTTAAGGTCAGCGACCGTCGTCAGGGTTTTCTATTGATATGTGCATGCACCAAACTATGCAACCAATATTGCAAACGGTGCAGTTTCTCATTGCGGGGCTACTCACGCTAACCTGGTTTGCTTTGACATCGGTCTTCCACTTGTTGCAGCCAATTCTTGAGTTCTTCCAGGAAAGCATCACTCTGTGTGTCGGTCGGACCTTAGAGCACGAATTTACCAAATAATTTGATTTCTTGCATGGAAGGTTAGGCTAGGTTAGGTTATGTTACATCTCTTCATCTATATGTTTAACATTACTTGCTATGCTAGGTATATTACCCAACTGCAAGCCACTTTTTGGGTGTTAGTTTTCCTGTCAGCTGACAAGTATGCATTTGCAGAGGAAATGAGTGGTTACATCATGTTCAGCATATTAAAAACACTGCATTTAAAAATAAGTCCAAGAAATTCCAAGAACTCAGAAATTACCTTAAACTGGAAATTTACCACATGGCAAGAGAAAGTTGGGTGGGGGGAATTTATTTCAAAGAGAGAGCATTTTCCTTTCAGAAGAATGCATCCAACTGGAAATTTTAAGGGGTGCACTCAAGCCTTCCCAGAGGGGCTCCACCTTCCTCTGGAGGGGGGTGGGGGGCGAATTCCCCAGTGGCCCCCATTGTAACCGTGCCTGATTGAATGCCATTCATGTCTGGTGTGCTTTATGCATTCGCACCTGGTGTGCTATCATGCACTTATCTCTCGGATGCACTGACACAGACTGACAGAAGATCGCAATGGACAGGTCGACATCCGATTTAGAACGTAAACACTTCTGGTATGTGAAGTTTCCAACCCAAATTGGCGAATTTAGATCCAATGAGATACTGAAGTAGGTACCTACACTAACTCGACTGAGAAACATGCACACACAGGCAACACTCACTTTGCACAGACAATGCAGAATGAGAACGATGAAGAACGATGGAAGCTAGAGTTACAGCTAGAACGATGAAATATGCACGTAATTACGAGACTGGCAGCACCGCGCAATGCACAGCGTCAGAGTTTTGATAAAATAATGGCGGCCGTCGTGGCAGAAGCCTCGTGTTCTGGAGCATTCTTACTACGAACAAAATCATGACTACTAACCAAGACATCTAATACTACCAGCAAACTCAACGAGGGAATTGGCCAACACAGCTACAAACTGGCCTTACTAATGCTTTACCAATTCAACTAACGATGTCCAGAACTAAGACATCACTAAAGTAAAGACAGTAGGATGAAGGTAGCATTGGTTAGTTGTTTTAGTTGATTGACCTTGGTGACTAAGGAGGATACAAACAGCGCAACCCCAGCAATAGTCGGCGCGGTTGGCGAGCTTAGTTTTCTTCTTAGCTGCTTGGTAGGGCACGAAGGCAAGAACAAAGACATTTGTGCCAATTAGTCGCAGCACCTAACCCTGTCGGTGAATCTGTTAGTACGCATGGTTAGTACTCTTGGTTTTTTTGCTCGTATTTCCCTTAGTATTTATCATCGTTAGTCAAGAAAATTTTCAGTGCATAGGCGTCGTCCGCACAATCGCATTCTTCTACACATTTCCTCCTTTTGCTGGATTGGCTCTCGTTCGGTCCTGTCGGAAGATCGATGTCTGTGAGCATCAGCATAGTGTGAATTGTGACGACTTCGCACATTCACACACATCCCGCTCGGAAACGCACACTCATATAAGTTGTCAAAGTACTCGACCATGGGCTCCTGGTCACCGTGCGGCTCAGTTCTGAGTTAGCAACAGCGACTTTAGCTCGTGGTCTTAACACCATGATCACGTACTGACCAAACGAGCACACCATGAGACGGGTAATACAAGTTCAAAACGAGCATATGAACTACGAGCACCAAAATCAAGTTTACCCTAACTCACGCCGTGCCATCGAAGCTAATCAAGATGATGTCCTGGTTTGATAAACGCAGGTAGCCGACAACATTGCTGTACGTATCATGTGGTCACTTGAGTGAACTCAAACGTACTGAACATACGCCAACATGCCCTGTTGTTGCGAGCGTGACTCCTGCCAGACATCTGAATAGCATACTGATATATGTCACGAATATATCCACGGAAGTTATCCGCGTACTTGGCAACCGAAACAGATTTGAACGCAAGTGCTTTCGGAATATACAGGTAATCGAAGCTCGCACCCAATCATCAGAGCGTACGCACTAGCTAAGAGACCGGGTCACCTGCGAGCTATAACCCATCATCAACAATGGCAGGTGCTGTTCCCACTCGGTATGGTTATCTGAAAGGCATTCCGCCAACATGTCAGTGATGGTGCGCATCATTCGCTTTTACTTGCTATTTTCCTGTGGGTGATGACTCGTTGCGTTATTTTTTTACACCAATAATACGGAATACCTCAACCACAATCTGGCCTACAAAATCGGCCACACAAACCACGTGCAAGTTGCAAGGACAACCGTATCGGGCCAAGAACCCACGAGTCAACAGTGGCAACAGTGCTAATTTTCACGTTCATCAGAGGGAAAATTTACATCCACCGGGCGAAATCATTGCAACACACCAAAAGATGTGACTTCGTAGCGTGGTCGGCAGGTCAGTCAGGAAATATATTGAGTCTCATATGGCGCGCCGTCTCGAAGCTAGCCCTGCTGAAGCTGTAGGGCACCAGGAGCGCCTGAGGGCGAGGTATCTGAATTACTCGAATCACATCACACAGGCAGGCAGGCAGGCAGGCAGGCAGGCAGGCAGGCAAGCAGGCAGGCAGGCAGCCAGGCAGGCAGGCAGGCAGGCAGGCAGGCAGGCAGGCAGACACAGCAGACACAGCAGACACAGCAGATAGACACAAAAGCTGATAGACACATAAGCAGATAGACAGAGACAGAGACATACACATAGACAGAGACAAAGTCAGACAGACACAGATACAGACACAGAGACACAGATACAGATACAGATAGAGACAGAGAGACAGACACCGATACATAGACATATAGACACAGAGACCATCAACTCTCCTTATCTACCTACTTACTTAATAATTCAACCTATACCATATCAACGACAACAACAAACAGCAGTGTTTGTTGTCTGCGCTGCGGCATAAACGTAACTGTTCTTATCAACAAATCCTGTTCGTGAGCCTGCTCTCACTCCTGCCAGCATTTCAGCCATACGTCACACACGAGGTGAGGTCACCATCGACATCACGGATTCTATCCAATTTCTAGTACGACCCAAGAACTGCAGCAGTTAAATCACATTCAACTCGTTCAACCTACGGCAGTTTCGCCACATTCAATTGTATCTATCGGAAGGTCCTGCTATCTGTGGATACAAATAACAGCTGTCGTTACTTCTTTGAACATACTGCCAATAGAGACGACAATTTTTCCCCATTGTCGAGATAATTCCAGCTATTGTTAAACTTCTAGATATTTGGATTTTGGACGTTTCGTCTTTGGACGTCCGGCTTTTTTACATTGCGTCTTTGGACGTTCGGTTTTTGGCCTTTATGATTCTTGGACGTTTTCTTTTGGACGTTATTATTTTTGGACTTTATTATCCTTGAACTTTCTGATGTTCGGTCTTTGGACTTTAGGTTTTTGGACGTTTCTATACGGACACTTCCAAACATATGGTTTCATACATTATAGGTTTTGAGTATTGTAGGTATTGAAAACTCCCCCAGGACCACTATTTAGAGGCTCTGAGGAGTTATGCACTTATCGTGGGTTCTTAAGCAGTATCAAGACCATTCAAGGCCGTTATTATAATGTCATATGAACATATAGGTAGCTCCAGTATAATCAGCATCATGTGCTTTGATATAAACCCCATATTTGCCAAGTTTTTTTTCCCATTTGATTTGCTACAGTGAAGGGCATTTGAATAGTGTAGCTTGTTTTTTCTCGAATTACCCTGATGTGGATGTTTCAGAATTGTTTGTATTGAACTTTGTTATGTGAATTTGGATTCTTAATATACTTTTAATATAGGTAGGTAGTTTGTATTTTTTTCCATTTATGCAACAACATGCCAGTCATTTGATGTTGAACAATTTCTTTGATTTTTCAAAGGAGTTTGATGTTGTTAATCATTTGCTGCTACTGACAAAATTGAGAGCTTTAGGGATCTCAGAGACAATCCTCACCTGGATCAAAAATATTATCTGTGGGAGGAAAATGCAAGTGATTGTCTCTGGTTCTTCAAGGAAACCAAGGGATGTTTTGAGTGGAGTACCCCGGGGCTCTGTGCTAGATCCTGTGTTATTTCTGATCTATGTGAACTATGTGCCTCCTGATATTCAGTCTCAATTTGAGGTTTTTGCAGATAATCTAAAAATATACATGAAACTTAAGTACAAATCTGTCTCAGACCTGCTGGCTGGCATTTCCCAGGATCAAAAAGATATAGATGCTCTGGTTGGTACTGCCAAGTCATGGGGGCCAGCAATGAATGCCAAGAAATTTGTGGTTCTGAAAGTACACTGGCTCATATGACTCTAAAAATCTTGGTCCCTACACAAATTATTACTTGGATGGATTTCATGTGAGCTTTGTTGAGGTCCATATTGACTGGGACATCACAGTCAGGCACACACCCAGGATTTTTCCATGGCGGGGGGTGGCCTGGACTGAAAAGGGCACTTGGCTGGCTCCAAAAGGGCACCTGACTGGCTCCAAAAGGACACTTTGGAGTTTGGGGCACACTGGAAGGTTTGTTGACAGGGGGTGGGAAAAATTTTGGCGAAAAAGGCAGTTTTGGCACAGGCATGGCACATAAGGCAGATAATTTTTGGGCAAAATTTGGGACATTCCAGCCAAGAGGGCACTTTGTTGACTGGACCCAGTTTGTTGACCAGGGGTGGGCATGCAATTTTTTTCAAAAAGGGAAGTTTTGGGGCCAAAGAACACCTTTCGTACAGGTGGGGCACATCAGGCAGGCTATTTTTGGGCTGAATTTGTGAGGTTCTTGCCAAGAGGGCACTTGGCCCAAAGGGCACTTTGGTCTCATGGGGGGGGGCTGGGCCCAGTGGTGGATTGCAGGAATATTTTGTTTTAGCCTCAGGTGCTGTGCCACCTGGAATTCACTGCCTGAAGATATAATCTTAACAGTCCTAGGGACATTTAAAGTGTCACTGCATGCAAATCTCTGCACATTGATGTACAAATATATTGAATAGGATTAACCATGGTAATATACTAATACTTGTAAAACTTGTAGAGTAGCTTTACTTCTCTATCCTTTATCTGTAGTGGCTACTCTAAGCATACAATTTTTGCTTAGTGTACACTTTCCATTCCTGTGTCTTGCCCTGTCTATCTGATAACCATACTTTTCTTTAGTCTAGGGGACTGGCATACCTACAGATGCAGGCTCCCCTTCATTGATCACGGAACTCATCTCTGGGTGAGTGATGCTAGAGAATGTGGGGAGCCAACCAGGTGTGAGAGCTATTCCAGGCCTTCATGGGGTTTTTACTCATGCTTGGGATTATTTGCTTTGTAATAATATGCATGCCATCATCATATGCTGAGAGCAAATCACTGCCTGCTATGCTTGGATCATTGTGCCAATGGAAATGATACAATCTTCATAATGAATAGTCATTTATGAGATGGATTTGATTGTAATCAGGTATTTTTGGGGATAAATATAAAAATGGCATGTGACATCACTGCTACCAGGTATTAAATCATGGGCAACCCCTAAGATAAATAATTAAGTTATGCTGTACATGTTTGTACTGTGATACAAATATTTCAGTTTTGTCTACAAATTATTATTAAGATTTTCTTTCCAACCAAAAACCCAGTGCCCTTCCCAGTTGGGTTATTTGCTAAAATTGTTATCTCACTTGGTTCTCTCACCTGGTAAAAAAAAGTTGCTTGAATTCCACTGCCATAATATTGAAAAGTTCCTTCCTGAAGCATCAGAGGTATAGACTGAAGACCTGTGCCTATGATGTCATCAATTGTATCAATTGCTGCTGACTTAGAATAATCTGTTGTGGAGAAAATATGTGGTCAAATCATCTTAATCATGTTAAAAAAAACATTGTCTTCAAAGTTAACAAAATCAACATTTGACTCAATGGTTATATTTACCAGAGATTCTACCTGATGTCACATGGAATATAATGAAATATTATGTGTCCACTCAGAAATCATCCTAGTTTAGGCTTTTGTTTTATGCCATAAAAAATTCAGTAATTTGTGGAAAATAGAAACAAACTTTTATCTATTTCATTTCAAAACAGTTCAGGCTATCTTAGGTAAAGTCGTTTATTATTTGAAAACTTGAGAGTAAAGAGACTTAGAATAATGAGACCACCATTTCTTCTGCACCTGCTTACATTTCAGTTGGAAAGCAAAATAACACCAATGAATTAATTCTTGTAATTTTTTATTCAAATGCATTGTTTATAAATGTGACTAAGATGATAAAACCAGTCATTTTCTGCACAAATGCTTACTTTTTGGTTTGTGAGCAAAATAACAGTGTAGCCAGACTTTGAGTTAGGTAATAGCAACATAGGTAATGTTTAAGAAATACAAAATATCCTATCCTAGCTTGAATTTTTGTTTATTGTTTATTATTTATTGGTTGGTTCACGACTCACTTTATGCACATTCACGGCTAATGGCGCCGCCCACACTGTTTCGCCGGTGGGCCGCAGGATTGGGAAATGTCCTGACTGGCACTAGAGTTGAACCCGGGACCTTTGGTACCCATAGCCCGACACCTTAACCACTCGGCCATCCCCGCCCCTAGCTTGAATTTTCTGTGAAGAAACAATGTGAATATAAAATTTGAAAAATGGTAAATTATTTATTTTCATAAATTTTACCGGATATTTAAAACCTAACAGCCTTCTTTTGATTGAACACAATTTCGGATTTTTTGTGTGTGTGTGGAGGGGTATATGTAACAATTGAGACTGAAAAAACTTAACTAACCTACCCTTACCAAACCTAATACATTTGTTTGCTTTATGGAGGAAAATGTATAAAACGTATCTTGTGAACACCTTAAGGTTCAATAATACTAAAAATATATCCCAGCCTAACCCAAGGTAGTGGTATCTGCTTTTTTCCCAGGTTTTTGCTATGCTGGATTCCTTCGGCCTGCATATTGTCTTTTCCCATTCAAGATCTCTAATGTGTGCTGGTTTTAACCACTAAATTGTTGTATTAAATGTATTGAATGTACTAATTAGTTGTAATATATGTATTGCACCTATGTAACAATCACTAATGATTGCTACATAAACATCACTCTGATACCAATGTATTTCACAGAACTTGGAATTCTGAAGAGCAATGGCTTCAGCATTGCTGGCACCTGAATTGCAGGCTATGAAGAGAAGCAGTGATGAAGAGAAGGACAATGGTGCTAGTCCGGCCATTGACCCAGCCATTAAGCAACTCTGCTCCATTGGTGACATTGAGTCATTGTACAAGAAACTCTCTGTGGATGAGGTCAGCTCAAAAATGTAACTTCATGTACATTTGAATGGTCCTCAGCACATGGTTATGGCCCAAGTAGTCAGTATACCCTAAAGTACCAATCCACCATGTCTCAGCCCATCAGTGATACATTATTCATGAAATAGGGTGGAATATACCACGTTCTCAACACCCAATCAACATCCTTCTCCAAGATGTATTGACTACCAGTATCATTTATAAGTAGCATGTGCATGCTCTTGATAGGGAATAGTGGTACACAAACATTTTGCAATGCAATTTGAGGCAAAGGTATTACCATTGTTTAATACAATGAAGAATGGCTCTTAGGTGCTCTTGGATTTTAGACATTGTGTGAGACGAAATGTACGACCCTCAATATACCAGGAGGTGGTCAATCCAATGGGCCTCCTGACGATGGCCCCTGGCCGAAACGTTGAGTAATATAGCATAATCCCTAACACTACTTTTGATGTAAATTCAGCACCTGGTATATTGAGGGTTGTACATTTCTGTGCTGTGGTGGCACAGGCGTTGAGGAGGAAACACGTGTTTTGTGTGGCTACTACATACGAGCTAAGTGTTGCGGAAAAGGACGGTGTACTGGGATAAATTGTGTATAGATATTTAGCGGTTGCTTCTGAGCGTATATTTCAACAGTTTTTATCAAATAAGTATTTTTGACCAGCAAATTAGGCCAGCAAATATATTAACCCAGGGAGGCTGCCCAGCGCCATTTTGTTAAGTTCTAAGGGTGTTGGCTGTGTCAATTTGGTGTTTACGTTTAAGATAGATTTTAAGACTAAGATAGTGGGCATAGCATTACACTAGGTATATCTTCATATCCTAGTGTAGCAAATTAGACCAGCAAATATATTAACCCAGGGAGGCTGCCCAGTGCCATTTTGTTAAGTTCTAAGGGTGTTGGCTGTGTCAATTTGGTGTTTAAGTTTAAGATAGATTTTAAGACTAAGATAGTAGGCATAGCATTACACTAGGTATATCTTCATATCCTAGTGTAACTGCAGGATTGTTGGGTGTTGTGGACGGGTACTACAGTGTTTGATTCAGTCGTGTATATTTGTGTGGTGTGAGCTCTGTAGTGTGTAATTCTAGAGTGTATAATTCTATAGTGTAGGCTTCTGTAGAGAATAAGTTTGTGTCAAATTGGTGTGTAAGTTTAAGATAGATTTTAGGACTAAAATAGTGGGCATAAATTACAGTAGGTATCTTCATATCTAGTGTAATTATACGGGATTATAGTGTATTGTAGATACTTATAGGCTATATTACTGTATTACTGTGGATATATTACAGTAGATACTTGTAGGCTTACAAGCTTACAGTAACTAGACTTAGTACTAAGAGTAGAAAGAAAAAAAAACAACAACAAAAATGGAAGGAGACTGTGGGAATTGTAAGTGTGTGGGAATCATTGGGGACTTGAGTAAGAGGATAGATATGTTAACGAGGGAGGTGGAGCGCTTGAAGTGTTTGGTGGCGGGACCCATCATGGGAGGTGCCAGCCAGGCAACTCGGGTGCCCGAGCGGAGGACTGATGGGAGTTCGGATGGCTTGGTCCGGGATGGTGGCAGTTGGAAGGTGGCAAGGCGCCATAGCACCCGACTGGCGCTAAGGAAGGTGGACATGGGCGTCCCAATTAAAAATAGGTTTGATGCACTGGAGGAGAGGGAAGGTAATGATGAGAGGGACGGAGGTGGGGATGACCAGATGGCTGAAGATAGAGATGGAGAGAGAGAGGTTTTAGTCATAGGGGATTCCAGGGTTCGGTACATGGACCGAACATTTTGTAGCAAGAATCCCAGCAGACGGATGCGTGTTTGCTACCCGGGAGCGCAGGTGAAAGATGTTAGGGATAGGCTGGAGGGAGTAATGAGGGGAAGTGGAGAGGGTGCAACGGTAATTGTGCAGGTTGGAGTTAACGATGTAGGAAAAAATAATACAGAGGAAACAATGAAAGCCTATAGGGCTTTGATAGGTAGTTTAGCAGGAAGTAGGAAAAGAGGAGTGGTGACATCCATCCTCCCTATGGTCCATGCAAGCATGGAGTGGTATTCGAGGGCCATTGGGCTCAATACCAGGGTGGCCAACATTTGTAAGGAGCTTGGGGTGCAGTTCTTGGATTTGTGGGGGGAGTTTTGGGGGAGGACGGAGATGTTTGCTTTAGATGGATTACATCTGAGCAAGAGAGGAGTGGAATTGCTCAGCAATAGGTATGAGGAGGCTCTCAACAGGAAACAGGGAAACTAGGCAGGACATGGGGGGATGTAGCTGATAAAGAGAGAAGCATAGCAAGCAATGGAAGGAATAATTTATCATGTTTTTATGTCAATGCCAGAAGTGTTAGGAACAAAATCGGGGAACTGCATGCATATATGTTGTCTGAACAGCTAGATTTGGTGTGCATAACAGAAGCATGGGTTAACGAAAGCATGTTTGGAGACAACTTGCAAGAATTTGAATTGACAGGCTACAACATGCATGCCTATCAAAGAGAGGCAAGGATAGGAGGTGGCATTCTCTTGTATGTTAGGCAAGTAATGAAATGTCATTCCATAGAGGATGGAGTACATAGTGCAGGAGTAGAATCTTTGTGGTTAGATATAATTCTGAAGAATGGAACAAAATTTAGGATTGGGGCATTCTATAGACCTCCAGACCAGAATGAAAACACTGACAGGCTGATGCAGGAAGAGATAAGTAGGAGAGTACAGGAGAGAACTATTTTGTTGGGGGATTTCAACATAGCAGGATTGGGAAACAAAACAATAGGTGTAAGCAAATCAGAAAGATGTTTCATGGCTTGTTTTGAGGACAATTTCTTCTTTCAAATGATACACGAGAAAATATTAGATCTAGTGCTTACTAATGAGGAAAATTTTGTGCAAAATGTTAACGTAGGAGAGACCTTTGGTAATAGTGATCACAACATTATACGCTTCTCATTATATGTTGGAAGGGTAGCAACCAACAGAACATTGATTCCGAATTTTACAAAAGGGAATTACAGTGAGTTCAGGAGCTTCCTAAGTGAAATTAATTGGGAAGACATATTGAATGGCTTAGATGCTTATGAAATGTGGACAATGATAAAAGATAAGCTATTTCAGGGTCAGGATAGGTTCATTCCCAGTAGGCAAATTAGATCAAACAGGGTTAAGCACCCTTCGTGGCTGACTAGGGAAGTTAAGCAATTACTGGACTCAAAGAAACAAGCATTCAAGAAACTAAAAGATACTAACTCTGGGTTAAACCTAGAATCATATAGAATAGCTAGAAATCAAGTTAGGAGGTGTGTTAGAGCATCTAAAAGACTTGCTGAAATCAACTTTGCTCGAGAATGTTCAGCAGGTAATGCTAAGAGATTCTTTAGCTTCTATAAATTTAAGGCTAAAAAGTGTAGTGTAGGACCACTGGAGGTAGATGGGGAAATAGTGGTTGATGATTGCGACATTGTGGAATCCCTAAGCAAGCAATTCTCATCAGTCTTCACTAAAGATAATTCTGGTACAATAGGAACATCTGTAGGCCATGCCATGGCAGATGATATGCTGGAGGATCTTACAATAACTACAGAAGCCGTTGAGAAGCAGTTGCAGAATATAAAACCTAATAAAGCTTCCGGACCAGATGAAATATATGCTAGGATCTTAGTAGAGTGTGCTAAAGCTTTAGCAACTCCCCTAGGTATCATTTTCAGGCGATCTATGGAGTATTCAGAAGTACCTGAAGATTGGAGAAATGCAAGTGTAGTACCAATTTTCAAAAAGGGAAATAGGAAGAGTGTAGGAAACTACAGGCCAGTCAGTTTGACCTCATTAGTTTGCAAAGTACTGGAAAAGCTGGTTAAACAGAATGTTCAGATTCATCTTGATAGGCACAACCTTTTAAGGGATACTCAACATGGATTTCGATCTCAAAGGTCTTGTTTAACTAACCTATTGGAGTTCATTGAGTATGTTACCAAAGAAGTAGACAATGAAAGCAGGATGGATGTTGTGTACTTGGACTTTAGCAAAGCTTTTGATAAAGTTCCACATGGAAGGTTAATTCATCAATTACAACAACATGGGATTGTAGGAAAAGTTCTACATTGGATTGAAGCATGGTTGCAGGGAAGGAAACAAAGGGTAGTATTGAATGGATGTAAATCTGGTTGGAAAGATGTTCTGAGTGGAGTGCCACAGGGCTCTGTTCTAGGGCCCCTCCTCTTTATCATCTTTGTGAACAACATTGAAGTAGGGCTGAGGAATAGAGTGTTCAAATTTGCTGATGACATCAAGCTGGTAGGAGTGGCTAACAGCAGAGATCAATCTAGTAATATTCAACTAGATTTGGACGACCTAAAAGAGTGGGCTGATCAATGGCAGATGACTTTCAACTATGATAAGTGTAAGGTTATGCATATAGGGTCTGCAGGCGAGACATTCAGTTATAAAATGGGAGGGAGGGAACTGGATGTTATTGAAGAGGAAAGGGACTTAGGTGTGTTGGTCTCAAAAGACCTTAAAGCAGAAAAACAATGTATCTCAGCTAGAAATAGGGCACTCAGAATGCTGGGACTCATTAATAGAAGTGTGAAATATAAGAGCAGGGAAGTCATGAAAAAGCTGTACTTAGCATATGTGCGGCCCCACTTGGAGTACTCTGTACAAGCATGGAGCCCCTACCTAGAAAAGGATATAGATATGTTAGAAAGAGTCCAGCGCAAAGCCACTAGACTCGTCAGTGGATTAAGTAACTTAGAATATGGAGAAAGGCTTAATGCATTAGATATGTACTCACTCAAGTATAGGAGATTAAGGGGAGACATGATTGAAATGTACAAAATTGTTAGAGGGCTAGATCAGGTCAATTTGAATGATGCTCTGCAGTTTAGAGTATCCCATAGGGGTCATCAATTCAGGTTAGACAAAATGAGGTGCAGGACAGTTAAACGACAACAGGTCTTCAGTCAAAGGGTTGTTGACCAATGGAATAGGCTGCCTGCTGATGCAGTGGGGAGTCCCTCATTGAATGTCTTTAAAAGTAGGGTGGATAAATTTTTTAGACAGGAAAATGTTGTTTTTGAATTCTAACTTGTGATGCATGGGATATTGGCAACTTCCTTTGCGATGTCATACTGATGAGATTGGCTGTGGTGGCACAGGTGGAGGGATTGCATGGGTTTGGAATTGATAGGTGTGAACATGTACTTTCTAATATCTTCTAGACAGGCTTGACCCAGATGGGCCCTTGTGGCCCTTATTAAGCCTTAACACTTTATGACTTTATGACTTTATGACTACATTTCGTCTCACGCAAAGGGATTACCTATAATGTAATGTGGCACACAATACCAGTTTATAGCATTGCCATTATTCTCCCTATCTCAAGTATAGCTCTTATTAAATTATGAATTTCAAATACACCATTGGCTCAAATTTGAGTCCAAAAGACACAAAAAAAAACATTTTAAAGGACACCAATTCCAGGCAAATTTTGACATCTTGCTGTGTTCGTTTTGACATCTCATACCTAAAAAAAACAACATTATTTTAACCATGCAGCCCATGCTTGATTTAGTCCCCAGTATCTTCAGGATATGACATAGGGCGCTAAAAAGCTGGCCCCCATTGCCAGAAGCCTCTCAGGTAATCCTTGCCTTCCTCAATCCAATGTGATGAAATGTCCCAGAGTTTGTTTCGAAAAGGTTGTTGAATAATTGGAATGATATCCATGACAGAAGACTCATAGTATGCTCACAACGTTGAGATTTACTGATATCTGATGCCTAAGGCTTGTGGGTGTGAAGTTAATAATCTGGTGCATGCTAATTCACTGTAAGTTAATATGAATGCTATGCTTTAATATCTCTACTCACCTTGGTCTATCATGTTACCATTTCTTGCTTGGAGTTCTGATGTTTGGACTTGAGAGGAGATTCACAGGAAAACTTCAGATGGGATTTTACAAATATGCATTGTTGGCAGTAAGAGAAACATTTATGGTTGCTATCCCCCTCCATTTCCTCATATAAAATATTCATGTCTGTCCTATCATGCATGTGTGGCATGTACATCTTTCATGTCTGTCCCTCACAGGGGTTCTGGATGGTGAGGTCAGTGGATAATCAGGTTCAGGTGCTGCTGTGATGCTGGCTATTAAGCGTCTGAATCACATTTCGATTATTGACCAAAAGCTCACCTTCCACACAACAGGAGCGACTGGAGATGGAGATGGAAGCCCTGCTGGACCAGCGCTGCCACCTCGGTGCTAAAATGGCTGGTCTACAGAAGATGGCGCCCAGCCTGCAGTTCGTGCATGCCGACGCAGACCAGCTGAGCAAGATGATCTCCTTCACCACCACCCTGGCCATCAACGTGTCGGCGAAAGTCCGGCAGCTCGACCGGGCAAAGGTATGCTGTGCCTTACAGACCAAATGCAGAAGAAACAAAATAAGGTAGTCAGGTGCTGGCCTGGAATAGATGATGAAGTGTGGTTGGAATAATGAATAGGAAATAATCAGTTGGCATGCTGCCATATTGTGTGCTGTCCCGTATTTTGGTCTGTGTGCAAGTTAACCCATCGTTATATTTTCCACTTAGCTATATTTCCCGCCTAGCTGTGGTGCTCGTAATTTTTCTCAAAACTAGGCAGGGTTTAAAATAACCACCCTGGTCGGAGCACTGTTGACCTACACTTGTTCAGTCGTACACATGACCCTTTAAGTAATAAAGCCTGAGCATCAGCATTTCTCATGACCCGAGATGTTCCGCGTGGCTAGAGGCCCCAGTGGGAGATAGTTTCTGATTATATGATATTATGGAAGTAAATTTTAAACAAACATGGTAAAAAGTTTGCAACTTCAATCTTAACTTCTTCACTGTTTGCTTATTATGAACAATATGATAGCTTCCTTGTCACATAGCCATATAGTTATTGCTGCTCATTGACATAGCATATTTCCTTGCCAAGTTACTATTATTTATATTTTGTATGTGGTAAGGTGTAAGTCCAGGCGCTTTTTTTGCCTGTGCAGACAGTGAGCCCCTTATATCCCATAAACTAGGTTAATACAAGAATGGAATTTATGGTTGTACTGGAAGGGAAAAGAGCATTATTCCCACCTGAGATTCATTTTCCATCCAAAACAGATCCGTTCGTAATGCGTTCGCCGTCTGCCGGCAGACTCGCGTGGCGGCCTCACAGCAGCGCGTCAACGACCTGCTCGACCTGAAGCTGTGCTCGGAAGGTGTGCAGACAGCGCTGCAGGCCGACGACTTCGAGCGGGCCGCCGCGCACGTGCACCGCTTCCTGGCTATCGACGAGTCGGTGGTGCGCCTGTCGGAGGCCGGCGGCGCCGACGACAACCTGAGCTCGGCGTTTGCACTGCTGCGGCGCGCCGAGGCAGACCTGCACGCGGCCGTCGGCGCACGCTTCGCCGAGGCGGTCAGGGCCGACGACCTGGCCTCCATCGAGCGCTTCTTCAAGATCTTCCCGCTGCTGAACCGGCACGACGAGGGGGTGCAGAAATTCGCCGAGTACCTCTGTAGCAAGGTTGGCAGACGGAGATACGATGTGGCGCGAGCAGCGCGCTAGGTAGCGGTAATTTTCACTGTTGAAGGGAGAATCTTTATGTTAATTTTACACTGCTTTACAGACCTGAGTATTCCTTGATGACATCCAAAACTTTCACATCAACATCCTCAGCTTGTGCATTCCACAACAGATCGACTACAAATTGTCAAATTTTACACCCACTAAATTTGTATTTGGATCAATATTGGTGTACAGGGTAATCTTGTGCTCTGAACACGTCTGCATAAGTTTTAGCCAGATCCGACTGTCGGTTTCATAGTTAGAGCCTACGGCGGTATTTTGAGGTCTCACATCAAGGGCATATTTGGCGATGGATATCATCGACAATGAAGAAAAATTGTGACGTAGTATGGATCTTTGAGAAGAAAAAATGATTATAGAAAACATCCATGGTAAAATATCAACATTTCTCTGGTTTGACCTCGTCTCGTTCGGGGGAGGACATATCGAGACAAACACCTTGGCTGGTATTTGCCTTTAGCACATAGTCATCAGCACTCCACTGAGACGCAACGCATTTTCTCGTCAGAACAACATGCTAAACCTGTCTAACACTTGATCGCTGACTCTTGATCCTCATGTTTGTTATATGTACCTACCTACGCCGCCTACAATATGTAGGTTATAAAACCTGATTCAATAGGGTCGGACTGCGTTATTTCCATGCTTGATGTTATGCAATACATACCAGTTGTCCCAAAGTACAATTGCGTCGCTACGCGTAAATAAACCAATATGTTGCATACCGGAACTAATGACCTTGAAATTCATGATGGTTTATAAGAGAAAATATAATATCTGATACAAAAGGTATGGATGTTTTTTTTCTTCACAAAAATGTTTTCCAATCATATGTCTGGATGTCGTTCTACCTCATGTAGCTTTCCAATGGAAGAAAGCTTGCACGAAGTCCGTCCTAAATCACAAAAAGCCATGAAGAGCAGACGACCTTATGGGATATTTATTAGCAGAACGCATTTTTTGTTTTGCTCGGTCCGCGAAATCGGCCTACTTTTATTTCCTCCGTCAAATTTGTCAATTTCGATGGGCTAAAGGTTACGGGAGGTCATGACGTCACTAGGTCAAATGCAGTAAATACTGATATTTTATTTCGTGAATGTTTCAGTTGACCTTTTTCTTCTGAAATTATATATATATAATATATATTATATATATATATATATATATATATATATATATATATATATATATATATATATATATACACATATATATATACATAATTTGCCAACCTTTCCGTTTCTCATCCATGAGATATCCATCATCAAATCACCCTACGTTATTTTACCTAAATATAATGGCGGAGGCTATAGCCCAAAAACCGTTGGCCGAATCGGCTGAAATTTTCACAGCCATATTTAGAGCCAAATACAGTGATATTCAGAGCCAAATCAAATTTAGGTCCCTTAGCCGTGAATGTGCATAAAGTGTGTCGTGAACCAACCAATAAACAAATAAATTTAGGTCCCAACAAAAAATGGGGTGAAGTGCATTGGTCGATCTGTCGTGGAACGCATAAGCTATGCCAGTGTTTGCGAATACTTCTCAGATTCTCAATAGACATGTATGCCGCTGGCGAAGATTACACTGTTGTCACAGATCACAGGATAACTGCACTTATCCTACTTGGTCAGCAAACTCTTATAGCTTGGAATGATGCAACTCTTAAGTTGCATCATTATCTGAATCCCACACGTGTTACAATGCAATATTGATGCGTCGCGAGTTTCCGTACATGTGTTTAATGTCTCCACCTGATGTGAGCTTCTTTACGACAATACTAATATCCTTGATAGTTGCTATTGGGCTCATGTTCTTCGTTGCCTTCCACTTCCTCTCTGTCCATTGCACCTTAATGTTGCCCATCTGTGTAACCTGATGTATTTTCTGTAAATTTTCCGTAGCTTAGCTTCCGTAGCTTTGTAAATCTTCATTGAACAATCCTAACCAGGGTAAGTGCGACATCGTGTATTCTTTAGATATGACTTATGCATATTCTATGGAGAGTTATTGGAGGGCTTGGTTTGAACAAGCCTAGCTTTCAATCTTTTTCCACCTTATGCTTCTCAGACACTTTGTGGCATAGTTGTGGATAGGACGAATGGCCGAATATGTGTTTCTCTGGTTCATGTTGTCGTTCTTCCCTTATTATTAGCTAACAAGCAAAAGGTAAGCACTCCAGGGTCCTTAAACGCGAAAGGACAAACATTAGTTTCCGAGGCGAGAACAAGGCAAATGTAGACCAGGCTATTATCCTTCCACAGTTAAAAATTGTCCACTCATAGCGCAGGAGCTCACCGTGTGAGTGTCACCTTCTCCGACAATGGTGGTCGGAGAAGGTGTGTTGTGTCTAACCGAGTGGTGGCTGTGTGCCCAGCTGGAGGTGACCGCCAACAAGAACCTGAAGGAGGCCGAGCGCACCGGGTCGGGCGAGCCGCGTGCGCCCGTCATCTGGGCGGACACGGTGACCCTGCTGTTCGAGGGCATCGCTCGCCTGGTGGAGATTCACCAGCCCATCATAGAGACGTTCTACGGTCAGTGGCGGCTGCGGCCGCAGGTAGAGACGGCTTGTTTGTTTGTTTATTTGGTAGTTCACCGATGCACTTTATGCACATTCACGGCTAATGGCGCCGCCCACCATGTTTCGCCGGTGGGCCGTGGGATTGGGAAATGTCCCGAGGGGCGCTAGTGTCGAACCTGGGGCTTTTGGGACCCAGAGCCTAACACGGCCCGCCGACAGATGCGGCTAGCAGTCAACGGCGGCCCGCCGACAGATGCGAACGGTTCTGGCCCGCGGAAACTCTGAGGTGGGATCATAATAAATATTTGCAGTCGGTGGCACCTGACAGCTAGGTAATCGAGACACTGCACCATGGATGATGTGCGCCTGGATTCGAAACTCTGCGACGGCGCCTTTCATCTGCGCGTGGGACCTAGGCGGCACCAACCTGCCACCTAGCGAAGGGTAAGTATAAACACGGAATCGCTGCCGGTTTGTGCTGTGCGCCTATGGGAGTTTGGGGTACGCATTTCGTATTGACATTTTCCCGAATTGATTCAGCCACCCAAGGGGGATTGCATCTGCCTTTCATGATGCAGAATTGGCGAAGGAATCACCGTTCTTTACTTATTGATTTATTACACTCCGTTCCGAAGGTGTCGTGATGCGAAGTTAAGACATCTGTGAGAGAGAGCCCATCTCGCCGAAAGGGTCAGCCCACCGATGTTGATTTCTTAAGATCATCGGAGGGGGCAACGTACCTTAAAGCAATAGGCATACCAAAAAGCATTGGGCGAGGGCACATTCGATAGGCTTCCATGTTAGAAGTTGAAATTATTGCGGGTGTGGTGTGGGGAGAAGCAAGCATTGAGGGGACAGTTTCACACACAAAGATAAGAATGGGCTGTTGTGTTTTCGCCCCCATCCTCCTTGCTCTCTATATATGTGGCTGATATTTTCCGGTGGAGTGGTTTACACAACTGAGTAGGAGAGTACAGACTTCGAAGTATCCACCAATTCGCAAAGAGGATTGAGTGGAAGTTCCATGGAGGGTACAAGCCCCATCCAGGTACACTATACCACTCTCAGTTTTATGATATTGTCAAGGAGGCGTCATTTCTCCAGATTAGGGCCATTAGCCCAGAACATTTGGAAGGGGTATATCTCCGAGAGGGGCACCATTTGTTTTTGTCCGAGGAGTGCCTTTCGCCGGAAAATTCGCGGCGTGTGTTCGGACTCCAAGAGGACTGCCGTTCCCAGGCTGGGGAGCGCGTTGCGCTGAGAAATTCGATGAAGGGGGTATGCTGGAACCTTCAAGAGAGGCGTCTTTCGGGTCATAAGGGACGCTATTTTCGCTTCCTCCCCTTGGATCAGCCCTTGCAACATACCCTAGCTGACAACGCCACTACCTTTCGCCGATTCGTTACCACTTGTCAGTCGTTCGACTCAGGGGTGTTGTTTTGTATACATTTGAGGGGAACTGCCACCTCATTGTTTGCTTCCACCCCGGAATTATTTCAACTTCTAACATGGGGGTCAATGGAATATGCCCCCCAATTCATTTTGGTCTGCCCATTGCCTTCACGTACCCCGTCCAATCATTTCAGGATCGAGATGAAGATAGAGAGACAAGATATAAATATTCAAGATAAATATCAGCTAGATAGCAACACAGGTGAGCCGACCCTTGGGACGAGGTGGGCTCCATCTAACGAATATATTCACTTCGCACCACGACAACTTCTGAACGGAGCACAAAAGATCAATAAGAAAAAATGGTAAGGCTTCTTGATCAATTCTGTATCATAAAAAGCTGATGCAATCCCGGGATGGCTGAATCAATTGAAAAAAATTCAACGCGCACGGCCTAAAACCGGCCACGTTTCCGTGTTTTGTTCACCCTTCACTGAGTGGCAGGTTAGTGCCCCTGAAACAGCTGTCGGCTTCCGATCCAGGTGTACATGATCCATAATTGTACGGCAGGTTCGGATGTTGATGCTGATGCACACTTCATGTTAGTTACCAAATGTTTCCATGAATTATTTGTGCAATATATGTCTGCCAGTGAGTAATGAATCATTTGTGCTTTTCTGTGCAGCGACTTGACGCGACGATCCCCACAGGACCAGGCTGGCTGATGTCCACCATTGAACTGCTGCAAAACGCTTGTGACAAGCAGGTGACCAATATTGTGGCCAGCTTCAACAAGCACCGACAGATGGCAGTCAAGGTGAGTCACGCAGCATATTTGGTACCGAGGCTGGCATTCATCATCTCATCTTGGTGACAAATTATTAGTGAAACAGGGTAAAACACCACTTTTTGAACATTGAATCCACATCCTTTTCAAAGAAGCATCACCATCGTGCTTCTTGATGCATGTTTGTGACGCCTCTATGCCTCGCCTCTAACAGTATCTCGTTCATAAGTATTGTGCTTATGCTCACCATAACTGGCCGCAACACACGAACATCCCATAGTGCGCAAATCCAGGTAAAGCGATTACATAACATGTGTTCCTGTATACAATACCTGCTTATAGCATAGGTATTTTATCGCTGTCGTTGTATTTATATCGATAAATTAGGTACGTTCCTCGCAAAGCAAACGAAACGATGCAAACATAAGGATGCTGTGTTTGGAAACGAAAAATATAAATGGCGTTATTTTTACGGCTAATTATGACATCCCACTCTACTCTCTTCAAAATCTAACACAACGAAGAGCCATTATTTTAGCTCTGTCTCATCATCTTATGCAGGACCTTACACTATGCTCTTATTAATATGCAAATATGCAAAATATAATGTGAAAAATATGCAAAATTAATAAATAAGTGATAAAAAATGGAAGAAATATAGCATTGCTCTGGTGCGTTTTGTTTCGTATCTAAAGATAAGCATATGCTGAAAGTTTCATTCAAACATCTTTATCCGTTAAATGACGAATGGCTCAACTTTTCTGGAGGTGACCTCACTTGACCTTGACTAACTCCATGACCCTAGATGACTTGACACAAATTTTGACACAACATGGCTAATTGATGTGGAAAAGGCTATGCCAAATTTCGGCGCGCTGCGGCATGCCGTTCTTTCACTGTTCACGGAAAACCTTACGGGGGAGGGGGCGCATATCAACCTCCCCCGAGACTGCGCGGGCTAATGGGAATGATGAAGGTATGCGAATATGTTGAGCTTGCTGCCTACCTGTTGCATCTGCTAATCATAAATGGCATGCATCCCTTCAGTTTCGCTCACAGCCATTCAACGTAAGAACATTTACAAAGTGTTCAGACCTGATCATATTTCAGATCATTCATGGCCCACACAATTGCCACGGATCCTCACTTGGTCGTGGCCCTTAGAGGGGAGGCTGGCAATGCGTTATGGACAGGATATGCCGTTGTCGGCCAAGTCATGGGCAGCTTTCTGATCGGCAGCCTCGTAGCATTTAGTGTCTTGCATCGGCGACATATTGTGTGTTGCGTCGTAACGGTAAAGGAACGAGGCAACTCATGCCAGCGCGAGGTTGCCACACAGTGAAATTAATTGCAACTTGTGCGGTGTGCGAAGACACATGCAGTTATTTTGAATTTTGAACCGTCCTAAATACTGTCTTACATGGTATTTTGCTCATTTTTCGTCCATGTGATGTTTCAGACATGGTAATTAGGTGTACATTGATCAAGTGTCATAAGTGAGCCTGGCGATTTTGTCATATTGGGCTGATACTATGCCTGGTCGCCGTGATAATTTTCATCGCGTGTTCAATGCTGGGGGCAAGCACTGAAAAGACACAGTATCCGTCCGAATGACGTTTGGTGTCGATGAAACGTTTTCGTGCTGACAGCCGTCCAATATCTGTGCCACCATGTTACATGTTCACACTGCTCCCTACCGTGGCCCTGCTGCAGCGTCTGACCAGACACGCTCTGCCCGGCAATTGGCTCGTGTGCGCGAGAGTCTGCGCTCCATCTGACCAGACACGCTCTGCCTGGCAGGTGGCTCGTGTGCGCGAGAGTCTGACCAGACACGCTCTGCCTGGCAGATGGCTGGTGTGCGCGAGAGTCTGATCAGACACGCTCTGCCTGGCAGATGGCTCGTGTGCGCGAGAGTATGATCAGACACGCTCTGCCTGGCAGATGGCTCGTGTGCGCGAGAGTCTGATCAGACACGCTCTGCCTGGCAGATGGCTCGTGTGCGCGAGAGTCTGATCAGACACGCTCTGCCTGGCAGATGGCTCGTGTGCGCGAGAGTCTGATCAGACACGCTCTGCCTGGCAGATGGCTCGTGTGCGCGAGAGTATGATCAGACACGCTCTGCCTGGCAGATGGCTCGTGTGCGCGAGAGTCTGATCAGACACGCTCTGCCTGGCAGATGGCTCGTGTGCGCGAGAGTCTGATCAGACACGCTCTGCCTGGCAGATGGCTCGTGTGCGCGAGAGTATGATCAGACACGCTCTGCCTGGCAGATGGCTCGTGTGCGCGAGAGTCTGATCAGACACGCTCTGCCTGGCAGATGGCTCGTGTGCGCGAGAGTATGATCAGACACGCTCTGCCTGGCAGATGGCTCGTGTGCGCGAGAGTCTGATCAGACACGCTCTGCCTGGCAGATGGCTCGTGTGCGCGAGAGTATGATCAGACACGCTCTGCCTGGCAGATGGCTCGTGTGGGCGAGAGTATGATCAGACACGCTCTGCCTGGCAGATGGCTCGTGTGCGCGAGAGTCTGATCAGACACGCTCTGCCTGGCAGATGGCTCGTGTGCGCGAGAGTATGATCAGACACGCTCTGCCTGCCAGGTGGCTTGTGTGCGCGAGAGTATGATCAGACACGCTCTGCCTGGCAGATGGCTCGTGTGCGCGAGAGTCTGATCAGACACGCTCTGCCTGGCAGATGGCTCGTGTGCGCGAGAGTCTACGCTCCCGCTGTAGAGTCTGACCAGACACGCTCTGCCTGCCAGGTGGCTCGTGTGCGCGAGAGTCTGCGCTCCCACTGACCGGACACGCTCTGCCTGGCAGGTAGCTCGTGTGCGCGAGAGTCTGCGCTCCCACTGACCGGACACGCTCTGCCTGGCAGGTGGCTTGTGTGCGCGAGAGTCTACGCTCCCTCTGACTGGACACGCTTTGCCTGGCAGGTAGCTCGTGTGCGCGAGAGTCTGCGCTCCCACTGACCGGACACGCTCTGCCTGGCAGGTAGCTCGTGTGCGCGAGAGTCTACGCTCCCTCTGACCGGACACGCTCTGCCTGGCAGGTGGCTTGTGTGCGCGAGAGTCTACGCTCCCTCTGACCGGACACGCTCTGCCTGGCAGGTGGCTTGTGTGCGCGAGAGTCTACGCTCCCTCTGACCGGACACGCTCTGCCTGGCAGGTAGCTCGTGTGCGCGAGAGTCTACGCTCCCTCTGACCGGACACGCTCTGCCTGGCAGGTGGCTTGTGTGCGCGAGAGTCTACGCTCCCTCTGACCGGACACGCTTTGCCTGGCAGGTAGCTCGTGTGCGCGAGAGTCTGCGCTCCCACTGACCGGACACGCTCTGCCTGGCAGGTAGCTCGTGTGCGCGAGAGTCTGCGCTCTGGCCGCGGCAACAGCGGCAGTGGCGGCGCCACCACGTCCAGTGCAGCGCCCGACCCACGCGAGCTGGACTCCCTGCTCGGCGAGCTGACCATCCTACACGCGCGTGCTGAGCTGTACGTGCGCTTCGTGCGCCGCCGTGTCATGGTGAGCACCTACCGTCTCGCGATCTACTGCCGGTGGCCGATGTCGTTCCAGCGTCCAGGTATGGCTACACTGTTTGCTCTTTAAACTTGCCCTGTGCACTGCATTATAGCGGTCCCCTATTACCTGAGATGTGTAGAATCGGAATGGCGCTATTTCCTGCATATGTCGCATAATTGCAATTCGGTATCGAGCGCTTTCCTTTTCTCGTCTCTCTGAGAATGTGACTACTTACGTGAGCATATCTTCCCATCACTATTTTTATAATTGTCCTCACTTCCAAGATACCCTCATTCAATCAAAATGTACTCAAGGCAGCCACGATTTGATATTCAGACCAAAATGACCATGCGATATCATTCCACTGAAGACAGTCCTAACCGGATAAAGTTGGATTGAAGGTGTCCAAAGGTTTAGTTGGTTGGTTATTTGTTTTTACGACACACCGACCGTCGAGTCATGTAGCGTCGCCAATCTCTCACGCCGATTGGTCTCGGACGAAAAGTAGCAACAGGTGAGACTCAAACCCACAACTTCTCAATTGTGAGACGAGCAACTTACCCCTAGACTGCTCGTCCCCCCCCCCGAAGGTCTGGTTGTCCACCACATAGCCTTTGGCTTTGATTTTGGTAGATTTAAACCATACGATCACTGAGTTCCCGATAGCTCGTGTTGTGTTAGACATGCTCATACACTTTGCTTAACACAACACTGGATACAGTGTTGATTTGTTTTCTGGTACGGTCGTACCTCTGTTTATGTCGTCCTTTCGTTCATCCGGGTGGTTTTTCCACTACACTAGCACTTACCCCATTGGGGTATACCACATAAATATCAATGGGAAGAGATATCTTATTTTGCATGGACTTCTCACTTACAATTGAAAGTTGTTCAGCAACTCCGCTGCGTTTGGGGACGGGTAGTCTAGGGGTATGTTGCCCGTCTCATAATCAAAGGGTTGTGGGTTCGAGTCTCACCTGTCGCTACTCTTCATCCGCGGCCAATTGGTGTGAGAGATTGGCGATGCTACATGACTGAAGAGTCGTGTAGTAAAACTAATAACCACCATGCGCATCGTTTGTTTAAATAGAAAGTGGAGTGACCTGTGAAGGATTGCGCTACTATAGCTGGTACTAATTAAATGAAGTTGTATACAGGAATTTCATTGTCTATTTTCTGCATTTCGTTGTTCATTTTATACCTTCACGTTTAACCTGGTTAACTTGAACATTCTCTACCAGCCACAGCTACTAGTAAGAGCCGTGCTTCCCCTTAAAAGTTTTTTTTCTCGTATTACGTGGTATTCAATCAAACCTGAATGCATCACATTGAACATTGCATAAATGCAATCTCACAGGAAGGTGCTGCATAATTCATATATATGAATTTGTGCATCGAGTTATCCGTTTGAGTTATGTTGGGTGCCTCGTTGAGTTTGCTTTCGTATTTTCTCATGAATTGATGCTAAATCCATTTGTGTGCCATTTGTGTGCCATCTGTGCCATTTATAGCATCGACATCGGGGTTGTGCCGACGTTACCGGTGGGTACGCTTCAAATATGAATAAACAACGAGCCAACTAAAGCTGAACTAAACCGGACACATCAGCGTCATCTCGTGTGATGTGGCGTGATGTGTTGTGTTGTCACACCGCCTCTTGTCGCGCACCAGCAGCGACGCGTCAGCTTCCTCGGTCGCTGTCGATACCTGAGTGTCGACCACTGAGCCAGTGTAAACTCCACTGCCGTGCAGTGCCACACATTTTAATCAGTCATGACGTGCACCCTGAATACCATGCCACGAACCCACGCCGGCTCGTTAGTTCCCCAACCCGTGCTGCTCCCCACGAGATGTCACCATGGCGTTGTCGCTGCTGCAGAATGACATCGAGGTCGGCTTTTTCGACAACGAGCGAGCCGAGAAGACGGCCAAACTAAACGACATCATCAAGAACAGCGAGCTCAGTCGGTGTATGCAGGAGCTGGTGGGCCAGTACATCACACTGGAGAGGTGGGTGGTACATCACACTGAACAGGTGGGTCTGTACATCACACTGGAGAGGTGGGTGGTACATCACACTGAACAGGTGGGTCAGTACATCACACTGGAGAGGTGGGTGGTACATCACACTGAACAGGTGGGTCAGTACATCACACTGGAGAGGTGGGTGGTACATCACACTGGAGAGTTGTACCAGTACATCACACTGGAGAGGTGGGCCAGTACATCACACTGGGGAGGTGGGCAGTACATCACACTGGAGAGATGGGCAGTACATCACACTGGGGAGGTGGGCAGTACATCACACTGGAGAGGTGGGCAGTACATCACACTGGAGAGGTGGGCCAGTACATCACACTGGAGAGTTGTACCAGTACATCACACTGGAGAGGTGGGCAGTACATCACACTGGAGAGGTGGGCCAGTACATCACACTGGAGAGATGGGCAGTACATCACACTGGGGAGGTGGGCAGTACATCACACTGGAGAGGTGGGTCAGTACATCACACTGGAGAGTTGTACCAGTACATCACACTGGGGAGGTGGGCAGTACATCACACTGGAGAGTTGTACCAGTACATCACACTGGAGAGGTGGGCAGTACATCACACTGGAGAGGTGGGCCAGTACATCACACTGGAGAGATGGGCAGTACATCACACTGGGGAGGTGGGCAGTACATCACACTGGAGAGGTGGGTCAGTACATCACACTGGAGAGTTGTACCAGTACATCACACTGGAGAGGTGGGCAGTACATCACACTGGAGAGGTGGGCCAGTACATCACACTGGAGAGATGGGCAGTACATCACACTGGGGAGGTGGGCAGTACATCACACTGGGGAGGTGGGTCAGTACATCACACTGGAGAGTTGTACCAGTACATCACACTGGAGAGGTGGGCAGTACATCACACTGGAGAGGTGGGCCAGTACATCACACTGGAGAGATGGGCAGTACATCACACTGGGGAGGTGGGCAGTACATCACACTGGGGAGGTGGGCAGTACATCACACTGGAGAGGTGGGTCAGTACATCACACTGGAGAGGTGGGCCAGTACATCACACTGGAGAGGTGGGTCAGTACATCACACTGGGGAGCTGGGCAGTACATCACACTGGAGAGATGGGCAGTACATCACACTGGGGAGGTGGGCAGTACATCACACTGGGGAGGTGGGCAGTACATCACACTGGAGAGGTGGGTCAGTACATCACACTGGAGAGGTGGGCCAGTACATCACACTGGAGAGGTGGGTCAGTACATCACACTGGAGAGATGGGCCAGTACATCACACTGGAGAGGTGGGTCAGTACATCACACTGGAGAGGTGGGCAGTACATCACACTGGAGAGGTGGGTGGTACATCACACTGGAGAGTTGTACCAGTACATCACACTGGAGAGGTGGGCCAGTACATCACACTGGAGAGATGGGCAGTACATCACACTGGAGAGTTGTACCAGTACATCACACTGGAGAGGTGGGCAGTACATCACACTGGAGAGGTGGGCCAGTACATCACACTGGAGAGGTGGGCAGTACATCACACTGGAGAGTTGTACCAGTACATCACACTGGAGAGATGGGCAGTACATCACACTGGAGAGTTGTACCAGTACATCACACTGGAGAGGTGGGTCAGTACATCACACTGGAGAGGTGGGCCAGTACATCACACTGGAGAGGTGGGTCAGTACATCACACTGGGGAGGTGGGCAGTACATCACACTGGAGAGATGGGCAGTACATCACACTGGGGAGGTGGGCAGTACATCACACTGGGGAGGTGGGCAGTACATCACACTGGAGAGGTGGGTCAGTACATCACACTGGAGAGGTGGGCCAGTACATCACACTGGAGAGGTGGGTCAGTACATCACACTGGAGAGATGGGCCAGTACATCACACTGGAGAGGTGGGTCAGTACATCACACTGGAGAGGTGGGCAGTACATCACACTGGAGAGGTGGGTGGTACATCACACTGGAGAGTTGTACCAGTACATCACACTGGAGAGGTGGGCCAGTACATCACACTGGAGAGATGGGCAGTACATCACACTGGAGAGTTGTACCAGTACATCACACTGGAGAGGTGGGCAGTACATCACACTGGAGAGGTGGGCCAGTACATCACACTGGAGAGGTGGGCAGTACATCACACTGGAGAGTTGTACCAGTACATCACACTGGAGAGGTGGGCCAGTACATCACACTGGAGAGGTGGGTCAGTACATCACACTGGAGAGATGGGCAGTACATCACACTGGAGAGGTGGACCAGTCCATCGCACTGGAGAGGTGGGCCAGTATATCACACTGGAGAGGTGGGCCGGTTGCAGTGGTGGCGGTGGCGACAGACTAGACAAGTAGGGTCTGTCAGTCCGTCGGTCTCTGACTGAACTATATGAGATGCAATGTGACGATGATCGTTTTCAACTGTGATCATTCTTCTTAGTTCGTTTATTATTATTTTGTCAAGTTTGTCATGATTACACGTGTTTTGATTTGCTGAAGACATTTGGTGCTCGTCCTAACCATTGGGCGGTACATTACCGGGATAATTGTGCATGCAAATTACGAAATGCTTCTTCCCAGACAGACATTTATCGTGCCTTCTTTGCTTTCCTCTTCGAAACAAAAATTTCTTTCTTAAAGTCATTGGTTTGTATGTTCGAATTCACTTCCAATTTGAAACGAAATATCCACGGGCTAGTATAAATTACATTATGTTTGTATGCTGGTGCTTTATTTTGTGTATCCGCTAGACTCGGTTCTGGTCTGTTCGTTGCTATGTGGTCTGGTGATGTGATTGTCTTCCATCTGCACAGCTACTACCTCACTGAGTGCATCAGCAAGGCTGTGAAGCTGGACGTTGTCGAGGAGGGGTCCCTCACCTCCAGCATGGTGGACGACGTGTTCTTTATCATCAAGAAGTGCATCAGGTGGGTGATGCGACCGTGGTGCCCAGTTGACTGGGGCGCCCTGGGACCCCGGTCAAATTGATGAGGTGGTGTTGCGACGAGGCACTGTCTGCAGTGTCCCATGAGGGACATGTCGGCCGTGAGATATTGTGGCAACTGACAGTGCACCGCTGTGTAATAGAGATACTGATGATGCTGCTGTGAAATCGCATGTCACCAATAGCACCCTCATGAGTGTTAATACAGTAACTGAAGGAAGCTCTGCAACTGTGTGATGTTGTGATCCCCGAAAGCTCACTGTTGTGTGATAGTATATTCTCTGACAGCTCACTGCTGTGTGATAGTATATTATCTGACAACACAACACAGTGTTGTGTGATAGTATATTCTCTGACAGCACACTGCTGTGTAATAGTATATTCTCTGACAGCGCACTGCTGTGTGATTGTATATTCTCTGACAGCACACTACTGTGTGATAGTATATTCTCTGACAGCTCACTGCTGTGTGATAGTATATTCTCTGACAGCTCACTGCTGTGTGATAGTATATTATCTGACAACACAGTGCTGTGTGATAGTATATTCTCTGACAGCACGCTGCTGTGTAATAGTATATTTTCTGACAGCGCACTGCTGTGTGATGGTATATTCTCTGACAGAACTCTACTGTATGGTAGTATATTCTCTGACAGAACACTGCTGTGTGACAGTATATTCTATGACGACATACTATTGTGTGATAGTATATTCTCTGACAGCTCACTGTTGTGTGATAGTATGTTCTATGACAGCACACTGCTGTATGGTAGTATATTCTCTGACAGCGCACTGCTGTGTGATAGTATATTCTCTGACAGCTCACTGCTGTGTGATAGTATATTCTCTGACAGCTCACTGCTGTGTGATAGTATATTATCTAACAACACAGTGCTGTGTGATAGTATATTCTCTGACAGCTCACTGCTGTGTGATACTATATTCTCTGACAGCTCACTGCTGTGTGATAGAATATTATCTGACAACACAGTGCTGTGTGATAGTATATTCTCTGACAGCACGCTGCTGTGTAATAGTATATTCTCTCACAGCGCACTGCTGTGTGATGGTATATTCTCGGACAGCACACTGCTGTATTGTAGTTTATTCTCTGACAGCACACTGCTGTGTGATAGTATATTCTATGACGACATACTATTGTGTGATAGTATATTCTCTGACAGCTCACTGCTATCTGATAGTATATTCTCTGACAGCTCACTGCTGTGTGATAGTATGTTCTCTAACAGTTCACTGCTGTGTGCTGGTATATTCTCTGACAGCGCACTGCTGTGTGGTAGTATATTCTCTGACAGCACACTGCTGTGATAGTATATTCTCTGACAGCTCACTGCTGTGTGATAGGATGTTCTCTGACAACACACTGCTGTGTGATAGTATATTCTATGACGACATACTATTGATGATAGTATATTCTCTGACAGCTCACTGCTGTGTGATAGTATATTCTATGATGACATACTATTGTGTGATGGTATATTCTCTGACAGGTCACTGCTGTGTGATAGTATGTTCTCTGACAGCACACTGCTGTATGGTAGTATATTCTCTGACAGTGCACTGCTGTTTGATAGTATGTTCTCTAACAGCTCACTGCTGTGTGCTGGTATATTCTCTGACAACACACTGCTGTGTGATAGTATATTCTCTGACAGCACACTGCTGTGTGATAGTATATTATCTGACAACACACTGCTGTGTGATAGTATATTCTATGATGGCATACTATTGTGTGATGGTATATTCTCTGACAGGTCACTGTTGTGTGATAGTATGGTCTCTGACAGCACACTGCTGTATGGTAGTATATTCTCTGACAGTGCACTGCTGTTTGATAGTATATTCTCTGACAGCTCACTGCTCTGTGTTAGTATATTATCTGACAACACAGTGCTGTGTGATAGTATATTCTCTGACAGCACGCTGCTGTGTAATAGTATATTCTCTGACAGCGCACTGCTGTGTGATGGTATATTCTCTGAGAGCACACTGCTGTATGGTAGTATATTCTCTGACAGCACACTGCTGTGTGATGGTATATTCTCTGACAGCACACTGCTGTATTGTAGTATATTCTCTGACAGCACACTGATGTGTGATAGTATATTCTATGACGACATACTATTGTGTGATAGTATATTCTCTGACAGCTCACTGCTGTCTGATAGTATGTTCTCTGACAGCTCACTGCTGTGTGATAGTATGTTCTCTGACAGCTCACTGCTGTGTGATGGTATTTTCTCTGACAGCACACTGCTGTGTGATAGTATATTCTCTGACAGCGCACTGCTGTGTGATAGTATATTCTCTGACAGCTCACTGCTATGTGATAGTATATTCTCTGACGACACACTGCTGTGTGATAGTATATTCTATGACGACATACTATTGTGTGGTAGTATATTCTCTGACAGCACACTGATGTGTGGTAGTATTTTCTCTGACGACACAATGCTGTGCGATGTTTGATTGTTGACAATGCTCTAATGTGTGAGAACTTTTTCGGTGTACCCTGTGTGAGCGTGCGATCACTGACAGTGCACTGCTTTGAATGGTTATTGTAATATCATCAACATTGCACTGTTCTCAAAGAGGATAGCAATGTCGCAGACAGTGTATTGCTTTGACGCATATGTTTAGGGAATGTGGAGTCTTCATTTTTTTTTAATGGAAGTGACGATGTATTTCGTATGCTGAATGGGTCATTTTCTCTGAATTAGCCTGTTTTACGAATGGTTTGTGCATGATATATAGATATATATATCTGAATTATATTGAATGGGGGGTCGTCGGTAAGTCCTGGTAGCGGAATCTGCCATTGCCAACTACCCACTGCGCAATGGCGGCTTGCGTCTGGCTGGGTCCAGGGTCTTTAATGTCTGCCCTGGACGGCAGATCCAGTTTCGGATGATCGATTATCATATAGGTGGCCATAGTCTCACCGGTCGGGAGGGAAGAGGGTTGACTGGGACTCTTTGCAACAAGCAAAGACCGAGTCAGTGTTGAACCCTGACAGGGAGTGGCCGATGCGGTGCCGAGCTGGCCACGGACAGCTGTGTTGTCCAGCTGACCGGCCGCTCTGCCCCAGGCGGCCCTGTCCGGCGGCAGCTGGGCGGACAGCTGTGTTGTCCGGCTGACCGGCCGCTCTGCCCCAGGCGGCCCTGTCCGGCGGCAGCTGGGCGGACAGCTGTGTTGTCCAGCTGACCGGCCGCTCTGCCCCAGGCGGGCCCTGTCCGGCGGCAGCTGGGCGGACAGCTGTGTTGTCCAGCTGACCGGCCGCTCTGCCCCAGGCGGGCCCTGTCCGGTGGCAGCTGGGCGGACAGCTGTGGTGTCCAGCTGACCGGCCGCTCTGCCCCAGGCGGGCCCTGTCCGGCGGCAGCTGGACGGACAGCTGTGTTGCCCAGCTGTGTTGTTCAGCTGTGTTGTCCGGCTGACCGGTTGCTCTGCGCCAGGCGGGCCCTGTCCGGCGGCAGCTTGGCGGACAGCTGTGGTGTCCAGCTGACCGGCCGCTCTGCCCCAGGCGGGCCCTGTCCGGCGGCAGCTGGGCGAACAGCTGTGTTGTTCAGCTGACCGGCCGCTCTGCCCCAGGCGGGCCCTGTCCGGTGGCAGCTGGACGGACAGCTGTGTTGCCCAACTGTGTTGTCTGGCTGACCGGTTGCTCTGCGCCAGGCGCGCCCTGTCCGGCTGCAGCTGAACGGACAGCTGTGTTGCCCAGCTGTGTTGTTCAGCTGTGTTGTCCGGCTGACCGGTTGCTCTGCGCCAGGCGCGCCCTGTCCGGCGGCAGCTGAACGGACAGCTGTGTTGCCCAGCTGTGTTGTCTGGCTGACCGGTTGCTCTGCGCCAGGCGCGCCCTGTCCGGCGGCAGCTGGACGGACAGCTGTGTTGCCCAGCTGTGTTGTTCAGCTGTGTTGTCCGGCTGACCGGTTGCTCTGCGCCAGGCGGGCCCTGTCCGGCGGCAGCTGGGCGGACAGCTGTGTTGTCCGGCTGACCGGTTGCTCTGCGCCAGGCGCGCCCTGTCCGTTGGCAGCTGGACGGACAGCTGTGTTGCCCAGCTGTGTTGTTCAGCTGTGTTGTCCGGCTGACCGGTTGCTCTGCGCCAGGCGCGCCCTGTCCGGTGGCAGCGTGGACGGCACGTGTGCCATGATCAACATCGCGTCCACCCTGCTGGAGACGGAGTTTTGCGGCGTGCTGGAGTGCCACCTGCGCCAGGGCTTCCCCAGCGGCTACCTGGACCTGAGCCAGGCGTACACTGCGCTGCAGACCAGCCTGCAGCAGGGAAAGCTGCAGACCGGCGACACGGACGCCCAGAAGGCTCAGTTCCTGGTGCGTGCACGCTGCCGCCGCCGCTGGCAGTGCCGGCGCTCGAGGAGGGGTGGGGGTTCTGACGCTGGTCTACACGATGTTGTTTGTACCGGCTGATGGAATTTTGGCCGTCAAATTAATGCTATGCTGTATGGTGATAAAGGTTAACTTTACGTGTAGCCCTTAACCTTAACCTGGGGGTTAAGGTTAAGGGCAAACTTTTCACTCTTCCAACTTTAACTTTGATCCAACTTTAGCCGGTTAGGACTGTCTTCAGTTGAATGATATTGCATGGTGATTTTGGTCTGTATATCAAATCGTGGCTGCCTTGAGTACATTTTGTTTGAAGTAGAAAACTCTGATACTGGGTTTAGCGGTAGTGGTAAATTTGTAAGCGTAATAACATGGTCGCTGCATGACCGATGTAGTCGATGCGCCCATAAACTCCAATAACAAACAAGCAAACAAACAAGCGTAATACCAGCTCTGTGGGCTCATTCATATTCCATTTTAACCTTGTGAACATTATTAACAGAAGCTCTTAACGTATACTGAAACAAAAACTTGAATGTAGTGAAATAGAACTGGAGCTGAAATGCCGAGCTGAAAGGTGTCCGGCTTGGACTCACTCGTCCAGGGTTGGTCTACTCTGTTGCTCAGGGCTGTTGCCGTGACCTTATTCAGAAACTACCAAACCAAATTCCACCAAACCTTCACCAATCGATTCAGTTGGGTCGATTTATGTGGGACTTTTGAATATGGGGGCTCTTACCATTACACAAAGCTATAAAATTACCCCTCAAACTTGGAGCGGCCATTTTGAAATCATTTTGAAAGGGTTGCCGTGCCCAGGCTCATAAACCGCTGCACCGAATTAAACGAAACTTTCACCATTCGATGCAGCATAGTCGATTTACTTGGGACTTTACAATATGGTGACCTTGACCTTGATGACCTTGACCTAAAGTCGCTGATTAAGTACATCTTTATTTTGAATTGTTGCTGTGCCCATGCTCCTAAACTACTGAACCGAATTTCTGGAAACATTCACCAATAGGCGTGACATGGTCGATATACTTGGGAATTTTGGATATGGTGACCTTGGCCTTAGGTCAAGGTCATCAAAAAAGCACAAAACCATTTTTAAGACTTTTAACCACGCCCATACTCTGACACTACCCAATACAATTTCATGAAACCTTCACCAATCGACGTAACGTGTTCGATATACGTGGGGCTTTGAATATCGTGACCTTGGCTTTAGGTCAAGGTCACCAAAATACACAAAATCGTTTTCTTGCCTATTTGACACGCCCATGCTCCGAAAGTACCGAACCGAATTTGATGAAACATTCACCAATCGACGTGGAATGGGCGATATATTCTGGATTTTAAATATGGTGACCTTGGCCGTCGGTTAAGGTCATCAAAAATGCATAAAACTCATTTTAAGGGTTGTTGCGCCGCCCATGCTCCGAAAGTACGGAACCGAATTTCATGAGACCCTCGCCAATCGACGAGCCGTAGTCGATATCCTTGGGACTTTTCAATATGGTGACCTCGGCCCTAGGTCAAGGTCATCAAAAATGCATAAAACTAATTTTAAGCGTTGTTGTGCCGCCCATACTCCGAAAGTACGAAACCGAATTTCATGAAACCTTCCCCAATCGACGTGCCGTGGTCGATATACTTGGGACTTTTCCAATATCGTGACCTCGGCCTTAGGTCAAGGTCATCAAAAATGCTTCTAATTTTAAGGGTCGCTGCTCAGCCCATGCTCAGAAAGTACGAAACCAAATTGCATGAAACCTTCGCCGGTCGGAGAATGGCCTGATCTGTCATTATTTAACGGGCGATCCTATTTACCGAAGAGGTGGAGTAGTATTCTGCACACATCAATTTCAATCTGCATTGCGAAAGGCAGTTCAGTGCATTGGATCCAGCACCGGCCTATTGGCATGTGATACTAATGAGAGTTGCCTGATCTGTCATTGTTTAACGGGCGATCCTATTTACCGAAGTGGCGGAGTGGCGTTCTGCACACATCAATTTCAATCTGCATTGCAAAAGGCAGTTTCAGTGCATTGGATCCAGCACCAGCCCATTGGCATGTGATACTGGTGAGAATGGCCAACAATGGCCAACCACACAACCACCATCACTACGCACAACCACCACACACCAATGACAGATGGGCCGGTGCTGAATCCAATGCACTGAAACTGCCTTTTGCAATGCAGATTGAAATTGATGTGTGCAGAACCCACTCCACCCCTTCGGTAAATATGATCGCCCGTCAAACAATGACAAATCAGGCCATTCTCCGACTGGCGAAGGTTTCATAAAATTTGGTTTCGTACTTTGAGCATGGGCGGAGCAGTGACCCTTAAAATGAGTTTTATGCATTTTTGATGACCTTGACCTAGGGCTGAGGTCACCATATTTAAAAGTCCCAAGTATATCGACCACGGCACGTCGATTGGCGAAGGTTTCATGAAATTCGGTTTCGTACTTTCGGAGTATGGGCGGCACAACAACCCTTAAAATGAGTTTTATGCATTTTGTTATGACTGACGTAGGGCCGAGATCACCATATTGAAAAGTCCCAAGTATATCGACCACGGCACGTCGATTGGCGAAGGTTTCATGAAATTCGGTTTCGTACTTTCGGAGTATGGGCGGCACAACAACCCTTAAAATTAGTTTTATGCATTTTTATGACTGACCTAGGGCCGAGATCACCATACTGAAAAGTCCCAAGTATATCGACCACAGCACGTCGATTGGCGAAGGTTTCATGAAATTCGGTTTCGTACTTTCGGAGTATGGGCGGCAGAACAACCCTTAAAATTAGTTTTATGCATTTTTGATGACCTTGACCTAGGGCCGAGGTCACCATATTGAAAAGTCCCAAGTATATCGACCACGGCACGTCGATTGGCGAAGGTTTCATGAAATTCGGTTCCGTACTTTCGGAGCATGGGCGGCACAACAACCCTTAAAATGAGTTTGATGCATTTTTCATGACCTTGACCGACGGCCAAGGTCACCATATTTAAACTCCAGAATATATCGCCCATTCTACGTCGATTGATGAATGTTTCATCAAATTCGGTTCGGTACTTTCGGAGCATGGGCGTGTCAAATAGGTAAGAAAACGATTTTGTGTATTTTGGTGACCTTGACCTAAAGCCAAGGTCACGATATTCAAAGCCCCACGTATATCGAACACGTTACGTCGATTGGTGAAGGTTTCATGAAATTGTATTGGATAGTTTCAGAGTATGGGCGTGGTTAAAAGTCTTAAAAATAGTTTTGTGCTTTTTTGATGACCTTGACCTAAGGCCAAGGTCACCATATTTAAAAGTCCCAAGTATATCGACCATGTCACGTCTATTGGTGAAGATTTCACGAAATTCGGTTCGGTAGTTTAGGAGCATGGGAACGGCAACAATTCAAAACAAAGATGTACTTAATCAGCGACCTTAGGTCAAGGTCAAGGTCACCATATTGTAAAGTCCCAAGTAAATCGACTATGCTGCATCCAATGGTGAAAGTTTCGTTCAATTTGGTGCAGCGGTTTATAAGCATGGGCACGGCAACACTTTCAAAATGATTTCAAAATGTCCGCTCCAAGTTTGAGGGGTAATTTTATAGCTTTGCGTAATGGTAAGAGTCCCCATATTCAAAAGTCCCACATAAATCGACCCAACTGAATCGATTGGTGAAGGTTTGGTGGAATTTGGTTCGGTAGTTTCTGAATGTGGTCACGGCAACAGCCCTGGGCAACAGATTAGACCCACCCCTCGTCCAGCTGCTAATTGAGCACAGAGTTCCAGTCTCCTGATAGCTGGGGCATGCGGTGATGCGGCTGCTCCGCTGGCCACCCAGATCTGACCCAGTTCTCCCGGCGCAGACTGCACTCAACAACGCGCGCGCCAGTCAGGAGTACGTGGCGTCGCTGTGCGCCACACTGCGCCAGGAGGTTGGTTCGCAGCTGAGCGGCGCCACCGCGCACGAGCGCGACAAGCTCGACTCATGTCTGGGTGGCCTGCAGGTGAGCTCGGCTCGGCCGCCTGGTCTGTCTGCGCGTGGTCGGCTCGGCCGCCTGATCTGTCTGCACGTGCTCGGCTCAGCCGCCTGATGTGTCTGCACGTGCTCGGCTCAGCCGCCTGATCTGTCTGCACGTGCTCGGCTCGGCCGCCTGGTCTGTCTGCACGTGCTCGGCTCAGCCGCCTGGTCTGTCTGCACGTGCTCGGCTCAGCCCCCTGATGTGTCTGCACGTGCTCGGCTCGGCCGCCTGGTCTGTCTGCACGTGCTCGGCTCAGCCGCCTGATCTGTCTGCACGTGCTCGGCTCGGCCGCCTGGTCTGTCTGCGCGTGGTCGGCTCGGCCGCCTGGTCTGTCTGCACGTGCTCGGCTCAGCCGCCTGATCTGTCTGCACGTGCTCGGCTCAGCCGCCTGATCTGTCTGCGCGTGCTCGGCCGGCGGCCTAATCTGTCTGCTCGTGGTCGGCCGGCTGCGTGCTCTGGTCATGTTTTGCATTGGCGTGCTTGTGTTCCCATTTACGTTGCTGTGTGAGAGCTGGTTTGCATTGGCTTGAACAAGTTCACCTTTGCGCTGCTGTTGTTCCCAGTGTTTTTGTTGCTGCTCGTGTGATCTTCGAGTGATGTCCGAAGCAGATTGGGATGTTTGCATGCACAACACACAGTGGGATGCTTGCTTTTATAGACTGTCTGATCATAGAAGTGTTGGGAAATATACTCCTTCAAATATCAGTGGGGTATTATGAGTAAATTTCAATGACTGCTAACTATGGCGCATATTCTCAAGTTCTAGCTGTTATCACACGCCAGGATGTCATCCTCAGTGTCCGGTTGCAGATTTTTTGGCGGGATGCGGCGAGTTCCGAGTTGACTGTCCACTGGCCTTGCCAGCTGGAGCTGCGATGCGGTCACGTCTGGTTGCCATGTCCTGTATTTGCTGCTGGGCCTGTGGGAGTCTCCAGCGTCTCAGCCGTCCACAGGGCGTGTCGTCGAGGTTCGACATGCTGGCTGAGGTGGGCATGAAGCAACTCAGGTCGAGCGCCATCAAGCCGCGAGTCAAGCCATGGGTGGACGGCTTCATCAGCGTCAATCACGACATCACCGAGGTGGGTGGGCTCACGTCACATCACTGGGGTAGGTGGGATCACATCACCGAGGTAGGTGGACTCACGTCACATCACCAAGGGGATTATGTTACAGCGTGGCTGAGTTACGTGCTGTCACGCCCCGTCACTCCAGTGGGCAGGGTGCCCAAATTGATTTTCATCTGAGCGTCAGATGTCTAAACATTTACGTGTGCTATTGAAGGCATAACAAAAATTTCAAATCGTACATAATGCATCCGGTATGCCACAGCATAACATGCTTAGCGCTGGCATGTTTTATCGCTTGGTAGTGATGCTCTATAGCGACCACAGAAAGAGTTGGCTTTCTACATGGAAAGCCACCACTTCCTGTGAGTCGTATGTTGACCATCCCATGCATACCTTTCGGGGCCATACGTGACATATAGTGTACATCTCAGCAATAATTTCGTTGTGCCGACACGTCCCATCTCAAAGTTTAGTCCTGCGCTGAGTAGTTCCTCATCTGAGGACAAGGTTGTGTTGCACTAGCCCTTGTGCATCTGTGCCCAGGACGAGTTCACGCTGTACGAAGCGGACGACCCGTTCGTCAACCAGCTAGTGATGCGGGTGGACGGTCTGCTGGCTTCGTTCCGAGACACGCTGTTGCCGACACTGAGCCAGGCGCTGGTACGCGCCGTTATCGAGGAGATCGCCGCCCAGCTGGAAAAGAACGTGCTCAAGACGCGCTTCAACAGGGTACGTGCTGCAGTCCGCGAGGATGTACATTAGGGTGTGTCGCCTGAACGGTTTTTCTTATGCTTAGTGAAATTATCGTGCAGATCACCTAAAAAATCCCCGTGGTCGAAACAAAATCGAAATCAAACAATAAACAAAATATGCGACAGGCCGATAAAGGAACAAATTTGCCGGGCGCCCGGCGTTGAAGTCTCCAGTGACGGCGCTCCGTTGCGATTGGCATCTAACACCACGCGTCGGCCGTCGTCGGAGCGCCTCCGCGGCGCTGTGACGAAAAAGGCGGCAGTCGGTGCTGTGGATGACTTATGAATGGATTCTGGTAATTCAAAAACAGATCAGGGGAGCCGGGATATATCTGATTGTAAAGATTAAACTTCACTGAAGGACTGATCGCTCCACTTTCCTTTGTCTGTTCCTCTACCTTTCACAGTGCTATGAATCATCATTGGAATAAATTGCGTACGCACTAACGACACAAAATAGCTTCGCATGCCATACATCCCTGTTTTATTAGTCAATCCAAGTCTCCTGTTCCTTTTCGTTACTCAAGTTTCAAGGGAAACTGGGATTATCAGCAGTAGGGACAACCTATTAACGAGGGCGACACGAGCCGGCGGCGATCGTCGCATGGCGCGGGGGAGGGGCTGGGATGGGGAGGGAGACGGTCGGCGCACGGTGAGGGTAGAGAACACAAAGATCGAGACAGGGCAGGGGAGGGGAGGGCCGCCGAGACAAGGCAGTCGGCGGCGGAGACCCGGCGGGACGGCCCGAAAAAGAGTGGTTTGGTGTCTGCAAGTTGTGCCCACTGCCTGTGAAGTGTGATATTACCTGCGTCGGTGTGATCGGGGTAAGAGTTCGAACAAGAAGACCCGCGCTTCCACCAAAGGGCTTTTGGTTTCTTCTGAACTAAAAACAAACCGACTGGCCAAGATAATTGACGTTCTGAATTACTTGAATAAAGTGAATGGAGACTCATGTGTTGCGAACAAAAGGTTGAAAGAGAGCCTAGCACCCCATATAAAGTTTGTCGCGGAAAGTGTGATGAAAATGTGGTCCTACGAAGGAATACCAATTGTTGGGAGGGCCCGAGTCGAACATATGGTTCGAGAATGCCGCGATCGCTACTTGCGATACATGAAAACTGCTGGAAAGAAGTCGGCATCACCAGGTGTACGTCCGTCCGGTGATGAGTGGTTTTGAAAATTGTTTGATATAGCCCGCTGCAAATGTGTTGATATCGATAGCTGCAAATGTGCGATGGCCGACAAAGTGCCACGAATGGAGTTTCCCTTTGTCCAAGACCAGAGAGGACCTCGCCAAATGCAAATCGGCACCGCAGATATCCGTGAAACCACTCGTCGACGCGCCATGGACGAAAGGAGGCGTCTGACCGCCGAGAGAGTCACATCACCACAACCGGGACCTTCTGGAATGGCCCAGCTAGATTCTAATTCAGACCAAGATTCCGCCACAGATTCATCATCGCTCTGGATCCACTATGGACTGCATAGTGGATAGCAAAAAAGTATGGCGAGCAAGGGATCGGATTAGAAGAGAGGTAGTAGCCCAGAGCCATGAGGATCATGCAGGTCGTGTATCTGGTCTCTACTTCGATGGTAGAAAAGACGACACGCTTATGACAGCCAGTTCAAAGAAGACGGAAGAGCACATTGTGGTTGTATCCGAGCCAGACAGTGCATATTTAGGACATTTTACCCCACAGACTGGGAAAGCGGAGGACATTTTTCAGGACCTGAACGCCGTGGCATATGAGTTTGGTGCGGATGTTTCTGTGCTTGGCTGTGACGGCACGAGAGTTAATACTGTCCAAAAAGGTGGTGTTATCCGTTTGTTTGAGCTCGGACAAAAACGCCCCGTCCACTGGTTTGTGTGCCAACTTCATGCAAATGAACTTAATCTTCGTGCAGTATTTAGCCAGTTAGATGGAGTCACAACAGGACCTAAGTCGTTTAGTGGGCTGATTGGCCGGGCTGCTGCAGGCGCAGTAGAAACCTTGCCAGTGGTCGATTTTGAGCCAATCGATGGCGGAAATGTTTCAGAAATGACGCAGGAGATTCTTAGTGACCTAAGTTCAGATCAGACTATTCTGTACAGTCTGGCGCGTAGTGTCGAGACGGGCTGTATCTCAGAACTGCGAAAATGAAGATCGGTCCACTAAACCACTCCAGGTGGCTGACTGGCGGCGCGAATTCTCCGGCTCTACATATCAACCGAACAGCCATCAGAGAGTCTGAGAATGCTAGCGGAGTTCATCGTGTGCCACTATACTCCCATGTGGTTCTGCATCAAGAAGAACTGGAAATGTTCTGACGGTCCTGGCAATGCGCTGCACAGCGTGCAACTTCTCAAAAGTTTGTGACCTGAGATAGCGGCCATGGTGCAGCCGGTAATACAGCGCAACAGCTACTGGTGTCACCCTGAGGCAGTACTGCTAGCAATGGCATCGGGCCAAGATCAAGCCACACGGGAAAGGGCGGTCACTCAAATCCAGCAGTGTCGCAGAACTCAAGTCGATGGTGATACTGACGAAGTGCGGAAGTTCAAGCTTCTAAAAGTGAATATGGGGGCAAACAGCATCATGGAGCTGATTGATTGGTGTAATGAGGCGATAACCGAGCCGCCCTTGACGCAACAACTGTCCGATGATGACTTACTAGACATCATCGCGAGTCCTCTCGAAGTACCGCTATACCCCGTGCACAGTCAGACGGTGGAACGAATGGTGAAAGTGGTGACCGAGGCCCGGTGAATTACCGTCTTTGAAGGTAATTGGTGAAGAGGCCCGCCACGGTTACATTGTGGCGAAGTTGAAACACAGGTCAGCAATGCCAGTGCTCAGCAGCAAAAAGGATTTCATGTCGGGTTTTCTGTCGAGGATGTAGACAAGTAGTACAGTTATAAAATGATAGTTCGTACAAAAAAGGTGGCCGCTCGTACAAAAGCTGACGTCGCTGTATGCCCGTCTCCTTCGGTTGTAGTGGAACGGAGCATGATGCCGATTTCGCCTGGTCTATTTGTCATAACAATAAGATATCAAGTGTCTCAGAATGATTTAATTGGTCTTCGATGTAAGCAGACGAGGAATTTTGAAGATGTTCAAGCTTTCAATAGTGAAAATATTAGCATTATACGCCGATAGATCTACTGATTGAAAATGGAACGAACAAGCGACGTAAAGTGAACCTTTCTTTCATGCGTCAGATATCCAGGCAACTTATTAAGCGACTGGTGCTTATCAAAAGCCTTTTACCCCACTAAACACTTTCATTGAGTTTTATTAATGAGCTTCATTGCCAGAATCCATTCATCAGTCATCCAGAGCACCGACTGCCGCCTTTTTCGTCACAGCGCCGCGGCGGCGCTCCGACGGTGGCCGGACGCGTGGTGTTAGATGCCAATCGCAACGGTGCGCCATCACTGGAGACTTCAACGCCGGGCGCCCGGCAAATTTGTTTCTTTATCGGCCTGTCGCATATTTTGTTTATTGTTTGATTTCGATTTGGTTTCGACCACAGGTTTTTATAAGGTGATCTGCACGATAATTTCACTAAGCAAAGTGCAATTTCCAAAAAAAGGTCCTTCGTGACACACCCTAATGTACATGCCCAGTCACATGTGGGTATACACACCCTGTCGTGTGTGCGTATACATGGCATGTCGTGTGTGGGTATGCGTGCCTTGTGTGTGGGTATGCACACCCTGTCGTGTGTGCGTATACATGGCATGTCGTGTGTGGGTATGCGTGCCTTGTGTGTGGGTATACACACCCTGTCGTGTGTGCGTATACATGGCATGTCGTGTGAGGGTATGCGTGCCTTGTGTATGGGTATGCATGCCCTGTCGTGTGTGGGTATGCATGCCCTGTCGTGTGGTGTGGGTATATTCTGAGTGCAATTAGTTGTACTAAGTTAGTTCTTAGCAATTAGTTGTACCCCCCCCCCCCATCTAGAGTTCCAGCGCATCAACTACCCGGTTTATGGGCGAACCATAGTCTCGCTGTGGATACGCCGTAGGTCAGAATAACCAGCCAACCAACCAATTGACTCGATTGTAGGGCCTCCGTCACGATGACTGTATGTGTGTGCGTTGTGTTTGTACCTGCTTACAAGAGCATCCATGCAACTGGTGGCTATTGTTGGCACAGGATCGTCGTTAGCCGTGAATGCGCATAAAGTGCGTCGTGAAATAACCCGCAATATTGTACAGCATGGAGGTGAAGAGATATATTGACTGAATGACAAAGGGCGAATCGATTAGGGAATTTGCAGTATATAGCACAGCAGCCAGTCGTATCCGGGTCAATAGACTGCAACAAGGACAAGGGTGGGTATCAGGTCAATGAATGGAATGATACTGAGACATCATGGCCATGGTAGTGATGTTCGTTTATGCAAATTATGCAAGAAAACAAAATCAATGATGAATAGTGACGTGCTTGTTCGGATTCATTCATGTGTCGTCATAGATTGCTGGGTCGCTCTCTTCGTGTCATACTCGTATGCACATATCCAGCCTAAGTGGCGCTATTGTGTGTTTACAGCTAGGCGGGCTGCAGCTGGATAAGGAGGTGCGCTGTCTCGTCACCTACCTGTCCTCGGTCACCACGTGGTCAGAGCGAGACCGGATGGCCAGGCTGTCACAGATGGCCACCCTGCTCAACCTGGAGCAGGTGGGTCCGGCAGCTCTCGTGTAGGTCACGCGCCGCCCCGTGACGTCATGACGGTGCACCAGGGTCGGCCGTGACGTCATGACTGCTCATCTATCGGCCGTGATGTCATGCCAGCGCACCTGTCGTCCGTGATGTCATGCCAGCGCACCTGTCGTCCGTGATGTCACGCCAGCGCACCTGTCGGCCGTGATGTCATGCCAGCGCACCTGTCGTCCGTGATGTCATGCCAGCGCACCTGTCGTCCGTGATGTCATGCCAGCGCACCTGTCGGCCGTGATGTCATGCCAGCGCACCTGTCGGTCGTGATGTCATGCCAGCGCACCTGTCGTCCGTGATGTCACGCCAGCGCACCTGTCGGCCGTGATGTCATGCCAGCGCACCTGTCGGTCGTGATGTCACGCCAGCGCACCTGTCGTCCGTGATGTCATGCCAGCGCACCTGTCGGTCGTGATGTCATGACTGCGTACCTGTCGGTCGTGATGTCATGACTGCGTATCTGTCGGTCGTGACGTCATGCCAGCGCACCTGTCGGTCGTGATGTCATGACTGCGTACCTGTCGGTCGTGATGTCATGACTGCGTATCTGTCGGTCGTGACGTCATGCCAGCGCACCTGTCGGTCGTGATGTCATGCCAGCGCACCTGTCGTCCGTGATGTCATGCCAGCGCACCTGTCGGCCGTGATGTCATGACTGCGTACCTGTCGTCCGTGATGTCATGCCAGCGCACCTGTCGTCCGTGATGTCATGCCAGCGCACCTGTCGGTCGTGATGTCATGACTGCGTACCTGTCGGTCGTGATGTCATGACTGCGTATCTGTCGGTCGTGACGTCATGCCAGCGCACCTGTCGGTCGTGATGTCATGACTGCGTACCTGTCGGTCGTGATGTCATGACTGCGTACCTGTCGGTCGTGACGTCATGCCAGTGCACCTGTCGGTCGTGATGTCATGACTGCGTACCGATCGGCCGCGGCGTACTGGCTGGTGGCTGGACTGCTGCCGAGCATGCAAGACAATCCGCCTCATGTTCGCGATAGTTCTGCATTCCATCTCTCTTGTAGAGAGAGGGGAGGGGGAGGGAGGAAGAGAAAGTACACACTTCGCGCCTGTATCTGTTGGCACACGGCTGAATCATAACGCAGGGTTCACGAATTTCAGTGTGCGAGTCGTGTTTTGCACGTGATATCCGCTCGATATCATAGCCCAGCCGTAGTGCATTCGAGACTGTTGAATGCTCGATACGACGTTGGGTGTGTGTGAGTAGGGAAACGATTTCGCAGTGTGAGTAAATCGAGTCTCTAAATGCGTCAAATGCTCAACGCATATAATGTTGGAGAGATACTGGGACGCCCTGGCGAGCAATGAGCCACATAGGCGGCTGACGTTGATCACGACCTCGCCCCAGGTGTCTGAGATCGCCGACTACTGGGGCGCCGGCTGCTCCATGTCGTGGAAGCTGACGCCGGCGGAGGTGCGCAAGGTGATGCTGCTCAGGGTCGATTTCAAGCCGGACGACGTTCGCCGGCTCAAGTTGTGAAAAACATCGCCTCCACCCTAAGGAGGTGGACGCTGTAGTTGTGCCGTTCCACGGAGGTGGACGTGAATGCTGTGGACCAGGGTTGGAAACAGGGAACATGTCCTGGATGTTTGCCACCCAATACGTTGTTATCCTGTCCGGAAAATGATCCACTCCTGGCGAGAAGATTGGACATGGTTGTTTGAAGATGATTGCGAACTTCTTACTGTTTGGTAATGATGTCCGAAGTTCAGTGAAAAGTACAGGAAGTTGTTCTTGGTTCCAGAAATGAAAGAAAATAGTTTCCCAATTTAAATGAGTCAGCTTTCCTCTACAGACCCCGTAATTCAGAACAAATCGAGTCCTGTTGTGAATATGCGGTCCCCATTGCGGACTCGGGACGTCGACGCGTCCGGCAAACACTGGACGGTGTGCCCGCAGCTGAGCCCGCCTGATCTGTGTGGCCGTGACTATTGATTCAGACGACCTGCGGTGCGGTACCTATGTCTCGTGTTGGTGTAAGTGCGTGCAGTGGCTGTCGTCTGCTGGGCAGCCCTGACCGCCACCATTTGTTATTGTGTTGTTACGTGATCCGTACCTCGGAGCCAGTGGGGAACATGGGGGCCTATCAATTATCTCGACCGCCAGGTTGCCTTCTGAACGTGTTACGGAGCCTTGCGAGAGAAAAAAAACGGATATTAAGGTCCATTGTACTGCACCTGTACTGCAGGACGTCTGCGTCATTGGCCTGTACTGCAGTACGTCTGCGTCATTGGCCTGTACTGCGGGACGTCTGCGTCATTGGCCTGTACTGCAGGACGTCTGCGTCATTGGCCTGTACTGCAGGACGTCTGCGTCATTGACCTGTACTGCAGTACGTCTGCGTCATTGACCTGTACTGCAGGACGTCTGCGTCGTTGGCCTGTACTGCAGGACGTCTGCGTCATTGACCTGTACTGCAGGACGTCTGCGTCGTTGACCTGTACTGCGGGATGTCTGCGTCATTGGCCTGTACTGCAGGACGTCTGCGTCATTGGCCTGTACTGCAGGACGTCTGCGTCATTGACCTGTACTGCGGGATGTCTGCGTCATTGGCCTGTACTGCAGGACGTCTGCGTCATTGACCAGTACTGCAGGACGTCTGCGTCATTGACCTGTACTGCAGGACGTCTGCGTCATTGACCTGTACTGCGGGACGTCTGCGTCGTTGACCTGTACTGCGGGATGTCTGCGTCATTGGCCTGTGCTGCAGGACGTCTGCGTGAGGTGTTCAGTAGTTCTGAGTGTCACCGACTTGCTTCACTATGCAGGAGCCATTCGTTAACTGTGTTGATCACCTATGGCTGGTGTGTAATAAGATGCATTTAATACAACACCAAGGTCTTGGTAGTGCCTATCGTGCTACACAGCTTCGATGGAAATTGCATGGAGTGCACTCAAATTTCGCTACACTAAGATACAAATATTATGACATGCGAAGTACACAGAACAAGTTACCATATACATTTTTTTCTCTCACTATTTGGAAACCGTTCGGCACTTTGGAAGATAGCTCAATGTCTCCTACCAAAAGGGAACCTTCGATGATTGTGGGAAAAAGGTATAAAGGGTATTGCTGAGAAAATGCAGAGTGCATTTAGTTAGCTCTCGCACTGACGGTTAGCGTGGAACTTTACTGAAAGTCACTATCTGTCCCAGTGTTGCCAGCTCGAGGTATTCCAATAATGTTTATGAATCAGTTAATTTTGATTGATATTCGTAAGACTAGGAAATGTGATCTGCTAGTTATTCCTATTGAAATTATCTGTTTGCAATTTTCTATCACCCATATTTCTGATGAACTGGTTTTGGCTCGTGGCATGGCATAACATCAACGGGCTGTCATCAGCCTTCATTGATTGATCTATAACATTTGTTTCTTGAGTGTGGCTTTAGACATTTGTGAACTTACTGAAATGCTCAAGTTTCGATCGATTTAAGCGAAATGGTTATGTATTATGTTGTAGCAAAGCTTCCTGTGGGGGACACTTGGAACACATAAATCCCCCCGTTCATGTAACGGCAGGTCCCGCGACGGAAATCATCGGTCCCGGCGCCAAGCTGACGCTGCTTACTCGGCAGTCGCCGCCAGTCGAGCTGTCCAGGCCAGTGGCTATTGTGACTCATCCGCTCCGGTCAAGTTGCATAGCTGACCCCGACTCCGTCGGCCGCCGCTGTCTCTGATGTCTGATGACATACCAGTGTCTGACAGTTGGACGCTACCGTCATGGGTTTACAGTATATGACAGCTTATTCTGGGAACCCTCTGGGCAAATGTGTGTGTATACGTGTACGTGACCGTATGTGACGGTTGTGTAAGTAGATGAGTAGTATGACAGTTGTCTAATAGAACACGTGCGTGAGTGTGGCTGAATGGAATGACAGTGAGATCACAGTAGTATGATTGTGATGTGATGTCTCAAATGCAGGTGTCTGTGTAATGTCAGAAGTGAATGTTGTGTGTCTATCGTGTGAAGTGTGAATATGTAATGTCAGGTGTGTCCCGAGTGCAATACGAGTGTGTATGTGGAATGATATAGGTATGACAGACATCATGCCACGTGGCCAATGTCTGTGTCAGGTGTAGTACAGGAATGCATGATGTTACGTGTGCATAATCTATATATGCATGTATGTGATTTATGAATGACATTAGGGCGTGGAATGTTGAATGAATGCTAGATGGATGTTCATATGACATGCGAAATGTCAGCTGGGCCGTAGCGCCACGAACTGTCGGCTGCCTGTGGGCAGCGAGATGCAGCATGTCTAACGGAAGTGAAACGGCTGGCGCTGGTACATTTTATGGTACACCGGACGTGCTACACGTGGAGTCGGCTCGATTCTCGCGGGATGGCGGAGACTCAGGGATGTCTGAGCTGGCGGAATGTCTCTGAGATAGCCGGAGCGACCCGAGGTGCAGTTCAGTGCACCAGATATGTCTCAGCTGGCGGAATGTCTCTGAGATAGCCGGAGCGACCCGAGGTGCAGTTCAGTGCGCCGGACATTGTTCTTGATAGTTCAGAGCCGCGTGACGATGATGTGCCTCTGGCATGGGGCCAAGGGCGGTGGCCCTGAGGTGATATAGGCACCGAGCGAGATGGATCTCTCTCTCTCTCTCTCTCTCTCTCTCTCTCTCTCTCTCTCTCTCTCTCTCTCTCTCTCTCTCTATATATATATATATATATATATATATATATATATATATATATATATATATATATATATATATATATATATATATATATATATATATATATATATATTTTATCTCTCTCTCTCTCTCTCTCTCTCTCTCTCTCTCTCTCTCTCTCTCTCTCTCTCTCTCTCTCTCTCTCTCTCTCTCTCTCTCTCTCTCTCTCTCTCTCTCTCTCTCTCTCTCTCTCTCTCTCTCTCTCTCTCTCTCTCTCTCTCTCTCTCTCTCTCTCTCTCTCTCTCTCTCTCTCCCCCCACTCTCTTACTGACTGGACGCCGTAGGGCGGCTGGCCAGTGACCAGCCGCCAGAATGGGCGCTGTATGACCGAAGCAGTCGATGCGCCCCTAAGCCCAAATAACCAACCAACCAACCAGCCGCCCGGGCTCACCATTGGAGGTATGTCTGAGACTCACTGTCTGAAATCGCTGTGCGGCTGCTAGATATTTGACCGCTGGAATACTTGAACGATGGTGTGATTTGGAGAAGACCGGTCTGTGTGCAAGTTGGAGATTGTATGTGAACGTTGCTAACAAGAGATTGAGATGGTGTTAGGCTGAGTTTGTATGAAGATTTGGATGCATATATGTTTGAATCAGAGCTCTGAGATGGAGACTCACAGTTATTGAAGTTGTACCCAGGGGTTCTAAAAATCGCAAACGTCGAGGTTCTATAGTCTATTCACGTGCCTAATGGAAGTTTACCTCAGACAATGTTGGAAAATGTCTGATAAATATCTGGGGGAGTAAAACTTCCCTACATTGCAATCCCTGGTGGGCTGTGCCTCTATCCATCTATTGCCATTTAAGTGTTCAATCTGTTTCGTTTGCGGTGATCTGTGGGCTACCTGCCGCTATTCCATAGACACATCTTAAACCCAATCCGTCTGCTTCAGCTTCTCTATTTTCTTTGTCCGTAGTTCCTTGAACAGTTCAACGACTTGCGTGTTTCCATTTTCCCTCGCTTTCCTAATGTCATATTACATTTTGGGATTGTTTTCGGTGCAAGAAGCACACTGAGAAATGCTTTATCGACCTGGTGCTAATGTAAAAATGCCTTGTTTGATCTAGGGTGTTGTTTTTCAAGAGTTTTTCGTGTTAAATCTAGTGTTTTTTTCTCTCGGACCCCTGGCTACGTCCCTGCATTTCGTCCATGGCTTCATTTGTCTACAGAAAATACCAAGAGCGATTCGTATCTGAAGGTTCTTGAGGGCATGTGCCCTACGCTTATGTAATCGGGGCCCCCCTGTGGAGTACACGGTTGGGCCGTCGGGCACGTGTGTCTACTTTTACTGGGACGCCTCCATGTTGAGAACGGTTCGTGCTCTCGTGACTAATTTTGGAACCGGAACCGGAAGCAATTTTTGAATTTTGGGTAGCCCGTTAACGGATTTATTCGGTCGTGTCCAATGTGTAGCGGTGGGTGGCTCTTCAACATGTATGTGGTCAAATGCTGTCTCCGACCACCAGATATACTTGTATTGCCATGTGGATGACTTATTATGCAACAGATTCGTGCGCAGATGACGTTTTATAATGGGACCCTGGTAAAACAATAGCAAAACAATAAATAAAATATATTCGTGCCTCACTTACATGAGACTAAATCGCGAGCTTGGAGAACTGGCGGCTTCTGGGTGCTTCATCTTCCCGTCATGTGCTCTCAATTATCTACTATTCGAAACAACCTCTCTATACGTCCATAAAGTTGCCAGGAGTTGAATATTCATATTCAGCAGAAATCGACGACTGCTCCGATTTCCACTGATCTTGCACATGCACACAGGATGGACTTCTGACACACATCATAGCATTTTATGTGGCATTACATTTTCTGGCCTCCATAGGTCAGAATGTTAGTGAATGCACAATGACGTGTACAATGAAGTTCTCGGCAAGCATCCGACACTACTGATCATAATGCAGAACTAATCTCACGGTATTCCAGGCAATAAAGGATCAGCAAATCCAGTCATCCGGTACATCCGATCATAACACGGAACGGAAATAACAACAACATATCCCAAGCAAGAACTCGCTGACAGGGAAAAACATCACAGTTTTCACTTTTTCACTTAATGGTTGATTTCCCATAGGCATAGGACCCAATGGAGGACCAAAATCACGCCCCCTTAGATTTGCCCGAAACTTGCAGCATGTGTGTCTCATTAGGTCTTACATATGTGATGTCAAGAATTCTGCGGGGCATTGCAAACTGTGACCTACAGAGGTCACCGTGTGGCCCACAAATATCAAGCTAAGGGAATCAAGCGGAATATTTGAATAAATAACGCTTGGCATGGGACCATAAGGAGGATCAAAACCACGACCCTTTATAATTTCACCAAAATGGTACCATGTGTACCTCATTAGGTCTTACATACGTGGTGTAAGCATCTGTCACAGCTTGCAATACACCGCATTCTGCGGTGTATTGCAAGCTGTGACCTGCAAAGGTCATTGTGTAGTCACCGAATATCAAGCTAAGGAAATTAAGCGAAATGCTTCCATTAGTAGCGATACATATACATGAATGGGTGTCCTATTTAAACATCCGGTGCATTTGATGATAACGCGGAACTAGTAGCCCGGTACCCCAAGGAAGAACTAGTTAAAAGGCAAACGAGCATTATAAATTTCACTTGCATTTTATGGTTACTTTCACATAGGCCTTAACACGCGCCCTGAAGGGAGGCGAAATGCGCCCACCCCTCCGGTTTTTCGTACATAACTCCAGATTTCACCGGTCGATACACACCATTTTTCATACCTGCTTAGAAATGACTGGCGCGTCGTTTAAAGCTAGAAACACGGAAATCGACCAAAATATTTCGAGTTGGAGCCGTTAAAGTTAAAAAAAATGCGGCAGACCACAAAAATCGGCCAAAGGCGCTTCCCGTATATCGGCAGAAAGCAAGTGTTTTTGGCAACAATAACAAGTCGTCTGATGTATATTGTTATGCTATATAGTTTCGAGGTCATGGTAGGTCACCGAGATCAAGTCAGGTCGAGTTCATGACAGGTTAATTGAACCAAACTTGGTCAACTTGAATGTTGTCATAAACGCAAATGACTGACAAGCGATTGATGTCACTTTGCATGTTACTCCCATCCTGATCATTAATGAGTGTCATGGTGTGCCTAAGCGTTTCCATACTTTATTAATGTATTTCACTCCTTTTTCGCGAAGCCGATTGCGCAGAGCCGCCCGACGGAGCAGTCGGGCGGGCGGCCAGCCCCGTTCCGATAACTAGAACTGGTAACTGACCAGATAAAGTGCTGCTATATAGATGACATAAGGTCAATTTCCGGGTCTAGCATCTGTATTGCATTATTAGTATTGTCCAAAACATAATTGATGCCCATTTTGGAGCATTTAAACACAATCACAGCGATGCATAACAATGAAAATCGAAACCACGAAAAACAAGATAATATTGACATATGTGACTTCATGTGACTGAGGGTATTGACCTAAGATCGTGACATTTACACACAAAGGTGTCCACTAAAGTACCCGCCCACCCTGCGAATTTCATTACTCCAGCTTTAATAGGAGTCGAGATCTTAGGGGGGTTGGAATCTTCCCCCCCTCCAGGGCGCATAATTTTTAGAGGCCCTCCAGGACGCGTGTTAACATGGAACCGTATGAAGGATCAAAACCGCGACCCTTTATATTTCCCATAAAATTGCACCATGTGTGCCTCATTAGGTCCCACATATTTTATGCCAAGCATTCTGCAAGGCGTTTCAAGCTGTGACCTACAGAGGTCATTGTGTGATCACCGAATATCAAGCTAAGGGAATTACGTGGAGCATATGAATAAATAATGATGCCATATGCATAAATGGATGTCATGTTCAAGCAATTTGGTACCTTTGAACATGACCTTGTGCGATTGATCATCCGAGACGTGTCAGCACGCGGCAAAAGGAAGACCTGACCTCGCGCGCGCCTGCCAAACACAAGAGACCAGAGAAAATCCTCCGCCCAAAAGTTGGTCCCTCTGCGCTGACCACACGAAGGCAGAAGAGATCTGGTACCGAAAAGTACGCGCAGTCCCTGCCTCATACGTGCAACAGGACGAGCCACCATCCTCTGTTCAACGCGTGATACATGCACAACACGAGTCACGGCGCCAGACTGACAGGGTCCGTGTTCAGATATTCAGTGCCCACATCATGCCGACTATGCGAAAAACGGCAGTGTCAGGGGGACTAACGCAAATTCCGCAGAATAAACATGCCGCGAACCTGTCAGACTTGTGGCCAGTGCCATTTAACCTGGAGAGTTACACTGGAGCAAAGCACTGGGTACTGTTCATCGTCGCCTACAAAGCAAAGCGAATAGTTCTCCTGGATTTCCTATCCCCAAAGACACAAAACTTGGCAACACCTGGTGCCATGTTTGGTGTGCAAGTGCCAACACGTGGTGGCCTAGTTGCGCTGATCAATGTAGGCAACCGACTGAGCCACTCCTGGCTCCACTGGCTGCTTGTTGTCCCGGGAAACACACTACATGAAGACGACCTGGTGTGTTGCGGATTGCATGTCTGCCTGTACGCATAAGGAGTCTGCAGCGCAGACTTTCGACAGATGGGTCAGACAAGGCATGAGCGAGAAATGTTCTTCGCAACCTTCAGTACCGATATCAAGATATCGAAAGCGTAAGTAAACGATGTAGAGAATATACAACAGTGACATTTGATTACTTCCAATATTCCGCTTAATTCCCTTATGTTGATATTTGGTGATCACACAATGACCTCTGTAGGTCACAGCTTGCAATGTTCCCAGAATGCTTCGCACGAGACATGTAAAACCTAATGAGGCACACATTGTGCAATGTTGTGGAAAATCTAAATGGACGCGGTTTTGGTCCTCGATAGGGTCCCATATTAAAGCCTACGGGAAATTAACCATTAAGTGAAAAAAGTGAAAATTGTAATGCTCTTACCTCTTAACTAGTTCTTCCTTCGGGTACCGTGTCATTAGTTCCATGTGATCAAATGTACCAGATGCTTAGATATGACTCCCATTTATGTATATGGCATCGTTATCTATCCAAATATTCCGCGTAATTCCCGTAGCTTGATATTTGGGGCCCTCACGGTGACCTATGTAGATCACAGGTTACAATGCCCCCAGAATGCTTGGCATATGTAAGACCTAATGAGGCACATATGGTGCAATTTTGTGGAAACTCTAAACGGTCCTCGTTTTGATCATCCATAGGGTGACATGTTGAAGCCTATGGGAAAAAGCATTAAGTGAAATTTGTGATGCCCTTTTATCTCTGAACAAGTTCTTCCTTGGGGTACCGGGTTATAAGTTCCGTTTTATCATGAAATGCACCGGACGCTTGGATAGGACACCCATTTATGCATATGGTATCGCTATTAATTCCGGTATTTCGCTTAAATCCCTCACCTTCATATTCTGTGACGACACGGTGACCTCTGTAGGTCACAGTTTGCAATGACCCACAGAATGCTTGGCATGACATGTGCACTGACATAATGAGGCACACATCCTGCAAGTTTGGAGAAACTCTAAGAGTTCGTGGTTTTGGTCCTCCATAGGGTTCCATATGGGAAATTAACCATGAAGTGAAAATGTGAAGTTTGTAATGTTCGTTTGTCTCTCAACTAGTTCTTCCTTGCGCTTTCCGGACATTTTACTTGTGGTCAAAGTTACTAAACTGAGGTCGGCTCAAATTATGTCCTGTTATCGTAATAAGGAGAAAACGGTTCATGCAGCACATGATATAAGAATGATGTAGACATTCTGCTTTCAAATATATGACAAGGTCAACAGCGTTAGGTCAGGTCAAGTATCGTGTATATTCTACACTGTCGTCTTGTGTAGCGTCCTTGTCCTTTTCCGATACATTCCACGTCAAGGCGAAATATTATTGCTCCGATGCTATGTCCAAAACACCCACAGACACCCCGCGGCACACAGCCACGCCCCCACCTGTCAAACGTCTCAGCTCCACTGAGGCCCCTGGCCCCAGCCGGCCGGCGCGCCGCCGCCGCCTGCACGTGATGCACAGACGGCTCCTGTTGCAAAGATGCGAGGGGGTATTCTCCACCACACTCCCCCCTGATCCTGAAGTAGATCACTATACTGAAATAATTGCGTCTACCTTCTCTCCCTCGCACCACGCCGCGGCATCCTCTCCTGCTCGCCGTCATCACGCTCAACTACGTCGTCCACTCTCGGTCTATCCACAGCGGCTGGCACCTCAACAATCAAGCTCTCGTCATCATCATCGTCATCAGCGCTGACAGCATCTCTGCCTTCTGGCACTTCCGGGACTGGTGGCGGTGGCGTAACCAGCCGCAAATCACGCACGTGGCGGGACATCCCATCCACTTCGACGCTCTGTTCAGAAATCACTCTAGTCACCATACCGACAGCACTAGGTGCATCACAGCGCCGACTCGGCTGTCGGACCTGTTGTGCGTGTGTCGCATGTGCCGAGCGCGGGCCGTGGTTTATGGCACCACGGACGCGCGACCCACTTCCGACTGTTCGCCCTGGAGGGCCCAGTCGCGTCAGGGCAAGGCCAGAGGCAGCAGCGTGTGTAGTCGAGCCGTGGACAATATAGAGACTGTGATAGACCAGTGTATCACAAGACTGAGGACTGAGCGTGCACCACCACATGGCGCGTCGGTAGTATGAATCCGGACGCTCTCACCGAAACCCTCTCCCGCCTGACGGATCTGCTTACGGAGCAAGCCACAGCATCCGCCAGGAGAGAGGAACGGCTTCTGGCGCTGGCCGAATCGGCCACCCAGACCAGACCACAGCACAGCACGCTGACCGACTCCGCTGCCGACCGCACCGATGCCGCCGGTGCTGACCCTGGTTCAGCCACCCGCGGCACGAGACGGCTGGGTGCGACAGCCACGCCTGTCCCCAGGCTGATGGAAGGTGCCAGCCTGCGCGAGTTCGCCTCTTGGCGGGACAAATTCGAGGGATACGCCATTCTCACCGGTCTGTATGACCTCCCGCCGGCGAGTCAAACCGCCGCCCTCGTCGCCTTGCTCGACGACCAGTGGACGCGAACCCTCCGTCACGGCCTGGATATTGACGTATCCACGTCCGACATCCAGACCATCATCCGAGGTATGGAGCGCCATCTGCGTCGGCAGCGTAACGTTATCCTGGACCGGCGAGAGTTCTTCCGCCGTCAGCAGGCGGACGGTGAGACATTTGATGAGTTTCTGATGGCTTTGCGCGAAATCGCCCAGTTTTGCGACTTCTGTCCGCATTGCACGGACTCACAGCTTCATGATCGCATCGTCACTGGGATCCGAGATGAGGACACCTTGCGTGCGCCTCTCAGCGAAAGTGATCTCACCCTGCAGTCAGCAGTCCACATCTGCCGTGCGCAAGAAAACGCCCGTCAGAACTCGGCTGCCATGACAAACGGCCACGTCCAACCTGTGTCCGCATATCGTCGGAACAGGACTGCCCGTGCCCGTCAGTCAGACTCCAACCGCCCATGCACTCGTCGGAGGGATCCCAGCGGCTCAAACACCCGTCGGACAGACTCGCATCCGACGCTGGACAGGTGTCCCGCCTGCGGTCGCTACCCGCACGCCAACGGGCAGCCATGCCCTGCCCGGACGGCCACGTGTCACCTGTGTCACCGTCGCGGCCATTTTCGGGCAAGGTGTCGTCAACGTGTCGCGACATCTGGAACAGCTCCAGCACAGCGCAACAGCTCCAGAGAAAGGGACTCGGGCCAGTATCGTGCGAACGTGTCCGACATACGAGTTTACGGCCTGTCGTCCCGCCGCTCTCCCTGCAAACTGGCAGGGCGGACACTCTCGCACGACACTCAGCACTTGTTGCCTGGTGACTGACGAGTACAGCCTCCGGCATATGATCAGGGTGCGCTTGATGCCCGGATGTCCACTGGTGTGGTGGACAGCTGCGATGTCCTCAGGTGTCGGCGGCTCCGGAGCTGATGCAGCAGCGGCTCCACACACTGGCAGGTTGCCAGCTGACGCCAGCCACTTCCTCGGCACCCTGGTCAGCGCATCAGCCCGGTTTTCGGCCGAAGGGACGAACTGGATGTCCAGCTGCAGGCCGTACTCAGTCACGATGCTCTTCACTACTTCCAGCCGTCGGCGGATCAGCATTTCACTGGCAGCTTTTGTTCTCAGGCGCGACGCGCCCGACAGCATGTCCGTCAGCCAGTGGTAGACAGTCCGTGAGTCAGTCATCAGCGTCAGCTTCTGCATGCTCCAGCTGACGGCCAGATTTATACCGCGAATCACGGCATCCAGTTCGGCCATGTTGATATGCGTGCTCTCGCTTGGGCGCAGCCAGCATCCGTCTTCGACAACCTCGCCGTCCACCTCCAGCGCGGCTCCGAGCGCTAGCGAGCTGGCGTCGACCCAGATGACGGCTTCATCTCCTGTCACATCCCAGGGATCCCTCGCCGGGTCAGCGGTACTCACACGCGCGAACGTCTCAGCGACCATCGCCCGCAGCCCCGGGTCAGTCACCTCATCATCCCATCCACTCGTCAGCGCGTTGGCTCGCCTCTTCAAATACGACGCTGCCACGCGCAGCCACCCACATACAGGCAGGTGACTCGTCAGGCGGCCGCACAACGAGAAGATGGTTCGCCTGGTGAGGCGCTGCGGCAGCTCGTCGATGTCGTTGTCGCGCGCCTAGAGAAGACCACGCCGCTCCCCCCAGACCCGCATGCCGAGCACACGGGCTCCCTCCGACACACGCTCAGGGAGCTTACACACCAGGCCGTGGCTGCGGAGGTGGCTCTCCACCTCTGCTGCTGAGGCTACGCTCTCATCTACCCAGGCGTCATCCAGGCGAAGACGCGCGGTTGATGCGGTCATCCCAGCTCAGCACGGTGCTGGGGACCTTCTTCATGACCAGCGGCGCCACACTCAAACCGAAGCCCAGTCTCGTGAGGCAGTACCGCTGGCCACGGAACACTACAGTCTGGTAAGCCCACAATGACGGGTGCACATGTACCTGCAGGTAGGCCTTTCGAAGGTCCATCAGTGCGACTTCCCGTCCCCGGCGGCGCCACTCGCGAACTTTTTCACCACAGACATCCGCGTCAGCCGTGTGCGGACTGAGGTGAGAGTTCAGTTCACGGAATTCGAGGACCGGCCTGACTTTCTTTTTGTTACGCTGCACTACGGCCATCAAAGGTATCATACCTTTGACTGGCCCGTGCAGCTGTTTGTCATACGGCGCCAGCCAGCCATTAGACACCCATTGGGACAGCTCGCACTCATATTCGTGCTGGGCCTCTGGCGGGATCCGATACTCCTCCACTGTGTTCACTAACTGAGGCTGCTCTGACCCTGACTACTTCCAGGTCACGGTCCACTTTTTATCGACTGCATCGTAATTAAGCACATAGTCTTTCTCCTCCACGACCGTGCTGCAGCCAGACACTGGCGTCCGCTCACAGGCTGCCGCAGTCGGCTCGTAGGCTGCTGCAGTCCGCTTGAAGCCTGCTGCAACAGCCAGCCTGTCCCGAGGTGAGTCATCGGTTCCGGTGCCGCGCTGCGAGCCGACACCAGTGGCCTCGTCATCACTCCGTAGGGGGACTGGCGGCGACCTGACACCGTCCGTCTCAGCTCCGCGCCACGGCAGCGCCGCCGAGCCATATGACACGGCCGAAGTCCGCCCCGGCTGTGAGTCATCCATTCCGCACCGCTCACTACTCGGCGCTGGTACTGAATTGTCCACGCCGAACTGCACATTACCCGGCGCGCGTACTGTCACACCGCGAAACGCAGTCACCGCATTCATTCCGAGAATAAAACTGAAGTTCAGTGGCTTGGCAGACACCACAAGCACATCCACGAATGCTGAGGCCCCCGACCGCAGCTGGACACATACATTGCCCGTCCCCTCGCACCGGTGCCTCTCACCGCTCATCACTCATCACACTGACGTCCTGTTTGTTCCAGCGAGGGCACATAGAGACGTGGGCAATGCTCTGAGTGCAGCCGGTGTCCACCAGAGCGTCACAGCTCGCACCGTCCACGGTGAGACGAACCACCGGTAGAGCGCCTCTCACTGCTGAGCTGGAGAGGAGGCTGACGCTGATTCCGCCTCTCCGTCGCCGTTTTCCGGGCAGCAGGCGACGACGTGGCCCGACCGGTTACATCGGAAACAGCGCCTGTTGCCGCCTACGCCGCCTCCGCGCGCCCGGCGTCCTCCCCTGCAGTCGCGAGCGATGTGGTTGGGCTGCCCACAGGAGTAACATACCACACCAGCAGCTGGAGTATCTGCCGGCATGGTAGTGCGTACGGGGCGCGCCGCAGCGACAGCTGCAGCCGCAATGCCGACGTCTTCTTCCACCATCACTGCGCGGGCGCGGGTCAACAGCTCGCTCAGACCCATGTTCTCCATGCGTGAGCCGGCTCTCAGCGCGCGGCGGACAGCGTCCGGCAGACCAGCGACGAAGGCGCAGGCCAGCCCACCGTCGGGCATGCCGCCAAACAGGGAGGCCAGGCGCCGCAGATCCGCCAGGTATACAACCGCCTCTCCACTCCGCAGCTTACGGGTGATAAACTGCTCATACGCACAGTATTTGTCCACAGCGAAAGCAGAAAGCAGAGCAGCTTTCACCCTTTCGTAAATGGCTTTGTCCGCATCACTTAGCTGTTAATACACTGCGAACGCTCCACCAGTCAGTCTCAGAGGAACGATGGAGGCAAGCTCTTACACACCAATTCGACCTTACACACCAATTCGTCCCGCACCTTACACACCAATTCGAATTTATCCAGCCACTCGCTCACAACCTGCGTCACGCCATCGAATTCCGATGTCAATCGGACGTCTGTAGCCAGGTCCTTTTCAGCCATATTGCCGAAATAGCTTGTAGCGTCCTTGTCCTTTTCCGATACAGTCCACGTCAAGCCGAAATACTATTGCTCTGATGATATGTCCAAAACACCCACAGACACCCCGCGGCACACAGCCACGCCCTCACCGGTCAAACGTCTCAGCTCCACTGAGGCCCCTGGCCCCAGCCGGCCGGCGCACCGCCGCCGCCGGCACGTGATACACAGACGGCTCCTGTTGCAAAGCTGCGAGGGGGTATTCTCCACCACATCTTGTGTGTGTGGTTGGGATATTTTTGTGCGTGTCAGTTGCGTCGGTGATATTGCGCAGGCACTGCCGTCTCATGTCGAATGCTACTGTTCTTTGTGAAGTGAAATTTGAATTCGGTTTCAGAGCCAGATATGTGGTACACCGTGATATTAGGTGGACAACCAAGGACCTGAGATGACCCAACTTCGCGCGACCGGAGTATATTTGTTTCTGTTCCGGGGAAATATATAAAGAGGTGCAAAATGTCAGACAGTAAGGACAAATAGCAGACGTAAGGCTTTCATACAGAGGGGCTTTCATATAGGTGCGAGTGACACGAATAAGGTCGCAGGGTGCTGCACCCAGAAGCATTTCTGGCCGTGCCACTGTCAGTACCTGTAATCATTACCCTTGTGGAAGTAAGGTCAGTCTCGCTGCTAGGAGAGCATGCTTTTCTTATGGCATCGATATCCTTCGATGGAAATGAGGCACCGCTGTCGATATCCATCAAGCAGATTTAATGGTTGTGACGACTTGGTAAATATTAATACATGTGTGACCTGGGCACCTACTGTTGGCATGGTGAACGGTAGGATGCGAGGAAAGATGACTAATGCACAGAGAACTGCTCAGAAAGAAGATGTAAATCCGGAACTTACCCCACGCCGTTTACTGTGAGAGACCAGGGTCGTGGAGTACGCACCGTCCACCACGGTTGGATTGATACTTTGTAATCCTGGATGAGGAGAGAACAATTTCTGAGTGATGAAATACCGAGAGGATACTTGCATTCACGCCTGCGACATCAGAATATCACTATGCAGTTTCCAGTGGATCTGGAGCACTTTTCCACAGGATAACTCATTGTCGAATAACGCTATTAAACGTTCAAATGGAAAATACGGATAATAATTTTGTGAAGAGGATCATGCTATGGAAGGAAAAAAATCCAGGAAAAGTTCGTTTTCTCCGACCATGAAGGCCACTAAGGCGAACCATGGCCGCGGAGCACACCGTCTACTATGGCGGACGAGTGCCCAGGAGCACACCGTCCACTATGGCGGATCAGGGTCGTGAAGTACACACCGTCCACTGTGGCGGGCTAGGGTCGCAGAGCACGCCGTCCACTGTGGCGGACCGGGGTCGCGGAGTACACCTTCCACTGTGGTGGACCGGGGCTGCGGAGTACACCGTCCATTGTGACGGATCAGGACCATCAGCAGGCCAAATTATATCATGTCATGGCAGTGACGTGCCTAGGATTTGCGCTGGGGGTGGGAAAGCTGATTTGGAAGGGTCCCGCTGACTCTTATTTTTTAGAAAAGTCCACGGACCACTTGTCAGTGGCATCCCATTTTATTGTATCTTTAAAGAATAGTAAGTGACCAACTTAGCTGTCCTGTCAAGGGGGCGAAATCTGCCACCAGCATTTCTGATTTCATCATGTCGGATTTCAACACTAAATCCCTCACCCTGTTCAAAGGTTATTCTTTTGGTAGCCCTTGATAGGTCGCCTCACACTGCTGAAATTACAAGGGCACAAATCACAAAAAAACGTTTAAATTTCCAATTTCAAGCACTCCAGTTAATCACGGAAGGTCACCAAAACGCCAACAATCGTGCACATGTATACCCGCCTTGCGCACTCGGAGCATTCGCCACACTATGTTCGCTTGTCCAGTTTCTGCTAGGCATCCCACGTTTTGCTAATTGCTGTCACATGATAGCCTTGTGCCATATTTGGCATGTGGATTTACTGGTATGGCAGCTGGCTTAGAAAATTCGACAAATTCAATTCCATGTATTAGTTTCCTTCTTCCCACATTTGCTGGTGGTTAGGAAATTACGATGCACTGAGCTTCGATGCATCTCATCTCTTTGGTTAAATATGCTCCCAGATTGTCCACCGAGCAGAGACCCTAGCTAGGTGTTTGCTTTTTTACCCATTGCGTTTTTCTTCGTCTACAGGTATATTTTAGAGCCCCAGCCATTTTTAGGGGCCTTTTTTCGGTGCGTTTTCGAAGACCCCGATGTCTTTATTTGATGCCAGATCTTTTTGTTCCTTTTACGAACAGTACGCTATTTGGGGCCCAACCACTTTTAATGTACCGCCGCTTTTTGTGAAATTTGGGCTTTGGAGGGCCCGATCCATTTCACCCTCCCGTTGAGCTCTTAGGGCTACGCTGTTTATTTCGGGCGTTTTATTTGTCGCACATTTGTAGGACCCCAGCACAACTGGTTTCTTCGGTATAATTTCTCGGGGTCCTGGTGCGACTTTTCGGTCCCAGGTGCATAGTTCCGGGGGACCCGGAGCAGTTTTCTGGGTTCGACGCAGTATTTTGTTGCTTTTGATATTTTTCAAAGTGCCAGTCTCGGCCTGATTTCTCGGGCACCCGACGCTGCATGTCTCGCCACGACTTTTCGAGTTCTGGTGCGCTTTTTATTTTGGGCCGTACACAATTCGTAAAGGCATCTGGGGTATGTTTGGAGCTCTGGAGAGATTTTCCTGACTAGGACATATATTCTTCGGAACCTCTCCTTATTTTAGAGGGTACCGGCTTATACCTTTTATCCAGTTTAGATGTGATTTTCGGGGCTACACTGTGCTTGCTGATGATAATTTGTGATGCCCCAACCCAAATTTTTGGTGCTACCGCAGGAATTCTGGGTCCAGTACGCGATATTTTGTGGTATGGAAGCGAGTTATCTAGCTAGTGTTGTAATTAGCTGCGTCCCAGCGCGATTTTGGTGGACCCAGGTGCAAATTCAATATCTGGAAAATTTCAATAAAAAATCATTCATTTCTTGCCTGGAAAGTTAGGCCAAGTTATGTAAGGTTATCGCACATCTTTCTTGAACTTTGTTGTTACGCTACATTACCTAACTTCATACCATTTTGGGTGTTACTTTTATTCCCCATTGATAAGTCATTGATAAGTGTGCATTTGCGGAGCACAGGATGGTAAATTTGTGCTTTTAGGTATTTTATGAATGTTTGGAATCTATATTTCGAACGCAATGTTTATCAATGAGACTAAGATGATGGGACCAGTCATTTTCTGTGCAAATGCTTACTTTTCAGGTTGTGAGCAAAATATCACAAAAAAATTGGCTCTGAGATAGGTACCATGTCATAAAAGAAACACATTAAAAATACAATATAACGTAACCTAACCTAGCTTAACCTGCCTTTGGAGAAGCAAATTCGAAAAACAAAATTTGGAAAAATATCAGGCGATTTATTTTCTTTAAATTTTACAAATGAAAACAAAAACTCACTCGACCGAACCCAACCAGGATTGTTGTGCTTTAACCTCTCCAGTCAGATCCTCACACCCCGTTTCGGGGGAGTGGTGATAGTAACCCCCTCTAATATCCAAACTAAGCGTCGCACGAAAACGAAAAGGTGTTATCGGAAAGCACTCTTTCAGTTTCATTCAAATATCTCCATCAGATAAAGCGTGACGACTGGTTGAACTTTTTTTGGAGGTGACCTCACTTGACTTAGACTAACTCGTTGACCCCAGTCGACCTGACTTCAAAAGTTTGACACAACATGCCAATTTGACGTGGGAAAAGGTATACCAAATCTGTAGTTTGTACCAACATTTGTCGCCGAAAAACAAAACAAATGGGCTAGGTTTGGTTATGTTAAGTTAGTTTAGGTGTTTTAAGTTTGATTTTTTTGCAAAACTTTCCCCAAATCCTAAAGAAAATGAAGCTTTTTCTTTGAAGCAGCTATGTTGAATTAGGTTAGGTTGGGTTAGTTTTTTGTTTTTTAAAGAAGAAAATATACTGCTTGAATTATTTGTATATGTTATGTGTTGCTTTTCTTTTTCCAAAGGAAGGTTAGGTTAGGTTATGCTTAATTTTGTGTGATTTTTATCAAACATTTGTTATCCTATATCACTTAATTCAAAGACATTTTTGGTGTTATCTTGCTCACCATGTGAAAAGTAGGCATTTGGCACGAAGAAAAAAATGAGTGGTCCATCATCTTAGTCACATTCATGAATATTGTATTGGAATTATAAATTCCAAGAATACATAGAACACCTTATAACACAAATTTACCAAAATGAGTGGTCACAGCATGTGCATCACATTTCTAAACATTGCAAAAGTGTGCCAACCCCTGATGGAAATGCAACATTTCGTGCCCCAATCCTGCGTTAAAAAAACGAAAAGCAGTGAAATGAAAATATAAGCACACAAAAACCAACTCTTCTTGAAGACAAATATGGTAGGTATGTAAAGACATAAAGACATAAAGACATAAAAGATTAGTGCAACTCTGAGCCACAAGGGCCCTTCTTGGTTGCACTCTGTACACTGAACCAGTTGCCCACCAAATCTGCCAATCAGCCCTCCCTGTAATACTGAAAAGCAAGCCCTCTATCCTTATAATGATTGTCTATGCTGTTTTTAAAGATGTTCAATGTGCTGCTACTGACGATGTTTTCTGGCAGCTGGTTCCAGTGTTCCACTACCCTGTTGGTGAAGAAAGTTTGCCTTAACCTTGTTCTGCTGTGGTTAATTTTAATTTTGAATTTATGACCTCTGCCTCATTTCTGTTAAATTCAAACATTTCCCCAAGGTATCCCCTCTCCAGACCATTGACAAATTTAAAGACCTCGATGAGATCTCCTCTCAGCCTTCTATATCTAAGTGAAAACATGTGGTATAACCCTGAGCACAAATCAGAAAAAGCATGGACTGGGCTTGTTGAAGCGTACCTACCAACTTCTTCATCTACTGTTCCTTTCGGAATTCAATATCAGCAAATTGTTTACTGTTTAAAACCACATCAATCTGCACATACATCAGAAGGTGTGAAGTACAAAAAACGAATCAGATCGACGGCACATGAGTTTGGCCACCGAATTAAACACTGCGCGCAATTGCACCACAAATGTCTTACCTCTGTCATATTTATCGATCCCAACAGAAAATCTGAACTTGAGATTCTGCGATTTCCGTAACTGAACATATTTTCTTTGGATGCTACGAATTTGGATCTTCTGGAAAACGACCTTCACAATTTGTGGAATTTAATGCGCGAAGTGTCTATTAAATCTCTACCGATATTGGGCGATGGGGTTTGACATTGTAGAACTAGTCTTGTAAGCTATGACTTAGTACCTACCTATTGCTTTCTTCAAGAATAGGAATTATAATAGTGTGGATGCAGTTTCTTGCTGACTTTGTTTCTTTCATGGTATCATAAGTTGTGAGATATATTTGGCTCACATGTGGCTATTGCTGGTTTGGGTGCAAGCTGGGGTGCCCATATTAATATTTAGTATATGCATTGCCATTAGGCATATAGGTGGGTAAGTTCCTAGGTAAATATCAAGCTTATAGGGTAATGTGTTGGCTGCTGAAGATAAATATAGCTTGTATATCCACAATCTCAATGATAACTGATCGTTGTTAAATGGACTGAATGGTGTGCACGTTTGACAATGCATGCATGTATGTGCTTTTGCCATTGGTCATGTGTGGAAGCATCATTGTGATAATGTAATCATTGTCTAGTGGCTTTTCATATTTTTTCATATAATCTGGTTTCAAATACATCAGCATCAGCAAATTCAACATTTTATGATGTAAGTTGTGTTTGCAAATTGGAAGGAAATCTGACTCCTCAGTCCACTGCAATTCAAATCTGTTTCATTTCGGCACACAATGCCTTGGTTTGCATCAACTAAGTTTTCTAAGTAGCACTGTGTTTTGAGGCAGGGATGACCGAGTGGTTAAGGTATCGGGCTGTTGGTACCAAAAGTCCCGGGTTCGACACTAGCGCAACTCAGGACACTTCCCAATCCTGCGGCGCGCCGGCGAAGCAGTGTGGGCAGTGCATTAGCCGTGAATGTGCATAAAGTGCGTCGTGAACCACCCAATAAACAAACAAACGAGCATGGTGTTTGTTTCCCTTTAGCTTTCTGATCAGCATAAAATATAATTCGTTATTGGGAGCCTAAGTCAACATTGGTGGTGCCATGGTCCCCACAAAAGGATACAAATCGACGCCCTTGTGCATTCATTAACATTTTGACCTATGGAGGTCAGAAAATGTTATGTCCCATGATTCGCTATGGTATGTGTGTTCAGAAGCCCACCCTGTGTGGATATGTAGTAATAGGTGCAAATCGGAGTGGTCGTCGATTCCTGCTGAATAGGAATATCGAACTCCTGCCAACTTTATGGACGTTGGTAACAACTCATCAGCGAAGTTGCGACTGCTGCCGCCTGGTTCAGACGACCGCGGCACGTCTGATACCCCCGCTACACACTGGCATGAGGGGCACTGGAGCCTTCCCGGGCGGACGGCTTTTCTCGGCCAGAGTAGCGCACCACCATATGGGGCACATCCCCCAGTCCCCCCCCACACTGTACTTCCCACAACATCATTGGATAAGTGGGTGGCTCATTAAAGCTTCCCATCTGGCGGCGACGAATCCAGCTAAACCAGACATCGCGTTTCCGAACTTCGAGTTCCCTTGTTAGCCAATAGATGGCAGGACGGCGTTTGTCTGCGGTTCGCCTCCCGGCGTGCCGCCCCGTCGTGCATTAGTCAGCAGCGGCGGAGGGGCGTGAATGCGGAGTTTGGCACTGGAGGCGGCTCTTCCCGGCACGTGATTACCCCGCACCGGGGCGAACACAGGTGAGCGCTGCCCTGTCTGCCAGGACTGAACAGCCACGTTGCTGGGTCAGCGGACGAGGCAGATGGGTCAGTGGGCGGGGACTGGTGCCGTGTTTGGGGGAGTGTCCTGAAGACCTGTTGTGTATGGCAGCGGCATGCAGGCTTCTTGTAGTGCTCTGCTCCAGTTTCAGCACCTGTGTCGATCGCGTGCTCGCGAGGCGTGTACCCGACGGTATTGAGCCGCCTTGTTGATAAAATCAATAGCAGCTAGCTCCTGGAATCGCTGGCACTCCTGCGCCCGGTCAGGGCTGGAACCATGCGACCAACGCGTTCATGGTTCTGGGTGGAATATCATGTCCATGCAACTAAGCAGTCCGTCTTCACCTGCAGTTCAAGGACCAGGTGTATTATAGAGGTGCATCGGATCAACATTGTCCTGGCAAACATTTCGTCAAAGTTGCATTTTCTTAATTGGACCGTGCCTAGGTAGATGTGAACATTAGCCACTTTCATACACTCCAAAATTTTAATTCGGATATGCTACATCAATAATTCTGTGCCACAGGCCGATATGAATTCGTTGTAAAGCTCGTCGAATTTCCGCCATTGCCGATGCTTTCCCGTAGCAATGATGCTAAGGCGATCATCATGCCATATCCTAGTGGGATTCAACTCCAAGAGCTTAGGAACAATTGTCGAACTAGATGGATAAGATCATGGTCATTTGCGTGTGACTTGTCTTTTAACCACTATCAAATACTGAGAACACTCGTAATTACCGATGTCATGGTGCATCTTGCATGGATGCGACACAACATTGCAAGCAAACCCAAGCCCAAATGCAGCTATGGTTCGGACCCAGGGACCCAGGCT